>OU744248.1:12685539-13935539 GCA_916610215.1 Omphaloscelis lunosa
CATATTGTTGCAGTAGATCGAAGGTCTGGTTCATCCAAATCCCCTAAAATTCGCTGTAATTTCGTGACATTGTACGGAACATCATCCTCTTCTGATTCTTCGCCATCTTCAGACTCTTCCGGTTCTGACAAACCGAACATACCGTACAACTCCTTCTCAATATCGTCATCTCCGAGTATTTTCATTTTCAATCAATCTGCAAATAAAAAACAAAAGCCATGCAAAAACCACACCAAGCCCCGAGGAAAAGCAATAATAAGACCACCAAAACCTTTATTCCTTAGTCGCACAGCAATAAAAACAGTTACCATAACCATAATAAAGGAATATTTTCTCTAACCTTATAAGTAGAAAGCGGATACTTCACGGTTAGAGGGAATATTCTTCCCACCAACAAAAATCGACATAAATGAAAATTCGTGGCAGATACATAAAAAATACGTACTTACATCTATGAAATAACATTCAAAAGCACAACGTCTAGAAGAACTTACCTTTTTTGACCACTCTATTGCAAAGATATGTACCGATTTCTCTCGCAGTACAAAAAAGCGCCAGTTTTGAACTTACACTTCAAGAACTTTGAGAAAAAAAAAAAATCTGTCAGTGTCAAATAAAAACAGAAACAAACGTCATAATGTTACGTTAATGTTGTCAGGTCGAAAAATAAAATTGCAAAAAGAAATGTTGTTTTTTTTTTGGTTTTTATTGGTGGGAAAAATATTCCCTCTAACTGCAAAAGGGTGAGGTGTAGGATTTGATTTTCAAAAAAAACACAAAAAAATTGAAAAATTTGATAAAATCTTTATTGGAATCGATAGAACGATCAATATAATTTAATGTTTGAAGATGATTTCATGCAAATGCTGGCCGCGGCTCCGGTTTAGATGGCCCATTCGCAAGGCCCAATTTCGGCACACTCTCTCCAACATATCAGCCGGTATATCACGAATAAATGCTTCAATATTTATATTCCCGTTGTCCCCGTATGCCATATCCCCGTCACGGGGACAGTGGGACGTGATTAAATTTATTTCCAGTTGTCCCCATAACGTACATTCGGCTAACGGGGACAACGGGAAGTAAACTTTTCACGAGTCGTCGTCCTCTTAAATCTGCATTCTATTTTAGCTTAGTTTTTTAGCATGGGAAAAAGAAAAGGAGAATAAAACAAAATTTATTTGTATTCGAATTTTAATTTGAGGTAAAAAAAATACAATTATTAAATTTACACAAATAACACAACTTGAGCATTATAAATATAGTCGTATAAAATCAACAAATAGGTACATATCTAATTACAAAAAATATCACAATCACTTGCCTAAAAATAATAATCATAGTAAATAGCTACATATGTAATTAAAAAATATATCACAATCACTTGCCTAAAAATAATAATCATAGTAAATAGCTACATATGTAGTTACAAAAAATATCACAATCATTTGCCTAAAAATAATCAACATGGTAAGTAGCTACATACATCTTACTACAAAAAATATCACAATAACTTGTCTAAAAAATAATTGTTTGAGTAAAAGCTTTCTCAAGGCTCGATAGATGGCGTTGTACCATTGTCTAAATCACGCTATTATGATTTTCCACAAAGGTGTTGTAGTGAATCGTTTTATCAATACATATTGTACTCGCTTGAAGAATTGTTTTATTTTTGTTTATTGGGCAGTTGTCGGGCCGACTAACATTTATGGTCCTTTTCGAGTCGGATATTTTGTTTTTTTGAGTGTGTGGCACGGAAAACAGGGTCGATTATCCTGAAGTGCCAGGTGCCTAGTTCATCACGGATGTGGTGATCAGCTGTGGACGTGCTTCGACGTAAACGGGCACCACCAGTGTCGTGCAGACTTCGGTGTGGGCCTCAGATGTGACATCTCAGCATCGAGCATAATGTCAAGGACGGTGACGTCACATTTGCAGCGACGTCATCAGTGACGTAATTGGAGAGGATTGGTTAAAGCAGAACTGTGAGTTCCGATTTTTCGCAAAGAGTTTTTAGTCTAGACTTGTAATTTTCTCAGTGAAGTGAAATTTAATTAAGAAGTGTTTGGGACTTGTAGAATTTTAGCATTAGTTTTAGACTTAGAATAATTACGAAAAAAGTGCTGTGACGGGGAACCTATGTCCGATTTTTTCTAAGTTTAAAAGGTTTTCAAACACTTGTAATTTTTTCAGTTTTTTTTCATTGAATTGTAATGTTTATTTGTGTTAAATTATTACCGGTTGCATTTAATTACTGAGTTAGTTATTGAATGATTAAAAGGTTTATAGCTTATTACACAATGGAATCTTTACGTAAACTACAGTTCAATAATAAAACAATAATAGAAAAAGGTAGAATTAATTTTAAAAAATCGCCTAAAGATCGTATCACACAGAGTTACATAGAAACACGACTAGAGTCATTAAAGTCACAGTGGCAACAATTTGTCGAAACTCATAGGCGCATTGTAGAGAAAGCAACTGACGAAGACTTAGTTAAAAACGTTTATTTTACATTAGAAGTTTACGATTTAACTGAAGATTTCACTATAAGTCTGAATTAAAAGAGCACTTACTTTAACTTAGTCCGTGCGAAAGTGCTAATCTCAGTAGTAATAAACATTCTAATCAAAATAGTTCAAATGTAAAATTGCCACAAATTTGTTTGCCTAAGTTCTCGGGTCTCTATTCTGAATGGGTTACCTTCCGTGATTTATTTACGTCACTGATCCATAAAAATGATGCACTGGATGACGTTCAAAAACTTCACTATTTAAAGAGTCACCTCACAGGCGAAGCAGAACAGTTGCTTCGACATATCCCTGTGACTGCGTCTAATTATGATGAGTGTTGGTCGATTCTAAACAAACGATTTGACAATAAAAGGTTTTTAGCTAACTGTATGCTCAAACGGCTTGTCCATCAATCGTCGATTACTAAAGAATCATCAACAAACGTTAAAACGCTGTTAGACACGACTGTTGATTGTTTGCACGGTTTACGCAGTCTAGGTATCGATGTTAGCTCCTGGGATGCAATTGTTGTATACTTAAGTTCCGAAAAGTTAGATACCGAGTCTCGCAAATTGTGGGAATTAAGAATTAGTTCTAATCCTAATGAGGATTTACCTACGTTTGAAGAGTTTAAAACTTTTATGGAATCTCGGTTTAGAGCCTTAGAGTATTTAGATCCTAAAGCTAACAAACAGAATAGTGCTCGTGAAAGTCATGCCAAATCTTTTCATGTCGCTACTCCAATTAGTGTATTATGTTCTGGAGATCATAAATTGTGTCACTGCAAAGAATTTTCAAGGAAAGACTGTGACGAACGTCGTGAATTTGCCCGAGTCACTAAGCTTTGTTATAACTGTCTTGGAACCAACCATTCTGTATATTCTTGCCGTCAGTCTACCAGATGTCACCTTTGCAAAAGGAAGCACCACACACTACTTCACCCAAAAACAACTGCCAATTCTGCTGAAAATGTTGATAGCTCAGGTTCAGCAGACAGGAATGTTGCGGCTGCTAACGCAGCTACTTCTTCCCACCAAAGCGAGATTACCAAACCCATTTGTTGTTTTGCAGATGTTCACAACCAAGGTCTGTTAGCAACAGCTTTGGTCAATGTTGAATCAAGAACTGGGACTGCTCTTGTTTTAAGAGCTCTGATGGATCAGGGCTCTCAGGTCTCTTTTATTACAGAGGCTGCAGTACAGTTGCTTGGATTGAAGAAAACACCTGCTCACACCGACATACTTCGGCTAGGCGATGATGAGGGAAATACAATGCCCTCTAAGTGGATAGTTCGATTCAAATTGCAGTCACGCCTAGATCCCACATTTGTTTTATATGTCGATGCTTTTGTATTGAATAAACTCACATCACATCTTCCTGAGAGAAAAATCTTTCAGGTATTGCCTTTATTTTCATCTTTAGAATTAGCAGATCCTTCCTTTGATATGCCTGGGAAAATTGATTTGCTGTTGAGTACGCGTCTGGTCGGAGAAGTTTTATTGGATGGTCTAGTCAAGGGTCCGCCTGGAACTCCAGTCGCTCAAAAGACTAAACTAGGATGGATTCTGTCTGGTGAAATCCACACATCGTCAATCTCTAGACCAGTTTGTTATGACGCTATAGTAAAGTCAGATATAAACACTCTACTGAAGAAAATTTGGGAGTTAGAGTCAGAGCCGTCAACGCATAAGGCTATGTTGACAGAAGAAGAGCAGAAATGTGAATACTTTTTCTCTAACACAACCAAAAGAGATGAAACAGGGCGATATATTGTCAAATTGCCTTTTAAGTCTGATCAACCTAGTAGTAAGTTTGGTGGATCAGAAGCCATCGCTCGTAAACGGTTTCACATGCTGGAGAAAAGATTGATAAACAATCCTGACTTTAAAATGCAATATACTGCTGTTATCAACGAGTACATTCAGTTAGGGCATGCTGAATTTGTTCCTCAGGAGGATTTAGGAAAGGATGCTGTTTATTTGCCGCATCATGCTGTAGTACGCGATGATAGAAGTACTACTAAGTTTCGGGTCGTCTTCGACGCTTCTTGTTCAGGATGCAATGGAGTTTCGTTGAATGATGATTTAATGGTTGGCCCGAGATTACAATCAGATTTGCGTCAGATTATTATTCGGTGGCGCCGCCACCCCATAAGTATAGTAGCTGACATTGTGAAGATGTACCGGCAGATAAAGGTAAATGAAGAGGATATTGATTTTCAGCGCATTTTGTGGCGCGACAACCCTAATTCGGCGTTGCAACATTTGCGGTTGTTGCGTGTCACTTTTGGTACATCCTCTGCTCCTTACCTGGCAGTACGTTCTTTGCAGCAAGTTGCTCGTGATGAAGGAACCTGCTTTCCTTTAGTGTTAGATCGTGTTCTTAAGGATTTTTACGTCGATGACTTCTTGTCTGGTTGTGAGTCTGTTGAGGAGGTGAGCAAATTTATCAGCAGATGAATGAGTTGTTAAGTCGTGGAGGTTTCCAGCTTCAGAAATGGTCCAGTAATAGTGAAGAGTTATTTAATAAAATCAAAGATAGTTCATTTTTTCAATGTACATGCCTGGACCGACTCTTCAGTGGTACTCGCTTGGTTGAGTAGCCACCCAAATCGATGGAAGACATTTGTCGGAAATAGAGTTTCTGAAATACTAACCTTCATGGACAGTTATCAATGGTCGCACGTTCAGTCTAAGGAGAATCCTGCAGATTGTGCGTCGCGAGGAGTAAACCCTTCCGAATATGCAGAGCTTGAATTGTGGGTGCAGGGACCTAGTTGGCTAAAAAATAAAACTATAGATTATAGCAAAAAGGAATTTAAGAAAACTAATCTAGAAGAAAGAAAGATGTTAGATATTGTCTGTAATACTGTAGTGAAAGAACAAAAAGAAAATAATATAATGGTCAAATATTCATCTCTTAGAAAGCTAACTAGAGTCATTGCATATTGTAGAAGATTTTTTAAATCAAGAGATGAAGAATCTTCTACAATTTATTTAAACTTTTCGGAAATTTATCAAGCATTACTTACATGCATTAAATTATGTCAAAAGGAACACTTTAAGGAAGAAATAGATAGTTTAAAAATAAAAGCAAAAATAGATAAAAAAGGGGTACTTACCTCACTCAATCCTTACCTAGATCAGGAAGATATTTTGAGAGTTGGTGGAAGATTAAATAGAGCAAACATTCATGAAGACATGAAACATCCTATAATCATCCCACACAAGTCCCACTTGACACACCTTTTGATAGCTGATGCTCACGAACGTACGTTGCATGGTGGACCTCAATTAGTTCTTAATTATTTAAGATCCAAATACTGGATCATCAGTGCGAAGAGTGTCATAAGACGATATGTACACAAGTGTGTGACTTGCCTCCGTCATTCCGCTAAACCTGTAGCACCTTTAATGGGTCAGTTGCCAACTGCTAGAGTTAATGCTAACCGACCTTTCTTTAAAAGTGGCGTGGACTATGCCGGTCCTATTAGCATCAGACCCACAAAGGGTCGCGGTTATCACTCTACCAAAGGCTACATTTGTTTATTTGTTTGCATGGCAACTCGGGCCTTGCATTTAGAAGTCGTAAGTGACATGACATCGCAAGTCTTTTTAGCCGCCTTCAAACGCTTTACAGCGAGAAGGGGACATTGTGGTGAGATGTGGAGCGACAACGGCACTACCTTTGTAGGAGCCAACCGGGAGTTAAGAGCATTGGTCACCCACGAAAGGTCTGGTATAGCACCGGACATTGCTGAGTGGTTAGCAACCAATGGTACAAGTTGGCATTTTATTCCACCCCATTCGCCTAACTTTGGAGGGCTTTGGGAGGCTGGAGTAAAGTCCAGCAAACACCACCTCAAACGAGTGATAGGCAACAGCACACTCACTTTTGAAGAGTTAACGACAGTTTTAGCTCAAATTGAAGCCTGTCTGAATTCCAGGCCAATATCGACGATAGGTAGTAATGCGGAAGACCCATGTCCTCTGACACCGGGACACTTTTTAATAGGTGAGCCTTTGCTGCTCGTTCCGGAATTCAATTATGAAACGTCAAATATTAGCAATTTAAAGAGGTGGCACTTGACTCAACGTATGGTCCAAGATTTTTGGCGTAAATGGTCCCGTGAATATCTTGTTCAGTTCCATCAAAGGAACAAATGGTCTCATCAAACTGCAGAACCAAACGTGGGTGACGTGGCATTGGTGATGGAAGATGATTTGCCTCCGGCAAGATGGCTAATTACTGATATGGTCTGATTACTGAAAAGCATACTGGTTCGGACAATATCACAAGAGTTGTTTCATTGCGTTGTAAGGGTTCTATTATAAAAAGACCTGTGTCAAAGTTAATATTCCTTCCTGTCACTACTTAATATTATGATATGTTGTTTTTATTTTTGTTGATAATTAACTAAGAATAGCGGTTAATTTATAATTTACGTTTAGATTTAAATTTCATTTCAAACTATAGTTTTATATTTGTAAATACTTAATACAGTCCACTAATGTTTTTTTTGTCCTCTCATCTATTTTTGTGTTGCTTCATGGTGGGCGGATAATTTAAGTTCATTTTTGTTTTTTTTTAAATAATAATTTTAGTTTTGGACATTCTGTCCATGGTGGGCGGGATGTTTGAGTGAAAGCTTCCTCAAGGCTCGATAGATGGCGTTGTACCATTGTCTAAATCACGCTATTATGATTTTCCACAAAGGTGTTGTAGTGAATCGTTTTATTAATACATATTGTACTCGCTTGAAGAATTGTTTTATTTTGGTTTATTGGGCAGTTGTCGGGCCGACTAACAATAATCAACACAGTAAATAGTTTCATACCTCCAAAATATGTTATAATAATTTACTTATACTCCAATATAATCACCATGGTACTTTTAAACAAATAATTGTAGAATTTATTAGCGCATTTTTCAAGAAAATGTCCTACAGTAATTTCGCCGTTAATAAGTTTCATTTGGCACTCCATAATAAAATCGTCAATCTCAATCAAATTTTGGGTGCGGCGTTTTGGTGGCTGGTCAGCTTTAACGCTGAATAAATTGGCATCTCGATGTAAAACTGTAAGGAGTTTCAATATGGTGGGGTTTTTTCTGCCTACTGCGCTATTTAATTTATGGTGCCAACCTTCTGCGAAGTTGTTAGTTCGGTGACGTTTGCCAAAACTGCACCATACTTTAATAAACTTCGGTCGAAGCCATTGTGACAGCATGTATTTCTTAAATTGAGCACTTTTACTGTCATCAGGACTTTGATCGGCAATATAAAACCACCCTTCAATTATTTTGTTCTCGGGCAGTAACGGAAGTACTGCACTAAGTGCGACCTGACGGCGCAGGATTTTAGATTTAGTAAGGCCTAAATCACGTCCCTTCCTCCATACAGCTTTATTAAAATGGTAATAACAACCATAGAGATCTACCTCTGGAAAAACTTCCATTATTGCAGACATGGTTGCTTCTTCAAAATCACAAGTGAAAGAAGATGGATTCCAGTCGGGAATTTGGGACTTAATTAGACTGTAAAGAATTGCATAGCTCTCTTTTTTTCTGTCTGTCATTAAGGCATACACTGAGGGAGTTAGTGCAGTGCTGTTACTATTGCTTCCTAAATCGGCATGGATTGTAAAAATCTGGTTAAATAAATTTGGACAACTTTTGAAGGTTCCATCACCAAAATAATCCTTAAAAACTGTCATTTTATTTCTTGCCTCTTCAGAACAAAATAGGATGATTCGTCTATTACCCTCACAATAGTCCGCTAGCACAAATTTTTCAAATTTTGGAGGTATTTTAACATTTTTCACCTCGTCAAAAACAGTTTTATCAACGCCAAAAGCTGAATTTCTGTGACGATACAAAGAACTTTTCTTACTTTCAAATGTAGGAATTGAAATTACCTCGTCTAGTCCTAAGTCTTTAATTTCTGATATTGTTTCACTGAAAGCTGTGGGTATGGCAGGTACATCAGCTGTGATGATTTTTTTCTTGCAGTCTTCCATATAACAATCAAGCAGGTTTTTATTGAAATTTGGAGTGCAAGCATGGGAAGTCTCCCTTAAAACCTGACTATCCTATAAATATAAAAAAAAAACATAATTTTAACCATCGAACATCGAAAATCTAAGTCTATGATAATGCTACAAAAAATTTAAAAAGTGTATAATATTTGAATAAAGATATTTAATATTTTTGCGAATATCGGAAAAAAATAAATAAAGCAGGATTAATGCTACAGATAAAAATCTTCTACTTCTAGATACGATACTTCGGGGTTGCTCGCAATCATTTAGAAACGAGTTTTGTTTTTTTTAGGACGGATGATTTCATTTTTGATTTGATAATTGATTAGGTACCTCCTGATTGTAACTTAGAAGTTAAATCGATATTCTGATTTACTTTTTGAAATTACTTACTTTAATCTTTATAGTTCCAGGGCACTTATCGCAAGTGACATTCCCACACTTCTGCTCCACTTTTACACGTAGACTTTTTTGTATATTGGTGTCCAGCATGTAGAAGTATTGTGCCACCCTTTCTGTGTATACGTTTTAATTCACTAGTTCCTCCTGAAGGACCTGGCTGAGAGTTTCCGGACATTGTTGATCACTATTGGAAAAAACGAAACATTAAATTGATTTTAAATTGACGACTTCCAAACATTTTTATCTCTCTACCCTAATGGTAACTAGTTTTTGTGCAAGTACATACTTAATTATTTTTTAGCATTCTAGTCACCCTATAAATGCTGTACAGAAAATATTATCGTTTTAGTTAGATATTAAAAAGAAACTACTTACATGTGCTCCCATTTACACTATCACTAACATCACCAGTTCTCAATATGAAGTTCACAAGTAACTACAATAACCAACTAGATCCCTTTGTCGAATTCTGGAGTGGGATTTTGCATGAGCCAATGAGAGCTCGACAAAAACAATGTTATCTGCGCTTTTGTTCCGCAGCTGCAAGGGCGCGCGCGATGCCGGCGCATCCTTTTTAAGGTCGCTCCGTTTACCATAGTTACTAGAAAACTTAACTTGAAATGTACGATACATTTAAAACAATAAACATGTAATTAAATTAGTTTAAGATTGTGTACTTACCTATTTTTAGGCAAAATTGAGGGCATTAACATTCACAATAATCTACTATTTCGATCAAATTCAATAAAAGGAAAAAAAATACTACTTGAAAACAAGGTCTAAATCCTTTATATTAATGTACCGGGTACCAAGACTAATCTACCAATATTTCATACACTTTGTTGGGTAAAAGATGCCGACTCACACATAATACTACAGAAAAAAGAAAAAACGGGGACTGTGGGCAATATTTTTTACTTATTTTATTCAACTATATTAACGGGGACAGTGTACGGGGACAACGGGAAGTATTTTTAAATATTTAATTGAAGTACCGCTGTGTCCCGTAGGACGGGGACACGGTGTACGGGGACAACGGGAATCAACCGTCCAAAGGCGTTAGATCACACGATCTAGGCGGCCAATTGACGGGCCCAAAACGTGAGATAAACTGTTCACCGAAGGCACCGTCTTGTTGAAACCACAATGTCAGGCATGTCCAATTTTTCCATTTTGGGCAAAAAAAAATCGCCAATCATCACACGGTAGCGCTCGCCATTCACAGTAACGTTTCGGCCATTGTCGTCTTTGAAAAAGTACGGCCTGATGATGCCACCGGCCCATAATCCACACCAAACAGTACATTTTTCGGGATGCAGTGGTAGCTCTTGCAATGCTTCTGGCTGGTCTTCACTCCAGATGCGGCAATTATGCTTATTGACATATCCATTCAACCAGAAATGAGCTTCGTCACTGAACACAATTTTTCGATAAAAAAGTGGATCTTCCTCCAACTTTGCCAATGCCCATTCACCAAATGTTAGACGTTGTGGGAGGTCGTGTGGCTTCAATTCTTGCACCAGCTGAATCTTGTAAGGTTTTACACCCAAATCCTTTCGCAAAATTTTCCACGTAGTGGAGTAACAGAGGCCCAATTGCTGCGAATCGACATTTCACGGTCATCACTAACACTGGCGGATACAGCCGCAATATTTTCTTCGGTCCTCACTCTACGTATGCGTGTTCGTGGTTTAATGTCCAATAATGTAAACTGGGTTCGAAATTTAGTCACAAGCTTCCGAATAGCTGCCTCAGTAGGGCGACCAAACTGCCCATAAATTAGAAGAAGTGCGCAATGCACTCTCTTAACCGAGCATGCATTTTGATAGTAAAATTCAATAATTTGTAAGCTTTGTTCGTTCGTAAGTCGATTCATGGTTAAATTATAGACCAAACTGAACAAGTTTGACAATGACACAAGACACGATTCACGCGTAATCTGTCAAAAACAGTGTTGCCAAAAAGATACCAGCAAAAAAATCACCCGTTACTAATCAGAAGATAGAAACCTAAAATGCAACAGTAATGTAATATATAAGCACTAAGTGTATTATCTATGTATTATCCTTTAACAAGCACTAAGCTAAGAATTAGGAGTATAGACAGAATTCTCTTTTTGACGTATAGCGCTATTTCCCTTTGTCGGTCTGACGCACAGTGGAACGAATGTATGGGAGCGGTTGGACGTAGACATGTCCGAAAAAAAAGAGTAAAATTATGCCAAACTAATGATGCCATCTTATTCGATTACTTAATGCCTTCATAACTTGTGGTGATGAATTTCTTCATAACTCCCATATTTCGGGAGTAATTTGAGAAAATGTGAAATTTTACTATGAAAATGAGTGTATCGAGCTCTCTCCCTCCTGATTCCGGGCTTGTTTCAAGTAGCGGTCTCTAATATCATAATGCTAATACTAAGAGCTATATTTAATACTAAGACACATAGTGCGCCAAATGTGCACTTTCTGGGATAAAGAGTGATGTTTATTTTATAACACAATTTTTTAATTTTTTGTTTATTTTGTTGATTAAAACCGTTTTTCTAAAGGTTTACCTTATTACAATAACATTTCTGATCAGCCAATTAGAGAAGATATAAGCTAATTAGGATATATAATTAGGGACTTAAGGTTTACATATAAAACTGATGCACTAATGATTACTGATAAGAACATTGCTATTATTTAATTACTAAATGGCTCTTAATACACTAATTTAGCATGCATCATTTACTAATTATCACAATAACTAATTACCTTGCAATATTTAACAAAGGATACCTGGGATACCTGGATTTTATATAAATAGGTCACTATTAGTAACTTTAAAATCAGTGTTGATTTACACCTCGTTGTATCCAAGCTAATCTCGCAATGTATTTTCCAAATTTTAATACAAATCTTGATATTCACGTTGCTTTATGCGCACGCGCACATAAAGATTTACGCGACTTTAACTATTTGTTCAGTGTTTTAAAAGATAACAGTTGTGTTCAGTTATGTGAAAGTGCTGAAACAAGTTTAAAAGACTGGTGTCGTCGATTTTGCTACCGCATTTATGCAAAATGGACACAGTCTGGAAGAAGCACAGATAAGTTTCGGAAGAAACATGAGATTTGGCTACAGGCTGCAATTCAATGGCCGGAATTACAGAATGAAAATATGGAACCTTCTACAGAAAATATAAGTGACGTCATCGAGCCCATAATTTCTCCTGCTAAATCTGATGCTTCAACTTGTACACATCCTAGTCCTCGTAAATCTTTTGAGGACTTTAGTAACCGGCAAAAAAGAAGACGCACCACTGAAGATAGTCTTTCATGCAGCAGTAGCAGCGCTGAAATTATGTTTTCGGCCGAAAGGGCGCTTCAAAAGGCAGGACAAAGCGATACAGCTTATGTTATGAAATACTTGACGGAGAATCCAGAAGAGGCCTCAAAAATCAAAGCCTTCATTGAAGGTAAATCAATTCAGGTACGGGAAATATCCCCTTTGAAGGCATTGGCTCTTTATGTATCGATGAACTTATCGAAATGGCGCTATAACACTCTTCGGGATTTCAACACTCAAGAAGGAGCTCTTCAATACCCGAGTTACTACATGTTGGTTAAAGAAAAAATTAAGTGCTATCCGGCCAAAGAAGATCTCACAGTTACAGAGAGCTCTGCAAAAATCAAATTACAAGCCTTGATGGATTTAACCTCAAGAAGACTTATTAGGTCGTTAGAAACCCCTGTTGATCCCAATCAACAGCTCGTATTGACCAGCAAATGGGGTTTTGACGGATCATCTAGCCAAAGCATTTATCATCAAAGGACGAGTGAAGATGAGCAAATCGATCTTGCTAGTAATTTTATGATTAGTCTTGTACCACTGCGGCTCGTCTCAAAAGGTGTAACAATTTGGGAAAACGAGCGACCATCTTCCACTTCATTTTGCCGGCCAATATTGTTTAAGTTTATAAAGGAAACCAAAGAAAATGTGCAGAGAGAGATGGCTGAAATCGAAGCAGAGATTGAAGCCTTAACTCCATCCACCATCACTGATGGAATTAGTGTCAAACACCAACTGCTGTTGACAATGATTGATGGTAAAATTCATTCCATTATATCCAATACAGCAGCTTCAGTGTGTGACATATGCAAGGCTTGTCCTAAAGAAATGAATAATTTAGAGTTAATCAAAGATAAACACGCAAACGAGGACATGTATAAATATAGCTTAAGCACCCTTCACGCTTGGATTCGCTCAATGGAATGCTTATTACACATTTCCTACAAATTAGACATAAAATCATGGCAAGTAAGGGGTGATATAGCAAAAAGGCAAGTTGATGACAGGAAGAAAAGAGTTCAAGAGGCTGTAAGAAGAGAAACGGGCTTACTTCTCGATGTTGTGAAACAAGGCAGTGGATCCACCAACAATGGCAACTCGGCAAGGAGATTTTTTGAAAACTACACTAAATCTGCTGAACTGACCGGAATAGATGCTATGCTTTTAAGAAAAATCTGTGTGATCTTGCAGTGTATTTCATCAGGAGAGAAGATCAACGTAACTAAATTCCGAGAGTTCTGCTTTGATACTGCTAAGCTTTACGTGGAGTTATACCCATGGTATTATATGCCTTCTTCACTTCATAAAATTTTAATGCATGGGCCAGACATAGTTCAGAACATGTCAATTGTGCCCATTGGTTTTCTATCCGAAGAGGCATCTGAGGCTAGAAATAAAGATTTTAGAAAATATAGAGAGGGGCATTCTCGAAAGCATAGCAGTATCTCATGCAATGAAGATATTATGCACAATCTTTTACTGTCTTCTGATCCACTTGTTACAAGTATCCGTCCAAAAGGAAATAAGTTTGTAAAAAAATCTTCTTTTAAGGAATTTTATGAGCTTACGGATTCTGAGAAAAGTGATATCGAATTTGTTAACATAAATGATTTAGCGGACATCGATTCTGAATTTGAATTAATTGATGATGATGATGATGACGAAGATAATTAAATGATGTTATTGTTTTAAAATGTGTAACTTAGTAAATTAGAGCTTACGTCTTAATTATTTATTGTACTTTTAATGAAACTAGGTAATTTATTATCAACTTACTTAAAAGTCATACTCTCATCAGTTCTTGTGAATATTTTTGTTAATATATATTTCTGTATATATATAATATATTTATAGACCTCTTAATAAGTCTGTCTGCGGTTTAAAGTAAATACAAATGGGGAAAAAACGTTTTTTTTTTTAAATTTTCATTTCCTTTTATCCCAGAAAGTGCACATTTGGCGCACTATGTGTCTTAGTATTAAATATAGCTCTTAGTAATAGCATTACGATATTAGAGACCGCTACTTGAAACAAGCCCGGAATCAGGAGGGAGAGAGCTCAATACACTCATTTTCATAGTAAAATTTCACATTTTCTCAAATTACTCCCGAAATATGGGAGTTATGAAGAAATTCATCACCACAATTTATGAAGGCATTAAGTAATCGAATAAGATGGCATCATTAGTTTGTCATAATTTTACTCTTATTTTTCGGACATGTCTACGTCCAACCGCTTCCATACATTCGTTCCACTGTGTGACGGTTCAATCATCTGTTACATTTTGTTCAGTGGACAAAACTTTATATAGATATTTTATTGTTTTTTTTTTGTATTGCAGGAACAAACAATGGGAAATAACTTCCCACTTATTGGAGACTAAAATTTTCCAATAAATATTACATCACTCAGCGTCATTTTCAAGAAAAACGTTGGGAAAATAAGTCTAGTTGACGACAATATTGCGTCCATGCACTTACCAGATTTTTTTTATCAATAACACACACAAAGACCGAAGACAATCGTTAGTTTTCACAAAAGTTCACTACTTGTGACTTTGACATTGACGTCCAATGACATTTTATGGACTTTACGAAAAGTGTTGCCATATAGCCTCAATAATTTATCAATGATTTTATTTCTTTACGGTTAATACTGTTAAGTATTGCCATTAAAAAAATAAAATAGATTTTGTTATTTTAAACTAAGTGGGAAATAATTTCCCAGTATTTGATTAAGGGTTAAAAATCGATACTATTTACAGTGATTTGTTGATTCTATTTACAGTTTTATTTTTGTTTCTTTTTTGTTTCTCTTTTGTTTTTTTTTTGTTTCTTTTTTTTTGTTGTTCTTATTTTTTTTTAAATCTAAAATTGCAATTTAGCATTTTGGAAACTTTATAGTCTTTCAGCATTGTGTAGGACATATTTTGAATACGCGTCGTGCGTATTCAAAATATGTCCCGCTTTTGAAAAAACGCGTTCGAATGGGACAGATGTTGCGGTAATGCAAAATCTTTTTTTACATATTGATGCAGAATGGGATAAATGCCTCTTCTGCTTTCCCAACAAATTAAGGGATCATGATTCCTGGGTAGCATTTCGTCGTTTAAATATTTATCTAGTTCTCTTATTCCTGCCACGATTTGATTACGCGGTCTGAGATGCTGACTCAGTTCAGCATTAAAATCGTCCCATAGCGATACTGACGTTGCAGCTACAGGTTGAGTTGCAGTTTCAGTCGTAGTTGTCGTAAATGTCGATTCAGTGGTAGTAGAGACCGTATCTGTAGCTGTATTTGCTAGACGTCGTCTTAAGGTCGTAACAGCTGTCTTAAATTTTTCCTGTTCTTTGAACGCGAAACCTTTGAAGCGCGGGTCTAAAATTGTTGCTTCGGCGTACAGAGGGTTGGATTCAATATTCTGAAATCTATCCGATAACTGCTGTTTCAGGGTGTCCAATAACAACACTATTTGGCCAGTGTCCTCATTAATGTATTTGTTCACGTGTTTAATCATAGTTTTGGGCAACACAATTACTTTACTTAGAGTAACCTGTGTTTCCGAGCTCATCTCCTCTGTGACGTTATAAAATATCTCTAATATTTTAATGGAAATTTCAACAATTTTCCACTCTTCTGGCATCAACATTTCAATGGCTTAATCTGCAAATCGGCCAACTCCGTTTTATGCAATTTTAGAGGGAGGCAAAAAACCTGAATAAAAAATTAAATATTTTCAATTTCCATATTCCCAAATCCTATTTGGTGCTTTTTTATTTTGCATACGGAATTAACTGAACATTATGAAAAAATATATTGATCACATACCTTTAAAATAGATTTTTGGAGTTGGCCTATTTGCAAATTAAAAAATAATAAAAATACGGGAGTTTTCCACTTTTCTGTGACTCCTATATTTAGATTTATAGAGATTTTTTTAGATTAGTATTGGGTAATAAGAGAAAAAAAGCGATATTTTTATCACTTAATATGTTTTATTACGTCTTATAATGTTATAAGTCTTCATTCATGTGGTATGTTGTCGTAGAATTCCCTGTAGTCCACCGGTAGGGTAGATTTTAATTCCTGGAGGTCTTTGAACTTACGTTATTTAATTTGTAGCCGATTTTTATGAAGATTCGGTAAGCTTTCAATCGCTGTGAGTGTGATATTTCTATCGCATCGTTGTGGTAGTAACTGCCACTCATCTTTAAATCTTAGCTTAAAGTATATGTTCCCTTTTTATATTGCAGCGCACGAATGTCTGTGACCTGAACACAAACAATGATATACCTAATCAATGAATTACACAGTAAAATGTGTTTTTTACACTTCTACTGAAACCTGAACAAAAAGAGTAATAAAATTTAATAAAATAATAAGATCAAATATAAATAAAATAGCGTACCTTAGCGTCTCCTGTCGCTTTTCCTGGCCTTATAGATTTATAATATTGTAGACTTCCAAAGGATTTAAAAAAATCGTGCGTTAAATAAGACACGTTGTAGGGCTTAGGTTGTATGCGTGCTCCAAGACAAACTCCTACATATTCAGATGGTACATAAATAACTTTATTTTTCAGCTTCCTCTCTATGGCGGAATGCATAGAGTCAGCCTCCATCTGGGTATGGCCAACCTCCAAATACTTTTGCTCAATTATAATATTGTTTAATGTTGCCACATTCAGTAAAGCGTTTGCCAATACCACGTTCCTATTTTGTGCTGTACATCCATCGCTGTACAATATAATTTTAATATCCTTTTCAGGTTCTCTGTGAATGCTCGGCAGAAGATTATTTGTAATAAACTTGACTATTATGGTTGCATAGTTGTCAGACGACAGGGCACCTTCAGTCTCGTTCCATAGATAGCAAAATCCATCTTTGTTTCTCAAATTGAATAAACAGAAATTGTGTGTGCATAGCTTAGTTTTATAATATAGAGATGAAACATTAGATTTAGGTGCTAATAACACAGCTTGTCTATCCATCGTAAATACGAGTTCTTCTGAATTTTTATCGTTTTCTTTTTCGATTCGGGCTTCATTTTTTCTTTCTATGTGCGCTTTATGTTCTGTATCAGGTATATTTCCGAGTTTATGGGATAGACTTTTTCGCACTCATCTTTTTTCGGCTTATACAGTGATATGTTTTCAATTTCTAAAGTGTTGCTGAATTTTGCTATAGAGAGAGGTTTATTATTCCGCGACGCACACCAGTCTTTTTTGTAGAATTCGTATAGGGCTCTTTTTGATGTCCATTCTGGTAACAAATAAAGCTTTGATGTAGATTTGCGGCAATAGTGGGATTCCATTTTTGGTATATTGTTCAAAAACTCTTTAAATGATTCTACCTCTGCTTCGTAGGGATTTTTTCTGGCAGATACATTTTGGTTTTCATTGTGAGAGGTAATTTCTTTACCTTTTTTCCAGTTCCAGATGGTCATTTTGGTAATACACAAAGTGTTTTGAAACATCGTTTTGCAGACCCTCACACGACGTCCGTCATCCAAATGATAAATAAATGATAAATGATTTTATTTCTGTAAATAGGTTTGTTCAAACACTTTTACACGTCAATCATATTTTAAAAACTAGATGAGGTCGGCGTTTCCTATCTGACTACTCTGAGAAGAAGGGCCGAAACAAACTCAGAGGTCACAGTCTCTTTTAAAGTCCAGACCTAATCTTGGTCAGATCATGTGAAGACCATGTAGATTGGTGTCTGAAGTGGTCTTTTGAGGAAAGCATCACACAGGTTGAGAGGGCCTGTCCAGTCAGTGCACGCATTTGTCAGTTATCGTGCAGCTCAACTCAGAATTTAAGGAGCTCAACGATTCGACGAACAATACCAAAGAAAGGACATTTGGGTAGGCCGCATAAATTACTCAAACTGTCGGACTATAATTAGAACTAACTGAGAAAAAATTAAAAACAAAACAAAAAGAAAAAGGAATGACCCACATAGTCTTCACATTCACAAAAATTTAAATAATATAATACTTTAAAAGTAAATATTCATGTCGTATAAAATTAAACAATTCAAGAGAGCACGTATAAAGCAAAATTACCTCACAGTATTTCTCTAAAACAAAGAATAACATTGTATTTATTACACATAATAATTATTTATCATTCACTAATTGAATTAAACCTCATAATGAATTTAAAACTTTAAAGGCATCTTCTGTCTCAACAATACCTCTGTTCTATCAACAATACCTTTGATTAAGTTTTATGTTTAGTAAAATATGAAATATTTAAATGATAACACTCACACTTAGTCCGGTTTCATTAGATATTTGTGTAAATTACATTCACTTTTACGCAGCGCAGTAATATTTGATCTCCCTTCAATATTTATATTTGACTGTATTTTGAAAATAATAACCACAACACCGCTAATACCTAAATACTCGTCACCAACAATAACCACGAACCAACAAAGTTTTATTAAGCGAATACGCGTAACGAACGCGTGAACGTCTGTCTACCCCACAGAAATCTAAATAATTTACTTAGTTTTCTGTGGTCTACCTGCTAAACTTTAATATTTATGTGAACAAGACGACCGAAACAAAAAACGAATGATTATTGAACTAGTCATTATTAAAAAATAACAAAAACTATGAATAGTAATTAATAGAAAATTACTAGCAAACCGAAGATGAGATTTGAACCTTCGCTCGCCTCGCCGTAATCGCACATACCAAAGCACGTTATCCACTGAGCTAGCGTGCCATATACTGTATCGACAGAAATTATGAACTACTATTAGTTGCAGACAAAGCGAATGTGTGTGTGTCTATAGTATTGTAACATCTTATAGAAGAAGGTCGTAAGTCAAACCGAAGCGTCAGTCTATTGCTTTGTGCGATTGCCTATGGACTTTTGGTCGGTACTAGGGTTTGCACTATTCGTTTAATTTTACTGTTCGAATAAAATGAATACTTCTAGAGCTAAATATTCGAATATTCGGGTATTCGAATATTTTTTTAACATTTATTGAAAATAATACAATATCAATTCAACACAAACATGTGTGAGCAGCAATACGGGGGTCTAGTTTGATTGCCGCATAATTCTATTCAAATAAAATCAAGTATTATAATTAGTTTTATTGTTTTTTAATAAAAAAAAACCACATTAATTATCGTTTCACAGAGTAAACATAGGTAAGTCTTAGCTTAGGGATATGATGACATGACACTGATGAGTGATGACGCTTAGGATAAAAAATAAAAAAAACTTAACAGTCAACAATTAGTACAAGTACTAATATATATCATACTTATCTTTACTAGAAAGTAGAACTAGAATAGGAACTTTGGTTACATTTTACATAACATTCAGTTAAGTTTTATAATCAAAACAAAATCGTATTTCTTTTAGACTCAAACAAACATTAATTAACATTACAAATCCACAAATCAATAAAACAAATCAATCAATTCAAACTGATAATATGAGCGCAAAAAGCTTAGGTCGTCCAAAGTATCGGCATTCATTTTCGTTCTTAAGCGGTTGCACAAGTAACTCGCCGAAGAAAACACCCTCTCAGCTTCGACACTGGAGGGTGGAATGGATAGCAGTAAATTATATGCTCGGGTTAAATGTGTACCACGTTGTCCACCGCCGTCAAAGAGACCCATCTCCACTTGGATTTTAGTGCCAAGATCCAAGACCTCATCTCCGGACTGTCGTAGCTGTAAAGATTCGGCTGCGTCATTTTGTAGCTTACGGCGCAGTTGATCTTTCATAGACATACTGTTCTCATCATTGCTTTCTGTCTCTGTTTGTACTTGTGGGCTGCTGCGGCTACGGTCTTCAGAGTCTGTTGATGACTCGAAGTAGCTGTTCAATTTCACGATTGTGTTTTTAACCACCATATTATGGGGATTTTCAAATGGATATGAAGACTTCCCTTCATTGTAAAATTTTGCGGAATTATCCAGGTATTTGAGAGTGCCGCTTAGCTCTGGTAGTCGTCGTTCTCCAATTCTTTGTTTCAGTGATACTACGAGATCACGGCTCACGTCATTATGAATTTCACCCAGTTTCTAAATCATAAACTTCAACGCTGTTTCTGTCATTATCAGGTTGGCATTTTCTTCACACAGAACTTCAACAGTAGCTTTGATCACATTCATTGTGTTGGAGAGTTCTTCGAGTCGCCTCATCTCTTCTTCTGAAAATGTGATATGGTTGTCATAATCAATCAACGTTTTCTGGACTACAACTTTCAGTGTTAGAAACCGGGACAACATGTCAGCAAGGCTGCTCCAACGTGTCTTGCAATCAAGTATTAGACGCAAGTCTTTCTTTACTTCCTCCGAAGCATATTTGTATAAGGGTAGGTTCAGATGACAAGCGCTCAGCGCGCGTTGAACGCGCGTTGAATTTTTGTATAGTGTTAACATGGTGCGCGCTTGTCAGGCGTTAAACGCGCGTTGTTGCGGCCAGTTTGAGTTCTACATTTGTCGAAGATGGACGTAGAAACAGTTTTATCGGTGATTTTATACAGACGGCAGAAACGACACAACAGAAGACGGAGATATTGGGTTCACCCAATTTTGTCAACCAGGCTGACTGAAAGTCAGTACATTATTTTATATCCTAAGTTAAGGCAATTTGAGCCCAAATTCTTTAACTACTTCAGAATGTCCATCAAGTCATTTGATGACTTACTGACTCTCATAAACGATGAACTCGTAGCAGATAAAAACGCTGTGCGATATAGCATTTCACCGGAAGAAAAACTCATAATTACATTGAGGTAAGTTTTTTAATAATCAACATAATCTATAAATCAAATAAATCAAATCAACTTGTTAAGGAACAATTTTTTTAAAGAAAAAATAACATTTTGTTACTCGCAGAATAACTCTAACTCTGATTCATTGCTGACATTAGTTGGTGCTGGCGATGGAGTAGGTGTTACTGGCGATGGAGACCCCATTGCTGTAGTATAACCATAATGTGCAAAATTATTTGACACACTAGACTGCTGTGATCTATAATCATGATAACGAAAGCCTTCAACAGAAGCTGATGACTGATAACGCTGCTCTTGTGATGAATAATTTCTTCGTTGTGATACCGGGTAATTTTGATTTTCATATGTCTGTTGTTGTGGTCCTTGAAATTCTTTTTGGTTTTGCAAAATTAAATTATAAATGGCAATTTTAGTTTGAAGTCGCCTATATTCCGGAATTTTTTTAATCTCTTTAACGAGTGACAAACAAAACAGCTTGTCTTCATCGTCATCTTCTTTTGGATGAGACACATTTTTCTGTGCTAAACTCTGCTCTAATATGTTTGCAAATCTTTCATCAGCAGGATTTAATTTTTTTTTTTTTCTTGAAGTAGATTTAGGACTCTTAAAGCCAGAACTTATTTCTACTTCAGCAACCTCTGACGAAGTTGATGCATTATCTGCATCGAAACTACTTTCTGTATCTTTGTTGGCAATTGATGCCTGTAGAAATCGTAGTCTATTATAATGAATATATGTCGAAGTTTTGGAAGCTCCTGATCCAGATTTGACAGTCTTTATTTTCTTCACCTCTCTCATATAATTATCCCGTAAACTCTTCCACTTTTTTGCAGGGATGACGCTGAAAAAAAAAACAGTATTTAGTAATAGTTTATGTTTGTTTCCAGATATTTGGCCATTGGATGTTCATTTGGGACATTAAGCTACGACTATAGAATTGGCAAATCTACTGTGGCTACTATAATACCACATGTATGTGAAACTATTTGGAAAAAATTAAGGCCCGTTGTTATGAGTGAACCAACGAAAGAAAAGTGGTGTGAAATATTCACGATATTTGAAAAGAACTCAGTTTCCCAATTGTTTGGGAGCCTTGGACGGGAAACATATACGGTTAATCCAGCCTGAACACACGGGTTCTATGTATTATAACTATAAAAATTATTTTTCGCTAGTTTTATTGGCGCTAGCGAATGCAAACTATTGTTTTGTGTGGGTTGACATAGGTGCCTACGGTAAAAACAGTGACTCAGGTATATTCAAGAATTCTTCATTGTACAAAAAGCTGACAGAAAGGTCATTAGATCTACCTGAGCCAAAGGCATTGTTAATACAAAATAGACCGACAACGTTGCCATATGTGATAGTGGCTGATGAAGCTTTTGGCATGATGGAGAATTTAATGCGTCCATATGGGGGAAGGTCACTAACTTATGCTAAAAAAATATTTAATTACCGTTTGACATTAGCACGCCGGTATGTTGAATGTACTTTTGGCATAATGTGCAATAAATGGCGCATTTTACACAGGCCGTTAGATGTTAACATCGGTTTTGCAGAAAAGATCGTAAAAGCGATATGTACACTAAATAATTATGTCAGAATCAGGGATGGCTACAATTTTGAAGACACACTTTATACGCCACCCCTGGAAAATCTAGCCTCACATTATACCGGACGTGCTGTGCGACAGGCGGATAATGTTCGAGTACATTTAACAAACTATTTCATTAATGAAGGAAAAGTAGATTGGCAGGATCGTTATATTTAACTTGTAACACAAACCGATTGTAAATGTAAATAAATATATATACTCACATAATATTTTCTTCTTTTCTTCATTGTCATGTCCTTCACAAAATATAAGGACGAGTTCTTCCCAAGCCCGTCTTCTCAAATTCTTATCTGAATAATCGCTACTTGTCATGTCCCATATCGCAGGACGTTTCTCTATTTCATCAATTAATAATTCCGTATTAAAAGCTTCGGTTTCCATTTCGGACGATTTTCGGACGAACTTGACGAATCCTAAAATACGTCTATCCGCGTCGAAAGCGCGCGCTCAACTGAACGGAAACATAGAAAACCAATGATCTCAAAGCGGCGTTGACGCGCGCTGACAACAGTCGAGCGCTAGCGCAGCGTTGAACGCGCGCGTTACTAAAACGCGCGTTAGCATGTGTACGGCCTGAATAAAATGTAAGTAGTTGTAAACGCGCGTTATCAAAACGCGCGTTGAGCGCTTGTCATCTGAACCTACCCTTAGGTTTCTGCTCGAGTAGGAGATGAACGAAAAAAATCACAGCTTTTCGCACTTTGTTTATAACATCTTTGAAGCTTCGCGCAAGCGCAAGGCTGACCGTTGAAGTGCTGGCATATTCAATGGTCACATCAAATCCAGCTCTGTCCAGTTCATCATCATTGTCGCTTGCTTGGTCAGTGTTAGTCTCATCAGTATCAGTGTCAGTCTTATCGCTGTCTTCTGACTCAGGATCAGGAATAACTGAAACTTCAGGAATGGCTTTATTCTTCTTGTAAAGAACATCAATTACTGCCAGTTGAATACCATGCGCTAAGCATAGTTGATGAAATGCATTGGTCTTTCGACCTAGGGCACACATAACGCTCGCTCCATCAGATGCCAGGCAAATTATATCATCATCTAATGACAGATTATATTCAGCAATTTTTCTTTTCAGAATGTTGAGACAGTTATCTGTGCCCTTTCCTGTCAGTTTAGCTAAACCCAGGTTGCTGAACGATATGCGTTTTAATTTTGGTGAATGTATGTTGACATTCATATACCGTACATTTTGAGACGACGTCCACTCATCGAGGGTGATGGTGAATTTTATCCCTGAAGATTTCAGAAGGTTTAATTCCTCAGTTAGTTCTGCCTTAAGTCGGTTGCTTCTGGTGATGACAATTTTCTTTATTGTGTGGGGAGACTCAGGTAACTTATATCCGCTTTTATTGAATAACTTACGTATCGTTTTGGATGTACATATACGAAAAAACGACAGACCATCTAAAGCTGCCAACATGGAGATCATGTCTTCGGAGCTATCTTCAGATTTGAAATAATCTGTGAGTCGCCTTTTCTTCTTCTGTACTTCATTGGAATTTTCACTGCTTCCACTTGCAGTAACTGTAACCTCATCAGAATTATTGATCTGTCCTTTTACAAATATGGAATGCTTTTTTTGAAGATGTATGTCCAAAGGAGTCGTTGACATAGAGTTTGACTATACTACTTTGCAGATTTTGCATTTTGCTTGTGAACCACCTTCAGCACGTAAAAAGTGTTGCCACACAGATTTTTTGTCTTTAGATCGTTTGGTGTACTCTTTGAATTCAACTTTGTCAACACTTCCACTCGCCATCACTAAGATTTATTTTGTCTTAGATAGACAGCTTTCAATGCAGGAACTGAAATCAGAACAAATTTAAATTAGATACGATTATTATAAATATAATACCTACTGTATGTAAGTTTAAGTAGTTTAAAATGTCACACACAACAATCTAATATTTTTAAAATCGTAACTGATCACATCATACACCGGCTCGCGTAACCAACCAAATCAGTAAGTAGCGTAAGGAGGGATTTAATACGTACGCTACGTCAGAGGAATGCAGAAACCCGTTGCAAAGTAAAACACTTAGGCCGAGATAAATAAACGCTACTAAGCACTTGCTTTGGCTTAGCATCGGTTGTCACTGTCGCGCAACGGGCAAACTACAAGTGCTTGATAGAGACAGAGAATGGCTAAGCCAAAGCACTTGCTTAGTAACGTTTATTTATCTCAACCTTAGTGTAGGAGTGTAGAAACAGGAGTTTCGGCTCAGTAGTTAGGTTAGATTAGTCTATACTATAATCTACTAACCTAACCTACTCGTATAGCAAAAAAGACAGTAAGTATTTTAAAATATTTAAATTTTAATTCAATAGTGCTTTTTCGTAGTAATGACCTCGACTTTCAAGTTTTAGGTCGGTATACCTACCTACTATTGAGCCAAAATTCCTGTTTCTACACTACTTAATAATAGTTTGTGGCATTAATTAGGTTTGTCTGAAATACTTACGTGAATGTCACCACGCGCAGGTAATAACAGTAACACAACACAACTCTCAAATAAGTATGCGTTCGCGCATGCATACTGTCCTTGGCGGTGGGCGAGGGACGACTGATGACTGAGTGAACGATTGAGTACAAAGACACAACAGGGTGGGACTCAAGGGCAGGGTTGGACTTAGAATCAAAACAATATAAGGGCCTTTATTACTTTATTAACTATTCGAATATTGAGATAATTTTAATGAATTATTCGAATTGTACCTGTCATTGAAGATATTTTTTCTAAATATTGTGTTTCACTAGTAAACATTTCATTATTTTCGAGAGTTTTCAATTTCTTTACTGTTTCCGTATTGTAAGTTTTGTTTCCTCGTAGTCGTTGTCGTCGTTAATATTATCTGAAAAGTAGATACACCGTGAAAAATATTGCGTTTTTTTTTTTGTAAATAAGTCAAGAAGAGTATCAAGATGTTTCAATGGAAATTCAAAAAACTAACCTAAAAGTGAAATGATTGAATCCAGTCGTCGTATTTTCTCTGCAAATTTCTGATTCAAATCACTTTGTACGTCTTTATACAGGATGGCCCGTTTATAGTGGTCCAAAGATTTTTTTTAGCTGGAGGGCATTCTGACTTATCATTTAAAAACAACATTAGTTCACCAAAAATCTATGGTTTAGAAATTACAATATTTTTAAACAAAATTGAAATTTTCTTTACAAATTTCACATAAATCACTCTGGTGTGAAAACCATGCGATGGAATCAAATGAAATTTGGTATAGGAGTAGTATATTAACGTATCTACCACGTAATCAGCCATTCTATTGTAAGCTCCTAGCAGATTTTTTTAAAATTTTCCATTTCTGTAACTTTCTTCAAATTTTCAACAAATTAACAGATTTTCAATAAAATGCTGTCACAAAAAAATGTGCTACCGAAGTTTTGCTTATGCTTCTAAAAAATACCTTGACATATGGTAAATCTTTACACAAAAAATCATAGCTGTCCTACTATCGTAAAATCTTCAAAAATAGCATCATTTGAATTAACTCGTGAGAATCGATAAATTACGAAGTTTACCATATTCATAATTTGAGACTGTTACTTGAGAAATCTCATTATTTTAGCAAAAAACAAACAACATTCATGTGACTAAAAATGCATGTGAAATTATTACCTTCCAAGTACCTAATTGCAGTTTTATTTATTATGTTGTGAATCTGTAATTGGAAAAGTTTTAGGGTCCGTGGGTTACGCCCCCGGTGTGTTTTGCCCCCGTGGTGGAAGCCCCCGATTTCGTTTTAGTACTATAATATTTATTAGTTAAATATTTTTATCAAAAGTACAGTCAGATAGCAAAGTGTAACCTATTATAAAAAATGTCTAAGTCATGGTTCATTATTAAAATCAAAATCATAGTTTATTATTATAAATCTTTAATGTCGGTGTAACAAACGTTTGCTTATCTAATAATAGGTACTAATGGGTAATAATAGGTAATACGTAGGTACTTAATATGTAATAAAAATTAAATTAAATGTCTAATAAATAATAATAGGTATCTACGTAAATACAACTTTGATAACAAATAAAACCAAACATTAAAATAAAGCAACAATAACATGCAAAATCACAGATACGAAATTAAAAATCACAGTTTAAAATTAGGATTATTTTAAGTACTTATATACTATTTACGTACTAAGTATATAGGTAGGCATCTACTTAAATATTTAGAAGATTGGTAACAGAATGTTCAAACACTAAAATATAATAAAAACAATTAACATTTAAAATCACAGATAACAAAAGTAACAAAAGAAGAAAAACATAGTAAAAATATTAGGATGATTTGAACTTTGTAATTAAATTATGTAATTTAAGTCATTTATATGCAGTGACTATGGAGGTTACAACATTGATATAGATATAAAATTAAAATGTGGTAATTATGTAACAATAAACATGCAAAATCATTATTTTTAAGCTAAGTAAGTAGGTGATTATTTTTGCTTGACTTGCACATACGGACGGATTTGTTCCAAAAACTCCATAATTGTAATTTGTTTCTTTTCATATTTGTCTGTCAGCTTAGCAATGAGTTTGTCATTGATTATTGAAGATTTTTTCCTTTTACTTATAGGACTGTCATTTCTTCGTAATCTGAAAGTATAAGATAAAGATTATTTACTAAGAGTAAAAAAAATGAATTACTGATATATTAAGCGTTATGTAAGTAATCAGCATTTTACCTCACTTGACCTGTGCTATACGTAGAAATATCAGTTGTTATAATTTCCAAAAACGATAATAATGATGGTTTTCGGCCCAGATAGCACTGAAGCCGTTGATTCCAGGCCTCCACTAAATTTGTGGTTCTATGTCGTTCTTTATAGCAACACCACTTTGAGATCATCCCCGGAGGCTCAAGCCATTGTTCAACGAAATAATCGTTGAATTGGGTGACTTTTTCATCGGGAATACTGAAAACAAAAATTATGATATATATGACATGTCGTATATACCTAAGCATTATTTTTATTTTTGCGTACTTATAAAAACAATCTATGAGCTGTTAAAACTTTAAAATAAAATGAAAATTAAAATTACCTGTTTTCCATTACGGAAAGCCAACCATCTTCTATATCTTCTTTAGGAAGAAATGCTAGACAGGTGCACAGTTTCACATACAATGTTGTTTCTTCGTGTGCCAATAAACCTAAAGACTTCGCTTTTCTGTAAATGGCTCTTTGGAAGTGAACATTACAGCCATGTATTGTGACCGCTGGCAATACCTCTTTTATTGCCAGCATTGTAGCTAATTCAAAATCTACAGTGAATTTCATGGGGCTGAAGTTCTTTAATTTTTTTAAACATGACTTCATATGTACTTTTTTCTTTATTAACTAGTAGCACATAAAATATAGGCACAATATTGGTTGCTTGTGCATCACTTCCCATATCTCCATGAATGGTAAATATTTGGTAAAATGGACCTGGACAACAATCAAATGTACCATCCCCGAAGTAGTGTTGTATATTTTTGATGTGTTTTAAAGCCTGTGCTGATACGAATACTATAATTCTGTTGTCGTTCTCACAGTAATCAACTAATAGATATTTTTGAAAAATCTCAGGTATAATGACTTCAGCTGGATTACGAAACTGTGTCTTTTCTACATTTAAGGCTTTCTTTCGAGAGTTGTATAACTGTTGCTTGATATTATTGAATTTGGGTATGTATTCATCGAAGGCTGTGTCTGTGTTTTTTAACTCGGCAAATTTTGTTTCAAATTTTTGTTGTATAGAGCTCGAGAAACTCGTTTTCACTTCCTTTTTTAATTTTTCCATAACAACTCTAACTTCATTTTTCATTAAGTTAGGTTGACACTCAGCATTATGACACTTTTGGATTTGTACATTGTCACTTTCCTCACTTAATTTTATAGAACCACTACACTTGCCATGTCTTTTATTTACGCATGTCCACACACTCGATTTATTATTTTTCCTATGAAGATTATAAGCAAATCCGACATGTAGTAACGTTCTTCCACCTAGTTTATTTGAAATTATTTTGTAATTGGTTTGTGCTAAACCCCGTGAAGGACCTGGACTTGCCATTTTGAGTTAACATGACCGACTAAACTTTCTTATCAGTAACATATTGCAACTATGTGGGAAAGGGATAGAAATAGTGCCCATCGCTATGTTTGCTATTTTCACTGTCCGTCACCCTGGACTCTATTGTTTTCAACCCTATCTTTCCCTTTCTTTGACTACCTATCTCTTTCTTTTAGAATTCGATCTGGCTATTGTGTAAAACCAGTTTGGCCGGGCACGGGCGCCTCGTTTAGACAAAGTACAAAGTAATGCATCTAAAGTAAATAATTGTAATATAGTAATAAAGTGAATATCCTTGTAGCATGTTTATAGTATCCAATATTGTGTTAGTTAGAATACTTATTTAGTAAGTTTGTCTACGTATTTGGTTCCGAAACACTTTTTTCATCGTCTGTATCTAGTAAAAAATATTTTTATTTCGGCGAAATCAACTATAATAACTTAATTTAAAATCGGGGGCTTCCACCACGGGGGCAAAACACACCGGGGGCGTAACCCACGGACCCAAGTTTTAGTGATAATCAAAGGTTTGATAACAAAGGCAAACAACATTAATAATCAACATTGTTTATTGGAAATAATTTTACAAGTAGGTACATACATTTTTAGGACAAATTATTTCACAGTAGATTTTCAAAATGCCCTCCGCGGTTCGCGATACATAGTCGACATCTCCGCAAAAAATTTCTTCGCAGCTTATTAAATGCTGGCTGATTTTGATTAATGGTGGATATGGCAGCTTGGATTTTTCTCCTCAAATCTTGTTCCGACGTACTCTTCCGGGCGTATACAATTTCTTTGAAATACCCCCAAATAAAAAAATCGATGGGATTTAAATCTGGTGACCGTGCAGGCCAGTGGATGGTGCCACCACGACCGATCCACCTCTCGGGATAGGTTTCGTGCAATTGGTTTCTTACTCGTAGAGCAAAGTGGCAAGTAGCTCCGTCGAGTTGTAGCCACATACGCTCTCTGACATTTTCCGGTAGGTGCCATAACAGGTTCGGCAATTCATTTTGAAGAAAATTTAAATAAATATCTGCATTTAGGCGTGAGGGCAACTCAAATGGTCCCACAAACTCCCTATTTATTATTCCACTCCATAAATTTACACTATAGCGTTCTTGAAAATTAGATTCTCTCACTAAGTGTGGATTGGTAACTGCGTAATAATGTGTGTTGTGAGTATTAAATAGGCCAAATCGCTCGAAACGACTCTCGTCGGTCCACAAAATGTTGTCAAAAAAATTTGGGTTCTCTCGATCTCTTCTCAACATTTCTCTACAGAATGTCATTCTTCTTGGATAATCCTCTGGTTTCAAAGATTGAACTTTTTCATAGTGGTAAGGATGAAGATGGTTAGCACGAATAATTCTCTGTATTAATGTCCTAGGTATCCCTGTACGTCTTGCCAGTCGCCTTTGGCTTGTAGTCGGATCACGATTTAACTCTTCCAGGATAACATCTTCCTGGTCATTGTTTATCTCCAGGTTCTCGACCACAGAAACCGGGGATAACTCCTTCCAGAAAAGAATTATGAAGTCGCACGAAAACGCGATGGTCAGGAAAACGTTGCACAGCCGGACCTGGCTGGCGTTCAGCAAATTCCCGATAAAGCCGGGCTGCTTCTCGCGCAACACCTCTTGCGACGCCATAAAAATAATGCATCATGGCGTATTCACGTGGTGAGTACGGCGTACGTCTGACACGATTTTCAGCTATACTGGCAGCAGAATATCCGAATCACAGGCACAGTCAGTAGTCCAAGTTACGTAAGCCGAGTAGTAGATGAGCGATCAGGTACAAGTCCATAAACAAGCCGAAAACGTTAAGAAAATAATCTACACCAAACGCAGTAGAATAGCCGAAGTGAGCGCGAGCGACAAACAACTGAAGCTAAGATTACAAGCGAGCCAAATGGGCTAAAAAATAACAATAGAATATGTCTATCTCTTTTTAACAATTGTTGTCGGATAGCAAAAATTTACCTGTTTTTTTGTGAACCAGTTTTTATTGAGCTGTATGGGTATTAGATAACGAGTAAAAAGGTCATGTCAAGAAAGTCGTATTATTTTTCTAGGAACTCAAATAACGATTATGGTAAACTTCGTAATTTATCGATTCTCACGAGTTAATTCACATGATGCCATTTTTGAAGATTTTACGATAGTAGGACAGCTATGAGTTTTTGTGTAAAGATTTACCATATGTCAAGGTATTTTTTAGAAGCATAAGCAAAACTTCGGTAGTACACTTTTTTGTGACAGCATTTTATTGAAAATCAGTTAATTTGTTGAAAATTTGAAGAAAGTTACAGAAATGGAAAATTTAAAAAAAATCTGCTAGGAGTTTACACTAGAATGGCTTATTACGTGGTAGATACGTTAATATACTACTCCTATATCAAATTTCATTTGATTCCATCGCATGGTTTTCACACCAGAGTGATTTATGTGAAATTTGTAAAGAAAATTTCAATTTTGTTTAAAAATATTGTAATTTCTAAACCATAGATTTTTGGTAAACTAATGTTGTTTTTAAATGATAAGTTAGGATGCCTCCAGCTGAAAAAAATTTTTGGACCACTATAAACGGGCCACCCTGTATTTGTCAATCATAGTAAATAGTAGCTTTCTCGTCGAACTTTTGAATGTTTTCGGCATTATTTTATACAAAACCAATGAAAATATGATGGACGTAAACACAAGCTGACTTTAATATGAAACGTCAATGGGACAGTTTTGACAGTTCTAAAATATTGCCATATTAAAAGTTTAGAAATTAGTTCGTGGTCAGCTTTCGTTGGCCAGACTCTATTAAATCTTTTTTATTTCCAACTAAAAAAGAATAATCACAATGGGAATCACTTCGCTATTTTACTAATTCTGGTGTATTAGCCAGCATTTAAAATTCAACGGTTACTACAATTAAATAATGTTACGAGCTGGGTATGGGATAAATTATTTACTACCAATCAGACAATTTAAATAACTTTATTGAACACAAAACACTTGAAACTTAATCACAAATACACTACTGATCACTATTCGCTTAGATATCGCACTTCTAGTTCAGTTCGATTCGCTTCGTTGTATCGCCTAAATCAGACTGACTCATCGTGTGTCGGCGCTCTGCTTTTATACCGCCAATATTCAAGAACATTCCAGCTATGTGTAGAACGGTTCCAGAAAAACATCAACAAATAAACATTACCAGGAAATACAAAAGTAGTAGGTATAAAAAATAATAACCTACTGTACCGAATAAAGAAATAGGTACTTTATGCCCTCGGCGTACGGTCGAAATTACAATGACGAGTTCTAATATTGTTTATAAGTAGTTACCTACTTAACTTCAAACTAATAATAATGGAATGCTTCTCGAAGTTTTTAGCGCAAACACTGTAATCCGTGCTTTCTCGAAAGATCTCGTACGTACGACGTAACACTGCCCCCTCCTTAGACATGCTCGTCCCGAGCATCATTAGCCCCGTAGTATCGGGCCAATCGGTCTACATGAACAATCTTAGGCGCACCTCGTAGACCCTTCTGTATTCGGTAGGTGACATCGTTGATCCTAGTCACGACTCGGTATGGTCCATTCCAATTTGCTTGTAATTTCGGAGACTTCCCCTTGCTCCGCACTGGGTTATGTAACCAAACCAGTGAACCCTCGTCGAAACCCCTACTGTTTGCCTTGCGGTCATAACGGGTCTTCGTCTTCTCAGACATCTGTTGGCCGGATTGTCGGATATGCTCATAAACATCATTCAACTTGTTACGCAAATCATTTGCGTAATCTGTTACACTACGTGGAGCATCAGGGGGAGCTCCAGTGATTAAATCTGCAGGCAACCGTAATTCTCTTCCGAAGTTCGCGAAGGCTGGCGTCACAGTCGTACTTTCGTGGACCGCGCTGCGGTAGGACAGTAGAAACGGCTGTATGTGCTTGTCCCAATCCCTTTGCCTGCTTTCCACGACTTTTGCCAGATATCTCTCCAACGTTTGGTTGAATCGTTCCACCATTCCATCAGATTGTGGGTGGTAAGAGGTGGTTCTGGTTTTGTAGGTACCCATCAATCGACAAGTTTCCTGAAATACTTGCGATTCAAAATTCCTTCCTTGATCGCTGTGTATTTCTAAGGGTACTCCAAAACGACAGAAAACTTCCTGAACTAATTTATCTGCGACAGTTGTAGCTTCTTGGTTAGGAATGGCGAAGACTTCTGGCCACTTTGTGAAGTAATCCATGACCACCAGGAAGTACTTGTTTCCGCTCTCACTTTCTGGAAATGGTCCCGCAACGTCTAGTGCTATCCGTTCCCAAGGGGCTCCAACGTTGTACACTTTTAATGCACCTCGGCTGCGTGTGTGGGGTCCTTTCACGGCCGCACAACTGGTACATTTGCGACACCAGTCCTCCACATCATCTCGACAGTGGATTCAGTAAAAGCGTTCTCGAATTTTTAGTAGAGTCCTTTTTACTCCCATATGTCCTCCTGAACATCCATCATGGTAGAGCCGTAGAACATCCGGTACCATAGCTTTAGGGACAACCATTTGTAGATGACAGCTGTCCCCTCGAGCGTTTTCCCATTTACGGCACAAGACTCCATCCTGGATCACCAAGCTGTTCCATTGCGCCCAATAACTCTTCGTGATGGAACTCATCGCAGCCACATCACTCCACTTAGGTTTAGGAGCACCAGCTTTGACCCACTCGAAGATCGGTTTGATGTCCGAGTCATTTTGCTGAGCCTGCTGTAGGGTTTCCTTCCATTCATCGCTGAGATCTGTTCTAAGCATTCTGATCATGATCATGCGCTTCGCGCGATCGTTCGAGTGAACTTGCCGCTCCCCACTTCCCCTTAGTCGTCGCTCACGTGGGGGGGCAAATGGCCGTCCGGCCATTTTATTATTATTTTACCGAGCGCAATAATGGACGGAGACTTTGTGAAATGGTTTAAGGGAGATTTTACATTACCAGGATACAAATACCTAGGACCTGGAAATGACTTGGACAAGGGTGAACCTGTAAACGACGCAGATTGGATAGCTGCAAAACATGATGCTATGTATTGGATCAGTCAAACTGATAAAGATATATATGATGCAGATGAAACAGCGATTAAAGAGTTTTCTGAAAACTTTATGGAGACTGAAAACTTAAATGCTCTAATAGGAGCTACAAGTCTTACTGTAAAGCATTTGTTCGAGAAGTATTTATGGCATGGTTCAGTATATCCTAACATGTCGAAGAGACCACACGCTGGTCAAGAAGCTTATGCTAATGTGCAAAAAGCTTTGTCTGAAGCTTGGAAAGCTCATAAGCAACAGCATGGCAGTGCAGCAGGAACTTGGAACGAGTTCATTCGAAGCGACGCAGCCAAACAAGTTAGACGTCAGTTTGCGACACCTAAGAAAGTTCGTTTTGAGCCTGACAGTGGTTTTGATAGTGAGCCACAACCGGGTCCAAGCACTGACCCTCCCGCCGATACCGACAGAACCTCCGGAGGAGCCTCCGTACCCGATACCCCAACCAGATCCGAGCCCGGAGTTGCAGAAGACTTTCCGGACATCGATGATAATTTTCTTGCTGCTATGGATATTGACATTGGTAATATTAGCGGTCAGCCAGCGGGAATGGTTGGCCGATCAGGCAGCCAAGGTGCAGGTATGGGTTCACATTCAGCGCAACCGGATACATCTATACGGATTCCTCGCAGTATTATGCCGAAGGCACAGTTATTCACATTTAAGAAGTCAAGAATATGGAACAGCTATGGATACGCTATGAAAGCATTGAAGTATGGAGATAATGATAATGGCGTCACTACGCCATTTATGAACTGTCTCGTTGATTTTGTACCATCTTACTTAACATCTGCGGAATGGGTAAATTTACCGCGTGTATCCAGAGCTGTGGAAGTACGCTGTAAAGTGACATTATTGGGATGTCGTACAACATTTGGCGTTGGAGAAACTTTGTCTGGTAACGCCAATACAGAGCATGTGCCAATAGGTTATGTGGCTACAAATTTAAATGTAAGTACGTATGGTACAAATGTGGCTTATGAAAGTACAGCAGATAAGCCTATGATTCCTTCTAAAATAGAAGCTCCAAATATGGCGAATGCTATAAAGAAAATGTATATAGATGTACCATGTCAAGCTCTTGGAGTTCCTCGTAAGAATTCTATATATTGGTGGTATCGTGACGATTCGCATGCAGTTCATGGTATGGGAAACATGTCATTAGATGCTATGTGTGATCGTTTTTTAATAAACAGTATGATTGGAAAAACTGTTGCTGATTATAAGTATAATCCTAAGAATGGTATTTTATCACCAAATCGAGTTCATGTAACTCCAAAAGCATACCATAACAAACCAATGGCTATGAATACCGCAGCGTTTATTAGTAAACGTGTATTGACAAAGGACGGATACACCTCTGATAAATATTCAACATTAGGTGATAAAACTGATGTGTTTGGACCTAGGCTATTTGATCAATTATCAGTGACATATGGTTCAACTGTTGAGTATAGTGCTGTGTTCGATCCAAGAAATCCAGTATACAATGCTACAATGTCTCCCCAGCCGCAATTACATGTCGGAATCGGTGCTATACCACAGATTAATCCAGCCACAGAATTTGAGAATTTTCAAACTACAATGGTGTATTGGCTGTGTGAATAGATGTATCTATTGATATTCATAGTTATTATACTTATGGTACCGTTAGTAATATGCCTCAGCACGTTAAATATTACTTCCTCCATGATCCTCAATACACAACGGCGGAGACCTTTGCAGGGATTGAACAAAATCTCGAACGCTCAGTCAAATCAGTACCAGATCATAATGAACCGGAACTCGATCCAACCACCGGAATTAACTTATCAGCATCAGCATACACAAACCGACGTAACCAGTATAAAAAATCGTATGATTACGATTCCCCAGCTTTCAGGACGAGACAAGGAATTAAAAAAGTTAAACATGCAACTGCAAGTAAATTCCGTCAATCAGGACCTAGTACCTCGAAAAGGACCGGAAATCAAGACAGTGATTTTGAAATGATTCCGAGTGATAGTGAAACTTCTACAATAACTACAATAAATAAAAGAATTGTTAAAATGTAATAAAGGAGATCACTCATTTAGTAGGGCGACTCGGGCTAAAAAAAAAAAGTTGGCGGCCAGGAATGAAATACATTTTATTTGAAAGGTTACAGGAGTAGAAAGAAAATTGTATGGTGACAACGTTATAATTAATTTAGGGACAAAGATATAGAACGGTCTTTAAAAAATAAAATCGGGTTTGTTCGAACACTTTAACTCGAGAACGGCTGGACCGATTTTCATGGTTTTTGGTATTCATAAAATAACAAAATGGAAAGAACATAATGCAACGGGCGGCCTTATTGCTTGGCAGTAATTTCTACCAGGCAACTTTTGGGTTAGGAAAAACAGCTAAAAAAATATACATTTTGAATTCGATCCCTATTTTTTATATTTTATGATTACAACACTGCTATCTACTAACCAACTAGATATATATAATAGGCGTTGTACGGATTATAATAAAACAAAGAAAAGGGTACAAAAGTATCAATTTATTGTTTTTTTTATACAGTGATCTTACATATTATGCTCATTATCTTGAACGATAACATAATCTAAAAAACCTGCCGGTGTTTGTAAGGGCTCATCTAGATGTCTAGCCAAGCCGAGAAACCAAATAATTGACATGGTATGAGCACAGCAGCCTAGAGTTTTTTTGCCAGTAAGACACGTACAATAATATTTTTTAATTGCATTTCTGCCATTTTCCGTATAATCTGCCATAATATAAACATGCATAATATAAACACGCCATAATATAAACATAGTACGTCCTGGCCCTCGAATGTCGCGATTGAATACGACCTCTTAGAAGTCTCGTTGTATTATTAACATTAGGCAAGTTGATAATATTAGGATCATTATACAGTTCAATCGTGTAAACCCCGTCTCTGATGTGCTCGCCACAGTATGATCGGGCTAATTTGAGCTGATAAGTGCCCAAAGCAAAAAGAATACAATCTTCTTCATTCAGACGAGGAAAATCTATTAGTTCTGGGTCATCAGCCGTCATTCGTCGGAATACAACTCTTTGCCTGTTCATATTATTTTCTATGACATAATCGGCAAGATCGTTCTCTATATTTCGCCTGTGTTGTATGATTTCCAAAAAGTCTTCTGCGTGTATGCTATCTATTATTGGTTGATGGAATGCATTGACGAGACTGGCTGCTACTCTAAAATCATCCATCATATGAGGCATAGCTCTATTGAAAAAATCGTGACGGAACAATTTATAATCGCGCTTAAATCTTCCATTCACCACTTCGATTACCCAACGACACATAGTAACAAGTCTTGATTCGTTGGCTTGAGCTGTGGATAATTGTAGTGCACCGACTTCTTTAGAGTGTGGTAAATAGCACGAATAGCCACATTCTTCTAAGGATGCAACTGAGTCTCGAAAGCCCCTGTCAAGGATGAAGACATCTTCATTTTGAAAGTACCAATTGAACACATAACCACTCTCGTCTCTTGCCATATTCATCATGATACGACCATCAGATGATGTAGCAGAATATGGGCCAGTCACATCAATTATATATCCATCGCAAGTTACAAATAGAAATGGCTTCAGTAAATTGGTATATTTGTGTAAGCTATAGCTTTCCCGCTGAAAAAAGAAATTGGAGCTTTTCTGACAATAAACGTATGTTGCGTCGCATATTACGATTGCCTTTCTCTCTTCCGGCGGCGACCCAGGATTACCGAAAATCGTTTCTGGTACTAATAAGTTCCGGGATACTACTTCCTGTCGACTAATGTGATCGAATTTTCAAGCATTTTCTAGCAATTCCAAGTTTTCGTTGTAGAGTAGACTCTGGCATTCTGAACATGTTACTTAGACGTAGGTTCGAATCACCAGTTCTGTATTTTGCTAGTAAAATGCCTAGGCAGGCTTCAGGACGTTTTTGGTTTCTCAGACTAGGTGTTTCAGACAATATAAGTTGAAACTGATCATGACTAAGACCTGTCCAGTAAAATAATTCTGTTTGGCTCATTTGCCTATAATTGACAAAGTCTAGAAAGGAACTCCTTTCTTCTTTTAACACATCTATTATATCATCTAAGTAAGCCCCACTAAAATCGGTACATAGATTTGGTGCCTCCTGTAATTGTTCCCAATCAAAACTGATCAAATGTTCTTGACAAACACGACTATCTTTAGGTATGTATATGTTATACTTGCATAAAACATTCGCCCGTAAAGAACTCGGCAAGCGACGCCGGGTGGTATTTTGACAACCAAATATTAAGCAGCGCGAACTTGTGCAAGGAACACGTCGATATCTGCTACTTTGGACAGAAGAGTCTCTGGCCGATGGCTCAGCGACTTCACACAGGCACAGCAGCATCAACAGGCGCAATGTCATCTGCTGGCGGAACGTTATCTGCTGGCGGAACGTCAGCTGCTGGCGGAACGTCAGCTCTTCTTCTCCTGTCTGCTCGTTGTACACAAGGATGGCAGATAAATTCTTCATGATTCAGAAGAATCTGAAAAGAAACAACAAAATGAATTCGAATCTATTTTTTGGCATTGATTTACTCAAAGCGGTTACTGATTCACTTTAAAAATCGTAACTAAAAGCCTGACCACGAGGACGCCTTGTAGGGGCGAGATCGTAAGGCAGCGGGCAAATAAACACGTGCCCTTATCTTTTTCACGCCTTATCAGAATACAAAAGTGACGTCATCGACGCCAGGTGCAGAGATATTTTAACCGGGTTGTACACAGGTAATTCTTAGATACCTACATACATACATACATTAATTATTAAGTACAAACATTTTTAACATTTGACCAAAAAATATGTACTTATATACTTACTTGTCGAGGGTGTATAACTTCTGTTATATACAATCGTAAGTGCGGCATATTTTGAAACAACTCAGACGTCAATAAAGATCGTCTTCTATTAACAACTGAACGATTACAACACACACACGTTCCCATGATAACATCAAGTCCGTTATTTGCGCAATGGTCACAGATTATAAAAAAAAACAGTCCTTATAACACACGCCGAGAAATAAGCTGATTCGCAAAAACAGTGAGTAGTGAACAAGGCAACAGATGATGCGTCACTGAACGGACTGAGACGACTCGCGCGCGCGTGTCTATTGTGTTACAAGTAAACGGCACAGAGCACGGGGGAAGTGAGGGACGCGCGGAGCGTGCAAGATTAGAACAGGTTTTTACCTGAACGCGCAAAACGTATTACTTGTACCAAATATAATTCCTAATAATTATTAATCCTATTAATCTTCGAACCCAAATTGTTCTCGTCTTTGGTGCCATAGTAAAACATAATGTATTCTATACATATTTTTAAAATATGTAAGAATTATCGAGGGCCACCCAAAAAAAAAAAATTTGCCCAGAATGGGTGATCTCCTTTATTCAGATTCTTCATCAGTTGTTTTATTATTATCTATATCATTTACACGATAACCCTTATTATCTATTATATTAAAAATCTCAAAAAGTTTAGGTACAAGTAAAGGATACAGTTTTTTTTTACATTTCCTTAATGCATCACATGGACGCCAAGTATAAGAATACATTCTTGTTCTAAAAGCCATATCTTTAGGAAAAATATCATTGTTTGATAATACAATACAAGGAGTTCTATTAACGATAGCATCATCCTGGAATTTAACCTTTACATTCATCGTATCACCACCAAACAACATTTTTATTGTTTCGAAAGCACTCGATTCACAATGAGGTTCGTTCCACAAGATAATACGTCTATTGACACATTCCATTAAAGGGAAATTATTGTATCTATTAAAGTTTCCTATTTGACCAAAATTTAAAAAAAAGTGAATGACAGCATCAAAGAAATAATTTTTACCAGCATTTGGTGGTGATAAAATAAACATACAATTTTTCTTAGGGACTACTCTATCTAATATGTTATATAAAGCTATTAAAAATTGCTTAATTCTATCATAATCATTTTGAAACTGAAAATTTAATAAGTCTATAGCTATTCTAACAGACTGATCTGTAGTATAATAGTAATCATTTACATCACGAATACCACAATTAAAAAACATAGTTTCACTTATTTTATACTTATTAATAAAGTCCACTATATTCATATCACATAGTTGACGTTGAAATATACGTTGCACTGCTTTAATATGAGTATGATTAATTGGAAGATATTTCCATGCACTATTGAACCACACACTTGTATTAAACACTTTGTTTATTGGCGCTGTTGGAAATTTCCAAAAGAATTCCAATAACTTATCTCCTTTGTTTCTTTTGTTACTCCTTTGATTTTTGTAACTTCCTTCAGCACTTGGTTCTGGAGTTTGTTCAACTGGATCTGAATCGGATCGACATTTGAAGACGTCAGGAATAGCATCTTTGTTTCCGCGTGCTTCCACCAATTTTTCTTTTCTAAGTTCTGAATTTTGGCGAACGGATAAACTTCGAGTTTTATTACATTGAGACCACATTCTCCCGGCGATTTCAAAATGTACTGCTTTCCGTTCGCCAGTTTCGAAATAGACTGCGAGATTGAGCCAGTGTTCACTGGTACATTCTGAAGACCGAAGAAGTCGACGATTAAGTCTGGGCTGTCCACATTCTGATCTGATTTCTTTGATTCGTTGACATCTACAGGTATTTCCATTGTAGGCACAGTCGTGGACGACATGGAGGTGGTCTCCACCGTGGTTTGATACCCAAAAGATGGTCCCTTTGAAGCTACGACCGGAACTTCCTCCTTGTTGGCATATTCGTGAAACACTGCTATCGCTGTATCTGTCATTTTGAATTCCAAACACGTCATGTATAATTCGGAATCGAAGAGGATGGTTCTGAATGCACTCCAAGATAAATCCTCGCACTCGTTCACTCTCAGTTTGTGGACGATTAACTTCAATATCGTCTTCCACAACGAGATCAAATTCGCGAACTCTCGCTTCAACAGGAGGTTCTTCTCGTCCATCGCCTTTTGCTCGCTATATTTCAGTTTCTTCATCACTATTTGAAACGTATTCATTGTCCAGATTAACTCCAAAATGCCCAAGAAGGTATCTGGTTGGGGATCCGGCATCTGAAGTAGAGTCTTCTTCGCTGCGACGGCTGGAGAAGTTTGCTTGCGGCTTCTTTTATTTGCTTGTTGCTTCTTTATTTTCTTGGACACTGTTTTTTCGGCTTCGTTTTCCATCTCGTCCACCATGGCCTGAGTGCATGGTCCGATATCGTTTCATTCCTCTTTTTCGATCAGGTCGATCGTTGTTTGAAGCTGTTGCTGCGAGTTGTTCTTCATTTGCAAGAATTCGCTCAGCTCGTTGTTGGGCTGATGCTGCTGAGCTTCGCCGTCCGAGTCCTCGCCGCTCGAAGATGCTGGTGAAATTGTTTGAAAATGTACCGACAAGTTTTTTCCGCCGGTCTTGTAGGCACCCGATGTCGACGCTACCGGAGAACTGACTGGAGTAGTCTTCATTGCTTGATACTGACGATAAATACGTAATACTTGAACTGCTGTCGTCTGACATTATAACGTTACGACCCACTGCACCGGCTTTTATATACTGTTTAAACAAAGAGTCATTAATGCGCCGGGTAAAATTTCTAAGAAATGGCCGGACGGCCATTTGCCTCCCCACGTGAGCGACGACTAAGGGGAAGTGGGGAGCGGCAAGTTCACTCGATCGATCGCGCGAAGCGCATGATCATGATCATGAGTACATACTCGCAAGTACCGATCCTTAGTCTCTTGCCTAGCACAGTGCTTACAGTCTTCGGGACAAGGTCTTCTTGACAAGGCGTCTGCGTTACCGTGAGTTCTCCCACTGCGATGTTCAGTTATGAAGTCAAACTCTTGTAGTAGTTCAATCCATCTCGCCACTTGCCCCTCTGGATTCTTAAACTGTAATAGCCACTTCAATGCAGCATGGTCAGTTCGTAATTGGAATTTACGTCCCAGCAAATATTTACTGAAGTGCTGCAATGTCTTTACTACGGCGAGTAGCTCCCTTCTTGTAACGCAGTAATTTCTTTCTGGTTTGGATAAAGACTTGCTGAAGTAAGCTATCACAACCTCTTGGTCTCCTTTCCGTTGAGACAGCACGCCCCCAATTCCAGTATTACTTGCATCAGTGTCAACTATGAAGTCATTTTCAGTGTCAGGATATCCCAAAATAGGTGTATTGCACAGACGTTTCTTTAATTCCTGAAATGCGACGTCGCAGTTCTCGTCCCAACAGAATTGCCGCTTTTCCTCAGTGAGTTTGTGCAGAGGTTTCGCAATGTCGGCAAAATTCTTGACAAACCTTCGATAGTAGGAGCACAAACCCAGAAATGCTCTGACCTGTGTCTTGTCTTTCGGAACTGGCCAATTCTTGACGGCGATTACTTTTTCTGGGTCTGTTCGAACACCTTCCCCCGAAACTATGTGTCCTAAAAAGTTTACTTGTTGTCTGAAAAACGAGCACTTTTTCGGACTTAACTTGAGATTTGCTGTTTGGATTTTCGACAGCACTCGGTTGAGGTTTTTAAGGTGATCTTCAAATGTACGGCCCACGATGATAATGTCGTCTAGATATACAAGACATGCGTCTCCAATCAATCCGGCGAGTACTTGCTCCATCAACCTTTCAAACGTCGCAGGAGCATTGCACAAACCGAATGGTATAACTTTAAACTGCCACAACCCTTTTCCTGTTGAAAATGCAGTTTTCTCCTTATCCTTGGGATCTATTTCAACTTGCCAGTAGCCACTTTTCAGGTCAAGTGTGGTAAACCACTTCATACCAGTCAGCGTATCCAGTGTGTCATCGATCCTAGGCAGCGGGTAGCTGTCCTTCTTCGTGACGTCGTGCAGTCGTCGATAATCCACACAGAAGCGCATACTGCCGTCTTTTTTCTTTACCAGGACCACAGGAGAACACCATGGACTCGATGAAGGTTCTATAACACCGTCCTTCACCATTCCCTCAATCATGGTTTCCACCTCTTTTTCTCGTGCAACTGGCAGTCTTCTTGGTCGCTGACGGATTGGTAACTCGTTGCATGTATTAATCTTATGCTGAACAAGTCCAGTTCTCCCTATGTCAGCATCGTTTGAAGAGAAAGTGTCGGCGTACTGAAGTAACATCTTCTTAGCCTTGTCCATTTCTCCTTTAGTTAAATCGCAGTTTTCCAAAAGCGTTGACACGTTAAATTTTTTTAAAAATCATGGTTTCCACCTCTTTTTCTCGTGCAACTGGCAGTCTTCTTGGTCGCTGACGGATTGGTAACTCGTTGCATGTATTAATCTTATGCTGAACAAGTCCAGTTCTCCGTATGTCAGCATCGTTTGAAGAGAAAGTGTCGGCGTACTGAAGTAACATCTTCTTAGCCTTGTCCATTTCTCCTTTAGTTAAATCGCAGGTTTCCAAAAGCGTTGACACGTTAAATTTTGCACTACGAATTTTATTTCCGGTAGGCGGATCCTGCAATTGACGCATCCAAACTACTTCCTCGCAAGTACCGATCAAGGTGCCCTTCTTGATGACATGCTCCTTGTCACTTGGATTTAGTATGCGTACTGCTGAGACGTTGGTGGCCTTAACCAGAGTACGTGCCATCTTCCATGGGAAGTCATTGTTCACCCTTTCTATCAGAACACTTCGATCTTTGTGTCTAGAATTCTGTGGTAAACTAATTGGCACAATTGTTTCTGATCTGCGAGGAAGAACAATCTCTTTCAAGCAGTACACTTTTCCTGATGGTGCACCTTCCATGAAGACTTCATCTGAACCACATTTCAATACTCCTTGATCAACGTCGATCTCGCAACGATGTTTCCGCATGAAGTCCAAGCCCAAGATGCAATCGTCCACTATATCGGCCACGATGACATTGTGCTGGTAAGTTCTATCACCCAATTTTAACTCCACCTCCTTCTTGCCTCGGACGATTATGTGCTGACCGGTAGCTGTTAGTAATCGTATACGGTCGTGGTTATCGACGTAGTCCCCAAGAAACCGACTTGCTAGGTGAGAATTGACGACCGTGTGAGAAGCTCCAGTATCCAACGTCAGTTTGCATGGTGTTCCGTTGACTTCGCCTTTGATGGTCAGGCTGGCCCATCATGTGCTTGCGAGATCAAGATTCTCGGGGCTCTTTCAATACCAGCCAGCACCCGCCCCCCAGTCCTGGCATTTACTCGTTTCCCTGCTGTGGCTGGGCAGTCACTTCAGCCACCCTTCCCTGCTGGTCTTCTCTCGGGGTGCTGCGCTTAGGACAGCTTGACCGAAGATGACCCCTTTCTCCGCAAGTGTAGCACCTAGGACTGTACCCTTGCGGCCGGTCGCGTACAGGTGATGCTACAACCTCCCTGACGCGGTGCGTTCGGTGGTCCTGCCTCACTGCCTCTACTTCTAAGGCATGGGCCAAGGCGTCTTTCAGCGTCTCATGATGCCCAAGTCTCACAGCGGCTCTAACTTCTAGGTCGCGTATTCCATCAACGAACGCTTGTACCAGATTCCCATCGATAAGTGCAGGGGCAGACTGGTATGCTTTCCGAACCAGCTTTTCAACTTCGAGGGCCCACTGCTGTAGGTTCTCGGCACTACGTTGAACACGATCCTTCAACTTAGCACGAAATACGTGCTCCAGGTGTGCGTCGCCGTATCTGGACTCTAACGCCTCCAGCAGCTGCTCGTAGGTTACATTCTTGCCGAGCGCCTCAAGAATGTTTAGGGCCTGGTCTCGGAGGCCCAAGGTGAGCGCAGTCATGGCTTGCGGTTTTGTCCATCCATTCGCCTTCATAACGGCCTCAAATTGAATTTTATAAGCCGACCACGAAGATGTGCCATCGAATGGAGGCACCTTAAAGCCCCGCGCTGATGGTGCAGCAACTACTGAAGCTACAGTCACGTCTCCAGTCTTCAGTTCCCCCAAAGCCTTCTTCACCCCAGCGATCTGAACTTCGGCTTCTGAGAGGCGATTCTCGTGCTGCTGTACCTGATCCTTCATCACCTTTAGGTCTTTGCCAAAAGTTGCATGAAGATCCTTTATGAGGAGCATCTGCTCGTCTTGGCGGCGGACCTGCTCCTCTTTGTCTCGCTGCAACTGCTCTTCCAACCGGCGAGCCTGCTCCTCTTGACGGCGAGCCTGCTCCTCTTGACGGCGAGCCTGCTCCTCTTGACGGCGAGCCTGCTCCTCTTTGTCTCGCTGCAACTGCTCTTCCAACCGGCGAGCCTGCTCTTCTTGACGGCGAGCCTGCTCCTCTTTGTCTCGCTGCAACTGCTCTTCCAACCGGCGAGCCTGCTCCTCTTGACGGCGAGACTGCTCATCTTGACGGCGAGACTGCTCCTGTAGCAACGCCATTAAAGCTGACAAGTCTGGCGCCATTGATGCTGTAGAAACTGCGGATGGGCCAGCGACTGGCACTGACGTAGGCTGGACACCACCCGGTGTCTGTGTTGGAGAATGTCCAAACCGCCTTTGGTCCATGTCCTGCTGTCGCTGACTCCTGGTACGGATACCGTCCGTGTCGTCCTTCGGTAAAATTGGCATAATTTATCCCTCACTTCTGACACCAAATTGTTACGAGCTGGGTATGGGATAAATTATTTATTACCAATCAGACAATTTAAATAACTTTATTGAACACAAAACACTTGAAACTTAATCACAAATACACTACTGATCACTATTCGCTTAGATATCGCACTTCTAGTTCAGTTCGATTCGCTTCGTTGTATCGCCTCAATCAGACTGACTCATCGTGTGTCGGCGCTCTGCTTTTATACCGCCAATATTCAAGAACATTCCAGCTATGTGTAGAACGGTTCCAGAAAAACATCAACAAATAAACATTACCAGGAAATACAAAAGTAGTAGGTATAAAAAATAATAACCTACTTGTACCGAATAAAGAAATAGGTACTTTATGCCCTCGGCGTACGGTCGAAATTACAATGACGAGTTCTAATATTGTTTATAAGTAGTTAACTACTTAACTTCAAACTAATAATAATGGAATGCTTCTCGAAGTTTTTAGCGCAAACACACTGTAATCCGTGCTTTCTCGAAAGATCTCGTACATACGACGTAACAATAACAAACATCTCAAAAATTTATTCATTTGTCAAAATGAATCTTAATGGTAGTTAAAGTACACAATCGTTAATATTAAAAACAAACTTTAAAAAATGTAATCTACTTTTTTATTTTAAGGTACAATTTGAGATCAATGTTTTTATCAGTGTAACTTATAATTATAACTAATTAAATATTTTTAGTCTAGGTTCGAAGCTCGGGACGTTTCAGGTAAGTTTAATCAAAAGCCTCTCCTGGTTTCAGGCATCAAAGGTACCAAGTCTGCTATTATTCTATCTTTTCGTTCTTTTGTTATTCCTCTCGATGAATTCTTGTTTGCAAAATTAGGAAAGCATTTGTTTTTAATTATTTTGACTTGTAGAAATCTAGTTCTTTCCAATCAGACACGTGGGTAGCTGTTTGCTTTATTGTAAATGCTCCTCTTTCGGCTCTGACTGCCATGATGATGTCTTTTAGATAGACTCTGGGTTCCATGTTTCGAATTTTATGCTGAGACGACACATCCTCATAACTGTAAAAATCGGATACTGTCATCACTTTTACTATGCTTCTTTTTAAATTGGCCATTTTTACCGAATCTACAAAGTCATCAAAATCGTAAACTTTCTTTTTCTTTTTTAATGCCATTTCAACCTGATGGTGAAAGTTATCAGCCGACATGAACGTATGGCCTGGTTCAAAATATTTTACGGTAATTGATTCGGCAGCAATCAGCTGACTATTTACTATGTTCACCAGAAAACACATAAACGCCCAGTTTTTGTTTTGGGCCGCGCAATTGTCGGCCCATACAACGATATGTTTCATGTCGCGTTCATGTATAAAAAACGATCTGAATGCTGAAATTATATCTTCTTGGCTTCTACCAGAGTCAGTTTCATTCCAAAGCACTGCATAAGGAACATTTGTACCATTACTACCTCCAAGTGGAACGAAACTTTCGTAAAATGTAATAACACGAGGAAAAAATATTGCTGTTTTATATTGGTCCATTCGTGGCAACATGATTACTTTCTGTAGATCCACAGAAAAGTATATGCAGTCTTTGTCAGTAAGACCTTGCTCTTTGTCTGGTTGATATTCCTCCCTGGATTCCGTGTATCGTGACTTATATTTACTGTTTTGGATACAGAGGTCACAGTTTTCCTGAGAACACCCAGTATGTGATTTAAAGAGAGCACATTGCTCACATTCTTCATGCCGGAGATGAGCAAAGGAAATATTCATTTCTTTTACAACCTTTCGATATGTTTCAAGAGTCCGACATATTGGGATATTTTTCAATGAAGCATTGATGCATCATTGTTACATTGATGTCACTCGGCAGATAAAGTTTATTAGGGGCATGTTCGTGACGGTAATGTGAAATTGTTGGATTAAAACTTTGTACAGGGTGGGCCACGAATTAGTTAACATTTGAAAAAATCGTATAAAAAAAACCATTTGACATATTTTAAAAATTGTTTATTTATAAGAAAGCTTGTTACTTGGATTTTTTTTAAATAATATCATCTAAATGACCACCGTTTCGACTTTTGCACTCTTCTAAGCGAGTACCAAAATTTTCAAATACTCGACGGCAAAGAGACTGCGAGATTGCCGACATTTCTTTGCTGATTTTTTCTTTTAGTTGACGTAGTGTATTTGGTTTATGGATGTAGACACGACTCTTTAAATACCCCCATAAAAAGAAGTCTGCTGGGGACAGATCTTGTAGGTATTTATTAAAAGAGAATAGGACATGAAAAATAATATATTAGCTGAATAATTTTATGTAGTATGGTCCAGTGTTGTGCAGTGTTGCCACAGATACAAAACTTTAACTAACACCTTCTCCTATTTTTTAAAAACGTAATTATTTGACAATTTTAAAAAATAATAATACTTTTAACCTTTTCATTATTTATACATAATATTCATAAATGTAAGTATCTTTCAATATCATGCTTATGTATGTACTTATCTATATATTCTTTATATAATGCCAAATGTGTATGTATTATATTTTATGTTTCAGAATAAAATTAACAATACTAACTTTCTAATATGTATGTCATCTTAAAATTATGTTATCTTAAAATTAATCCTAAGTTTTACATTACTAAAAAAAATGCTTTATTTAGCTATTTAGTTAGCTTATTCTATAAACTATGTATTAAGTTTAATATAACATATTATCAAAATTTATTTACTGTATTAATCTGTTACAGTGAGCTTCAAATTTAATTTTACCAAGCGGTTTGGTAAAAATATCAGCTACTTGCTGATCTGTGGGACAATAGTTAACAATAATGTTTCCTTTTGTAAAATGTTCATGAATAAAGTAATATCTAACATCTATGTGTTTTGATCTTTCATTGAATGATCCTGTCTTAATTAATTGTATAGAACTCTGGTTGTCTATATTCAGAGTTATATTAATTTTACAATTAAGTAATTCACAAAGTAATGATTTTAGATACAATGTTTCTTTACAGCAATCAGCTGCAGCAATATATTCAGCTTCTGTGGATGATAGAGTGACTATTGGTTGTCGTTTGGAACACCATGATATAGGTCCATTAGATAACATTATAACAAAACCTGTGGTACTACGTCTAGTAGTGACATCATTTGCATAATCAGAATCGCAATAAGCATTTAACGTATTAATGTTTCCTCCTTTTAAGAATTTTATGCCTTTATCACTAGTTCCTGCTAAATATCGTAAGATCTTTTTTACTGCTATGACATCTGTCTGACTAGGGTTTTCTATTTGTCTACTAGCTTTATTTACTGCTTCTGCTATATCTGGTCTGGTTCTTGTTGATAAATATAACAATCCACCAACACATTCCCTATAAGGAAAATTAATCTGCTGTAATGTCATGTTTGTCTGTGTGTCAGTTTCTTTATTAATGTTACAAGGTACACTAGTTGGTTTAGCATTTGTCATGTTAAAGGTTTTAAGTATATTTTGAATATATGTTTCCTGTTTTAATGAAATACCTGTGTCATCTTTACAAATTTCAAAACCAATAAAATTTTTAGGATTGTTGAATATTTTAATTTGAAATTCTAATTCTAGACGATTGAGAATGTTCTCTAATTCTTTTTTATTTGTTGAAATAGCAAGTCCATCGTCTACGTATATAGCAATTATTACATTTTTACTTTTATTAGTGAACACACATCTATCAGTTTTAGTAGGAATCAATCCTAGTTTTAACATTGTCTTTGTAAAAGTCTTATTCCATGTAATTGGTGCTTGTTTAAGCCCATATATAGCTTTATTCAATTTACATATTTTGTTAGGTTCTTTATCATAACCATCTGGTATATACATATAGATATCATCATCTAGCTCGCCATACAAAAATGCAGTTTTAACATCAAAAGTAACAATTTCAGAATTTTTAGATGCTGCAATAGCAAATAGAGATTTAAGAGCTGACTGACTTACCACTGGGCTGTATATTTCATCAAAGTCTATACCTTTCTGCTCAAATCCTCTTACCACCAGTCTTGCTTTATAGGTACCGTCGTCTTTCACTCGAAATACCCATTTATTGGTGAGAATCTTCTTATTGCCTGCCTCTGATATGTCTATTAGACTCCATGTTTTATTTTTCTTTAATGATTCCTTCTCTGAATCTATTGCCTTCTCCCAATTATCCTTTTCTATTCCTGTGGTAGCCTCTTTGTAGGTAAGTAGTACATAATCCTTAAGTTTCTCTGGTATTTTTCTTGTTCTTTCACTTCTTTTTGTACCTAGTTCTGTGTTAGGTATGTCTATGTTTTGCTCTTCTATCTGTTGCACTGGTCTTCTTATGTTCAAGTTTTCTTCTTCTGTATTTATTATGTCTTCATCCATATTTATTAAATTTTCTTCTGTATTTATTATGTCTTCATCCATATTTATTAAATTTTCTTCTGTATTTATTATGTCTTCTTCAATATTTATTACATTTTCTTCTGTATTTATTATATCTTCTTCTGTATTTATTTTACTCTGTATTATTTTATTTTCCTCATTTGATTTTATTTTATCTTCTTTATTCTCATTGATTATTATTATGTCTCTGTGTATTTCTACTCTTCTCTTTTCATTGTTCCATAGCCGGTATCCATTGTTTGCATATCCAATCATTGTTAGTCTTTTGCTTCTTGGATCTAACTTTCTTACTGGTCCTAATTGTTTAGCATACACCGTACACCCAAATACTTGTATATTTGAAATATCTGGTTTTGTCTTATACCACATCTCATATGGAGTTTTGTTATTAAGTGTTTTACTGGGTAGCCTATTGAGTAGGTAGGTAGCACAGTAAACAGCTTCTCCCCACATCTCATCTTTCATGTTTGAGTCAAATAGCATAGCTCTGACTTTCTCAAGTATAGTACGGTTTAACCGTTCTGCCTTTCCGTTCAACTGTGGTGTGTATGGTATAGTATAGTCTAGTTTTATCCCTTTGTTTGAACACCATGTTTTCAGTTCGTTGCTTCTATATTCTCCTCCATTGTCACATCTTATGCACGAAACTTTTTCATTCTTTTCTCTCTCTTTTTCTTCTATATACTCCTTTATTAGAGTAAAAGCTTCATTTTTATATTTCATTAAGTATGTTTTCGTGATATGGCTGTAATCATCCAAGATTGTTATGAAATATCGATTTCCATCATGAGTAAGCTTATCAAATGGACCACATATGTCGGTATGAATGATTTGCAATGGGCGTTCTGCTCGTTTCCTTTCTGAAGTAAATGGTAATCTTGTTTGTTTTGCTTTAATACATATCTCGCACTGCTCTATTCTTTTATTTCCTTCTAACAATATTCCATCAGCCACGTTTGGTAATACACACATCAAAAGTGTCTAGGGATCAAGCATTTTTATGCGGATTTCTTGAGATTGAGATGTGGCTTTGTAATAAATTTATGATTATATAAATTTATATGGATCCTTTTTGGTGCATTTCATAATTTGAAACAGGAACTGTTAATCAAATTCGAGTAAAAGATGAAAATCAGCTGTCAATATTTTCCCTATAAAAACATACAACGCATTGAAGACATTATTAGTGCTACTGTTTCCCTACTACTGATTAAAACCAACGTTATTATGGAGCGGCGACGTCATTTAAGCAGGGAAGAAATGCTCAGAGCCGTGGGAATGATAGAAGCTGGTTCCCGGCAACGTACTGTGGCTTTAGCTCTGAATACAAGTCAGAGTGTTATCAGTCGACTTTGGACACGTTAACGAAGCACTGGTACCGTGGCTGAGCGCCATGGAGGACGGTATCGCTGCACCACACGGAGACAAGACCAATACATTCAAATCTTAACTCGAAGAGCTCCAACAATAACCGCCATGATGTTAGCCGTGAGGCTTCATCACTCTTCAGGGAACTTAATTAGCGACCAAACAGTCAGAAACCGCTTGCATGAAGTGAACCTTCATTCCCGAAGACCGCTATGGGTACCACCTATAGCAATGCACAATCGTAGGATTCGATATCAATGGGCTCTTGAACACAGAAATTGGGCAGAAGAACAATGGCGTTTTGTGTGCTTTTCTGATGAGTCTCGTTTTGGTATGAGACCGGATACAAGACGTATACGACACTGGAGAACCCCTGGACGCCAACAGCGATTAAAATCCTGCCAGGAAATCCATCCTTATAGTGGTGGAACCATCATGGTATGGGCGGGTATTTGGATCGGCGGAAGAACTGAGTTGATTTGGATCAGAGGCAACCTCAACGCTCAAATTTATGCTGAGACGATTGTATCTGACGTCATCGTTCCTCTACAAGTGCAAATCGGTCCCTTATTTCAGTTAATGCATGATAATGCACGACCGCACACCGCAAGAGTTGTAAGACAGACTCTCGCCGCAGCTAACATCAATGTCCTGCTCTGGCCTGCTCAGTCGCCAGACTTGAACCCGATTGAGCATGCATGGGATATGCTACAGAGAAGAGCTCTGCCGAATATGGAGGGTATCCAGTCGCAAGAAGACCTTTTTTTGTTGTTGCAACGAACATGGGCGGCCATTCCACAGCGTGATTTGGATGAACTCATTTTCAGTATGCCAAACCGATGTTCTTGTGTTGTTAGTGTTCGCGGTAGAAACACGGATTATTAATTGTTTAAGTTACCCAATAAAATTTTAAAGAAAACTGTTATTTCAGTCTTTTTTTCGAACTTTAATGTTAGTGGTTCAAATGTCAAAAATCCCTTTATTAGGAAAATGGCAAATTTCTTTATTAATGCAAAGGTGACTTGGTTTATCGTTACTGTGACAAACGAAAACACTTTATTTGATGAATCCTTAAAGAAAATTTTAATTAATATCAATCAGGAGAAAAGTTATTGCAAAAATATATGTTGATCCCTAGACACTTTTGATGTGTGTATCTCTAATAAGTCTTTTCCGGGATGTCCAAGTCTTCTGTGCCATTCTAAGGCAGTTCCTTTCTCTTTGGCTAAGAACAGAGTATTTTCATGATTGTCTTGGTTTATGTTTATGTAGTACAATCCATTTTCTTTCTCTGCTTTAAGTATCAACTGACCTTTTTTATATATTTGAACATTATTTTGTGTAAACAACACAGTTCCATTGTTGTTTGTAACTGAGTTAACTGACAATAAGTTTTGTGCCAGATCAGGAACATATAGAGTTTTTGATAGTTGACAGTTCATACCTTGTACAGTTCCAGCTCCTTGAGATTGTATGGTGTCATTGTTAGCAACAGATACTTGGGACTGTTGTTCCTCATATTTACTTAAAATGTTGATGTTATTTGTCATGTGTGAAGTGCTTCCTGAATCCACTATAAATTTCAATTTATTATTCTTATTTGCTGTCTCATTTGTTAGTAGTGCTGTATCTTTGTTTTCTTTTTTATTGGTTTTAGTTCTGAAGAAACAGTTTTGTTCTAAATGATTTGATTTCTTGCAAATTGAGCATTGTTTGTTTTTATTTTTAAATCTGCAGTCTTTTTCTTGATGGTTTGACCTTTTGCAAATGTTACACATTTTACACTGTGACTGAAAATGTCCTATTTTGTTGCACTTGAAACATTTTTTATTGTTTACAGCTTTGAATGCAATTTCTTCTTCACAGTTAGAATTGCGGTTCTCCTCTAACAATAATCTATTTGTGAGATTTATTAGGGTCTTTTCATTGTTAGGTGTCGACTCCCACGCGGTGGCAAAGTACTTAAATCTCTCCGGTAAACAAGTAAGTATTTTTGACATGATCAGGTCTTCATCAATTTTGTGTCCAAGGTTGTTTAGTCTCACAGCTAAATTTTCAATGTCAGTTATTAACTCGTTTACTGTTTGTTTATTATATTTATAGTTGAAGAACTCTTGTAGCAATTTAGATTTATTTCTTGATTCGCTTCCTTCAAACAGATCACAAGAGTTTTATACATATCTTTAGCAGATTTGCAATTTATGATATGAGATTTTAATTTCTTGTCAATCGTTTGTAGTATAATCTTTTGCCCTTTGGCGTCCTTTTCTTCATTTAATTTTCCTTCGGCTTGCTGGCCATTTGTTATTTCACCAAGCCCATGTGATTTTAGGTGTATTGTTATTTCGAACTTCCTTAGATGAAAAGATTCAGCATCTATTAGCTTTTCTATATGTTGTTCTTCGTGGTGATTCATATTGAATAGCACTGGTTGTTATTTTTATTTTATTTGCGATTTTTAGCAATTTTATTTTTAAGCACGTGTTTCGGCACACCACAGAGTACTTTTTTTTCGGCACACGTTTCACATTTTTTTTTCCTTCTTTTTTTTTTTTATAATCAACTGCACGAACCACGGACCTCTGCTACCATGTAGGTATTTATTAAAAGAGAATAGGACATGAAAAATAATATATTAGCTGAATAATTTTATGTAGTATGGTCCAGTGTTGTGCAGTGTTGCCACAGATACAAAACTTTAACTAACAGATCTGGGCTCCTGGGTGGCCATGGGGTGTCGCCTCGTCTGGAAATCAGCTTTTCCGGAAACATTTCTTTGACCACCGGCAGGGACTCGTTGGATGTGTGACAAGTGGCCCCATCTTGTTGAAACCATGTGTTCGGTTGTAGCCAGCAAATTCCAACAGCATCAGTGTCTATAACTCCCGTAACATTTTCACATACTCAGCAGAATTAACAGTAACCGAACGGCCGCGAGAATCTTCAAAAAAGTAGGGTCCAATGATTCCTTTTGCTGAAATTGCAGCCCATACAGTTACCTTAGGAGAATGAAGTGGCCTCGCGTGTTTAGCTTTAGGATTTTCACTGCTCCAATACCGGCAATTTTGTTTGTTGACATGTCCGTTGAGGTGGAAATGGGCTTCGTCGGAAAAAAAGAGGTTATCAAAATTACTGAAACGATCTAACATTGTTTCGGCATACGACGTACGCAAATTCAAATCATTAGGTTTTAGTTCTTGCACTATCTGGATCTTATATGGATGTAACTTCAAATCTAATTTCAAAATACGGCATAATGATGTGCGAGATAATCCTAATTCAGCCGAACGTTTGCGCGTCGATAAATCTGGATCACGTTGAACAGAAGCGGAAACTTGCTGCACGTTCTCTTCGCTCCGAGAAGTCCGTGGGCCGCCGGTTTGCTTCACATTTAGTGTAGATCCCGTCTCTTCGACCTTCTTCACCCATTTCTTTATTAAAGGAGCACTCGGACACTGACTTAATTAAATACTAAATACTTTATTTCAGACCATTTGTCCATTGTGTTAGTAACAATGTTCTTATAGACTAGTGTTAGTAATACTTAAAACTACCCAACAACCCTACTACCACAACAAAACATATAAAAGAAAGTTAACTCAATCACTATTGCGCCATTCCATGACAAATGGCGCAGCAATGATTGATGTAACCACAGTCCAGCCGACTAGCGATCATGCTAAGGATGCTGTTGGCGCTGCCACGTACTCTACGCACCAGGGATGCGCATCTTTTACGCATCGTAGCGTAAAAGCAGTCTAAGCGATGTTCAGCAAACATCCCTGACGCACTACAGAATCGCCGCAGCCCCATCAGCACCCTGAAATTAGTTCGTTAGTAGTTAATTAGTCGTGTAAATCGTATTAAACGCGAAAAAAGCGTCTCACAATAATGAGCGAATTGTTGTTTAAATAAAATTGTTTCAAACAATAAGCGCGCTGCGGCCCCTTGAAGCGATCCATTGCGACTAAATTTCCGAGAAACGAGCTAGTGGCAAGACCCTTCCCCGCGCCCCGCACGGCTTGTGTTTGCGCGGGGTGTTACATTCAAATGTTAACGAATTCTTGGCCCACCCTGTATATGATCCTTGATTACGTCCCTGTCTATGACATTTTGGCGTTTGTATGATCCTCGTTTATCTTTTTGATTATCAACTTCCTTACTGAGTGCCGAGTGAATATGTCGTTTATTTTGTGGGTTGTAACCAAGTGTCGTCGTTAGAAAAAAAGTTTTGCAAACATCAATTTTTTCATGTTTGACTTGAAAATGATAGTAATACGAAACATCTTTTCTCTTATTTCGACCTTCCTTAGTAGTTCTCGTTTTTATTTCCTTCGATTCGACCATTCCTTTAATGAATAAACCTCTAGACTCCCAATCTAATCTTATGTACCGATCATGTATTTCTTTTCTAATTTCTTCAGAAATCTTAGTTGTGCATTTTTTACGATATTTACCATCACACGGTGGTTTCAGTGACAGCTTTTCATCAGCATTTTCTTTTTTCTGTCTTTGTCGATGCGCAACGGATGTATCAAATCTACGTCTTTTCCTTGGCAAGCCCGCTTTAGTCAGTCCTTTCCCATTCTCAGGTATTACGCATTCTTCTACTTCACTATTTCCACGTTCAGTATCTTCATGTTCAGTCTCTTCACGTTCAATTTCCTCATGTTCAGTCTCTTCACGTTTTGTCTTTTTGCCTCTAGTTTATTTATGTTCAAGTAAATTTCTTTTAATACAAATGGGTGAATCAGAATCAGAATCTGAAATTATAAAATCAGGGATAAAAATAAAATAAAATTGTTTATTTCAATTACAAAAGGCATTTAGACACACTAATGTTGGAGATCACCTTTTAAGCAAGGAATTGCTTGTGTTAGGAGGAAGGTGTTAGAAGGGATATAGTCTTTATCCCTATAATTGGCAGAGATTTTTATCCTAAAAAAAGATGTTTTCCTTTTTTTTCTATTTGAGTATTGACTATTTGGACGTCAGGAAAAATGAAATAAAAAATCTCTGTAATTCAGTTTTCAGGATATAATATGTGTATTTAAGTTCACACTGCCAGGGTTACAAGAATGAACCATAAAAAGAACATGTGTCTTTACATGCATACTGCCCTGTCGTAGGCAAACAAAATAAGTTACATTAAGTGAAAAGTTTTTAACTTATCAATAAAAATATTAAACATAACAACAATTTTTGAGATCTTTTAGGAACATTTATAAATGAATATGTATGTAAGTATGGTAACACCTTACAAATTCTTAGGAACTGAGTATAATATAATTTTTAATTGAGACCTCTATACTTATCAAATAATTCAGTCGTAGAGTTCTGAGATCAACAGTTTAAACTAAATTTGTTTAGTACTATTTAGTGTGGAAATTCAAAAAGCAATTTCGTCCTTCAACTATACATAGCCGTGCATTACATTTTTGACAAAAATACTTTGTTTGGTTTTTGGTACAGTTCCTACACCTGCCTTTTGTCGTGAAAGTAGGCAGATGTCCCACCAAATCATAACGAGTAGCGTCATCAGGCCGTTCTGCAACCGGTTTCTTTATCTTCTTTACAGATTTAGAGAGAGCATCAGACTGTAGATCAGGAGAACTCCTCTCAAAACAACACAGTTATCTAAAAAGCGCGACGCGGAACTTTTTGAGAGGCATCAGTTTTTGTTTACCATTATTCTCGCGACGGTATAGCAACCAGGCATTGTTTACGCTGATGTCCAGGATCTGCGAGAATAGTGGTAAATACCAACGATGGCCTTTCAAATCCGTTCAGTACAAGGCAACTAACATGTCGGCCAAATCCACACCGCCCATATTTGCATTGTAGTGCTTTATTAGATTTGGACATATGACCGGTCCCTGCCTCTTTTCTTCTTTCTTGTACCGCATTATATTCTGTACTGGGTGAGCGTCAACGTAAGTACTTGCAGACAAGACACATTTATTGTCAAACCACTTCACAACAGCGATGTTGTGTTCGTTGGACACAACTTGTGCGAAAGCTCCCCTTCCCTTTTTCATCAATTCTTTGTCACATGGTAGTTTTTTTCTGCCCCTCGAAGTCGATTTGACCTAACAGTTCCCAAGGAGAATATTCCATATTCATTCCTTATATGATGCATCAATTCAACCGATGTAAAAAAATTGTCGAAGTATAGTACGGAGCATGGTTTTTGCTTTATAGATTTGGCCAAGGCTCTTACAACTTTGGCCCCAAGACCCATACTTTTTTCTTTTTCAGTGAAAGTATGGTGTCGGAAAGTGTCGTCTCCTCCGTAAATTATAAAATCATGGACTAGACCAGATGGCGAAGCACGAACGAATAACTTGAAGTCCCATTTCTTGGGTTTATTCCGTACATATTGTTTTCGACTGCCGGCTCTGGTGCCCTTGTAAGGCACCATCATTTCGTCGATGCTAAAACGTTTCCCTTCAGGAATATTGGATGTGCAGTTACGACGGAGTTTTTCCACTAGTGGCCTTATTTTATACTACCTATCACCATCATCTGTCATGTTATCATTGAAGTGTATGCAGCGGCGAATAGCCTGAAATCTTTTTAGAGTCATCACATTAGCAATTTTAGTGTACTTGAAGTTATTGGACCAGTAGTCAGTGTACGCTGGCATATCTACTACGCCCATTAGAATATTGATCGCCAGGAAATCTCTTATTTCGTCTTTGGTCACATTTATTGATGAGCCCTTTTTCTGCACTGAATAAAGATTGGTATGATGTACTATCAAATCTACAATATCATCAGAAATAAATAGTTTGAAGTAATCAAGCGGTGACTTCTCAAGATCAGTAGATTCAAATAATGTGTCTTCTATTTCTGCTGTTCCTAGCAACTTCTCTGTTCATGTTTTCACATTCTTCTTCGGAGTATGGTAGGGTTTCATAGCACTTCAGAGAATGTCCGGTAATGGTTGTTTAAAAGATTTGACTGTTTGAACAGCAGACGGTTTAATTATTGATGGCCTTGGAATCAGCTGATGGCTGGTGGGTTCAGATGGAGAAACATGTGGTTTTGAGTTTTGACTCTGCGAAATAGCCAAAGAAAGAATTTTGTCTCTTCTGGACATGGTTTTACCTGAAAAAAAGAAATATGCTTAGGGACAAAAAATCAACAGGCGTAAAGAAAGCATAAAATACACTGATAAATATAAACAAACATAATAATACTGGGTACTGCTTCAATGGTCAAGCGGTACAAGCGCCTAATTCTCGTGGCGGGCAAGTGTTATTGGATTTTTCTATCGAGAAATTCTCAAGATTGCCACCTACCTATTACAAATGGCACTTAACCATCGTGACAAAACATCCACTACGCTACCCTAGTGTGGAGTAGTAAACTATACTTAAATTCAAGAACTTGCAGGCTTATAGGTTTTCTTACTTTTCCCTTCACAGTCAGAGATCGTGTCAATGAAAACAAAAATAAAACTTTGGAAAAGTTAGTGATGAGTACCTTTTTTTTTTTGAGGTTGGGAAATCATCAAATAACTTCTCCCGCTCTGGGCGGAGCGGGAGGGCGTGTCAGACTCTTACTGACTAAAACCCACCCGTGTTCCTTCGGTTGCCCTGTTGCCGGGGGCCACGATCTCCCTTTCGGTTTTCTTCGCAACCCCGGCGGGCATCGGCCCTAGTGGACCCCTTCAAATCTGCTGACATCTCTTTGAGGCGCGCGTGGAACACAACGCGCCGTCGACCCGGGCCTGGTCCTTATCGGACGGTGAGCCACCCATTGCTCACCGCCCGCAAGCCCGCGCCTACGGTGGCCGGAAATCGCCCCGCGATTCCCGACGCCCTGGGCGTCTCCTCCTGCGGCGGTTAGGGGCGTGAGGGCGCGAAATTTGCCTTTCCCTCACGCGTTCCGCCTCCTCCTTCGCGAGCATTACAGCTTCGCAGAAGGAGGTGACGGCCTCCCATTTCCTCTCGCTCCGTACCATGGCCTGAACCAGGGCCGGACGCGAGAGATCACCGCCGCCGATCGCCTCCACGAGGACCTGAGATTGAATCCGAGTGACTTGGAAGTCTAAAGACAGATTGCCACACGAGCGTTGCTGGTGCGCTGTGATGCCTGGGCGGTGACGCTACGAAGTTCTATTATAATATAAATTCTTACATATTAATCGTTTTCATCCGTTGGACCGGTGATTTGTCTTACAAAATACTATTTGTTACAGTACAATATCTTTGTGCTGTATCTACAATCTACATCGCAATCTTATGTTCTTTATCGCACGTTCAATATCTATTAAATGTTTCTACTATCTGTTATCAACACGTAGTCGTTAGTATATAAGATGCACCTTTGGATAATTATAACCAGACTATACTACATCTTTGGTCTCATTTATACCTAACCATATACTGCCAAGAAGTTTGGCAAATTGGTGACCCCGACGAACGAATACGCAGCAAGAAACATGGCGCAACCACCGTGCAAGGCGAGCATAAATCAGCAAGGAACACTTGAAGTAGCTGCTGGCACCTCGGTTTTATCCCGCATTCCGGAATTTTGGAAAGACCAACCCAGATTATGGTTCACGCAACTAGAAGCCATATTAGCACCACAGAAGCAAGGAGACGAATACAAATACTGTACGGTAATAGCAAAGTTATCCAAGGAAGAAATACTACAGGTTAGTGATCTAATCACTTCGCCACCGACTACAGATAAATACAAAAACATCAAGGAACGTTTAATTGATTGTTACGAAGAAACAGAACAGCGGCAGTTTCAAAAATTAATATCAGAGACAGAACTCGGTGATCAAAAACCTTCGCAGTTATTACGTCAAATGCGAGTCCTCGGGAGAGGAAAAATCAGTGACGAAACAATTAAACTACTATGGTTCAGGCTTTTACCAACATCAGTTACTACGGTTCTAGCAGTTACGGAAGACATGGAAATTGACAAACTGAGCCTAATTGCAGACAAAATAATAATGAATTCAAAAGTAACCGAAATATCAGCTGTTAGCAACGACACTTCAAACGACAACAATACAGCATGCATTTTAACCCAGCTAGCAAAATTACAGATAGATATTGACGCAATTCAGCAAGGTCGATATGGCTATCGACCCAACACGCACAATCATTTCAAGGAACGTCAACAATTCCCGATTATGAGGCCGAGAACAAACTATAGAGGGGCAAATCGATTTTGTTACTACCACGGAAGATTCGGAAAATATGCAAGGAACTGCATTAAGCCATGCGGTTGGAAACCAATGACTTACGTACGGAACCAGGGAAACGAATAAGAGCACAGACAACAGCGAAACTCTGTGCAATCCACCCATCCAATCGCCTCACCATTACCGACCGAAAAAGTGGTATGAAGTTTTTGATTGACACGGGCGCAAATATCTCAGTCATTAGCAAGCAACAGAGATATTCAATTTTTCAAAATGAGCAATACACACTATACGCTGCAAATGGGACTAAAATTAGGACTTACGGCGAGAAGACGCTTACCTTGAATTTAGGACTACAACGATGTTATAAATGGAATTTTATAATCGCCGATGTTACACAACCAATAATTGGAGCAGATTTTCTAGAGCACTATAAACTATTAGTCGACATAGCTGGTCGCAAACTTATCGACAAAGTTACAGAGCTGACAACGCATGTAACTTCAGAAAAAGCGGCACAGCAAGCAATTCGTACTATCGCAGTGGGAACGAATCCACGTATTACGCAACTTTTAAACAAGTACGAAGACATCACGAAAGAGTCCTCTCTACGCAATGCGCCCAAACATAAGATTGAACACCACATTATCACTATAGGACCACCCGTCGCAGCTCGGGCAAGACCATTACCTCCAGAAAAATACGACATAGCCAAAAAGGAATTTCAAAGTATGATAGAACTCGGAATTTGCCGACCGTCAGATAGCCCATGGGCAAGCCCATTGCATATGGTAAAAAAGAAAAATGGCGAATGGAGACCGTGCGGAGACTATCGAATGCTCAATAGCACGACAGTTCCGGACAAGTACCCACTACCAAGATTAACTGACTTTACATACATATTAGAAAATAAGAAGATACTAAGCAAGATAGATATACGCAAAGCATACCACTGTATTCCTGTTAAGGATATAGAGAAAACAGCCATCATCACACCTTTCGGACTTTTTGAGTACTTAAGAATGCCTTTCGGATTACGCAATGCGGCACAAACATTTCAACGATTCATGGATTCCTTATTTAGAGATTTAAATTTCGTATTTATATATGTAGACGACTGTCTCATCGCATCGGACAGCGAAGATTTGCATTATCAGCATTTAGAAACGGTTTTCAAACGTTTACACGAGAATGGAATAACCATTAATCTCGAAAAATGCGAATTTCACAGAAGGGAAATAGATTTCTTAGGTTATCATATAACGAGCCAAGGAATACAACCTACCGAGGAAAATTACAAGGCAATCATGGAATTTCCCAAACCGAAAACGATTCAAGAATTAAGAAGATTTTTGGGCATGGTCAATTTCTACAGAAGTAATATTCCACGCGCAGCGGAAAATCAAAGAGTTTTAAACGAATTTCTACATGGTTCAAAAAAGAACGATAATTCACCTGTTCCTTGGACAACGGAAGCAGACCAAGCTTACGAAAAATGCAAGGAAAGCTTGAAAAACGCGGTATTAACAGCGCATCCTTCCCGCAACGCATCACTAGCGCTCATGACCGACGCTAGTGCTACTTGCGTTGGTGGAGTTTAACAACAAAAATCCGGACGCAATTGGGAACCATTAGGTTTTTTTTTCACAAAAATTGAGCGAAACTCAACAAAAATATTCTACGTTTGACAGAGAGCTGTTGGGAATTTACATGGCCGTCAAACATTTTCACAGATTAATCGAGGGAAGAGAATTTACAATATTTACGGATCACCGACCTTTGACATACGCATTCTCCCAAAAACCATCATCAAACGATACACCGCGACGGGTCCGGCAGTTAGATTTCATTTCACAGTACAGTACCAACATCCAACACATAAGCGGACGTGACAATATTACCGCCGATGCCTTATCTCGAATAGAGGAAATATACGTGCCATCACCTATCGATTACGCTGAATTGGAAAAATGTCAATCAACAGATAATGAACTTAGTAAATTACGTGACAATAAAAGATTAAAATTCAAAAACATTACGCTTCCGGGTTCCACAATAAACATCACCTGCGACACGTCTACTGGAAAAAGCCGCCCCTACTTACCAAAGCATTTTCGCAAACAAATTTTCGATACCATTCATGGTATGAGCCATCCAGGAAAAAGAACTACGAGAAAAATGATAACCCAAAGGTATTTATGGCCGTATATGAACAAAGATATCAATAATTGGTGTAGATCATGTTTAGCCTGCCAGAAATCAAAAATACAACGACATACGATATCACCTCCTGGTGCTTTTATGACAGCGCAACGTTTTGAGCATTTACATATTGACATCGTCGGGCCACTTCCGATTTCACAAGGGAAGAGATATTTAATCACAATCATAGATCGTTGTACGTCATGGCCCGAAATATTTCCGGTAGAAGATATAACTGCAGAAACAGTAGCCAAGACGCTTTTCGAAGGATGGATTACTCGTTTTGGTTGTCCATTGCGCATTACTACGGATCAAGGCCGACAGTTTGAATCAAGAATATTTGAGTCACTCTCTCGATTTTTGGGAATACATAAAATTAGGACAACACCTTATCATCCGCAATCCAATGGAATGATAGAGAGATTTCATAGAACTTTAAAGGTAGCGTTAATGACAAGAGAATCCAACGGAAATTGGTTAAAAGAAATCCCAACAGTTTTACTCGGGTTGCGGAGTAGCTTGCGAGAAGACACAGGTTATAGTTCAGCAGAGATGACATATGGAACGCCAATACGACTCCCTGGAGGGTTTTTTGAGTCATCAGCAGCACAGTTATCAACGTACGAAGAATTTGTAAAACAAATTCAAAAGGGCATCACACAAATGACGTCAATTCCGAAAAGAAAAAACCATAACCAAGCTATATTTGTGCATCCCGAACTCAAAGAATGCTCACACGTATTTGTTCGGTGTGATAGAATGAAGAAAGCCCTGACGCCGCCGTATGAAGGACCCTACCCAGTAATTAGTAGAACAGATAAAACATTTTGCATTAGAATTAGGGATAAGGAGACAGTGATATCAATTGATAGATTGAAACCAGCTTTCATGATCAATGACGAATCAAACTACGTGCCAGATTCAAAGGATTGCGACAGACGTTCACACACGTACGCTACACGATCGGGACGTAAGGTAAAGCCAGTGGTACGTCTATAAAAATCGCTGATAGAAGCAAGTTATTCGTATATATATATTAGCATAGATCTTAACATATACCATTAATTCACAACTACTCGTAACAACAAGACATCTAAAATGGGAAATCAAAGTTCTAAGGACCAGATAACATACAATACGGACAGTTGCCTCAATCAAAACGAAGCGGACAAACTCCGTAACCTGATCCAGGAGGACTTACGGTGGACAAGAAATGTTGCGATGGGACAGATTATTTTAACAATCGGTGCGATCCTAATTTATGGCATAATGAAAACACTGGACAGAAGAATGAAGAGTTTAACGGAAAAAAATAATAAACACTCGTGCAACAGGTAAGTCAAAATTACAGACGTCAGCAAATCGCACCACAACAGGCGTCATCAAATTCCACCGCGTACAATAGCATTATTATTTATATACATCAGCAAATAACTAGTAAGGTCTAGATCAAATTTATATTGTAAACACTATTACCATAATATTAACTTTTTTTTTTTTTTTTTTTTTCTTTTAAAGGGGGGTGTACTGTTACAGTACAATATCTTTGTGCTGTATCTACAATCTACATCGCAATCTTATGTTCTTTATCGCACGTTCAATATCTATTAAATGTTTCTACTATCTGTTATCAACACGTAGTCGTTAGTATATAAGATGCACCTTTGGATAATTATAACCAGACTATACTACATCTTTGGTCTCATTTATACCTAACCATATACTGCCAAGAAGTTTGGCAAACTATTCATCAAAAGCTTGCACAGTATCTTAAAATAAAAAAGGAAGTGATAACGTAATAATCGCAAAATGCAATTAAACGGTAGAAGCGCCACGAATTAGTTACCTACGCGAACGTCGTGTCGTCGTCGGTGCGTACCTAACTACCTACACTCAGCCGCTCCCAGCGGCGTATTTCCGTTTCCGTGTACAATAGGAGGCAGTACTGCCCTGAAACACGCACGGGTTTGTCGCGCTAACTGCCTTTACAAAATCGTGTTCAATTCGAGGCAAATGTCCTCCAATCGCGCACGGGTTTGCAAGGAATATTCGCCTTGATTAAGCGCCACAAATTCGAGTGTATTAGAAGGTATTTTTGTGTGAATGGTAAAATAAGCTAATATTATATAAAATCAGATTGATGGTAAATAATTTTGCATGTGGTGTTTGCCTGTAATTGGTTGTACAGTTAGATTTAAGACACAAATACTTGTATTCCTATCTGCATTATATCTGTAACAACTGTAGGTAAACCTAAATAAATAAATAAAATGTGAATGGGCAAGAAAATTCGAACAGTTTTTATTAACTTTTTATTAAGACCAAAATACCTAGGTACATAAACAAATATAATGTAGTAGGTAATGTTATACCTAACATAATCAATGTTTTTTGGCAGGAGGTTCATTTTCATCAATATTAGATAAAACATTATGAACACGTTTTCTTTTAACAGTTTCTGACTTGGCTGGTCGTCCTGATTGAATCCTTCCACTGCATGGAAGACCTCTTTCTTTGCGGCGACTGATCGATGTTGGTTGTACACGAATTTTTCGAGATTTTCGGCGGCCATTTTTTTCAACTATAAATGATATAATACTCGATGGAGCTTGTAGCTTCGACAAATCAGATGCAAACTTTTCAAGAATGTTCGTGTATGCAGCATTGGAATCCTTTTCCCAGATTTCAGTGATTCTTTGCCACTGAGTTTTAACATTACGAACAGCATTGTCAAACTTTTCATTGTTGATAGTTACACTGTTTTCCGTTCGATTTATTGGAAGTTCAAAAGTGTCTGGTACAACATCATCAGGTGTAATAGAGACAGTTTGATTGTCTTCATTATTTGTGCTTGATTCACCCGTAATATTTTCAAAGAATGACGGTGAAAACTGGTCACCCAGAGCGAATTTTGCAAACTGTTGACGATCACAGTCATTCAAATATAACGATGTGGTAAGTGCAGTCCCATGTTTTCTTTCTACAGCGCAGAGATGTTTACAAAATCGGCCCCCAGCACCATACGGACAGTCACATGTTGCCATCTCACAGTCAACAATATACAGATCAGTCTTCTCTTTCACGAAGTAGGTATTGTCATCCTTATGTACAATATCCTCAATATTGCTACTTGCTTGGCAAAATTTGTCATACGCTGAAGTAAGATTTCTTGCCCGCCCATTGGCAAACTGAATCAACCTTTTCTTGTGGTATGATTCAAAGGTATTCGCGATAAAGTCGACTAACGCGCACATATTGAACACTTTACAGCGCTGCAATACTACGTCTTTAAAAATTCTTATTGAGGATTCACAGTAATTGTTTGTGTTATTCCCTCGTGTTAGAATACCAGAGCCATAAGCTAAACACCATTCTTCACGCCGACTCCATAAACTTGTTAAATGTTTTTCAAGCTTTTTATTTTTCTTAACTTTCTCCTAATTTGATAAATCAGACATTCTAATTTCGGCCTCTTGCATTGTATTGGCATACATTACAGTACGGAATTTCTTCATAACTGATTGCCGATCTTCTTTAATAACTCCATGTTCGCTTTGCCACAACCAACGCCAAAGAGCTTGATTTACATGAAATATGTAAAGAAGTAATCTGCTGTAGGGAAATACTGTGCGTAATGCATTACTTTCTGCGCTGCTGTCGTCAGTCATTACGATTTTTGGTTGAAAAACCTTCTGGCAAGTCTCCTCTAAATAATCTTTAGCAGATTGAAAAGAATGTGTATAATTTTCCTGAGATTGACTCGTGTGCAAAATGACAACAATAGGTAAAGCACCAATTTTCGTTGCAGCAAAGATAAATGTAACACAGGTATTATTTTGATCACAAGATCCAGTTGTGTCCATAAACACCATTTCATCAGCCAAACCAGCCATGAACACTCTTTGCATAATAGGCGTTATTACAACACACACAGTTGGTTCTTCCTTTATATATATCTACATTTATTTTGGACAACTCAATCTTCTTCCGTTTTAAAATTTCAATTATATCACCGATGTCTCGCGATCCGTAGGTTCGGCGGCACCATTATTCATACAAATAAATAACTTGGCGGTCGCATGGATTTTTTGTGCATTAGATAAAGTAATGTAAGCATTCTTCTCACATCCTTCAATGATAGCTATTTCATGATACAATTTTGCTGCTGCAGCTGTCATCCTACCTTCAAAATTGACAACCCATATGCATACAAATCTTTGTTGCATGGCCTCTGAATGACAGCATCAATATCATTCATATGATTAGGTGTTGCTTTGCATATGTTGCAAGTCTGGGAAGATTTATTGTCAGAGAGTGCATTGGCGGCTTTTCCATCTAGCATTGTCTCTATTAAAATGTGCTCAATGTTGACCGTTCGATCCCCGATTTCTATTTGCGTAGGGTTCAGAGCAACTATTTATCTTTTGATGTAGTCGTCTTCATCTTTTAGAACCATGTGACTTTCCTTCAACATCTGGTAACGTATCGGGCGACAGAAGCGAGTGGAGGAAGATCTCGGGTTTTGCCAAAGAATTGTCTCACTTTCCTCTCTCTTCATCACTAACTGTAGTGGAACTAGCGATGTGAGTAAGATATCTGCATCTGACGCTGCCGCTTCTTCTGTAAACCGCTGCTTATATTCTGACTGGCTGCTGCTTCCGTCAAATCCCCACTTTGATTTAAGGTAGAGTTTGCTGTTTCCACCATCGATCACTACACCTGCTATTACATCTAGCTGAACTTTAACTAGTCTTTGTGCTGTATGATCAAGAAAACTCTGCAGCTTAACTTCGCCTTTCGTCTCAGTTATTATTATGTCGTTCGGGTAACACTCTTTTCGTGCTGTCAGAACCCTATCATATCGATGGGTCCTATGTATAAGGGCCAATGTGCAAATGGACAACTTTTCAATAGAGGCTCTCAAAGTTTCAATTTGATATATTTTTTAGATGCTTCAACTGATGTTTGTGAAACTTTGCATAGTTACTATGAAAAATATGTTCGTTATTCTAGATACATCGATTTATTTGTATACATATTAGTTTTTTATTTAATGTAGATATGCCTATATACGTCATTTTTAAAAATTTAATTATACTGAAAAAAACTAGTAAAAAGGCCAAAGTGTCACTTTAGACGATTTACTTGGCATAAGCTAATTTGGGAAAAAACGTGTTAATAACACTTTTGAATAATCCATTATTAATAGAAAATATTTAAAATAAATAAATAACTTAAACAAACAATAATAATATAATTATTTTATGATATAATGCACATTGACACTTATACGTTACCTTACTTGGTGACGTAATATTCTCAAACCTCAGTTAGGTCACAAAAATAAAAACAAATATAAAACAATTTGACTTCTTTATTTGTTTTCTAATCAATTATTGAAGTTTCTGTAATGGAAACGCAGGCAAAATAATCAATACTTAATGTTAAAAACCTCCCGAAATCACATTGGACTTTAGATCAATCAGCTTTTTATTGTAAATACCTCAACCTAGGTTAGTAATTAAAGTTTAAAATAATAACAACTTAATACACTTTTTTTTATAAAATCAAAACTTATTAAACATAAATAAAGATTCTTAGAATATGATCTAAGAGGAAAAATTAATAAAACAAAAATAACGAAATGCTTAACAACAAAAATAAATATTTTTAAAAACAAAACAAAATCACTCGTTGTCATCAATATCACTAGTAATAATCATTGAATTATCATTAGATGCTACCAAATTTTCGTAATACTCATGATAAACTGGTGGAATAATATTTTTGCGACATAAATCAATTAAGTCTTTTTTTTTGGATTGATACACAATAAAGACAAAACCAAAGGAAATCTTGGTTTTATTCCACAATAAAATTACATAGCGTATTAGAAGCTTTCAAATCGTTTGACACTACGGTTTGAAATCACTATGACAATATAGTCTATGATGGAGAATCGAAATGATCTCCTTACTACGTAAGAAGGTTTCATATCATTCACCCATGCTCTATGAAGAAACGTAGTCATGAAGATAAGCCGGAGGTCTTCTTTCTCGAGTAGAACGACGAGGAACTTCAATCTTCAACTTCAGCTGGCCCAGTTGCGTCAACAAACTCGTCATCACTTGTAGGTGCAGTAGATGGTCCACGTGGTGGTTCATCGTCGGAGTTTTCTTCGTCATCTACTGTATATGGAAGAGGCGCCAGGAATCTATTCGAAACAGTTGTCTCACGGCCATTAGGTAGGCGTACATATGAGTATTCCGGGTTGCTTTGTAGTAGTTCCACTTCTTCTACCGCAGGTTCATATTTAGAGTTTCGTACGTTTCTCTTCATAAAGACTGGCCCTGGAGAGTGGAGCCATGTCGGTAGCGATTGTCCATTCCCCGAGCGACGAGGATGATTGAACATGCGCTCGTGAGGAGTTGCGTTAGTTCCCGTGCAAAGCAAGGATCTAATAGAATGTAGGGCTGGAGACAAGCCCTTCTCCCAGTCACTAATGTCAGCGTTGTTGGAGCGAAGATACAGCTGGATCGTACGCCACAAGGTGCCGTTTAAGCGTTCAACCAAGCCATTCCCCTGTGGGTTATATGGAGTTGTACGACTGCACGCAGTACCAAGTGACGTCAGGAACTTTCTGAGCTCATCCGATAAGAACGACGTCCCTCTATCGGAATGTATGTATGCTGGCGTGCCAAATGTGGAGAACAGATCAATTAAGCATTTTATAACCGTTGCTGACATTATGTCTTTACAGGCATATGCAAAAGGGAACCGACTAAACTCATCAATTATAGTTAGAATGTACTTATTCGAAGTTTTTGAAGGAAGTGGGCCTTTAAAATCTAAGTTTAATCTCTCGAATGACGATGTAGCTTTTATGAGACGCCCTTCATTTCTTATGTAACGGGGTTTGATTTCGGCGCATACTGGACTGGCAGCGGTCATTCTTTTGATATCTTCGATTGAATAGGGTAGATTTTTGGACCGTACCCAATGAGTCATGCGTGAACTACCAGGGTGGCAAAGAGAGTTATGTAGAGAAATGAGTTTGCTTGGAGAGTTGCTGTCGATGTGCATGCAAACTCTTGATAAAGCATCATCAAAGATTAAAATGCCCCGCCCGCAACGCGGAATGCCAACTCTGTTCGAAGCGTGGCCATTTTGCCAAGGTCTGCAGAAGCTCTAATCGCGATTCTAATAATAACTCAACAAATGCAGCTGTCACAGATGATGATACGCAAGTACAATCTGCCGGCTCCCAACTATCAGCATTTTCTGCCGCTGCTCCTTCTAGTCTCAGCAAAGCTACAACTCCCATTACTCTCAACAACTACCGCGCTGATGCACTCGTCGATACTGGCAGTTCTATCAGCTTCATTGACAAGAATCTTGCTCAAATTTTGAAGCTCAAACTTAAGCCTGTCTGGCTATAACACTCGCATCTCTCAATAACGTTTCCTACGTCGATGGATTATGTTACGCGACACTTCAAATAGGTGGCCATATACACCGAAATCAGCCTTTATTGATCATCAATAATCTTTGCGCCGACGTTATTATTGGACATGACCTACTCCAAAAGCACTCTTCTCTTGAACTTCAGTTTGGAGGTGATAAACAACCGCTAAAAGTCTGCAATGTATTAGAGGCTTCCGTTCCGCCTGTATCAGTATTTACGAATCTTTCTCCAAATATCAAACCAATCGCAATCCGCTCAAGACGCCACTCACAAGAAGATCAAGATTTCATATCGAATGAAATAAACAATTTGATCAAGGATAAAGTTATTGAGCCCAGTGTGTCACCCTGGAGGGCTCAGGTTCTTGTCGCTGGAGGAGGGCACCATCGAAAACGTCTTGTGATCGACTATTCACAGACTATAAACAGATTTACGGAACTTGACGCATACCCCCTTCCAAGTATCGATTCTATTATAACGCGAGTATCACAGTACAATTTATTTAGCCAAATAGACCTCAAAAGTGCATATCACCAGGTGCCCATTCTGGCCAGAGAACGAAAATATACAGCTTTTGAAGCATGCGGGAACCTATATCAGTTCACACGGATTCCTTTTGGAGTAACGAACGGCGTGGCAGCTTTTCAGAGGACTTTACAATATATCATCGATTCGGAGAACCTCAAAGGCACATTCGCTTACCTGGATGATGTCACTGTATGCGGTGTCAATAAAAAGGACCATGAAGAAAACCTTCGCAAATTTACGGAAGCTGCTAGAAAGTACAGACTTACGCTTAATACTAACAAATGCACGTTCGAAGCGGAGTCAATTAACCTCCTTGGTTATAACATACACAAAAACATTATCAAACCAGACGAGAACCGTCTTGAACCCCTGATGAATCTTCCTGTTCCAACTGACTCGGCAACTTTGAAAAGAGCCCTTGGCCTATTCGCTCATTATTCGAAATGGGTAGAAAACTTCTCATCCAAATTAAGACCACTGGTCGAAGCAAACGCTATTAATTCTTTTAACGACCTTAAGAAGGACATTGCTAAATCGGCCTTGGCTGGAATTGACGAGAAGGAAATATTCTCGGTGGAAACCGATGCATCGGAGTTTGCAATTGCGTCGCTGTACTTATTGCAGGAGCGGATGTTGTTGAAGATTGTTGGCGAAATGTGGTTGACATGTACCTTCAGTTTGAGCGATTCATCGGGCGATTTATCGGGCGATCCTAGTTGTGCGATAAAGTTCTCAAAGGTGTATTTCCAGTGGGCCCACTTTAGATCGGCACCGGGTGCAGCAGGCTCCACGTCAAAATGATCGGGTCGAAGATATTGAGTTACTTTCTCTTGAGACATCGTGCTATAAGAATCTGATATTATTTTGCGATAGCAATTATTGTGGAATAAATTGATACACAATAAAGACAAAACCAAAGGAAATCTTGGTTTTATTCCACAATAAAATTACATAGCGTATTAGAAGCTTTCAAATCGTTTGACACTACGGTTTGAAATCACTATGACAATATAGTCTATGATGGAGAATCGAAATGATCTCCTTACTACGTAAGAAGGTTTCATATCATGGATGGATGTATTGGTAACAACTGATTGTAACATAGTTTTAAGGGTATTTCCGTAGATCTATCAGCCATTTTTCTTCTTGTCCTAACAGAAAGATCAGAAATGTTAATGTGGTTTTCGAAAGCATCTTCAGATAGATCTAATTTATAAAACAGAATGTATGGTTCATGTTTACTGACTCGAACTTGTTTGATTTTAGACCAAGGCACTTTTTGTCCCTCTGAATTTTTAGTCCAGTTAAAACAAGCACTCGCTTGCATCTTTTTGAAGTCGAAAACTATATTTTGAGATAAATCTATAACATTATAAGGAGCTCCTTTTACTTTAGCCCATCTAATTAATGAACTCCACTCAGACGGTGTATAAATATTCTTATGTCTTGAAGCTTTCTCAATCGTGGCATGTATGGAATCGCCCTCGTTTTGTGTATGTCCTTTTTCAAGGAAAGTATGTTTAATATTAATACTCAGCTGTTTAGCTGCATAAAGGTACATAAAAAACATTATCCTATTTCTATTTTGGCCAGTACAATTATCTGACCAAAATCTAAAGTCATCACAGCCTTCTTTAGTCTTAAGTTTGATAATATCGTAAACACAGCTAGCTATTTCATTTGAGCCCTTCATAGCTATTTGTTCATTCCACAAGTAGCAGGTACCAACCAAATTTCCAAGATCAAACACGGATAAATTATGAACTTTCAATCGCTTACAATAATAAAATAAACTAATTTCACCACTAGGAGCCAGCAACACTTTTTGTAAATCAAAGGTAGCACAAAATATCTTAGGATTATTTTGAGAGTCATGTTTATCAATCTGTTTTAAAGATCTAGACAAATTTTTATTGTTTATGTGATTTTCAAAGTGTTCTTTTACTTCCGGCGTTATGGGACTGTGTTTATAAGAATGACAGACATGACATTGATCCTTTTTGGGTTGGTGAAATGACAGATTAATATTTTTGTTCACTACATCTCTATATTGCCTTAATGACTCGCACTTTGTACTATACTTAGTTGGATCAAACCACTCTTTATATAAATTAAACATTCGTGTAAAACTTAACGTTCCGTCTAAATAAAGCTTAGTACTGTCTTTACGACAATAATGTGAATCAACCGGTTCGAATGAATTCACGTGATCACAAATACTTTTGATCATTTCTGAATCGATCGATGTTTTATGGTGATTATGCCGACCTCTATTATCTACTAAAGCAAAGTTAACGGTCTCACTTGATTTAGATACTGCGGTTCTTATCATCTTAGGTCCACAGCTAAGAGTATTCAAAAACATCTGTTTGCAAACAATTAACTTAGAATTTTGATTGTTTTGAATACAAGGCAAATGATAAATGTATGTAAATGACCTCCGAGATTCACCTTCTGTAATTGTTCTTTTTTTATTTATTTTAACAACATGGTTACTAATAAAATCATACTGTTTAGAATGGTCGCCGATTTCCCAGAACTTGTTAAATATTTCACTTCTTGTGTCTTCATCTAGTTTTTGAAAACATTTCAATTTACATGTGTTTTGGCATGGTTCACCCAATTTTTTTCCAGATCTTATCTTACCACTTCGACTATAGTATGACTTTCCAGTATTTTTCAGTCTTTTTCTCTTTGAATCTATCCATTCATTACAAAACAATTCTCGCAATCTTCCGCTGTCTCTTTTTTTTGTAAATCTTCTTTTCCTGGTACTTAATGGAACAGAAACCTCTCCTGATGAGTATTGTGAAATTGGAGAGGACACATTGTCATCCGTTAGCAAAGACGCAACTGATGGGATTGGTTCTTCATCACCAAAAAGGTTAATACTGCCATTGGGTGACGCCATAGGGGTATGTTCGCTACGTATATCTTGAAGATCCGGCTCATTTGTCATTCGAATTGACTCTTGGCTGCCACACCCATGAGAACTGACGGTAATTTCATGTAATGAGTTACTAGTTGATATTATTATAGGACTATTCAAGGACACATTTTCAATAATGGGTTCATTTAGCTCATGGTCATTTAGGTGTGAATCAGTAAAATCTTTATCCAGGGGTTGAGTCAGTTGAATAGGTGCCATGGAAACATTGTGCTGCAATGTGTTGTTATGATTGCTTTGGTTTAACTCTTCATCGTCATCAAAGATGTCTTGCAACAAATTCAGATTGCTATAATTGTTTAATATGTCATCAGCTTCAAATGGCAGCGGAGAAGCTGAAAGCAAAAAATGTACTTTTACACTGGTATAGTTCGCGTCAAATATGTCGGCTCTGAAGTGCACTACTCGCTGCGCAGTAACCCCACCCCTCACTCCCGTTGACCCATGAATTTGTTACTGCGCAGCGACTTCTCTCATGTTCCGAGCCGCCATAAAGTTTGAATCGGGCCGTAGGTAATATGGGTAGTAAAGAATAAACATTAAGTTACTTAAACCCGTTCCGGTGTGCAAGAACGACAAATAAATCAATTAACAAGTTGTCATTCTACACAAATAATGTAACACCAATCAAGTAATTTGAACTACTAACTGAAAAAAATAAAAAACATGTATGGCCAATGTAACTGTTTTTAAAATAAAACACGTATAAGGGCCAAAGTACCACATTGGCCCTTCTATCCAGAATTCGTGTTTTTTTTTAAATTACGTGCACTATAATTAACTATGAATTACGTAAAAATCAATGATAGTAACATACGATAATACTGTAAAACAATTCAATACTTACAAAGCTCGGTGTGTGTACTTTCGTCGTTTTTATAACCTAGTCCATCACTCGAGTCACTATTATTTACATTACCAATTGCTAAATTAACTAAATTCCGACTTCTACTAAACTTAGAATGATATTTGGACGTCATGTTTCACAAAGTTACATCTAATAACATAATTATATTATTCACTAAAATAATTGTTTATTATCACAGCGCGACATCGTTCCGTGTGACGTAGAAGTGCTCAACTGACCGATCAGCCGTTGCAGTAAACAAAGACGGGGAATCCCCCCGCGTACAAGTCTCGAATATCCGTTTGGCCTTTATACGTTTAAAATTGTGCCATATAGGCCCTTTTACTGTAGCAAAAAATAGTATTTTCACCTATAAATGTGTATTTTTTTTAGTGCACGTTATCAACTACAGTAAAAGGAAGCATTTAATACAAAAAAGTGAAAATGCTCAAAATGTTGCATTGGCCCTTATACGTAGGACCCATCGATATAATGGGTATATATCACACCCTTTCTCTTTAGCTCCTCTGCGAATCTGTTTATACTGGTCCACGCTCAGTTTGGAATTTGTTATCAGAGCTAATGCTTCATCTGGAGTATATGGACGTATAAATTTTGGCGTTACTTCCTTTTAATCATCCGAAGTGATTTAGGTGACGACACAGTTACTGCCTTTATAACGGTGACCATATTCCGCTTACCAATTTTTGTGAAACTTGTTTGAGTGGCATGGGCAAGCTCTTCCGGAGAATGGCCCGCCACCAACATCTTCGTCCGCTTTTTTTTTGCGGATGCACTTAAGCCAACAAAATCCATCTTTTGAGTTACAGCACATTTATATTCATTCCTTTCATCTTATATGCTTCATCCATCACAATCACCATGTCTTGCAACTGTTTTGCTGACGAAGCAAGTAGAACTTGATCATCTGCGTAGATAAGGCATTTGACAGGCAACTCATTCATGCTCAATATTTAATTATATCTATACGTATATTAACTTTTCCCGACTGACCGATTCATTTGGGGTGAAAAGGTCCGAAATTCACGCGGGCAAAGTGCTAGTTACGCATAATTATGTTAATTTTTCTTTTTAGTATAGATTTACAAGCCTCTTCAGAATACATTCTGTTTTTTAATATGCAGTATCTCTTAATGCTAAAATGGAAGACACTATTAATTATATAACTTATATTTAATTCTTTGTGCTCCACACAATTTTCGAGGAAGTCAATTTGATAGAGTTCTTTAAAAATTGTGTTATTTTCATTTTTATGTTCTCTTTTTCTCTTTTCCCTCTTTTTCTAAAAATATATTTATTATGCTTGCACTTTTTTCTACACAGTTTATTAAATTCATTGAGGCGTACGTAAGAGTTTTTTTAGTGATTCATAATTTTAAAACTTTATAAAATTATGCACTTCCTCGGGTGTTTCAGAGACTAATATAGTTTTACAATTATTACAACTATTTTTAAAATTTTTAACAATGAAGCCACAGACATACGCACATGCTTGTAGTTCGCTACTTCCTACCTCCAAGTTTTGTTCTAGGTAGGAAGTAATATTTTCTTCAATTTCTTTTTCTATTGAGTATATATGTTCAGATTTGTCCGTGTAAGTGGGCATGTCTGTGGCTGGTGTCAGGAGCGTTCTAAGGACATGTTATGAAATGGGCTTAAAATAATTTTGTTTTTGAACAACTATTATGTGCGGTTTTTCTGGTAGGGAAAATTGTCCAGGACGGCCTTACAAAAACAAAAAAATATTAAAAGCACCATTATTTAATAAATAAATATTTTAAATCTAGATATTTTTTTATCGTAATATTATTTTTGTACATTGAAAAAAAGAAAAACTGTCACATATTATTTCTTACAGCATATTATATGCCTTTCTGTTATTTAAAACCATATTAAATGGCTTTAAAATAAAACCAACGAATTATCTGCATGATTTGGATTTATGAAAATTATTCCTTTGCCTCTTTTGAAAACAATGAAACATTACTTGTGTCAGGTTGATGCCGGGTTGTAACCTCTATGGTTGTAACTGTAACACTTGTCAGTTGTTTGTTTTTAATACAAATTGAACATAAAAATTGCTATGGGGGTAGGCAAAACTACAGAACGTCATCTGCTACGATCTTAACATGTGACGTGAATGTATGAATGTGATAATTATGTCTTCTTAAACCTGTCATATTTCAGTTTTCACTTGGATTGGATTGGATCTTTTAACCTTTTGTAGGCTTTTGTAAATAGTCAGTCACTTTTTGTAAATAGGTAGAGAAATAGAATAACGTATTTATTGAATCGAACCAAATCGATTATGTAGCACATCCCTAATGTAAGTGCGTGTGAGCACCCTATGGTTGCCATGGTGTGTTGACTCCTAATTCAGAAATTAATTAAAAGCAAATGTTGATTTAATATTCTAATATAAAATATTAAGCTGAAGAGTATTTGGTATTTTCTCATATTCCCTGCTTGCCGCTCCCAACTCCAACAAATGGTAGCAGAGCGTGGTTACAAGGAAAAATGAGCGCCACTGCCTCATACCGTATTGAAGCTCTCCAAAGAAAATTATGATACGTGGAGCGTGCAGTTCTAATTAAAAATGGACTGTGGGGATACGCCAGTGGATCAATCACCGAGCCAAAAGAGGAAACAGCAAAAAGTAAGTTCAATGAAAATGATTGCTTGCTCGATCAGAATTATTACTGATCATCTCACCGTCAGAACTTAAACAAGTGCGGGGATGCAAGACATCCAACGAGCTATGGCTTAAGCTAAAAGGAATTTACCAAAGCAAAGGTCCTGCTCGGAAAGCAACTTTGCTAAAACAGCTGATATTGGCTTCAGCTGGTTGAAAATGAGTCTATAGCTGGATCAAAGTATTACGTAATGTTCATTGATGATTATACCAGGTACTGTTGCATATATTTTATCGCACAGAAAAGCGAAGTATTTGAAAAATTTAAGGAATTTAAAAGTAAGGTGGAAAATTTTACTGACTTAAAGATAAAGAATTTGCAATCAGATAACGGAAGGGAATACGTAAATAAAATATTTGATGATTATTTGAAACTGCATGGAATTCAAAGAAGGTTAAGTACACCTTATACTCCGCAACAAAACGGAACCAGCGAGCGCAAAAACAGGTCCCTGATGGATAAAGCCAGATGCTTAATGATAGAAGCAAATACACCAAAGCAATTGTGGGCAGAAGCAGTATATACTGCCAACTATTTAATAAATATAAGTCCATCCAAAGCACTGAAAGGAGAAACACCATTCAAGAAATGGGTTGGACGAACTCCATCAGGAAATCACCTTCATATTTTCGGAAGCAAAGCTTTTGTACTTCAGAAAAGAAGAAAGGGAAAACTATTGGCTAAAGCTACACCCGGTGTATTTATGGGTTATGCTAAAACGCAAAAGGATTCCGAATTTACGTTCCTGAAAAGAATTCTGTAATAATCAGCAGGGATGTTAAAATCATAAACAAAATGTTTTATGAAACAGAAGAAAACTACGACAATTTTGTTGAAGAATCGGGACAAATACCTGAGAAAGAAAAACAAACTAAACAAATAAAACAAAAGAAAAATCTGAGCACTGAAGTAAACATAGAAATAAACAACAATAAAGAAAAAGTCTCAGATAAATCGGAGACATCTAAAGAAAACACAAGTACAGAGTCTACACCAAATATCATACCAGACACCGATATTAATGAAGCGTCGTCAGATGAAGAACAAGAAGCTTATGTTGACGCACCTGAAACAATGACTAGAGAAAGGCCGAAAAGAGATATAAAACAGCCTACTTGGATGAAGGATTATGATATACGAGTTTCAGAAGAATGTCAGTTGTCATCAGAAATAGCTTACTCGTTTGAAGATAATGATCAAACTGAAGACTAGAGTAATGCTATCCGATCTGAAATTAGATCACACATTAAAAATGGTACTTGGAAAATCGTAAAGAAAGAGAAAGGTATGAAAATCATAGACTACAAGATGATCTTAAAAAGAAAAGTGAGCCCAGAAAACAAAATAACAAACAAAGCATGACTAGTGGCTAAAGGTTTCACGTAGCGTCCGGGCGTTGATTATAACGAAACTTACGCACCCGTTGCAAAACTAAGTTCTATAAGAAGTATATTTAGTATTGCTGTTGAAGAAGGCCTGCATTTGAACCAAATGGATGTAGTCACAGCATACTTAAATGGAAATATTGAAGAATTTTTTTTTTATGAAATTGCCTAATTACATAGAGAGATATGTAAGAGAGATACTAGTTACTGAGTTTGAGTCTGATGATCTAACCGTCTACAATAAAGCAAAAGAGGTTTTAACAGATCTAAAAAGCATAGAAGGAGAAAAAGTCTTTATTATTAAAGGCTCTTTATGGACTAAAACAGGCAGGGAGACAATGTTATATCAAACTGGACACAGAATTAAAAAATATTGGCTTTCAGGTAACAAAAGCAGAGCCCTGTGTATACACGTACACAGAAGGAGGAGTGCGTGCCATTATTGGAATATTATGTTGATGATATATTACTTGCCTGCTCATGTCAAAAGAAGTTGAAAGAAATGCTAAGTCAAAAGTTTGAAATGAAAGATCTGGGAAAACCAAAATGCATACTTGGCATAGAAGTATCATACAAAAACAAGGAAATTATTATCAAGCAAACAAAGAAAATAGACGAAGCTTTGAGAACATTTAAAATGGAGGAATGCAAGTCTACTACTACACCAATAGAACCAGGCATTGCACTAGAGTCAAACAAGAAGGAAATAGTAGACCTGCCTTACAAAAATTTGATTGGCACATTAATGTTTTTAGCTGTAGCTACAAGGCCAGATATTGCATTTGCTGTAAGCTAATTATCGCAATTTAATGACTCTTTTGATGAAACACATTTCAAAAGTGTAAAACGTGCTCTAAGGTATCTCAAAGGCACAAAAGATATCGGTTTAAATTTCAAGAAGACCGGAAATAAACTATATGGCATGGCTGATGCTGATTGGGGTTCATGTAAGATAGACAGAAAGTCCTTTTCCGGATATTGTTTTAAATTTGCTGGAGCTCCTATCAGTTGGGGATGTAGAAAATAAAGAAGCATTGCGCTATCCACAGCAGAAGCCGAATATGTCGCTCTTACAGAAGCTGTTAAAGAAGCAGCGTATCTACGAGCATTTTTCAATGAAATAAATATAAAACAAGAAAAAATACTAACATTGAATGATAATCAAGCAGCAATAAAGCTGTGTCAAAATCCAATAGTATCTTCGAAGTCGAAGCATATAGATCTTAAAATGCATTATATCAGAGACTGCATCAAAGAAGGAGTCGTGGAAGTCCAATATCAACCTACAGAAAATATGGAGGCGGATCTATTGACGAAAGGATTAACAGGTCCAAGACTTGCCCGTTTAAGAACCAGTATGGGTATACATTAGGTGTGAGAAGGAGTGTTGAATTGATGATGTTATGCCTGGGACATCTTTGATTTCTAAGCTTTCACTTATTTCAACCGAAAATGTCCCATTTGCACGAATATGCTCCCCATAATAAGATCTAGCTTGCTTTATTTGGTAAACTCCAAGACTGAACAAAATCAAGTCTGACATTTCCATTACAGGGAATATATTTATTTGTGGTAATCGGGCATCATCTATTCTTATAAAACTGGCTCGGCGTCTATTTAATTGATGGCCAAGCACATAAAAATAATTCGGCAACTTCAATCTTTGCATTGCTCTGTCTAAGATTGCTTGAGCATCAGAACGGTCGGTTATAAGCGGATGGAAATTGTTCAATATTGCTGCGCAAATCCTAAAATCGCTCATTAAGTTTCTTGATGCTACATTAATATATTTATTTCTGAACATTTTGCAATCACGCTTAAACCGACCATTCACTACTTCAATTACCCATCTGCACATGGTTACAAGGCGAGATTTATTTACTTTTATCGTGGACACTTCGACACCTCCATGCAATAACATCGTAACTCACTTTTTGTGATTTTATAGGAGCGCGATTTTAAAGTTTGAAAAATTTTAGCAAACTCAAAACACCCCGTACAATTTTTGAAGCTGGCTCTATTTAATATAGTTTAGGCGGACTATAAATAGGTATGGTTAAGTTGTAAAAGAAAAATTGTTTTCATGGGTTTTCATGACTTACGTGAAAAACAAAACAGTGAAATGACATATAAGTTACGAGGACAAACATTGTATGTCTGAGTTACAGTTTAGTTTTTTTGTAGTTTAATTTATTTTTGTGGTCAGATAATTGTAACTCCAAGGTGTTAAGTTACATAAAATGTTTTTATATAGTAAAAATTAAGTTAATTCATGCAATCCAAAACAAATCTGTAAATACACATCTCATAATGCGATAATGTATTATTATTATACGTATTTTTGTGTTTGTTATTATGTTGTCTTATTAATTTGAAAGATAAAAGAAACAGTTTGTAGCACTTAAATATTATTTAATGAGATCACAAAATCAGAATCAGAAATGACAAAATAGCAGAACTTAACTGAATACCTTCTTATATTATTCAACATAAAATTAAGACACTAAGTAAGTATCTTTTAAACGTAAGTAACAATTTTTTAAACATATTAAAAAAAACTTATTAAAAATATTAATTTTCTTCATCACTGTCATTGTCTGTAGCTAGCTGAGTGGAATGTGGAAGATTTAAATAAAAACTATGATAAATATCTGGTATTGCCTTACATTGACACAAGCTTACAAGGTCCTTATACTTTGCTGTTGATATTGGGAGCACTTTATTATACAATAAAGGAATACTTTGTCCTTCGTTTAACTGTTCACACTGAACAGTCCCTTGTGCTCTTTTCGTTCGTGTGATTCATGAAGTAGGTTTCATAGCAAGGTTAATAGATAAGTGCTGATCACTGAGAAAATCGTATTGAAAATAAATTAAATCAGGGTTTTCCTTTTCTATTTTAATGTGTTGTATTTTAGTCCATGTCATCTTTTTTCCAGAACTATTCCAGTCCCAGTTTAGTTTTTTCTTTAAAAGACATTTATAATCAAGAATCAGGTTTTGATCTAATTCAGTAACGTCATAAGGAGTCCCCGTAGTTTTAGCACTCCGATCATGATTTAGCATTCTGATCAGGGTGATCCATTGTTCTGGTACAAAAATAATCTGATTTTTCTTCCGGCGCTCTATCAACGCGTGCATAGCATCCCCTTCAGATTGTGAGTGTCCTCCTTCAAAATAGTTATGTGTAATTGTTATTCCAAATAGTTTACATGCATGCGAGTACATAGCTATTATTATTCGATTGCGGTTTTGTCCGCCACAGCAATCGGAAAAGAAATTAAATATACGGAATCCTTCTTCGTATTTCTTTTTGATAAAAAGAAACACAGCGCTACTAATTTCTGAGGATCCTTTCTTGCCAATTGTCTCATTCCAGACGTACGAGTATCCTTTGGCCTTTCCTATATCATATATAGTAAAATTATATACCGCAAACTTCCTTTTGTAGTAAAAGAGCGAAACTTCAGATTGGGGTGTAGTCAATACTTTCTGTAAGTCATATGAGGCTGTAACAATTAAATCCGATTGTTTTGACTGAGACTTACAAGTGTCTTTCAACTCTCTTACCACTGTTTTGTTCGCAATATGCAAGGAATACTCTAGCTTCATGTCTTCTTTTTCGTTCTCAGTCCCTCTCTTATAGCGGTCGCAAAGAATACAAAGGTCCTTCTTAGGTTTGTGGAATTCAATATTGTATTCAGTATAAAATATGTCCTTATATTGCCTAGAATTTGCCACTTGTTCCAACGGACGATTTTCTTTCATCCAATCGACGTAAAGCCTGTACAATGCAGGGTATGTTAAAGTTTCCTCAAAGTAGAGCTTTGAGGTTCTTTTTCTTACATAATGTGAATCCACTGTAGGAATTAATGAAATATGAGCCCTAACAGATTCTTTAACTTCATTTGGTATCACATTTTTCCGATTACTATGTCGCCCCCTCAAGTCTCCTGTCATCAGTCCGGTTCCGTCTTTGTCTATTTTCTTGTAAATTGTTTGTAGCCACATATCACTAATACACAGGGTATCAAGAAACATTTTTTTGCAGACCCTTTTTCTGTTACCATCTTCAAATAAATAATACTGAAAGGACCAGTGGCGCCGTGACTGTCCAATAACTGATGCTGTTATTTGTTTTCGTGGAACTCGTTCTACAAATCTACAAATAAAGTCTGCTTGTCTTGAGTGATCGGCCAAACCCCAAAAATCTTTAAAAATTGCACTTCTTGTCGTTTCCATTACTTTTTCTTTGCACTTTCTAATACAGGTATTATTACAACCACTCCTCATACTTTTCTTTGGTACTAAGATTCCGCTTCTGTTTATGTATTCTTCGCCAGAATTTTTCTTTTGTTTCGTGATGTTGCGTTTCCAGTTTTTTGGATTATGGTCTCGTTTTCTACCTGGGTTAGTTTTCTTCGGAACAGTCTTTTTCACTGTCCTTGGTGTCACTTCAGGAGCTGTTATATTTTCAGATATAAAGTTTGTAGATGTTGGTATCTCTTGTAAAGGTGTATTACATTCTATGGAATGTTGAGAAATATGTATTGAAACATTGTGTTCGGAAGGGATATACTCAGAAACATCAGGAGAAAATGGTTCTTTTATACTGGATGAGGTGGACAAGTCTTTATAATAGCGTACCTGAGCATTGTTCCGTATTTTTTTTTTGAATGAAAGTAAATCGTCACCATGTTCGAGAAAATGGCTGTCATCATTTGGTGGAGAAATTTTCTGGGTAGCATGATCATCCGCCTTGGACGAAGTCGAAGCTTCCTCTTGATCTAAAATTTAAAATAAGTACAGATTATAATAAAGTTCATTCAACATTTCAACTTAAATAGCACCAGCACCTATCTGAATAGCACCAGCTCGAATAGTTTGGTGCTATAATAAAATACCAAGCTATTCGAGCTACCAAGTTATTCGAATACCTCATCGTGTCGGAACGTAAAGCCTCAGTCAAACTGATGCGATTATTTATTTATATTAAAAAACAATAAAAAATAAATAAGATAAATAATAATAAAAAGTAGTTTTTGTTAAAAGCAATAACAAAAATCAAAGTAAAACTCTGTATTCAGTTATTTGGTACAAGTTGAATTCAGGATATCTTTAATTTTGAACTGACTGAAGAACTCCGATGCGCATGCCAAAACTTAAATAGGTATTATTATGCTAACACTGAGAATTTATAATTCAAATACAACTTACCAGTTGAAATTCCACTTAATGATAATGCCAAATTTAAGATATTTTGGTTACGCTTCATTTTATTATGGTTTTACACCATAAACACCGCAATAGTCACTTTGTACACCTTCTCACTTCTATTTACCAAGCAACGTAACAACACCGAAGTTCTATGAGCGGGAGTAAACTACTAAATAGAACATCGCAACTCGTCTTAACTTGTCGTAATGCACTAAAAACTAACGTAAAGATCCGTGCAACATCATTGTAACTCAACTTACAATGCAGTAACAGTACATTTTATGATCATAAACCGTAATTTTATCATGTACATAGATTGTATCTAATGTTACAGTTTTGTTGCACTTGATAAACAAGCTACTCATAATATTTTCTATAAATTGTAAATAAAGTTGAAATTATATTGTTGACAAAAAATATTTTTTGGATTAGTTACAATACTTTGACGTTGGTTTATTTTAGAAACGAAGGGGAATAGAATTACAATGATAGTACAGAAAAATGCATTTTTTTTTTACATAATAATGCCGTTGTAACTCAATTTTTGGAAAAAAGTGAGTTACGATGTTATTGCATGGAGGTGTCCACCTACATCTAGAGTCTCTGGCTTGTGTACTGAGAATCCTAATGTGGATAGCAGTCCTATAGCATCCCGAAACCCTCTATCTAGCAAAAACACATCATTTTCTCTAAAATAATTTCTGAGAGCATCACTGGGTGCAAAAAGCTGGTTCATTATCTCGGCATCAGATGTTGTAGCAGCATACGGACCATAAACATCTAAAATAAAACCATCTGTGGTTGCCATCATAAAAGGTTTCAATAGGTTGGCATATTTATGTAAGCTATAGGTTTTTTTTTGGAATAGGTAGTTAGACGACTTTTGCAAATTATATACAACGTGTAACAGAATAAGCGCAAGACCTGAAAGTAATTTGCTCAGAATCGGCTTCTGAATCGATTTCCGTCATCATTTATATATGTTAATTTTTCATGAAAAAATCTTTTATTTAACTGAAATTAGAACCACCGCGTCAAGGCTCGTGCAGACCAGCGCGACTTGTCGCGCGACGCGATTCTGCGATATTATACCCGTAGAACAATTTCTATGAAAACGCGCGCGACACTTCACACAGGAGCGACCTGTCGCGCTGCGACACGGATACATCGCGTCACGTGATGCTAGAACATTGCGACACGCGAATCGCAGCGCGGCACCGACAAAGGAATGTTTCTTTGTTATTATCGCGCTGCGAATCGCGGCGATATCGCGTAGCGGAGGCGATTCGCAGCGCGACACCTGAAATAGGAACATTTTGTATGGTGTCGCCGCGATATCGCCGCGATATCGCGTTGGCAGCGCGACGCCACACCAAGAGAGTATAAATAGCGGTGCAAACCGAGCTGAGCTCAGTAGACGATCTTCGTCAGAGGACGAAGGCAGGTCTGTGCGCGTTTGCTGAGCGTGGGCTCCTAGGTTCGATTCCCCGGTCCGTCATTTAAACCCAACCTAACCTAGGTAGATACTTACCTAAAATTGTCCTGCTAACCAAAGGCTTAGTTTTATTTAACGTTTTATTTCAAAAAGTAATAACAGCGTCACGGGTCGATCAATCAGAGGCCGTAGACCCGTAGTGTGAGTTTCTTTTAACAATGTCGACTTTACGCATAGACCGCGTACGGCGGCGCTCCGATTGGCCCTTCACTGGCCTACACTGGTGAAAGGCCAATCGGAGCGCCCGCCGAACGCGGTCGATGCGTAAGGTCGAGATGGTTAAAAAAGAAACTCATACTAGGGCTTCTGACTGTACTTCGCTTGCCAAAGGTTGGTGGGTAAGTGACGATCTTTACATACCGAGACTCTTCCGTGCCTCGTGGTCCCAGCTGCCATTCGAAGATATTTGACAATCGTTACGGGTCGTCAGAAGCCCGAAAGACTGTTCTCGTATAACCCAGGTATTAGGTAACTAGTGGAGGTACCCTAATTGCGTAATATATGATCAATCATAATTTGTTTCGATTTAAAACAGATTGCTAATCCATTGCTTTATAAGTTGGAAAACAAATTCTGCTCAACAAGGTAAACAACGCAATGAATGTTGTTGAAGTGTCAAAATGAAACAAATTTGTCATAATTATTTACGAAAATAAATTACGCAATTAAAATAGTTGGGAAAAATCTAGGCAGACTGACAGACTACTACCAAAGTGAAATACAATCATAAGCAAAATAGTTAGTCATTGCAATGTGACTCTTTTCTCATTGTTGTAAGGTATAAATTAGGATGTTTGACTATTTTTACAAAAAAATAATCATTTCTCCATTTCCAAATAAAAAAGTCCTCGCAAATATCAATCATTCTAACTTATACCTTATTGCAAATATATAAGAATTACTTTGCATTGACGTACTAATGGATTGGCGGCCCGCGCGGCGGCGGCGGCGGCGTGGTCAAAGGACTAGGTACATTTTGAAGCTACCGCAAGTCAGCCGCTCAGTGCCGCGTGGCTACGCGTCGATGTGAAAGAGATGCGCGCGACGACCGCGCTTTTTTTATTAGTCTTGCGGTCCGCGTCCGCGCGAAAACAGCGCCTGTTTTTTTTGCATTTTTTAACCGACTTCTAAAAAGAGTAGGTTATCAATTCGGATGTTTATACATATCTTTTTTTTTGTTTGGTTGGGCTTATCTCCGTCGTTCTATTCTATTCTATTATATAGACGTATTAGCAAAATAATTTTTGTTTGAAAGGGTATATTTCCGAGGTGGTCCCACTGTAATATGGTCACGATCTGATGATGGGATCCTGGAGAAATTGAGGGAACTCTTCAAATATTACAGGCACACATAGTATAAAAATACACATACTTACTTTAAAAATACCCAAATAGCTATAGAGCTATTTGGGTATTTTTAAAGTATCTGCCTAACTGGTGCAGTTGCTCTCGAAAAGCACCATTTGGTGGAAGTAGAAGTAGTAGAACTGATGATGAAGAACACAGACGGTTAGTACCTATTTCACGGATTGTGATTAGATTGCTTTAATATTATGGTTGCCAAGCAATTTATGCTCGTCACAATACATTATGGAGAAGTGGAGCTGATGACAAAGTACCTGGAGAACTCCTCAACGATGAACGTCCCAGCATCGGGAAAATAAATATTTTGCAATAGGTGACGAGCAGTTCACATTAGGCTAACTTAGATAAATTACAAACTGAAAACTGGCTGAAAAAAAAAGTGGTGGCACTCCGGGAGTGCCGACAGGACTGAAAACCTGAAAAAGATCGCCTTGGTGGAAGAAAAATACTTATATAGAATATTGGTCCGTAATCTTATTCAAATAAAGAGCACAATCGCGTTTACAAAAAAATAATACTTCCGAAACCTTTAAAGTAAAAATACTTGCATAGAACATTGATCCGTAAGTTAATATGAATAAAGAGTACAATCGCGTTTACAAAAATCTCAAAAATGCCCAACGCACCTAAAGAAGTTTTCATTTCAAAATATTTTGTCAAACATTTTTATTCGAATCTGCAGGAAGTACCTAATTTAGTTGGGCTTTTCATCATCAGTCAGCCAACTTGCCTGCAAGTTGGCTGACTGATGTTTTGCAGACTGCAACTAGGGACACGGTATCGAATAGAAAGTATCGACACTATACTCATGAGTAGTATCGAAAAAAAAATATCGTCCTCATAAAAGTATCGATACTTTAAGGTATCGAGTACTTTTCTTAGGGCTTAACGCGCATAGAGCTTAGGTCAATATCAGTCAGTAAATAACGTCAGTTTAACTTCAGTAGGGCAGGACATGATAAAACAAATGGTACTGGTACACAAACTTAACACAATAATAGAAAAAGACAACTGTAACTTCAAACAAAATTAAATTATTTAGTACTTTAGGCATTTAAAGTTCCCATACCTCCTCTATACAATCACTTAACAATAGAAGTTTATTGAGCCGTTTTGGAGGTAAGCCGTTTCGGATTTTTGTGATTGTACTTCCTGCTTTAGAAAATAATCGTTCTGAAGCATTGACATATATATTACTGCGTAAATCAATGTTCTGAAGGCACTGACGTTACAGGAATTGATATTCTCGTGCCAATTTGTATAATTTTGAGAATACAACTTTCATATCATCCCATTGTTTCAAGGGATCTAAGGAAAGTGGTGAAATCTGTGCAGATAAGTAATAGCTTAATTCATCCTTATTTTCAGACTGTGATGAAGATGAAGAACTTGGTTTTTGTTTTATTTTTTCGTACTTCTTATTGTGACTCAAGAAATCAGTGTTGTTTCGATAGAAGAATCAAATAATAGTCAAGCAAAATAATGATCAACCGTATTAATATAGCAGAAAAACAAAGCGCGAAACAAATACGCGAAATAAATTAAATGACAACGGTGAACAATTGAATTAATGAGTGATTGATTAGTGTAGTAAATGAATGAAGGAAAGGTTAGGAATTTAACTGTGAACGGACGGAACGATTTCGAGCAAAGATCGATGTAATGTTTTAGAAGATTCAGAACGAGTGAACTAGATGGCGTTGCCATAACCATAAAAGGTCGCAAGTTTTAAATGGGTAATTTCTAAGATTATACCCAATTAAAATTTAATTTCTTATTCAATACGATATTTGCCAAAAAGTACTCATTGTGTAAAAGTATCGAATGCAAAGTATCGAGTTTAAAAGTATCGGTTTCGAATGGAAATGTACTCGATACCACAGAGTATCGATACTTTTTTCGTGTCCCTAACTGCAACTCATAAGTATGTACCTACTTAAGACATCTAAAACCAAAATGATCTATTCAATGCAAATCTCAGACCAATAAAAAAGTATAGACGGAACATTGCGCTCACAAAAGTGAGGAACGTAATATGAAGACGATTTGGCCATATGAAGACGGCCGCTCGGTAGTCTGCCGCGAGTGAGTGAGAGTGCGTGACGTACTTTTGGTTAAATAATAATTGCGAAATTATGCCATCCCGTGTCATAAACTGCTGCAAAAACAATTCATGCTTTCAAAAAAAGTCTTCTGGTATTACTTTTCATAAGTAAGTAACAGATTTTCTGCGTTATTTAAACAAAATCGCAAAAATATTTGATATAATTTGTCGGAACATGAATTCTAGACGTAATTGTGTCAGTGTTGCAAGTTAACAACATTATCTTTTCCCAAAAGAAAGGGAAGTTGTGATTTTTGTACGGACACGTTACAACTACAACAACATGTGTTTTTATGAATCATATTATTGCATATTTAGTTTTCGAGTACATTAGGCATGTTGTATGATACGTAAGTATTTATAAAATATATTCAAATAATAGTTATGTTTGATATGATATTTTTTAGGTTCCCAGCTGATATAACGTGGAAGAAAAGTGGATTAAAGCTGTACGGGACAACAGAAATGACGTCGACTGGCTCCCTTCAAAATTTAGTTTTGTTTGTTCTTTACATTTTGAAGAAATTGATATATAAAGTTTGTAAGGTATTTTTTTTTTATTGTTTTAAAAAATACTGTTATTTGTGTGTATTTTTTTTAAAGAGGAAAGTACCAAATCCCCGCGGTCGAAGTCGCAGTCAAAGTGCTAGTTCTAATGTAAGTTTTATGTGTTATGTTAAATTAATAGTTTTATTATTCTTTATATGAAAATAAATTACTCTTATTAAACTGTAAATTACGTTTCATTGCATACAACCAAGACAAATAAAACACAATACTACCTAATAACAAAACTTTTCACCAAAGTATATCTCTAACACTTGGGAGTCTCAGTACAATTACGCTTGCAACATTTTTCTCTAGCACACATGCGTAAATCTACGATATCTTACACCGAGTTACGCGCACAAAGGCGAAAGTAGTCCTCACATAATTCGTTGCGAATATTTACGACGGCTCCGTCTATACTTTTTTATTGGTCTGAGATGCAAATATTGTTGGATGAAATTAATAAAATGTTTAACACTTTCAGAGACACTAAACGCCCATAGGCGTCATAAGTTTCTAACATAAAACTTCTATCGTGTCTCGTTCAGTGTCCTAGAATTCGTTTATAAACAATTTATTTTATTTTATCACTATTGATAGGTACCTACTTAACTCTAAATAGGCGGGCAACGGGAGTAGAAATGGTCTGCATTAGTCGTAGGTAGGTACTTTTTAGCGGACGCGGTCTGTTGCGCGGGCGGCAGGGTAGGGATCCGCTAGCAGTCGAGTGCGTGATATCAGCTGTGCGAGAAACAGTTCTAGTACATCGTCTGAATGCGCACGGCTGTGTTACATTACAAGTCCCAGGTGCTCACGCGCAGTTGCTACTTGCGACCACTAGACCAACGAGGCAGTTTATTAGTAGTTAAGGGGCCGTGCACGAAATCTACTGATTTTGATCAATTTTGTTAATTGATTGTGAGAAAGGGAAAAAGAATTTAAACAAAACTATTTATCAAATCATAGATAGTTTTGTTTAAATTCTTTTAAAAGTCGAGTTCTTTGTTTTGCTTATGGCTGAAAGGGATTTTTCAAATAAATTAAGTATTTATGGAAAATCATTAATAGGTATTCGTAACAAGTTTTCTGAAAAATTACGCCAGACTGACGTTTGATCATTTAGTTATAAGAAACTTCTTTTGATTTTGAAAATTATAAAATATCATTATATGGTCATATGGCTAAACCACTTTGATCAACTTCCATACAAAATATAGCAAAAAAATAATATCGAAAAATCTATATTTTTTTAAAATCCTGTCGGTCATGTATTTTTTCCTATTATTTAGCAAACCATATCAAGAAACTTAAAAATCAGACCTTGGCCTTCAGCTATCCTTGAAATAAAATCTAATTTTTAAATTTATTTATTTGATTTATTTTTTTAAATTTAAACAATATTTATATTCATTAAGTAAATCAAAGGCGAAATATACCATATTTTCGAGAGCGCAAAAGTGATGCAACTACACCTGACTGACACGAATGATTTAGTACCACGAAAACTGTCCTTTTATAGTCAGATATACTTAATCTTTCAATTATTTCTAGCTTTCTCACAATTAAATAAGTAATTGACAAAAGAGGGTTTTTTCGTGCACGGACCCTTAAGTACCTACTATCCTAATTAATACTATAAATGCGAAAGTGAGTTTGTTCGTTTGTTACGCTTTCACGCTAAAAGTCTGAATAAATTTGAATGAAATTTGGCACATGGGTAGATCATGACCTGGATTAGGACATAAGATACTATTTATCCCAATATCCGAGTATTTATGAACATCGGAGTAGGTATTTCTTAAATATCACGCCTGTAATCCCCAAAAGATTAGGCAGAGGTGTAGCTACCTACTTATAGTACAGCCGCATTTTGCCAGTTATATGCGTATTTATCATCTGTGGTATTATACCTACTTGTCATATTGAGCATAATTTTATTAGAGTAGAATTCACGGAGATACGGAATTAGTTTGATAAGTAAATTAAAAGTAAGTAGGTACCTAGTAGTCGGTGCCAATATACTTACTCGTATGTTGTCAACTTAACGGGTGGTTAAATTAAGATGATTTCAAAATGATAAGCACCTACGTAAGTTTCTACCTACTCATAAACAACAGGCCATAAAAACGGGCTGCAACCGAAAGTAAACTTTATACCTGTGTATAAATTAAGTTATTTTTCGAAATCACATAGATTGGAAACTAAATTAAAAATCTCGATTTTTAAATAAATAGGTATACTTCGTATAAAAAGACCGAATTAGCCAGTTAGTTAGTAGTGTGGTTAGTTAGTAGTAGTCTGGTACCTACACTACCTACGCTGAGGTACCTACCTACTTATGTTAGGTTGGGTTATGTTGACCGATCGGAGACTCGAACCTAGGTCCCCACAATGAACAAACAAGCACGGTGTGCAGGCAGGTTGTAGTAGGATGCACAATAAAATGCGATGTATGGTTAACTGTGTAATCAGTCATATAAAATACAATTTTTGAGTAAAAAGATAAGATTTGTGACGGCGCGTGCGGTGTCTGTGTTCGCACTAGAGGTCGCCGGCGCCGCGCGGCGCGCATGCCACCCACACTGACGTTCGCGCGAGTGGGGAGCGCTCCTTGCAAGCTTCACATCCGTTGCTCGCCTATTGCGTTTTGTTAACATCCTCCGCCCCCTTGGAAGCCGTGCTTTCAAGAACTTCTGGATCAACTGGCAGGATGCAGACCTTGTTTAACGCTCGTCGGACGATTCCCTTTGTTGTAGCTATGTCTGCCACTCTACACAAACCATCTGGTCCGACGAAAAGCTTCTCTACTCGTCCCAATATCCACTTCATCGGCGGCAAATGATCATCCTTGATTACGACTACATCTTGAACTTTGATAGGGTGGCCACTGGATCGACGCCATTTGACTCGCTGTTGTAGCTCGGAGAGAAATTCTTGCGACCATCTCTTCCAAAAATGTTGCCTCAGTCTTTCTAAATGCTGATATCGATTGATCGACAATTTTTCTACCATAGGAGATGCCAGTGACGTCAAAGGACGTCCGATAAGGAAATGGCCGGGTGTTAACGGATTAAAGTCAGACGGATCCGATGACATAGGTGTCAATGGACGCGAATTCAAAATTGCCTCAATTTGTGTAAACAGAGTGGAAAGCTCTTCAAATGTAAGATTAGAATTACCTGCTATTCGTTTTAAATGGAACTTAGCCGCTTTAACGCCAGCCTCCCAGATTCCACCGAAATTAGGTGCATAAGCTGGACTGAATTTAAAATCAATACCCTCGCTGGCTCCGAACTCAGTCACGGACTCATTGGCGGCCTTAAGCATTCTGCGTAACTCGTTATTTGCCCCTACGTAGTTTCTACCATTGTCGCAATAAATTGTGCGAGGCTTTCCTCGCCTGGAAATAAACCTACGTAAACATGAAATAAATGCATTGGTACTTAGCTCACTAACAACTTCAAGGTGCAAAGCCTTGGAAGAGAAACAGACAAAAAGACACAAATAGCATTTGCTAATTCTAGCGCCACGTCCTTTTCGATTGGAAATATGGAACGGACCTGCGAAATCGGTGCCACAGATCTCAAACGGAGACGAGGGATTTACTCTAGGATGAGGTAAGTTACCCATCACAGTTTGAACCGATTTACCCTTTAACCGTACGCATTGACACATTTGTTTACAGTTTGTGTAGCAAGAACTCTGCCACCAACGGGCCAGAAGTTCTCACGTATCAGACTAAGTAATTGCTGAGGACCGCAATGTAGTAGACGCAGATGCTCCTCTGCAAATAAAAGTTTGGTAAATGTATGCTTGGAATCAATAAAATGGGATGTATTTTATTATAGGGTTGCAACGCACCTTGAATGCGTCCCCCTACTCTCAGGATGTTTTCATTATCTAAAAATGGATTCAAAGATAGAATATTAGATTTACAATTTACAACTCCTGTAGTTTTTAAAGAATGAATATCCTTTTCAAAGGAATAAGTTTGTGATATTTTAGCCAATGTTTTTAATGAAGTTTGTAATTCGTGTAGTGTCAGTTTACCTTTCAATTTATTATTTTTATTTTTACAGTTGTGTATAAACCGTTTTACATAGCTTAGAACTCTCTGTAGTTTAGATAGTTTAGAAAATTGGTTAAATGAAATAAAATTCTGTTTACATTGTGTGGTTAAACTAACCTTCATTTCAGGCAATGTGTTACTTGGTAAGTTAATATTATGCTGAGGCCACTCATCCTCAGGTTTAGTTAAAAAGGAAGCACCATGCCACCAAAGATGGTTACTTTTAAGGTCCTGCGGCTTGACTCCGCGTGAAGCAAGATCCGCCGGATTATCTTGAGTTGGCACATGGCGCCATTCATGTTGAGCGGTAAGTTCACGAATTTCTTGTATACGATTGCATACAAAAGTTTTTAAGGTTTTTGGTTGGGTATTAATCCATCCCAAAACTATAGTTGAATCTGTCCACAAAACAGCACGTGACATTTTAAATTGTTTATTACTTGATGAATGTAGAACCTTTTTAAGCAATCTAGCACCTAATAGAGCACCCATTAACTCAAGACGCGGTATTGTTAACTCCGGTTTTAAAGGGGCTACCTTTGCCTTGGCACAAAAAAGGTGAGCATGTATGCCACCTAGTGTATCCTCTGACCTTACGTACAAACAAGCACCGTACGCAGTCTGCGATGCATCAGTGAAGCAATGAAATTCCACATGAATTGGTGCTGAGCAGACGATATGCCTGGGCACCTCAAGAAAGGAAATATGGTTTAAATTTTTAACGAATTCTTCCCACTGAAGTTTAATGTTATTTGGGGCTTCTTCATCCCAATCGTTTTTTAATAACCACAGTTGCTGCAATGTTATCTTGGGAAGAATTGTAGTTGCTGATAATAAACCCAGTGGGTCAAAAATTTTAGAGGACATAGACAAAATATTGCGCTTAGTAATTTTCGATTCAATTTTGAATTCAGTGGAAAATTTTAAAGTATCTGTTTGTGGGTACCACTTTAGACCTAAAACAGTAGACTCCTTGCTAAAATCTTGACAGATGTTTGTTATAGGAAGATCTTTTAAGATATCTGGAGCATTTGTCCGGAATTTACGTAATGGCAAACAGGCTTCTGAAAGTTTATTAATGACTTCATGAACAACATTTTTCAAATCTTGTTTTGAGTTAGAACCCGTATTCAAGTCGTCGACGTAAAAATCATGCTCAATAACATGCTGTACGTCGGGTTTATCAGCGCATTCACGCGACAACTCTAACAAACATCTAGTGCTCAAGAATGGAGCCGAGGCCGTGCCATAAGTTACAGTGTTAAGCTGTAGTACTTGCAACGGCTTCGTTTCTTGGTCTCTCCACAAAATCAATTGTAGGTTTCGCTGAGACTCGTCAACTAATATTTGCCGGTACATTTTTTCTATATCGGCAGTAACAACAAAGGCATTTCGACGAAACCTTAATAAAATTGACAAAAGATCGTCTTGTATAACTGGCCCCACCAGTTGGATATCGTTAAAGGACTTTCCGGAAGTAGATTTGCACGAAGCATCGAACACCACTCGTAATTGAGTGGTTTCACTATTGGGCCGTAATACAGCGTGGTGGGGTAAAAAATAACCGAAAGAAGGACGCTCAATTTGAGAAAGATGACCCAAGCGTTCATACTCACGAATGAATGATGTATACTCCTCCTTTAGAATGGGTGACTTGTTTAGTTTTCGCTCTAAATTAATAAATCTACGACGCGCTACGTTGTATGAGTCACCGAGAGCTAGTTCTGGAGGATCAGTTAGTGGAATTTTAACTAAAAAACGACCGTCATTTAATCGTTTAGTATTTTTTATAAAGATAGTCTCACACAACTCCTCAGATTTAGAAAAAAAATGTTGTTTTTTAACAGGAAGTAATTCTTCTATCTCCCAAAACTTTGTTAATGTTTGTTGAATACTTTGAGAGAAGTTGCACACAATATTATTATTATATATTAGTTTGTTACTGATACCAACACCAGTAGGCCCGGATATTAACCAGCCTAATTTAGTGTGTTGCAACGTAGGTTTGTTTCGACCAAGTTTAATTAGCCTTGGGTTTACAATATCCCAAAAGATATCTGCACCTAACAAAATGTCAATGTCAGAAGGACTGAAGAAATCAGGATCCGCCAACTGAATATTGTGAGGTAAGTTAAGTTGCGATGGATCAATGCTCACGCTTGGAAGTTTGCTTGTAATTTGTGGTATGACAAGACATGACACATTGACACAAAATTCGTTTAATCGAGATTTTATTTGTAAATCACAATATTGAGCCGTATTTACAACAGCATTATTGATGCCACTAACAGTTACTGCATTTCTATTAGTGAAATCTAATTTTAATTTATTTTTCAGGTTTTTTGTAATAAAGGAAGACTGACTGCCATTATCAAGCAGCGCCTTCGCAAGGTAAGTATTATTTTGTTGGTCGACTATCTCGACCAGGGCCGTGCATAACAACACCTGGCTCGCCATCACGACGGATAACGACACTGCAGGAGCGACACTAGAATTCGACCCAGAAGTTGAAGGTAAGTTAGAATTTTCAATATTATTAATTTGTTTTGATTCTTTACCTTCATGTAAAAGCGTACTATGTTTTTTCTGACAGAACTTGCAAGGACCTCGGAAACAACGGTTGACATTATGACCACCGCGAAGACAATTGGGACAAAGTTTATGCTTAGCAACCTCTTTCAGGCGCAAGTCTACACTTAAAGTTTTAAATTTTTCACACTCATGAACAAAATGCCCTTCCTTGCAGATGGCACACTGTTTACTGGTCGACCTTTCTGTACCACTAGAAGATACAAACGATTTAGTCTGTGGACGCTGAGGTTTAACATCCGATCTAAACTGCACCGTTTCTAAAACATCTGCTCGGTTCCGCAAAAATAGGTAAAAGTCATCAAGAGTTGGACAAACCGATAAATTGTTTCGATGTTCTTCCCATTTGCGACCTGTGGCGCCATCTAGTTTAGAGGCCATCATGTGAATAATAATCGTGTCCCAGTAGTCGGTAGGTTCCTTTAATAAATTTAAAGCACGAAGATTTTTTGTGAAATAATCAATCATATAACGCAGAGATTTATGTGATTCCTTTGTGATAGGCTCGAAATTAAATAGTGATTTTAAATGGTTATTTATCAATAGTCTCTTGTTATCATACCTGTCACATAGGAGTTTCCATGCCAGCATATAGTTTTCAGCAGTAAACTCAATCGATTTTATAACAACTGCAGCACCACTTTCCAGTGAAGACCGCAGGTAGTGAAATTTATTGATTTCTGGAATTGATGTATTTTTATTTACCAACGAGTCAAAAGTATCACGGAATTCGAGCCACTTCAAGTAGTTGCCATCAAATTTTGGAAGATTTATAGTTGGTAGTTTAACATTAAAATTATTATTATTTTTGCAGGATGAACCGCTGCACACGGACTTCACATCAACATTATTGTTACTATGAATAGAAACGCTTTGAGCCTGTGACACATTTTCAATTATTAGTTGTGCATATGAAATTAAATTACAAAATGATTCCTCAAATGATTCCCTTTCCTCAATCTCACCTTCAGATTCAAAATCTAGCACTTCAATCTTAGATTGAAGTTCATCAAATTGAGAAAACATTGTCTGAAATCTTTCTAACTTTAATTGTAATTCAGTAAGCTGTAATTTTGTAATTTGACTTGGATCAATTGTTTTTAACAACTCAATATGTTTTTTGAATATAGTAATTCTACCCTTTATATTACTACGAGATTGCTTAAGCTTTTTAATATCTTCCAACATTATTAATTAGTGAGGTAGGTACCTACGTAAAATACGAAGAGGCAAATAACGGTTAAACAAAATATAACCTATGACCAATATAGGTACAATAAAATGGTACCGACAATCCAACCAGACGAGCCCGGAGCGCAGTGTGTGCAGGCTGATGATGTCAGCGGCAGCGTCACCTTCAGTTCAGCTTACTCTGCTTATCACCCGCTGTCTCTCATGCACCGTAGCAATCACGTGCAGTCGCGCAGCGCAGACTTGCACGTTTCAGTGGAATCGGGGAATCTGGAATAGTCGGCGAATACAAATGAATAACTGTGTTTATACCTATCACAGTTTAGTTGCCTGGAAGTTGACTTATTTATATTTCGATAAGTTGCAGGTAGAAGATAGTTTGTGAACACTCTAAGTAGGGTGTGTATTATTCAATTAAAGGTTAACCAACAGTTTGAACTTCCTTACTTTATGAAGTAACGGAGCAAGATCGTCTTTGTTATAAATTAGTTAACAAAGGAATTAGATTAAATGACGTAATAAGCTTAATTAGTATAACAAGACGCTAGACAGAAAATAAGCAATCATAGCGCAGATAGCTTGTTAGTTAGAATTTAGAATCATGAAAAGGTAAGTAGGCATTCATTTCATTTACTTAGTAAATAAAATAGTTAGCAATGTCATGCCCAATAACTCGTGCTCGAGCGTCCACCCACACAAACAAATTAAGCGCAAAGTTTCAGCGTGCAGGTATAAATTACGAAGCAATATCTTGCAATAACTGCTTATTTTCCGTAAGATAGCTATACCTAAGCTAGGCACGAAAAACAGCACAGTATTGTGTGAGAAAAAGTATGAATTTGTTGGTCAATATTTCGACCAGTTAGAAAACATAATAATGTATTAAAGTACGTGCCTATGTTTCAAATAGGTACGAAATTCGTCGTTATATTTTACAATAATAACGGAAAAGAATGCAAACGAAGATGAAACACCGTCACACAAGAGGCAAATTGAAGTTCGCAGCGATAAAACTGAATAATTATTTTACCTCAAAATGGCTACTTCCTTAACGAACGACAATAGGAAGATCCCTTCACCACAGCATTAATCAGCACTTTCCTGAATTTTGGCAGTTTAGATCAGCGATCCCAAAGTTGTTGTCGTAGAAATTCGTCCAGGTCCAGCAGGTACAGCTTGTCGCGACTCGTCGTTCACCAGGTCACGTTGTTCTTAGCAGGCGGCGGCGTGTGGAATTCCGAGAATTCGTCGACCATGATGCGTCGGAGTCTCGTCGGTTTTCTGTATTTAGTGCGCTTCTCGCCTTATTATCACGTCGGGGTCACCAAATTATGTGCAGGCAGGTTGTAGTAGGATGCACAATAAATGCGATGTATGGTTAACTGTGTAATCAGTCATATAAAATACAATTTTTGAGTAAAAAGATAAGATTTGTGACGGCGCGTGCGGTGTCTGTGTTCGCACTAGAGGTCGCCGGCGCCGCGCGGCGCGCATGCCACCCACACTGACGTTCGCGCGAGTGGGGAGCGCTCCTTGCAAGCTTCACATCCGTTGCTCGCCTATTGCGTTTTGTTAACACACGGACTAGACTTCGTCTTCTGACGAAGATCCGTCTACTACTGAGCTCTGCTCGGAATGCACCGCCATTTATACTTTCTAGGTGTCCTTTGTCGGTGTCGCGCTGCGAATCGCGCGCGATATCGCGTTAGTGTGAAAGGTGTTGCGTGGCGATAATATCGCAGAATCGCCACGCGACACGTCGCGCGACAAGTCGCGCTGGTCTGCACGAGCCTTCATAACAAGGTAATAAGATATTTTATTTAAGGGAATTTAAGCCCTATCTCAAAGGAATAATGCCTATGCAAATGCATGACCGAATTTGTAATACGCTCATAGCTATCCTATGTGTAGTGCGCGTTAAATAAAATAGTCAATTTAAGGAAGCTTAATCCTTATTGCAAAGCAATACGTCTAATTTAAATGCAAAACCGAATTTGTAGTTCGGTCATAGCTTTCTTTACACACACATAAACATTGCTTTTTATTACATTTGAGCTAGTTGTGTTAAAAAAAATGTTAAATTAAGGAAATTTAGACCTAATCCCAAAATGATAAAGCTTTTTTTAAATGCACTACCGAATGTGTAGACCGTATTTCACAATATTTTGTTGAGAAATACCAAAAAATTTTTTTGCAAATGGAAGATTAATGTGAAAGAGCGAGATGCATTAATTTGTCGGCTTACCCCTTTGACGTTTGATATGCCGACACAAGCGCCGTCACCGCCCGCGGCGCACCCGCTCCATAAAAAGGGTTTAGTTATTCGCCGGTAGCGACAAGTGTTCCCGAATTTCATTTTTTTACGCGCGCAATGGCATTCCAGTACACCAATATTCAGTACACGGAGATGGTGAGGACACAGGCTCGTTGCTACGATAATGTCGAGTTAGCGTGTCGAGAGTTCAACGCAAGATATGGTACCAGAGTGAGCGCCAGGACAATGTTAAGTGCAACTTAGCGTCTGAGGGACTCCGGTACCTTTCGTCCTAACACGGCAATAGATAGAGGGGCGAATGTGCGCACTACTCGATTACAAGAAAACATCCTCAATTATTTTGACGAACACCCAGAGAGCAGCACGAGAGAAGCAGCGCCATTGTTTGACTGCAGCCACATGTACGTGTGGCGAACGTTACGCGCTGATGGTGAACTCCCGTTTCACCTACGACGTTGTCAGGAGCTGACGCCGAACGACTACTTACCACGTCTGGAATTTAGTAGATGGCTGTTGGAGAACTGGCAAGGAAACATCATCTGGACGGACGAGAGCACCTTCACGCGAGTTGGCATTTACAACCAGCATAACCAGCATTTGTGGAGACATGAGAATCCACATGCATGCCGTGTTGATTCGTTTCAGCACAGGTTCTCCGTGAACGTGTGGGCGGGCGTCTTAGGTACACGCATACTGGGACCTGTCTTTCTACCGAGGTTGACTGGAGATACCTACCTACAGTTCTTGCAGGAAACATTGCCCGAGTTATTGGATGACGTCCCTCTTATCTTTTTAAGAAACGTGTTTTACCAACACGACGGTGCTCCCGCGCATTTCACATGGAACGTTCGGCGGCACCTTGATGCGGAATATGGCCCCCGTTGGATTGGTCGTGGAGGACCAGTGAAGTGGCCTCCCAGATCGGCTGATCTAACGCCGTTAGACTTTTATTTGTGGGGTCGAATAAAATCGCTCGTATACGTAAACGAAGCAACAAGTGTCGAAGACCTCAGACAAAAAATTGATCATGCATTTAGTGTTGTGCAAAGTGACACCGAAGTGCTAAATAAACTAAAATTTAACGCAAGAAAACGTGCAATAAAGTGCATCGAGCAAGGCGGTGGACATTTCGAAAGTCTATTAAAAAGGGGACGAAGAAATAGTGTAGTGTAAATTAGTTCAGTTCTGTAAGTACCTGTATCTTTACCGATTTTAATTACTGTAAATATTATGATTAAAATCTTTTAGACACGTAGACTCTGAATATGATATCGCGACAGTTAGGTACGCATCAGAGATAATAAGTGAGTCGGGCGGCCGCCGAAAAGACCACTCTACCTACGTTTTCTGATAGATCGTAGACGGGCGAAAAGTTGCTTGATTTAAAAATGCTTCCGCTTTACTAAACTTAATATCTTAGAATTAAATAAACAAAATCATTCAAAGCCAAAGTCTGTGAAAGTGTGATGGAAAGATGGAATCATAATTTACCAAATAGTAATGTTCGGTCATTGAACTAATGTACATACCTAGTTCGTACGCTTGCAGTACCTACCTACCTAGCCAGCTGGCAGGCACACGCACGTGTGCGGCGCGCTATTAGTGTGCGTGGAGATCGAGTAGTTTGCTCAAACATTTCTTGTTTAGTCAGGACATCTATTTTATAAAATATTACTAGGTGTGGTTTAATTAAATTAAATTACAGATGTAATTATAGTCTTATAATTTAATATTCTAATTGGGGTGTATGAGCTCTTGCATTAATTCCGTTACACGTTGTATATATATGTGCCATCAAAGATTACTATAGTATAGGATTACTTTCCTGTGTGCCAAATAGACCTTGTGGAATCAAAAGATTTCTACTAGACAAGCTTGCCCTTGGGATATTACTAATGCCCAAATGTAAAGGAACATATGATTCCAATAAGCACCCACGGGTCTTCTTTACATACTGGCAGACTGTATAAGTTGATAAACGAAACAAAGAGGCAATGCGTCTAAAAGTTTCCCCAGTCCTTATTTTTATTAAATACATACCAAGTGCTGTTTTAGGTTTTTTACATATATTGGACAATTGAGGTATGCAAGTTAATATTGCTAGAAAGTTCAAAACAGTCAAGCCTGTCCAGTATCGACAAGTAGTATTAATCATGTGTTCAACATTTACAAAGTCTATGGTGTTATTTACATCCCTCCGTAATAAGTCAAGCATTTCAGTAATATGCACCTGGTTGAATTCATTAACAAATTCAAATTCAGCAAGAAAGTCCCAATTGTATAAGCTTAAATGTTCTTCACACACCCGAGCATTTTGAGTGATGTACAGTTTTTGATGTGTGAGAATATTCTTCTTTAAATACAATGGCACACGTTACTTCCGTGATTCATACAATCCGGAACAAAACAATGAGTAGTGGTATCTGGAGTCCGACTATAACCATCTAATGTAAGCCTTACAACTGGTTCTCGGAGAACATTTTCAGTGTCTGTGCTGGCAGAACTGGGAGGCTCCACAACAGAGCTGGATCCACTGATGATAGGATTTGGTTCTTGCAGACTGTCCTCATTATCAGTCCTGGCAGTACTAATTACGAATAATCCAGATCCACTTTCTGCTGGTGGTGGTTGCCGATGAGCTCTTAGCCAACAAGCATTACATGCCCGGCCATTAGATGGCATCTGCAATTGAAGTTACAATTAGTTTTAGTAATTCTAATGTGGGTGAGTATTTATACAAATAAAAAAAGTGAGTAGATCACACAAGCTGGTCAAGTTAAGCTGAATTAAGTTGTGATATTATTATGGCATACAGATTTTTTTACTCATTTTGAGTTCTTATAGTAAGTAGGAATAATCAATTCAACAAGCAGGTACACTTACTTCAAGAGGGCTGATTATATTGGCGGAATAAATCCATTCAGCATCACCATAATTTAGTTGATGAGAGCGCCTACCAGTTCTTCTGGCAATGGATATGCCACAGCATACACAAACTGAATCATGGCCAAATTGACGTTCACCTATATTGCCTTCATTTCTGTTATTTGTTTCAAGAATCATTAGGTTAACACATTCTTGACAAAGGTAGTCTTCATCGATTACTTGTAACAAGAACAACATCATATTTTAATTTGTAGTGGAATTTGGTAATTGTTAATATTTTATATTTACTATGTTAAGTTGATGATGGTTATGACTATGCTAATAAGATAACTCAATATTTGCATGAGCCAGGCATAGGTAACACAACTGATTTTCTATTGTCACCTTTTTTTTTACGTGGTAAATTCATCAAATGAGTTCTCCCACCCCGGGCAGGGCGGGAGGTACTGTCAGACTCGTACTGACTAAAATCCACGGTGTCCTTCAATAGCCCTTTATGTTCCGGGGTCACGGTAATGAGATTAGTCCCGCGACCTTCTATTGTCACCTTGTACAAATGTGGAAAGATAAATAGTATTTATACACTTTATATGGCAAATAAAAATCAATATAATTAAACTGATGAGTGGATAACATGGTGTCTAGTTTTAATTATGGGTATGAAGATTTATAGCTACATACCTGTCTGGCAATCCATTTTTCTAATACAGAGATAATCTCAAGATCCATATGGGTTGCATTGTACACATATTGTTGTGTAATTAGAATACTAATCCAGCAATTAATGCAGCGAGGCATGATGGTGAGGATTACCTGAGAGATAAAAACATTAGTGTGGTTTCAGAGTCAGTCTACTTACGGAAATCAATTCATTATATTATAAGACACATCTGAACGCAACAGGACTTATGAAGTAGTTGTTAATAGCCACAAGACTGTGGACTATTCTGCGCCGTGCACCTTGATTCGATCGGTAGTTAGAATCCCATCATATACAAAATAGTTACCAACAGCAACGATAAATGGCCCTTACCTTACTCTTCTCTGTTCGCAGCAATTTCGAATAAAATCCCAGCCCCCATACAAAAAAATTACGTTTCCTTTGTAATTATGGAACTGTTGTCATCCAGCTCACAATTGCCTGAGCTATTATGTGCCATATTGCTTATCACGGCAGTTTTTAAACCAGCAACGAATTGTCCAACTGTCGGGTTGCTATTAGACCCACAGCTGAACCGTATACACCCAAATAAATTTTCTAGTGGGTCCTGCTGCAGTCTTCTTGTGGACAGACTTTTGATTGTTGTATGTTTGGCACTGAGAATTCTCCAAACCGTTTCAATTGCATTGAGGGTCCAAATCCATCCATCTTTTGATGGGGGATTGCCCCTGCAGCCCAGAAATTCAAGGGTTCTAAAAAAAAATCATTTTATTGAACATTTGCAGATGCTCTGTATTATTTTTTAAGTTGGTGGACATTTTTTTCCTCTTCTTAGGTCTTGTGTATACGCGTTTACACCATCGAATAGTTCGTCCATATCTCTTATCAAATTACCTGTTTCCACGGCGGCGGCGTCAGTCAGCATGTCTCCTGAAAATTCACAATGAACAAATTAAATCAATATGAGTAAGCATATTACTAAGTAGTTTCCCACTTGCGGCTTTGCTGGCACATACAAAAAAAAAATTATTTCTGAATTGTGAAGTTTAAATAAGACCACAAAAGTATTATTAGCCATTCCCGGCGAATAAAATGGTAATGTGCTATTACGATAGTTTTAACTTTATTGCATATTCGATATTTAGAGGTCCGATTACACTTAGTCAATTTTTTTTCATTCATTTCCTATGGTTATTTCAGAAGTTACTATTAGATTTTAAGGTGTATTGTAATTAATATAAAAAATCATTCTTCTTTTGGTATTTGAATTATTTCGCTATGTATAATATAATAACATATTGACAAAAACTGTTTTTTTATTTTTCCTGTAAAATTTAGCTTTTAACCGACTTCCAAAAAGGTTCGTAGCGTATTTTTGTTTTTTTTTTGTCTTATTAACTTATCATATCCACATACTAAGTAGGGAAAAATACGTATTATTGAAACTCAAAAACTGTTCAAGCAAATTTAAAAAAAAATTATATGGAACCACCTTGAGAGCATACTCTTTCAAACCAAAAGTTTTGTGTTCGCATGAGTAATAACTTAAAGAGTTGATCGTGCCTGTCAATTGCTCGCATATACAACGTGTCCCAAAATTCAACGATAAGCGGGCGCCAAAAGGTTGACCTGCTCATGAGCACTTAAGGAAAAATAATAAAAAAAATATACCTAAATTTTTCTTTTAGTTACAAAATAAATTTAAAAATTCTTTGAAAATTTACACCTTGTATGATATTTTTTGAACTACCACGGCCACAATTTCTTAAATATGCTTAAGATTTTTTTTGTATCGGATACCTAAGTAGTACTACTATTCACCACAACTCTTAAAAACACCACAATGCTAGCAATTTTTACACAAAAAATTATCAAAATATTTTTATTCCCTCAAATTTTTAAAGATTTTTACTTTCAGTCTACTTTGACTCATGGTTTTGCAAAAAAAAAGTATGAACACCGCTATAGCAAGTTATTTTCAAAGATGACGCAACTAATAAAGATTCCAAAATAGTATAAAACCCTAAGATAACTAGTCACAAAAAAAAGGGGAACCATTTGTAAACAAGAACCAAATTTCTTAATTGTTGTTGTTGTTAGTAATAAATTTTACTATGTTCCAAAAATGTGTTTGTAATTTTAAAAAATGTGAAATAAAACAATGGTAACTATTTGTGTAATTAATTTATTAAATAATTAACATTAAAGTAAATGTTCGAATTGTTTTCCACCGGCATTAATACAGGCACGACATCGCTTTAAAAACGACCGTTTTATTTTTCGCGCATATCTTCTAGCATTGATATGTGCCGCAGCCTGAGTGATTTTTTGCCGAAGCTCGTCCAATGTCGTAATCGGTTTTGCGAAGATCCTGTCTTTGAGACAACCCCAATAAAAGAAATCCAGGGGGTTTAGGTCGGGTGATCGGGGTGGCCATAAGATAGAACCAAGTCGCCCAATCCAACGCCCCGGATACTCGTGGTCTAGGTATTGTCTCACAGGACGAGCGTAGTGAGCTGGGCAACCATCATTTTGATACGACATATTTTGTAGATCGCTTGAGGGGACGTCTTCTAGTAATTCTTGCAAATCATTTTGTAAAAAGTTCAAATAACTGTCCCCATCCAGGTTTCTTTGTAATTCAAAAGGCCCAATCACTTTTCCATTTAAAATGCCCGTCCATAAGTTGACCTTAAATTGATATTGGGATTTGTCTTGTCTCATCAGGTGCGGATTCTCATTGCTCCAGCTGTGTAGGTTGTGAAGATTTAAATAGCCATCTTTCTTGCAGGTTGTTTCATCCGACCATAGTACTTTGTCCAAGAACTGAGGATCTTCCCGATGCTTTTGAAGCATCACACGGCAAAATGCGATCCGCAGTGGATAGTCCCGTGATAGTAACGTTTGTACACGTCTGTAATGATATGGGTGCAGCCGGTGACGTTTTAGAATTCGATGTGCTGAACTTTTTGGGATTCCCGTAGCTGCTTCTATGGCACGCACTGAGGTAGTTGAATCAATGTTTATTTCATTGAGAACTTCTTCATCGCATTCCAATCTAGGTCTTCCAGCGTTTCTTCTAGCTGACGGCAAACGACCCTCCGAAAACGCTTGATGCACATTCATAAATACCCGATAATCTGGATATCTTCGAGCGTTTGGGTACCTTTCTCGATACAATCTGCTAGCAGCGTTAGCATTGCACCGACATTCTCCATAAATGAGGTGCATGTTAGCGTATTCCATCGGCGTGTATGGTTGCGGCATGATAACGCTAAACAGTCCAAAATACACCAAAAGTCCAATTCACAAAACACAGGCACAGTCCAAAATAATGGCAGGTCAGTTCAGTTTGCAGATCACTTAAGTCCAGTCCAAAATGCAAAGCCAAAAGTCGTTAGTACGAGGAGCCACGTCAATTGAATACGGAAAGGCGCGCAGTAAACAAAGGAGCAGAGCGTACTGACTTGCTGGGAACAGGATTTTCTCTACCTACATTATTGTCATTCCACAAAGAACATCTATCTATCCCTCTCTAACGTACACTTATCGCTATCTTTCTCTCTCTCTCTCTTATTTTTAAATGTTATCGTACGTTCCATTAAAATTCTAGGAAATTGCAACGTATGACTCATTTTGTGCATAAAGTAAAAGTGATTTCTAGGAGCAAGAACATTTAAGAAATTTGGTTCTTGTTTACAAATGGTACGCATATTTTTTTTGTGACTAGTTATCTTAGGGTATTATAGTATTTTGGAATCTTGATTAGTTGCGTGAACTTTGAAAATAACTTGCCATAGCGGTGTTCATACTTTTTTTTTGCAAGACCATGAGTCAAAGTGGACTGAAAGTAAAAATCTTTAAAAATTTGAGGGAAAAAAATATTTTGATAATTTTTTATGTAAAACTGCGGGCATTGTGGTGTTTTTAAGAGTTGTGGTGAATAGTAGTACTACTTAGGTATCCGATACAAAAAAAATCTTAAGCATATTTAAGAAATTGTGGCCGTGGTAGTTCAAAATATCATACAAGGTGTAAATTTTCAAAGAATTTTTAAATTTATTTTGTAACTAAAAAGAAATTAGGTATATTTTTTTTATTATTTTTCCTTAAGTGCTCATGAGCAGGTCAACCTTTTGGCGCCCGCTTATCGTTGAATTTTGGGACACTACTCTACTTGTACCGCAGGCTTATATTTTACACTGCGTATGCGGCGACTACTAGTCTTTTTATAATTACTGTCATGTTCAGAGCTCAAAAACAAGATTTCTCGTTTATCCAACCATTTGGTAACAACAATATTTTTTCTATTGTGCATTATACAAGATTCCCCGGCTTTTAATTTATTGTGTATTAAATTAGGATTGCCAGCGCGTTTTGCCCGAAGAGTCCCTGTTACATATGTGTTTTTATTTAATAAATCCTCTGCTAATCCCACACTCGTATAAAAGTTGTCAACATAATATAGTGAATGTCCCTTATTAATATATTTTTCCAACAATAACATTACCACTTTATTCACGTGGTTTCTGCTAGGGATGGGCCGAATATTCGTTTTATATTCGGTATTCGGCATATTCGGCAGGTTTACCGAATATTCGTATTCGGCCGAATATTCGGCTATATCACCGAATGTTCGGCAAAGTGGTACTCAAAGTTTTTACAGTATTGAGCCGTGTATGACACTCGAGTCATGATCAAATTATCATGACTCTAATTCTACTTCTTCTCTAGACTCTAATTCTTCTCTAATTTACAGTGCAGGTTTATGTTTTTGTCGACACTATAGCTTTATTTCCAATAACAGTAGTTAAACAAGATGGTTATTAAAAACAAAATATAAGTATGCATAGCTGTTTTGGGATTAAGTTACAGTGAACTCTTTATAATAAAATAATATATTAAAACCAGGTCTTTATTGTAAGAAATTAAGCAAGTTTTTTGTTTTTATCAATATTTATTGTAAGAAAGAGTTGCATGATTAACAACATTCCAGCAGATTATAAATCAAGAAACTTGATTTAGCGTAGCGTTATTTTTTCTACTTAGTGTAGCGAAAATTATTTATTGATAATAAACAGAAAAAAAAAAACACTTTTATAAGTATTCATTTCAGAGATCAATCAAGTACTCATAAACAAACAAAAATACTCAATTATATTAGTGACATAGTAGGACAAATATGAGATCTTTATGAGACCAAATCAAATATGATAATATAGGAACATAACCTTGAGCAATCACATTTTTATTAACTTTTAATTTAAGTTACATGAGGGTAAATTTTCTATAAACTATTAGAAATCTAACAATTTAAATCTTAAACAAATCACTTTAAGTTGTATGAAAGTAGAATATAATAAAAAAGAAAACACACACTATTATTTAGTTACATAATTGTCAGAAAAGTGTGATTCAATATTTAAAATTCACAAGAGGCAAGTTGTGGTGCAAAAAAACAATCTGCTCAGCTTTATTAGGCAACAGTTTGTTCCGTTTTTGCTCATAAACGTTGCCCGCTTCGGAAAATAAACGTTCACTGTAAACCGAGCTTCCTGGAGCTGAAAGAAACATTTTTGCCAAGCTGCTCATCAGAGGAAATCTAAATCTATTTTTGGACCACCACCTGTAAGGGCACATATCTCGGGACAGCAAGCTATCTGCAATGTATCTGTCTAATTCGATAGCTATTGGACTTTTTGGTTCTTCAATTACAGGCTGCTTTGCTGATGCCAATTCTTCATAGCACGTCCAGAGAGCTTTATGAGTAGCTTGCTGTGACTGCAGGTCATTTGACGTTGACGGAGCTGGATTTTCACACTCGTTCTCACTACTAGTTGTGCTGTCCATATCTGCACTTCTTTTAACGTGTTCTAAAAGGAATTGGCGTCTCACCCATGGAACTTTTTCTGGAGCGAAGAAATTCATCTTGTACCTTGGGTCGAGCAGTGTGGCAATAGTGTAATACTTTTCATCTTCAAACTTGCTTGCTCGTCTTTCTAACCCTTCTTTCAGTGCCACTCGTAATGGATCCAAGTGGCTGCACGTTCTCTGAACCTCTTCTTTAATTAAAAACTTTTGTAAAATTTTTGTGTGTGGGATTACCTCTGAAATGCATGAATATGTAGAGCTAACTTTTTTGGTGATCTCTTCAAAAGGCTGAAATAGAATCACACACTGCCGCAATAACATCCACTGTCTTTCTGACAGATTTTGAATATTAATGGAGCCACTGTTGTCGGAAATGTACAAGCTGATAGCTCGTTTTTGCTCTTCAAGACGTTCACACATGTAATATTTACTATTCCATATTGTGATTACATCTTGCACAAGTTTGTGTTGAGGCAAATTTAGCTCTTCTTGAATTTTGCTGAACTTTTCTTGTGCTTGAGTTGAGTGATGAAAATGTGTGACTATTTTTCGTCCTTGGGCAATGGTTTCCTCAACATCCTGTTGGACTTGTAAGGCATCGACAATGACGCGTTGTAAAATATGTAGAAAACACTTCTGACCGGTGAAAGGGCTGTCTTTAACCGCTTTCACAATGTTACTTCCGCTGTCTGTCATTATAATATGGATTTTTGACGTTATTTGCCAGACGTCTGCAATTTCCTCAAAATATGTGCGAATGTTGTCGGCGTTGTGTTGGCCGGAAAATGACTTCATTTGAAGCACTCTGTGCTGTAGTATGAAGTCGTCATCCAACCAGTGGATAGTGAAGCTCAAGAAGGATAACAAATTATTTATGTTTGTCCACATGTCAGATGTGACCGATAAAGCCTTGGCCTTAGACAGCTCACCTTGAATAGTCTTTTTCCATTTTTCATAAAGTTGAGGAATAACAGTTTCACCTACGTGTTTTCGGCTGGGTATTTGGTATTTGGGCTTTACCAACTGCATAAGACGATTAAAACCTTTATTTTCGACAACAGAAATTGGTTGGTTGTCTACTGCTATCATTTCAGAAATTAAATTTGTAATCGGGACTGATCTAGGGTCGTCTATTTTCCATTTGGAAATAAATGAATCTTCTAGTGTGCTTTGAGTTGTTGCAAAAGTTTTAGGATTTAAAGGTTGAGCACCACTGGTAGACGGTTGGATGTCATGTGCAGCCGCAAGCTCTTGCTGCATCGTCTCGTCATTTGGAGAATTTTGGCTTACCTGATACACAGGTCTTTCAAGACTAGTAAATTCCGTAGGGTGCTTCAATTTAATGTGGTTGCTCAAAGCTGAGGATGAAGCCTTTCGGCCGCTGCCTCCCCGTGAAAGTATTTTTTCGCAAATCGTACATTTTACTTTGCTGCGGTCTTCTTCACTTTCCCGAAAATAAGTCCATATACTCGATCTCCTTCTTCCGCTCATTTTTACGTACACAACAATTAAACCAAGCAAAAAAAACTCAATGAAGTAGACTTTTCAAATAAAAATATAACCATAACACAACCGCACGTGTGAAGTTTTATTCCTTACTAGATGATGCAATAACAACACGGGTACAGCGGGGGTAGCGGGCGGGAGGGCCCGGCGCCAATCCACGCGCTTTGCGTAAACAAGTTTAGACCTGTATTGTTTACGTAATCCCATCAAAAATGCCGAATATTCGGTTCGGTAAAAGGTTTACCGAACATTCGGCCGAATGTTCATATTCGGTGAAACCCATGTTCGGCCCATCCCTAGTTTCTGCCACCCACCAATTGATCCCCAGAACCAGCATAAAGGTGTATTTTTTGTATAATCCCATGCATGTCAGCTAATATATATAATTTAATGCCATAACGATGTCTTTTCCCTTTAAGATATTGGCGGAAGGACAGACGACCTTTCCATGATATTAAAGATTCATCAACCGCGATGTTTTTTGTCGGGTAATAAATGGAACACATTGATTGGTTAAATAAATCAATCAAAGGTTTAATTTAAAAAATGCTTTCGGTTCTTTCATCAGTCTGGAAGTTTAGTGCCCTTAAAATTAAATAAAATCTGTCTCTTGACATAAATAAATGTGGGCTAAGCCGCATTAAGTAATTTGTTGACCAATAATCAGCCATTCTGTTTAATTTAACGGTACCCATAAACAATATTACGCCGATAAACACTTTTAATTCAGGTATTGTTAAATCTTTCCATTTAGAAAACCTAGCGCGAGAGTTAATTACTTCGGTTTTTAATTTGTTGCCACGCTTATTTGTACTCTCTACAATTAACATAAATATACATTAAGAAATAGAAAGAAAAAATCTATATAATTTTTACCATGCACGTTATGAGGCGGTAAAAGGCCTGGTGTACCGGTAAAAGGAATCTTAGTCATACTGGTAGGATTATCAGCATACCAGGTATTCGGAGCTTCAGGCGTGTTCTCGTGCGTCTGTGTTGGCAATTCTTCGTCATAGTCGTCTGTTTCGGCTTCTGGGTTTTCATTGACCCATTCGTCAATGATGTTGTCCATATTATCTGCTAAAATCCCGTAGAGATCAGCGTCACTTATTTCAACATTTAAACCTGACATATCTTGTAAATCAATATTTTGGGGAGACATTATGCCAGACAACTCCGCAGAAAAGACATCCCAGTTTGACGGCCCAGGTTGAGGAGATGGTGGACTCGCAGCCATTTCCGTTAGGAACTGAAAAATAAATAAGTATCAGAATAAGCTACTAGGGGTACGCCAAATTCACCTAAATTTCAACTCCATCATAAACATACAAATACAAAATATTTATCTATTTAATATTTCCAATTACGAGCGCTTTGCTACATTATTATGACTCATTTCTCGTAAACAGTGCGCTTTGACGAGCGCATGAATACCGCCAATATGCAACTTGTATGACACGAGCTAATAACGCCTGACGCGTGAAACAAAAGATAGTTCATAGAAATGTACCGCGGAATGAGGGCCAGGCCACACGGTGCGGCACCGCACCGCACCGCATTACTCCGCACCGCACTGGCGGCTACACGAGCAGTGCGGCGTCGCAATGTTCTTACGGCGCCGCTGCGGCACCGCAACAGGCTTGGCTTGCCCAGTACGACAGTCTACAATAAACAATGGATCGAAAAAGACGTGTGTTGCTGCTATTATTACTTCGCCATCGACGAAATCGACGTAGAAGCACACGAAGATACTGGATCAGTCCATTTATTACCTTAAGGAATAGTGACGGCCTTTATTTTCTTAAAGAATATCGAGAGTTGGTCTTAGAAGAAAAGAGGTTTTATATTTTTTTCGAATGAGTGTGCCCACTTTCGAAAGTTTATTGGAAGCCTTAGAGCCACATATACGGAAACAGTATACTAATATGAGGAATCCTGTGGAGCCAATAGAAATGCTGGGAATCACTTTAAGGTAATTAATAAAAAACTTTTATTATTTGCACTTCTTTATTATTAATTTTCAAATCAATGTCAGGGAAACATTATTACTTATAACCTTGTAAAATCGAACTCCGTCAGATCGCTTTCTTGAGACACTTGACTTGGAGATGGAATAAAATTAGAGTTTGATTGTACTGTACTAAACGAACTTGTACTTTGATAATTTTTGGTTTGATACCCATGCGATGATGCTTCTTCATGCTGATAGGACGAAGATTGTGGATAAATTTGTCCATAACGCATATCTGTGATTATTTGCAATATTTTACTCTGAAACGTGAGAGTCTGAAGATCGGTAAAATCCTCTATTGATGGCAAAATACCTTTAAAAAAGTTCATGTGGCGATTCTCTCGCTCCTTGAGAGCTTTTAATGTTTCTTTTTCAAAATCATCCAATTGTTCTGCTTTTCGCTTCCGGTTGACAGAAACATAGCGGGACGATTCAGGTATTATATCATCATTTGTAGAAGTCATGCTCGCGTTAGATTCTTCGGGTACGTCTAAACTACCGTCCGTGGCATTCTGTGCTACTTTGGTTAGAAATAAAAGTTGATTATAGTAATGATATTTTGAAAGGTTTTTAGATGCTGAGCCGGATCTGGAAGCATCTTTCTTTTTTTTTTTAAATATTTATAAAGGAGTCTTTCACATTTCTCCACTTTTTCACTACTGAATTACCTGAAAATACAAATATTTTATCTTAATACATAAGTATAGTTTATTTTATTGTATTATTTTTGTTACAGGTACCTAGGAAGCGGAAATTCGATAAAAGATTTAGAATTCAAATTCAAACGTGGGAAATCTACAATTGCTTGTATGATATTGAGAGTATGTGAAGCTATATGGAAACATCTTTGTTGAGACCACATCTCTGAACTGACAACAGACCGTTTGCAAATGATTGCATCTGATTTTGACGTCAAAGTAAATTTTCCTCATTGTATGCGATCAACGTTATCACTTTAACTTTCACTGTAATAGCGTTTCGCTTACTGTTTGTTTATTGAACTTATTGCTTTTATTTTTCGTTTTATTCTATACCTACTGTGAGTACAGTGTGTGGTGTGAGTGAAAATGGGCATAAACCTTGATTATAAACATTTCAAAAGAAAGTTAAAAAATAATACATTTTATATAAAAAAGCACAAATAAATAGGTAAAATTGATAAATTATGGGTTTCTGGGGTGCATAACGTCAATTATTATAAATATAAGACCAAAAACTAACCTTTGATTCACGTAGCGAAATTAGTGAAAGGCAATCTCAAATCTCGGATTTCAGGTTAACAGGATACAGTCGTCACTAATGTAAAATCAAAGAGTCCAATAACACAAGCCAATGTCGTTACAAATGTAAAATCACGGAGTCCAAGTGCACAAGCGAATGTCGTCGATAATATAAGCAGTAAGATCACGTCTGTTTACTAAGGGTAGCAAGACAGAAGTGCGGGATGAAATAATTATGCTCCGGCGCAAACATTTATGAACAGTGCGTAGTTTTAAACAATAATCAACCGTATACGCAAGGGCATACGGAACTTCGTAGGCGAAGGGCCAGCGAACAGCGCAAAAAATGGGTAAAACCCATTATTGTTTGTTAAGTCGCCGATCCGCCCCGCACTCTTTGTAACCCCATCATGTTTTGAGGCAAAAATGAACCTTATGACAAAAGCATTTATTTTTTGAGAAACATTCCAGAAAGTTGGCTGTTAGAATTATAATCAATAATAAAATGTGACTCGACAACTTGGTTTACAACCCCTGAAGTCTGCTAATTTACGAAATTACTTGAAACGAACACTGTGGGCATGATATGGGTGACAAGTAAAGACACTTTTATTGGGTTGTTGCATAAGTAATTGCAAAAACGTAACATTTATTTCAAAATTATTTATTTAAAAATATACATGAAATTATTCGGTAATATAATCGCCCTCTGAATCTATGACTTGTCTCCAACGATGTGGTAAGGCGTGAATTCCCTGTCGATAAAAATCCTTTGATTTTGATTGAAAAAATAATTTTAGGTTCTCTTCAATATCTTCAATGTTTTTAAATTCTTTGCCATCTAAATAATTCTGTAGTGACCTAAATAAGTAAAAATCTGTAGGTGCAAGGTCTGGGGAATAAGGTGGATGCGGTAATATTTCCCAGCCTAATTCCAGTAACTTGTGACGTGTGATTTTAGCGACGTGCGGCCGGGCATTATCATGAAGAAAATAAACATGTTCGTGATTTTTACGATTTTCTCTTATATTTTGAGCTAATCGCTGTAACTGTTCTGTATATAGTTGTGCTGTTACGGTCTGGTTTTTAGGAAGGAGTTCAAACATTATAACTCCTTTGGTATCCCACCACACGCAGCACATAACTTTTTCTTGAGTGTAATTTTTAGGAGTCGGTTTTGAAGTTTCTCCCTTTCCCAGCCACTGTTTCTTACGTGTGACGTTATGATAAGAAACCCACTTTTCATCTCCTGTAATTAAATAATCTAGCCAGTTTGTTGTTCGGCGGCGAGAGAGCAATTCCAAACAGACATTCAAACGTATCTGCCGTTGTTTAGCTGTCAGGTTATGCGGAACCCAAGAACCATATTTCCACACTTTTCTCAATGAAGCCAGATGTCTTGCTATAGTAGTATGATCATAGCCTAGTATGCTTTCCATTTCTCGTGTAGTAAGGTTTGGATTCTCTTCTACTAACCGAATCAACTGATAATTGTCCAATTCAGAGGGGCGACCAGATCGCGGTTCGTCTTTGAGATTGTACTTCCCCTGTTTGAATTTATCGAACCAATTGTACACTGTCCTCTGACTTATCACGTTTTCACCAAACGCTTGACACAACTTTTTAAAAGATTCATTGGCTTTAACGCCAGAACGGAAGTCATAGAGTAAACAACAATATAACTGATCACGTGTAATATTGAAATTCTCAGACATTATTTTAATAAACGAAAAACAGAACCGCACATTGAAAAGCTCTGTAGACGGCTAATTGTTTCATGTATGAACCTGTCAGTTTGCACCGCTTAAAGTAGGCATAAATAAATTATTGCAAAATATTGCAAAGACTTATGCAACAACCCAATATTTACGGGACTCTTTTGACAAATGTCGTTTTAGCCGAGTTTTTTATGTTTTAGTTTTGAATCCTCTCGGGCACCATACGCCATACGCAATAGATGTACACGGTGCCTGTGCGGCATCATCCGCACGGAATCGGTTAAATCTTATCATGAGATCATCAATTAAGTCTAAGTGATTAAATAAACAATAACTAAAAAATAACTATACTTTAATAATAATTATTATTTTTTTAAGCTATAATCACCAATGATATTTTAAGTAAAAAGACGTAGATAGGTTACCTACCGTACATTCGTTCTTCAAAGACGGCACAATATCACGCTATTAGATGACACGTGTAAGTAGGACAGCATGTCGTAATTATCGGGAGCGAAAAAGAGACAAGACGAAGAAAATGTGGCTAATTAGCCTTTTGACGTGCCTCTTGCGAAGCGTGTATAACCTATCTACCTCTTTTTTACTTATAATATCATTGATAATCACGATCAAATCAGACTTTTTGAACAGAATAACACTTACTATTTTGTATTGTTTTACCATACCTAAAACGAAACTAGACTAATTTATACGTTACATGACTTAAACCTATGTTTTGTAATGTGCCGGGTAGACACGCCCTACATAAACACAATAAACATTGAGTATCTTCTCTTAAAAGCTGTATTAGCTTACTTATCACAGGTGTGTGGAATGCAGTTCAATAATGAAAAATACCTAATATTAGCTGTCTAAACTATAATGCCTCGTATCTAAATAGTGTCTCGCAGTTAAATAAAACCTGGGTTCGCCACTGAGTTACGATAAGATCATTACTCCTTTTCTACAATTTAAATGAAATATTAAAGCTAAGTTAATCAACTTGGTCCATACCAGAGCCTACTAGAGCCTAGTAGCTTGCGCTCTGGCTACTTGCTAGGATACACGGTGGCCGCACTACAGGTGGTTTGCGAGGTAGGTCGCTAAGTGCCTTGGTCATTTGCTTGTCGGCACGTTTACGAGATGTCACTTTAAAAAATAGCTCTAAAACTGCTACTTACAGAAAATTCACATTTAAAATATACCATTTCACGGCCTTGTCCATCATGTTGGGTTCATGACATAAATAAGTCACGGTCAAGTCATGGGGAGTTTAATGTTCTGTATAAACAGTTGCGTAATTTTGACGACAAATTTTACGAATATTTGCGTATGGCAATAGAAACATTTGATCTACTTCTCAGTGAAGTTAAAGGAAAATTAACTCATTTGGATACTCATCTTAGAAAAAGCATATCAGCCGAAGAACGACTAGTCGTTACATTAAGTTAAGTGAAACTCTAAATACATATTATTTTTATTAATTCAAAAAACTTTAAAAAACAGTCATTTAAGATCTATGAAAAAAAAAAAAACAATTCTTCATATAATTATTTGTAATTGTTTATGTAACTAATCAAAGCCGAATCGTTCTCCATTTGCATGGGTATATTATTAATTAAATTTTGTTCAGATGAATTCTGGACGTGCAATGCATAGACTGATTGTTGAGTATTTATATTTGGTACAGGAATATTCATCACTGATGGTACCGATTGTTGAATGTTATTTTCTACAGCTTCAATTTCAACCAAAATTAATTCTTGAATCTTCGATCTTAACCATATTTTACGCCTTAGTGAAATATTTTCCAAATAAGGCAAAAGACTCTCAAAAAACAGTAAATCATCGCTTTTTTCTTTGATACTTTCCCTCTCGAGAATCTCAAGTTTCTTCTTTTCTATTTCTAAAAGTTGATCATTGTTTTCGGTTCTGTTCATACGAATTTTCTTTCTTTGTGATGTTTGACTATAACTTTGAGATCCTAGAATATCACTTGTATTTTTTTCTGAAGCAGAATATTATTTTAGTAGATATCGGAGCAGAAGGGCGTCAGTCCGATGGTGGAAATTTTAGAACTTCATCTTTGTTTACATGTTAGAAACTAATGGCCTCAATATTCCATCGGAGAAAGAAATTCCTAATACAAATATTAAAATACCATTTGACTTAGTTGGTGATGGTGGTTATCCACTAATGAATTATTTGATGAGGCCTTTTTCATTAAGAAATATTGAGAACACAAAAACTATTTACAACTACCGACTCTCAAGAGCTCGCAGAAGTGTAGAGTGCTATTTTGGTATAATGGCAGCAAAATGGAGGATTTTGCAGAAAGCTATTGAAACTAAGGTCAATACTGCTATTTCAATTACGAAAGCTGTATGCATTCTACACAACTTTGTTATGACGGAAGATCGACTACGTTCCAACAGGACATAAATTCTACCATTACTAATGCACCAATATCCACCAGGACTCAATATAGATTTTCAAACAGTGCATTACAAACTAGAGATATTTTGTTGAATTATTTCAACGGAATCGGATCGATTACCTGGCAGAATAACTCGTTGCCAGAAAATATAATCCAACGCCATAATATTCATTCACAGCGTTAACTTCTCATTGTACAAAAAAATATCACGTCATAAATAAATAAATAACTTTTTTGTACTTACCATCTTTTTTTACTTCGACTGCTACCTCTTCCCATAGTTTTTTTAAGATAACAGCAACAGTAACTTATGCACTAATTTATAGATTAGCATAAAAAGATTCATAAAATCTTGGCACGTTTTTTTTATTAGCTTTAGAATGCCTTGCTTCTTTGCTTCAGGAACTGTAAGCTTTTCAGTGTAAGGTTGGTTTAGAGTCAAATTATTATCAGGCACTGTCTTCGACTTGGTGCGGCGTTTTCTCAACGTCGATACCGACCTGAACTGTTCCTCTTCGTAGGATGTTTTAAAGAAAAATATGCCATTGCTAACTTTATCCGCCTTCAGAATCTTTATATCGGTCCATTTGAATTTATTGCCATCGTCATCTATATTGTAGTTTCCCGTACACAGAGGTTTGAGGTCAAAAAATTCTTGTGTGTCAGTTCTTCAACAGTATAAGGCTTTCCAGTTTTCTTGACTGCTTTTTAATTAGAGTGATATATTGGTCTAGAACGTTAACTAGAGATGATTTTAATGCTCTCGTAATGTAACGTTGGATGACAGAATGAACACAGTCTCCTTCGTTTTGGGTTTGTCCTTTTATTAAGAACTTATGTGTAATACTAATTCTCGAGTCTCATATTGGTACATTGCCAGCATGAATTTGTTTTTTTGCTGGCCACAGCAATTATCGCTATAGAAAGTGACATCACAAGGTTCCGTGGCATTATCATTCAATTTTCTGAGATACATTAGAACACAGGAGCCAGTTTCATAAATACCTCGGGCGCCTTCTCTCTCATGCCATACAAAACAAGTTGTGTCCTTTGTACCGAGCTCGGTTATTGTGAAATTAAGTAGATTTAATTTAGACGTATAATAGAAATTAGACACATCACCCTGAGGACAAGGCATTACTGCTTGGAGGTCGTACACAGCCACTACGAAGGTATTACTCACAAGCTCTTTATCTCTATCTTTTTCAGCTCTAGCGAGAGTCTTTTGCTTCAAGTGCTCGTCGTATGTCTCTTGTAGTAACGATTTATCTTCAGCGTTTTGGTAATCCATGCAATCTTCGCATTGATCCTTCTTAGGCTGCCAGAAAGATAAGTTAAAATCATGTGTAAATATGTTGTAGTATACTTGATATGAAACGTGTGGTGCACCCACAGATTCACATTTGTCTACGTAATGTCGATGTAGTGCCGCGACTGTAAACCCGCCCTCAATATACTCCCGAGTCGATCGCGCCCTACAGTAATGACTTTCTATGCGGGGTATTGAATTGATGTGTGCTTTGACACCGGTCAGCTATGAGTCTAGTGTCTTATGGTTGTTATGTTTTCCCCTGTTATCTTTAGGGTTGGACCTCATCTGGCAGCACGGAATCGCATTTGTTCCGCCTGTGCTACCACGTGCCTCAGTATGCTGCCGCATGCGAACGCGCGCTGTCGCATTCCGCAGACAAAAAAGGCGAACGCACGCGTCAGCATGCTGCAGCATGGGTGGCATACTGCCGCGTTCTTTCATGATCAGTTTAGTTTCAAGCGCGAGATGGATAGGACCACGGAAGAGAGAGCAGCGATTCTAGCGTGTATTTTGCAAGAAATGCAAAATCAAAATAATAAAAAGAAACGCATAAGCAAAATAAAATGGATATACAACAATTCATAATAGTGGCAATTATTAGTGATGGTTTTTACTGTGGGCTCAGTGGAACTGGAGAGATTTCCTCTCTTACATAAATTAGTAACCTGATCCACTAGCCTTCGTCCGTTCAAGTCAATTAACAACTTATGATTAGCTAAGAAGTCAACACCTAATATGGGTTGTTGTACGTCCGCTATCGTAAATAACCAACGGAATGCTCGTCTAAGATTTAAGTCTAGTTCTAAAATACGTGTACCGTACGTATTTATCTCGGTACCGTTCGCAGCATACAACTTATAACAGGCACTATGTGCGTTATCTTTCTTAAAAACAACTTTGCGAGGTAGAACAGACACATTTGCACCACTATCCACTAAAAAGTTCAAACCTGAATTCCTGTCTCTGACACATAGACGGTGATTGACGTGCACTCGGTCACAGCCTCCCGTCGCTGACTGCACCGACTCTAGTTTTCCAATGGCTTGGCGTCCTTCTTCTTCCAATTGCAAGGTTGAATACACTTATCTGCTTTGTTGCGGTATTTGAAGTGATAAAAACATAACCAGTTGGGGTCGTCTTCTGGTGTTTTTACGCCTCTAGACCTGGAGTTCGACCTTGACCTGGATTGAAATCTTCTGGGTCTACCATATCTCAAGCGACCTCTGGGACCATTCTCGATCTTGCGTAGTCTGTTACTTAATTTATTTATTTCCGCTATCACCAAATTATCATTGTTTGAAGGTTCCTTTTTTTCTTTTACGCTGGCGAGGCTTTGAATAGGGGTGATAGTCTCTGCGACCTTGTCAGCAATCGATGCCAATTTCTCCATGTTTTCCTCATCTGTGACTGCCAATACTCCACGTACTGCTGGTGGTAAATGGTTTTTCCACATTACCTTGAGTGTTTCATCGGTTACTTTTCCTCTGGCCAGGTCCCGCATTTTTCGTAGGAGGTGAGATGGCTGTAGATCGCCTAAAGTCTAATTATTAATTCACTGGAGTAATCTGACGTTTACGGTGTTACCATTTTTTTTATGAAAAGAAAATAGTGTGGTGACAAGAAGATTGACATCAATCACTCGCTCATTCATTCTTTACGTTCTAAATCAAATCACATTATTTTATTTATTTTAAAATAATGTGATTTGATTTAGAACGTAAAATTTCCCAGCTTAGTTTTGTTTAATCGATATAAAAATATTAGTAGTTTATAGGCCGATTCTTTCAAAAAGCGAATTATATTAAATGAAACAAAAATGCATTGGATATATTTCTATTCGTCGTCGTCAGACATAATATCAGCACTATCACTGTCGCTGTCAGTAACGACGTATCCTTTCACCTGCGCCCAAACCAGCTCAATAAGATTGAGCTCGCAGTGGTAAGGGGGCAGGCGTAAGACAGTGACTCCGTGCTCTGCTGCCATCTCATCCACAGCATACTTGTCACGGTGTGAATCCTTGTTCTGCCGAACGATGTCTATAAGAGTGGCCTTTGTCATGTTCTCTTCAAATTGAATATTTTTGCTTGTCAGCCACTCCTGTATTCTTGCTTTAATCCATGACATTGTAGGTAGTGATTCTATCTTCTGGGAATGGTAGGGGGCATTATCCATGACCACTACAGAATTGGGTTTTAGTTTCGGCAAAACCCCCCTAAACCATTCCTCGAAACACTCAGCGTTCATTTCCTTATGGTAATCTTCTGTACCCTTTTTGGCCTCGAACATTAATAAACTTTCGTCGACAAATCCCTCTTCCCCGCCAATATGGCCGATGATCAGGCGTTTCCCTTTCCCCGAGGGGGCTTTCAAACCAGTGGTCAAGCCATCTAAAAATGCTTGCCGGGATGATTGTATATTTGTATCAACCCACTCCTTCTTTGATGTATGACCTACAAAACAACAAAATATTCAATAAGATAAATACCTCATAGACATGTATGAGCGGAAGTCGGAAGAGGCTACGGAGTAAGGGCCGTCCCCTTACTCCGTAGCCTCTTGTTTAGCTTTTCAAAAAAATAATTAAGTATGAAAAACACAAAATTTAAATTACGTAGATACCTTCGTTGACCCAGGTTTCATCTTGATAATAGATGTATCTTCCTTCCCTTCGGTAGGCTTTAATTTTTAGAAGGTATCGCTGGCGCCATAATATGATGTCTTGTCTATCAATTAGGATACTTTTCCTTGATTTCGTGGCATATTTGAAATTTAAATGTTTTAAAAATTTTCTCATTGTACCCCATGACAAGTTGGGTAAGTCCGAGTCATCATTAACAGCCTTAAGGACCTGCAAAGAAAAACAAGTATTTATACAAAGCGAGAAACGCAATTTTCTAGCAAGATTAATTAGTCCAGATTAATTTCAAACAAAAATATTACCTTTGCAATGGTGGGAGCTTCATTTGCATAAAAAAATTGGTGAACTTTTCGTCTAATAGCCGCAAACGTAAAATCATCTAATTTATCTTTAAAGTCATGTTTTGGTCCAGTTTTTTGAGGAGATTTAAAGCGTTCATTCTCTTTGTATTCTTTTAACACGCTGTATACAGTGGCTGAGCTAATGCCTAAGATTTCAGCCGTTTTAGACACACATTCTGTTTTTTTTGGAGATTCACACTCTGTTTGTAATAAGGCTGATTTCTCCTCAAAAACGTATTTGTATACATTGCGTAACATCAGTTTTTCGTTGGCGCTAAGAGCAACCTTTGTTCTCTTTTTCTTTGGAGACAGAAAGTCTTGCTGGCGTGATGTTCCTGGTTGAGGATTCATATCTTTCGTATTGATAACGAAGCAACACAAAGACAGGTTAACAAAACAAAACTTAACAATAACAACAAGCACAACGTACAACAACTTAACAATAACAACAAACACAACGTAAAAAAACTTAACAATAACAACAAACACAACGTAAAACAACAATGAACAGCGCGTGGGCAAAAGAAACATTCGTGCACTCAGACCAGAGGTTAGAAGCCGAATGAAAGACAAGCAAAACAAGATGGCCGCGCGGGTGGCGTCCCGCGTCCGTCACGTAGGGAGGCAATAATGCCCGACCCAATAATGTCCAGCCCAATAATTCGTGTACATCGTCTCTGATAGAATTTATGATTACAATTAATTACTTTTTTATAATAAAAATGTTCCTATTGACTTTGTGTGAATGAGCTGAATCACAACGAACGGAACGCATCACTTCACTATTACAATAAATGTGGCAACATTATTTTACAAAGTGACATTAGCATCTGTCAGTTTACTCCAGTGAATTAATAATTACACTTTAGCTCCATTTCACCAATCAGCTTTTTAATTTGCCGTTCTGCTGACTCTATACACCGAAATTAATTTTTGCTTCAAGGCTTCATATTTCTTTTCTTGCGGCGGATCTAATAGTATATCCGCGACTTGTTCCGTGACTTCGAGGTTTAATTTCGATAATATTATCCGATATTTGGAATCGTCGGACATTTTCCGGCAATTAATTATTGCCTCTGCCTTGGTGAACTACAATTCAGGTGCTCTCGGCCAAAAATCTTCTAACTTGTCGGTGATGGAGACCGGTGAGGGGGAATATTCGTCGGCTGGCTTTGTGTCTGGCATTGTGTTAACTACTCACGCAGATTAGTTTCTTCAAAAGATTCCGCACTATAGACGCTGATGGTAAGTGAGTTGCCCGTTCTCGATCACGTACACACAATGCAATGTCTTTAAAAATCACTGATGTAAAATCACGTTATTAGTTTTTAAATCACAACACCACTTTAGATCACGTCGGGGTCACCAATTTAGTGTGCGTGAGTGTTATGTCTTTGGGGTTGTGTGTACGGAGAGAAATTAAATGCATCGGAGTTCTATTATCACTTTACTTATAACTCGTTATTAATAGTACACATGAATAGTTAATTAGGTTGGGAGCGCGTCTACAGTTTACGGTGGTTACGGGCGAACTCCCGTCGCCGAGCGCCGCACGTACAACGAATACAATACTGATGTGTCAGCGCTCCTACACTGGGTTCATCCTTTTTGGAAGCAGAGAGCGGTTCATGGACAATATGTTACGCATTTTCCGGATTTAGTAACATATCCAGATAGTTTCGTAGATTATTATGGAATGACTTTAAATGATTTTCCCTATTTCTTCCCAAGCATTCTCTTTACGGTGTTGGTCACTGTATTCCGCCGACTCCATGTCATAGAGACAAGGATATTTCTGCACTAAAACTATCAAATTTTCTTCAGTCATTGTTATTTCCATCCGTACGGCATGAATGAACAGGCTGCACTGAGCTGACGAGCGGCCGCGTGCGCCATTGTACGATAGAGTGAGACAGCATGCGATAGCAAGTGATCGGCGGTGAAAGGATGCGTTAGCATGATATCGCGCGATTCAGCGTTCCGGAGTCTCCCTGCCGACCATTGCATTTTGTCCGTGATGCCGATCGCCGCGAGGATTCCGCCGCGTGCTATCGCATTATGCTTTCTGTCTCGGTCTAGCAAATGGCAGTTCTAAGCGACAGAAAGAGAAAGGGCGACGGAAAAAGGCGATTCCGTGCTGCCAGATGAGGTCCAACCCTTAAGGTGCAGACCAGTTTCAGACTGCTTCTTGACAACGGTTCTGATCATTGTATCTGAGATTCCAAGGGTATTCATGAAGAATACTTTACATACCCGAGTTTTTTTTTATTATTTCGAGTCAGGAAATATGCGTGATTGTAATTTTTGCGACTGCTACCTTCACGAACGTATCTATATTTTGGTTCTATCTTGGTCATGTGATCGTGAATAAACTGTCGTTGTATTTCCAGATCACCGCACTCCCAGAACTTTTCAAAGATATGTTTTCGTTCTTCAAACGTGAATCTTACATTTACCGAAACATACAGGACCCATTTTTTTGGCGCTACATGGGTGCTCATCAACGCTAGGTGGCTGATCATCAACTCTGGCAGATGTTGAATTTATATTAAATAATTCCTGGTCATCCACGGTTGATTGCGGAAAGTCTTGAATGTCAGGTAACTGTGCTTGTGGTTGTTGATCTTCAACGGAATCTGACTGGGCTTTGCAGTTTTCAGAAAATGGATATTCATACGTAGGATCTTTGACACTATCATCGGATGACAAATCTTTGAGGTTATTTGTAGAACTGGAGCTACTTGAATAACTAGAACTAGAACTGCTAGAAGAGCTAGAAGATTCATCAGAGGAAGAGTCACTGTCTGAGTCTGTTTCTTGGATGACTAAAGATGGTTTATTGAATATTCTGTGTTTTGGAGGCGTTGCTCGAATGTCTTCGTTTTCTTCACCGGAGTTCAGAATATCTAAAGAAAACTGACTGTCCGGTAGAGAGTTAACGTCATCAGCATCATATTCATGATAAATACTATTGGTAGTCTGAATGTCACTTGAATCCATTTCACTAGGTGGTATTGTTGACGGAGATTGCTGTCCATCTCGAGGGGCATTTATAGGTGGTACCATGTTCAAAATACGGTGCGCTCTTGTTGTCATTCTGAAGAAAAAAAAAATAAGTACCTACCTGTATCAACCAATTTACTTTCTCGTAAATAGGCGTTATAATGTATCAATGTGGGTAAGTAAAATTTAATTGGTTTTAATAGCTCTTCTAAATTAATTTGTTTAACCCATAAGATTACTCCAAAAACTACAAAAACTTTTAGACAAAACAACATTAAAACTAAAAATTGCTTTTTAATGTAAAATAAAATCTATTTAGAGATCACTTTCAAATACAAAGACACCATATTTCGAAATATGTTACTTTAGCATAAAGAAATAAGAAAATAATTCTAATTATTTTTTGCAAAACTAACTTAATTCAAAATATGGTAGTATTGCAAACAAAAATAAGAGAAAATATCAGATTAATAAATGCAAAACTAACCTATTTCGAAATATGGTACTTTAGCATAAATAAATAAGAAAATAATTCTAATTAATTTTTGCAAAACTAACCTATTTCGAAATATAGTACTTTAGCATAAAGAAATAAGAAAATAATTCTAATTAATTTTTGCAAAACTAACATAATTCAAAATATGGTAGTATTGCATACAAAAATAAGAGAAAATATTAAATTTATAAATGCACATAAAAATGATAAGATTCTCACTTACGAGAATGTGATCTGCAATACGAATATATTTTAGAATGTGGCACTTTTGAATATGTTTTATAGCAGTTTTTTTTGGAATGTGGTAGTTTTTCACAAAAAAATGCGTGTGCTCGTGCCAAATGACTGTTGACAACTGACAATATGGTACTTTTGCGCGGAACTCAGTTACAGAAACGGTACAAAACAAAACTAACGTGTGTGCGTGTATGGGTGTTTTTGATCATAAAACGACGGCTGTTTTAGCGAAACATTAAAGTTTCATCGTTTAAGATGTATATTATGCAAAAAAATCATTTTTGATATTTTTTGAAATGTGTGACTTTTGTATTTAAGGAACGATACGATATTTTTATAATCTACCTAGTATCTACTTTACATAGAAATAAAGGATGGAAGGAAAAGGAACTTACAGGAGGATGTAAGATGATGCGTCCCTTCGATAGCAGCCTCCAACACGCCGGTTCAAGCGATATTTCCACCAAGTGTCACAAGAGAAAAGAGAGTTTGAGGATTCACCACACAACACCAATAAGTTTTTCACTTTTGAGTTATTTGGCGGGAGCGCGGGCGCACGGACATACGTGTCGCCGATAAGCGAGCGGATTTTGGAGTGTTAGAGGGCGGGGGTTGTTCGAATGAACGGAATAGGAAATGAGTGGGAGTAAGAAAGGAATCGATTTTGATTGGAAGATCCTTCTCGAGTGAGCTAATGAGTGAAGTGTATAGTGTTGCAAGTATTATATGATTTCAATGGATAATTAGATAAATTAATAATAAGCAGAGATAAAATAATGCGAATGGCGCAGACAAAGGAATTGAAAGAAATCTTTTAACATGTTTTTGGCAAATACCTACCCACATAATTATATTTTTTTCATTTTACCAATACTTTCCTAAAACTTTCTATAAAAAACCGGCCAAGTGCGAGTAGGACTCGCGCACGAAGGGTTCCGTACCATTATCTATAGAAACGAGCCAAAAAAAAATCACTTTGTTGTATGAGAGCCCACTTAAATATTTATTTTATTCTGTTATTTTAGTATTTGTTGTTACAGCGGCAACAGAAATACATCTAAATCTATCTCATGAGAACCATGATCTGTCTGTGAGCCTGGTGACAGAGGGAAGGACGGACGGACAGCGGAATCTTAGTAATAGGGTCCCGTTTTACCCATTGAATACGGAACCCTAAAAAGGATTGTACGAAACGTTTTAAAAGTAGATAGGTAGCTAATGGTGCCGATTCTCTCAAATATGCCTGTAAAGTATACTAAAATTAACCGAAATTTAGTTAACTTCTGTCAAAACGACGATTTCCTATTCTGAAATAGACTAAAGTGACACAAAACTATATTTTAGCTTGACAGCAGTACGATGGCACCGAGTTATTAATTTAGTAATAACTCGGTGCTATTCTGAATTTGACGTTTTTCCCCTAAAATTTTGATTGTCTAAATTTGACTATTTTTAATCGCGATTAAAAATGTGTGGAATAATATTAGCTGTCAAAATTCACACCAACATTCGAGATGTTGGTGTATTATTTTATTTATATTTTCCATACAAAAAGTGAAAAAAACCTTCGAGGATGCCCTGTTTGTCTATAGCTGCCCTGCGCGTCTACGGCTCTAAAAAAAAATCACAGGGTAGAGCAAACAAGTAGCACATGGAATCGCGATTGCCAAATTCGATTTTGGTTGTGTCAAAATTATTTTAAATTTAGAGTTTTTTTGCAAAATAGTTCAAGTTTCTCATAGCCAAAAGTAAGGAATTTTTGTGATAGTTTAGTTCGGTGTACAAGAAAATCGGCACCATTAAGCTTTAAAAAGCTCATTTTTATTAGAGTCAAGTGTGTGTCCCCCCTCACCCTGCCAGCCAAATGGTTGGTTCATGTAAAAAAAGATCACAGGAGGAGTATTTATAACGAAACTAGCTGCGCCCCGCGGTTTCACCCGCATTAGTCTCGATTCTTTGGGAATTTCGGGATAAAAAGTATCCTATGTCCTTCTCCGGGTCATGGTTTACTCATTTGCCAAATTTCATCCAAATCCGTTTAGCCGTTTTAGCGTGATGCCGTGACCAAGGGAAATAGGGATTCATTTTTATATATATAGATTAAAAGGAATACTATGACAGCTAAGCAGTGTTGCCAACTGTCAATGTCAAAAAGTCATTGAGATAGTAAAAACACGGAGGCGCCGCAATATTCTATACATAAGTTTGCTTATACAAATATGGGTGAAAAACGAACTAGAATGTGAAATATCGTGTTATTTCACTCTTTCTAATGTGGTAATCGTATTTGATAAAAGAGACAACAATATTTCAGTTGTTCCTCATAATGGCAACATTTTGTTGAGACGTAGTAACAGTTGTAGGTAAGTGCCATATCCGCCATAATATGCGACAAGTTCATGGTAGTTCTGCTGTCAAGTGGTTGTTTACTTTTTGTTTTATTGAGATTTGTGAGAAAATTACGTGGAGTTTTCCTTTAAAACTACATATATACGTTGGAAAACACCAATTCAACATGCCTGTGTGTTGTATTGTGAAGTGTGGTGCAAGAAAGAAGGAAAATCAACCTCAATTATCTTTGCACAGGTTAGTAGCCGGTTTTCATGCAATAGTACATAAAGTGATAAACTTTCGATGAAAAAATTGCTAGGTGATCATTAAATACGGCTTAAATTTTAATATATGGGTTTATTTCCGTCCAACAGACCTTTTTATTATTTCATAATTTCATTCGTTTGTTTACAATGATATGTCATGGTGGAATAGTGTTGTACCGTTTCCGTAATAGTTTCTGATACTAGTTCCTTCGCTGCGCTGAAATGATATTGCTAGGTCCGGCCCATGGTTTACAGCAAACTGTACTCTTTGGTTCATAGCACCGAGAGACCGTTCCGCAGAGTTTTATGTAGTGTATACGATTTTTTTGTTGAAGTTTTTAAGATGAACAACTGTAGAACATACATTTTATGTAACTTTTATGATTTCCGCGGCGCACGCTAATAAAGATCCCAGTTCGCATGATTTTATCCGACATCTTCAACAATAATCGTCAAATTTCAGCCAATTTACACAAAACTTTAATGAATTATACACTAAAACCTTCCGCATGAATCACTCCGTCCATTAGTGAAAATTGATTGAAAATCCGTTTAGTAGTTTTTGAATTTTTCGCGTTCAGACAGACAGAAAAACAGACAGACGCGGCGGTGTACTTTGTTTTATAATATGTAAGGATGTGTATTATTCCGAATGTTCATTTATGATAAAATTGTTAAAAATTTAATTCACTAATGCCCATTTTCACCGACAGCTAAGTGACACTTAAATGAATACCTAAATAAAACTGCACTGTTTTTCAACTCTCAGCGCTGAGTCTACCGTTGAAAATCCAACAGTGAACTTTTATTAGGGATTCATTTAAGTGTCACTTAGTGAAGGTGAAAACAGGCATAAGACTTGCATGCTCACTCGATACTAAATATTTGGCTTCGTTTAAACGTTCACTTGCCAAACATTAGGTTTGCGTTACAAATATTTGTGAAAACTTTATTTGCTAAGTAATAATTCTATAAATGAAATTATAATTATGCGGAAAATTGTTTGAGAAGTGATAAATTGTCAATACTCGTTTTTTTTTGTTACAACGGACTATTAGCTAATATTTTTTTAAATATGATTCAACCGTGATATCTAGTAAGATTCGTTATACTATTACGTACTAGTATCGATACTCGAAATAGTAACACCATGTTCCCTGAATGACACAACCCTAGCATTGGCAGCCATTTTATGCGACATTTTGAGTTGTAGGTATGCACCTTTTTTTTGTAGGTATTTCCAGTCCATACTTATTAAATGTCTATGCAAAAAGTCGTAAGACGTACGCTTGAAAAGTTGCCAGATGTCGCTAGCTATGGACAAAGATCAAAAGTCGCTAGAAGTCGCTAAATGATCCCAGTATTCTAAGCGCTGGATAAAAGAAAATAATTTGATTTACTTACACAGAATAATATTTGTAATCGGTAAAGAACAATTGAACATTATAAAAAACATTTATTTAACAAACGAAAAGTCAAGAAATTAATACTAAAAATAAAATAAAATATTATTTATTGGCACCAAATGAAAAAAATAATTATTTCACAAATTAAACAGTCAAAAACTTAATACTAAAAATGATGAAAAAGTTTCTTCATTCATCATCAGAACATTCAGAACTATCGCTAGTAATCTGAAAATCTGAAATGGTTAATGTATCCGTTCTGGAACTGGAATTAATACCGGAAGTTGATGGCTGAGGCTGTGATGTACGTTTGGCAAATGAATATGATTTATTGGTCCCAATATTCTTTAGCACATCAATTGGTATGTCGTAATCATAGCAGCTTTTATTGGTTCTTCTTAAAGAGTGTTTAATCATTAAAATAGAGTTTAATGACTTCAAACTCATTCGATTTCGACTCTTCGATTTTGTAATGTTCATGGCACTAAATATCCTTTCAATTTCGGCATTCGAATGAGGTAACGATATTACAGTTAATGCCAGATCACACAATTCTTGGAATGGTTTTTTGTCGGCAGCATCTTTATATTGATTGACTTCAGCCCAAAACTCTAGCGTGCTATTAATGTTTTGCCATTTAACAAAATTTATATTGTTCCACTGTAAATATTTTGTTTCCAATTTTTGTACGTCGTCAATCCCTAACTCTTTTGCCAAATCTATAATGTTATCATTTTGATTCTTCGTTCGCAAAACTTCGCTGACGGATAATTTATTCATTTTGATCAATATTTCAATATTTGGAGGGAGCCTACTTTGCAATTCCCTTATCAACTTCACTGTAAACTCAACGCACCTTTGTTTGACTATATTTGTGACATCTTCATTCAAATTAAGTTTTCGAGCACTAGTTTCAAAAGCATATCCAAGCGTAGCGTAGGGGTTTAGGTGATTTTCTTGAACTGTCGTAGTTAGTACATTTATATTTGTGTGAGAGTAAATGACTCTGTTACATATTGATCGCAATAAAAATGTCAGGGTCTCGAGCAATTTTGTGGGATCAGCATTTTCACTTTCAAATACTTTCAAAGCTGTTTGAACTTCTCCTAATATGCTTTGAATATATGTCATATATAGCCAATTACTACCATCTTCAAACATAGCATGCAGAAGTTCTGCTGTGTAACAATTTTCTTTGACCTTGCATAACGAAAAATGTAACTTCAATTCATCCCATTGTTGTAAAATGCGACTAACTGCTGGGAATATTGCTCAATATTACGTGGCAAGGTTTTTTCAGAAGCATGACTTACCGCTAGTTGCAACGAATGGCAAACACATCGTACAAGTACCAGATTAGGCAATCCATGTTCTGTTTTCAAAATTTGGTGCAAGCCGTTATTCACACCAGTCATCACTGAAGCATTGTCAGTACCTATACCGACTAAATTTTTTAATTTTAAATTATTATCGTTCAATGTGTTTATGATTGCTTCAGCAAGCCCTTTTGCATCAGCTTTTGTAATAGGTGTTAATGGCAGAAATGTTGACAGAACTTTATTTTGTGAATTACTGAAGTATCTTATTGCTATTCCTAAGTATTTCAGGACACTGATGTCAGTTGACTCATCTAGAATGAGGCTATATTTTTGGTCGCCGATATCCAACCTCAGCGATTCTTTGAAGTGTGGTCCCAATACTTCATTAATTATTTCAGAACATTTAGTTCTACGTATATGTATATCGTGGCCGCATTTAAAGTACCCGTCACGAGAAGCTATAAATTATGTAAACAAACATCTTTTACTAAGTAAACATTTTATACTGCGAGATAATAATAAATTGACCATATTCAATCGACATGAAATATAGACGGGTTATATGAAAGTAACAACCTATTTAATTTAGTCGGATCATATTTTAACGACGCAAAGCGCTATCGTTTGTGTTTCTTGGTACCGGAATGCGTCCGTCGCAGGGATTGTAAACAAAATACAAATTTTAAACTTGACGAGGTAAAACAATGATTACAAGAGGGACTGCAGCAGATTACTTCGGAAAATTGGAAGCGTTGTGTGCAGCATGTTACAAGGAAGACGATAATTTTTATTCCAAAATCGATGAGATGATTGATAAAACTGTAGACAGCTTCGTGATACATGTCACTGATTCTGACACAGAAATGGAAACATCTGAATCTGACGAATAATTATTCTTAAATAATATATGTTAATCAATATTTGTTACTTAATAATTTATTAAATCTTAAACAAATTCATTTTTTTTGTTGGTCCAAATGTTGTGAACTCCTGAACACTTGTTTACAAAATTTATAGCTTCTCATGACGGTTACTTTAGAATCGGAAAAGAGTTTTTTACACATTTCTCCCAAATGCTCTACCGTCACCACGGAACAGTGTTCGGCAATAAATAGAGCCATGGCTGCTTCTGCTCTACTTGAAGGCTTTATTTTATCAACTGGCAGGAACGGTGGCAAGGGCTTTTGTTTGGTTATTATTTCCGCTTTTGATTTATGTTTTTTAGACTCCGAGTGTTTTTTTATATCACTGATTTTGGCAAAAAAATCAGCTTGACACCAGCGACACATACCTTTTAAATCAGTTCCTTGAACCGGTGCCAACCATGCTTTGAAGTCTGGATTGTCTTCCCACTCTTTTCTATACTTCTGTGAGTAACTTTTTTTTTTATAGGTATTTCCATTGTTCAACAAACGTAATCAATCACTGACTATCTATTCTACGTAACTTTGAGTTTACGTAACTTACAGCAAAGGAGACGGGCACTTCTGGGCCTGATAGTAATAAGTTGAGGTATGGCTTAAAAAAAAGGTTATTTTTTTCTATTTCGTACTGTGAAAAATCAATTCAATTTACAATCTGGGAAATGAAAAATCCAATAATTAAGTTAGTGTTACGAAGTAATTGGAAAATCGATTCAATTGGAATCGATTATCGTTACAGAGTTCATACTATTTACGAAAATGCTTTCACCGGATGATTTATTTAAGTAAAATAATTAAATCCATTAGAATTAGAGTATTAAGAGTTTAAACTAATTAAATATCTACATAATTAAGATTAATCGATTTACATTTACTAATCGATTATTGTATTTTTAATCTGTGCTAACTCCGACAATCATGCATGACATGACAGATGATATCGATCGACGACACTCGTTTCGTATGCGTGTGCGTTCTGAGTGTTTCCTCCCATACTTTTTTTATTGATATTTTACTCGACCCGGCTTTCCTACGGACCTCTGATCTTCCTCCTTCTACGACCCTTGCCTTGCTACCATACCGGACACGGAGAACCCCGCTTAAACGTTGAACTTGGACTTGTTATTTTGGATTCGACGAACGGCCTACCGATTGGATATTGATCGATATCATGGATCGTTGCATAAATTGTGGCATAGCGACTAGTCGCTGCAATACACGAGGGCATCGAGCTTTGGATGACGAAATGATATTAGCAGTGATTCGAAAATGGCGTGAACCACAATCCGTAAGTACTTACTTTCTGTTTATTAGCTCACCAGCGTATATGCATGTTTTCCTCCATAACAACACTCATGTTTTCACTAAATAATAAAGTACAGATAGGTAAATATTTAAAAGTCACTAGATACATTACATTGAACTAAGTAACAATCGGGCACAGTAAATCAAATCATTAATTTGCATAGAACGTAGGTATTGCACAATAAAGTTCTTAAAAAACTGTTGATCCGGGTACATCCTGCTTGAGTAGGTAGATTTTTAAAAAGTAATCATGTTATCTCTTATTAATAACTTTTTGCATATTTCAGGTAAACAGCAGTGACCATGTTTGCGAAGCTTGCTGGGACCTGGCTCAAAGATCACCTCTTGGCGAAGCTAGAAATCTTGGCCACCGTAGTATTTGTGTCCGATGTGGACGTTCTCTGGCATCTAGAGTCAGCCATTTACTTCACACTGGCTCACCTCGTGAATTGAGAATTTATAATGTTATTCAAGAGTGGATTATGCCTAAAGCTGTAAGTTGAATCACACGCTGAGTTTACATTTATTTATTTAAACTTTTCACACTCATAACGGTACAAAGGCGGACTTAATGCCTTAGGCATTCTCTACCAGTCAACCAAGGGTGGTGAAGAGATGGGATGGCAGGTGCTCTGTTTAAGAGGAACAAAGAAAAATATATTATTACATTTTATTTTATTAATGCTTTTGTTGTAATTTAAATAGATTTTTTAAAATACTTAAATGATCATGTATTGTTTGTTGTAGATAGAAGTTACCAGTCGCATATGCCATGCTTGTTGGGTGGCTGCAGACAGAGCTGCTGTCCATATGGTGTCTCGCCCATCAACTTCTTCCCAAGTAAGCCGAATTGAAGAAACACAGCCACCGGCACAAGTTCTTGCTGCTGACTCTTCCGATGAAGAAATCCAGCCACCAGTACAAGTTGGTGCTGTTGATCATCCAGTTGAAGTAATACAGCCACCGGCACAAGTTATTCCTGCTGACCCTCCAGTGGAAGAAGTTAGTAGAAATCAGCCGGAACCTACTATTGTATTACCAGACTACATGAGAGCGATTGAAACAGAAAGGAGGTGCTTTATTGAAGGATGCCAGAGAACAGAGAGGAACAGGGTTCCACTTTCTACCAGAAAAATATTGCTCAGTCGGTATAAATATTATGTACCTGAGAATAATCGACTTTGTGATCGCCATTTAATTATAGAAGCATGGGATTTTCTTACCAGTTTGAGAAATAATTATGTACAGGCTTTTACAGCAAAACATATCCAGGACATGATGTCATTAAAAGAAGTTGTATGTTCAGGATTACTTCATTTTGAGAGTATAGATGATATGGAAGACCATGTCGTTCACACATGGATAGGGTTAAACAAAGCACAGTTCCATCAAATGTTTAATGAGGTCCCTCAGTTATTAGAATTACCTAGAGCGTCCCTAGCTTTAGCAGCATATTTAATTAAGCTTAGAACTGGGGATTCTAATGAGAGGTTGTCAACTTTATTAACAGTCTCTAGGCGAACTCTAGAAAAGTGGTTGCACCAAGTGAGAGATCTGCTTTATGAGTATTTTGTACCTAGACACCTTGGTTTACATCATATTAATAGGCAGCAAATTGTGCAAAGAAATCTTTCCATACCTAAAACATTGTTTGGTAACTTTGAGGGAGTTGATAGGCCCATTGTAATATTTGATGGAACATATTGTTACATTGAAAAGAGTTCGAATTATTCATACCAAAAAATAACATATAGCTTGCACAAATATCGTAATCTAATGAAACCATTTTTAATGGTATGTACAGATGGCCATATAATTGATGTGCTGGGCCCCTATCCAGCCACCACTTCAGACGCTGATATAATGAAAAACGAATTTTCATATGGAAAACCATTACGAGAATACTTCCGTCAAGGTGATGCTTTTATTCTGGATAGGGGCTTTCGTGATTCATTGCCCTTATTGCATCAATGTGGATATAGGATTTATGTGCCTGCTTCATTAGAGGAGGGTGAGACACAGCTTTCCACAAGTGAAGCAAATAAATCGAGAGCAGTCACCATATGTCGTTGGGTTGTGGAGGTAGTAAATGGCAGATTTAAAAGAGATTTTAAATTATTACGGCAAAACTATTTTAATGTAGTGAGTAAAAGTTTTGTAAAAGATTTTGAAGTGGCTGCTGCTCTTTTAAACAGTTTTCACCCTCCTATTGTTGATCGTGAAGATACTGGGGAAATATTAGATCAAATAAATATTCATAAGAATGAAGAAAATGAATTAGCAGAATTTATTGTAAGAAACAATTATAATAGGCGTAGGGCAAATTTTCATACAATAACTGTACAAAACGATAACCTTAATGATTTTCCCCAGCTTACTGATAATGAGCTCATACTAATATCATTAGGCACGTATCAAATAAAGCAGGCACGTTCCTATTTCGGTGAACATGTAAGGGGCAATGATGGCTATGTTATAGAAGTGTGCAGGGAGGTCAACAGCAGCCTACTTCGAGAGCTGTCGGCTTCAAATTCCTCATGGCTACTAAGGGGCCGCATTCAATCAAGACATATAAGTCGCTAAACGTATTTTGTTTATGTTTTAGTTGACAGCTCTCGCAGAGGTAGGGAAGCAATATTAAAATATTATTGTAACTGCATCGTAGGCAAACGGACTGTAGGCTGCTGCGCCCATGTTATGTCTATAATATGGTACCTTAGTTGGGCTAGGTACCAAGAAAATATTGTACCACCTGCACAATTCCTAGATGACGTTCTTGTAATAATTGAAGAAGAATAAAAAATATTAATAAAAATCAATTTTTATTTTTAAACTCCTCCCACTCTGTCCCTCTCCATCCCACTCACAAAATATGTTTAACCTCCTGTCTAAATTACAAGAAAAAGTAATTAAAATAATCACAAACCTTGACTGCTAAGCGAACTAAAAAGACGTAGGTAAACAAGAAGTAAATTATGCTGTGCAGTCGAAGGATACATCTTGAAATCACCTCTTAAAACCCTTTTTTTTAATAACCCACACGATCAGTTTAGAAGAATTTTTTTTTTCTTGAGCCCCCAAAATCCTATGGTGTCGAAAAGCCGCCATTTTTGCCATTTTAATGTGGCACTCGCAAGATTAAGAAGTATAGATTGACGTGAGAATAATGAAAATCGGTTTACGCGTTTGTTCTCTAGAACGATATAAAGGAACAAACATAAATACATACAAATATACATACGTATACTGATAAAACCATTACCCTCCTTCAGCAATCGGGTAAAAACTGACAATCGCACTTCAAAAATCGGCTATTATGTATAGATTGTTACGTAACCTCACTTTTCTTAAATCTCTTATATCTCGGCTCTCAGATTGCCAAAATCTGCAAAATTTTCAGCGATTGTTTGTTAATATAGTAGCTATCAATTGACACCAGTTTCATCTTTTTACATCCAGGCCCAAAATTGTATGAAAGTGTATCCGTCTCCTTTAATAAGTAACCGTTAATCTTGTACAATTAGAGAGCACAATACACTCCATCAACGAATGAATACTCAAATTTCCCTGTAGAGTACGCGCCACGAAATAAGACTCGCGGAAAATTGCGGAACTACATTTTTTTTATGTAGTGTGTTGAACGTCGCATAGACACTAGCGCCGCGTCTAAGGGACTTCAGTGGTGGCGCGGACTCTACACAAGTCAATTACAGCATTAGGGGAATCCCGGCTTAAGCATAAGAATTTATGGCAGCGTTCCGAATATAGATTTCTGGATTTAGATCTTGCCATATTTTAATTTTATGAAGATAGTTTAAAATTCTAATTTTTTTTATTTAAACTCTAGAAGTCGTTAGAATAGTCGCTATATTTTTTTTGTCGCTAGACACATCATTTAAGCCGCTGTAGAAAACGAAATGTCGCTAGATCTAGCGACAAAGTCGCTAAATTGGCAAAACTGCAGCTAAGTAGGCTCTATAAGTTAACGAGTAATAATCAACCAACTTAAAGCGGTTGCAAAAACATGTTCTTCCATACATTCCGTATGGGATAACATGTTTTTCAACTGCAAAGTTAAGTTTGTTCTTGGGATAAATTCATCCCAACTACGGAACCCTTCATTATGCGTGGTCCAACACGTACTTTGCCGGTTTTATTTGATATTTTTAAAGACATTAAGCCGTCGCGCGCACGGACGTAATTAAATCGCGACGGGATTTTATCGTGCACTGGATTTTCAACTCTCGGTGTTAAGCCGACCGTTGAGAATTAATAATAATATTATATTAACTTAATATAATATAATACAAACCTCTATTGTTTTCTTTTCTAGTTGTCTTACTGGTTGTTCATCATTTGATAAAAACAGCAATTCATAATCGTCCAGGCAGACGGGACGTAAACCTCATCGGTACCATTTCCCGATGATTTCGATTTGTGAATCTTCTTTAATTCTTTCCGATTTGTTCGTAGGGAATTATTTTTTTTCTTTACGTCTTCTCTTGTACTATTTGGTATGATTTTTTTATAAATATCGAGCAACTTATCAAGCGCATTATTTTTCTTAATTGTATCACGATATGCTTTGCAAGATGTATTCCATAATTCTGGATAAGTTTCCCATGTTTTAATAAACACTGACAAATAGTGTTTTTCCGTAAGGGTACTATCATCAACAGTATCAACACTATTTTCGCTTTGGATACTGTTTTCGTCTTCCATTTTGAACAAATAACACGAACGTCCGCGTGCCTTGAAATCTTTTCCTCAACTAAAATATTGCCGCGCCCCCGCACACGTCAATATGATTGACAATACCCCTGCCTTCCCCCGATATTGACGTGACAATATCAAAATTTCTGGATAATCTACAATATTATTGAACAATACCGCAATACAGGCCGCACACACACAATATTATTGACAATACGTACTTTATTGACAATATTATTGAGTGTGTGCGGCTAGCTTTAGACCCTTAATTTTTCTAAACAGTCACCAACGCTAATTTTCTGTTCACGGAGTTGGTCAGTAACGTATGTGATCCACCGATTTTTCGCTATAGTTTCCGTTGCACGTCGCTTTGCGTCAGGTGCATTGGTCATGTATTGATTAACAACCACTGATTGCAAATCTGCGTCTTCTTTCAGAGCTTTTAGAAGCTGCTATAAATTGGCATTTTTGGGCACAGTAGAGTTTAACACTCTCACCGCCACGCATGTATACAGTTTGCCAAAGCAGCAGGCCATGTGGGCGGCGCGCCGCCCATCCCATTTCTTTAGCGACCCGCCAAGCTTAATTTGAGAGAACTTTTGCGGCACGCCAAGTGGCACGCTGGCAGGATACGCCATATATTTTATCAGCGGGCCGTGTGGTCCGCTGTGACCCGACGAATTCAAATAGATTTTTTGGTTTTGGCTTGCCCGATACGGAGTCAAAACCAATTGATTAAAATCGAATAATGTATTCAAAAACATACCTATGAAAAAAAAAAACGAGGAAAATCGGACTCTATTGCCATGACCATTCAATTGGTAATTAACTAAGAAAAACCAGTTTCCCAAGACGATATTTATTAATATTTTGCTCAAAAAATCAGCTTACAAAATTTAAAAAGAATCAAACATTGGATACATCAGACAAAAATATTACTTTAAATGAATTTCTGCGTAGCATTCCGTACAAACACTAGGTTGCGTTGGGCATTTCACACAGACAGTATTCACTTTCTTTGTCTTGTTCTTGGCTTCTACGGTTGGTAGACCCTGAGCTCGGTATCTTTCGTAACAGTGAATGCATCTTTGGCGAACTAGTCTTCCTCTATGATCATTGAGTGATGTTTTGCTGAATTTGTGTTCTGACTGCCTATTTGAGCTCGCTGCTGAGCTTTGCCTAGGGGTCAATCTTAACATCTGTAGACAGAGGTTTTCCCTGAATTTAGTCACGGTATATTTCTTGCTACTGAGTCGCTTGTGCTGTTTATAAATGATGTAGGCATTTGTAACAGCTGTAGAAAACAATAGATCTATAGCTAGTTTCTGAAACCAACGAATACTTCTTCGGGCAGGACTTGAATAACTTGCTAGTTGATCTGACAAATCAATGGAACACTTGTGTTTATTATATTCTTTTATCGCAATAGGTTTCATAACCCTTTTGTTTGGGTTCCTTTTACTAGTTACAGTTACAAAACCATTGGAGTGTTTTGTGGATAAAGCCAAAACGTCACGTTTATCTTTCCACTTCAATACAAGAACGCCATTATTGTTTTGCAATGCAACCATTTCACCCCTTTTTAGTTTTTCTTCTATGACTTCTTTTGGCAGTCCCTTCCGGTTTTTTCTTAGAGTTCCTATTAGGTGTGTATTATTTTCTAATAATTTTTCCGCCAGGTCGACGCTGGTGTAAAAATTATCTGTTACTACACTCCTGCCTACGCCAAGATATGGTTGACAAAGCTTTATAACCACATTTGTAGCCATATTGTCCTGCCGTACTGCCTTTTTGCCTTCGTAAATGATGAAATCATGAGTGTAACCATCATCATCACATAGCTTGAAAAGTTTCATGCCATATTTGTGGCGTTTGCCAGGAATATACTGCATAAATAATATGCGTCCTCTAAAAGCAACCATGCTTTCATCCACAGTAACATATTCACCCGGTGTTTTTGAATTTTGAAATCCTTTTGTTAATAGCTCCACTAAACGCCTTATTTTTATTAGCCGGTCAGCATGATTAGACCCTATAAAGACGGTGTCTTCAAAATGCCAACATCTGAGCAACAGCTCGAATCTGTTCCTGGCCATAGTTTGACCAGCTACTTTATTTTCATAGAGAATATTTTTGCTCCAATAGTCACTAATTTTAGGTAACTTTTTAAGTCCCATATAAACTAACAGGCCTAGGAATTTCCACATTTCTTCAGGAGTGCAGTTTGTCCACTTAGCGATTCTCATGTTGCGTGTGACGACATTGAGTAATTTTGATTTGTTGGCGTATGAATTAGTCATTTGTACCAGAAGATTTATAATTTCGTCGGTAAGAAATAATCGGAAACAATCTAATTCCATTTCACAGTTACTAGGAACATTGATACCTGGTTGAATGTCCAGTGGAAACTGCTTCTGTCGTGAATCCTCAGGATAGTGCCACTCCAAAGTCAATGACTGCGTTCGAAGTTCACTCAAAGCGATATCATTGTCAGAGGCTAACGAAGTTTCATCATCATAACTTGATTCAGATTGCGATGAACCCGATGCATGCGATGGTAGATAGTCGGGATCGCTTTCGGAATCCGACATGTTGAACACGCGTAAGAAAAAGCGCGCGAAAACCCTTTAGCAGCAGGCTACGTGGGCGGCGCGCGGCCAACTGACCTAATTACAGTGATGGCCTGCATATTTGATTTATTGACGGTTAGAAACGGACAAAAATGCAAAAGTTTTAGCGGTAAATTTTTGGTGCGCCGGCCGCCCACATGGCCTGCCGCAACAAATAAAAAAATCAGTAATAGCTTGCTGCACTAGAATTTACGTGGGCGGCCGGCGTACCACATGGCGGTGAGAGTGTTAATTTCATATGCCAAGTGTTGGCATCCCCAACATTTTATTAATTATATTTGTTGCCTTGCAACACTCAATCTGTCATGTTGTGTCAACGTCATTATTTTTATGTCACATCAACTGTCAGTTTTAAGAAATATAGCACCTCGATTGTCTCCATGAACAAGTCAAGTTTTTTATTCCGAAAACCTCCTCTCAATTCTACCAGCCTTTAAACCCTGGAAATACTACTTTTAACATTGGTCCTTCGCAACAGAGAGAGGTCCGTGCAAAAATCGTGTTGTATCCAATGTCGGGTAGGAGTGTTGTTGAGCAGTACCTACTTCGTTAGAAAAAGCGTCGACGCCAACATCTACAGCCGCCGACAGCCGCTGATCGGTTGAGCAATCCAATACAGATTTGCTATCATCAAAACAAAAGTGGAAGAAGAAGAGCTTATGAAATAAAACAAGGGATCCACGTGGTTTTCAAAAAGACGGAAAGTTGCAGATCAAAGCCGTACCGGAAACCGCCATCATCGTTATTCGGCGGAGTGTTTTCTTCAAAGAGATTAAAATATAATAGAGGGGCTATGCGAAGAAATGCCATAGAAAAGCTGTGATCCCTTGTCTCAGTACCGCCATCTAGCATAATATAGCAAAATTAGAGCGGCTATTGGGAACACCAAATGTCAGTAACGCCATCTAGCTTTGAATAGCATACTTTGTGTAGGGATGTTACCATTTAAATAACAAGGTATCGATAATAATAATAAAAGTTACGAGACTATTTTTTGTTCACATTTGAATAGATTGAATCAAATGCCAAAAAATTAGGAAAACAATAAAACGATTAGTGGTTTCAATGTGTACAAGTTATTTTTTATATACAAATTACTAAATGATCATGAAAGATATAGAAATGGATATATAAATTATCATCAAATATATAAATTTTATTTTATAATTACAAGACTAACGGTCCTTCGTAACTTGAATTGGGAACCTGTTCATCCGAACTAGGTGGTAACCTGTATCTCGGAATACAAACCATCCCCTCTAATAGATTGTACAATTTAGAAGCCATTATTATGGTCTAATGATTCAAGGGTTCGATTCCCACAGGACACAAATATTTAGGTGATGAATATAAATGTTCGCATTAATCTGAGTGTTTCTTATGTATTAATTTACCAGAAAAAGTGTTATATCCATTGTCTAGTAGAAGCTCTACTCTGCGAGTTTACGGCTCGAATTATATGTGACCGCGCAGCCTGGCCGCTACGCCTTGAAATTACAAGCAAAAGTATGCAACGATTTGGACAGTCGCACAGCCGCTCGTACACCGCATACAGTTGCTTGTGCTTTGTGTTCGTGGCGTTAGCCGCCGGGTCGCTTGGTCTGGCGGACGCATATAATGTGAGCCATAAGCAAACAGATCAATCGACCTTGCTTACATACAAAACATCAAAGTTAATAACATTCATACAGCTGGTAATGAGGAGACCACAGACATTCTACTTAAGAATCTTATACCTGACGATTCATAGAATAATAATAGCAAGTACTACCAACAGATCAGAGCATGGGCTGCCGTGCCACCTGTGCCCCAACATCAGACCTACATATTTTTATTTATCCATTGACATATTTTTAAAAGTCGTTAACAATATCCCACCTAAAAAGAATCGACAAAACAAATAACCGGATTACATTGCATCTTTCAAATTATTGTTTTAGTGTTTATTTCATGAAATAAACATTGCAGCATCCGTAGTCGCAGGATGACTAAGGTAACAGGCGTCATGTCATGACAAATTGTTTGAAAAGTTATTGAGATACCGTACAATTTTTACATCAATGACTAATGAAGTAATGACTAATTAAAATAAAATCTTAGGTCCCCTCAAATAAAATCATTTTTGTGAACTTTTGTCTTTTAGATTTGTTCTGAAGACCGGGGTCGAACTTTGCAACAAATCGAAGTTTAATGTTAGCATAAGTCTCTCTTATGGATCTTATCAAATATAGTCTGTGATTGAGCATCGCGGGGCTCTCAAACGAGTGGATAATAAGACCTTCAAAAATATTGGAATGTACAGTGTGTCTGGCGGCAGATTTACATTTTAAAAATCGAATATTTCAAAAAGTTATAAACGGTGCGGGGGGGAGGGTGGTGTCATTAGAACCACTGATCGTGCGGATTTCTCAGTCACGATGTCGCAGTGGTCGGGTGAGCATCGCGCATTCGCTATCGAAGCGTTTTTCAAGAGCCACGATTCTTACGTACTCGCTCGCCGGCAGTTTTGTTCACGTTTCAATATTCGACGGATAAGCGATGGACCGAGTGTGAATTTAATTCGTTCGTGGGTGGAGAGGTTCCGCGCAACTGCTTCGGCTATGAACACACCACGGCCAGGGCCTAGTCGATCGTCAAGGACCCCGGAAAACATCGCACTGGTGGAACGGAGTTTACGTGAAAATGCACGACTTTCAATACGGAAAAGGGCAGCTTCACTGGGACTTCCAAGAGCGATTGTTCATGAAATTTTGAAAAAGGACATGAAGTTCCATCCTTTAAAAATTCAAATCATTCAAGAATTAAAAGAAAATGACTTTGTGTCACGCAAATTTTTTTGTGAAACCATGTTGGAGCGTTTTCGCACTGCGAATTCAATTTTTTGGAGTCACGAGGCTCATTTCCATCTAAACGGACACGATAACAAGCAAAACTGTCGTTACTGGGCTCCAAGAACTCGCAATCCTCGATTGAAACACCAAAAACCATTACATTGCCCAAGGGTAACTGTTTGGTGCGCTTTATCCGCGAGTGGGATAATTGGGCCATTTTTTTTTTAAATGCACGGGGCCACGCGACTAATGTCAGTGGTGAGAATTATCGACATTATCGATGATTTCGAATTTCTTTTTGCCGAGCCTGCGAGCTCATCCATCGTTCTCATCACACAGGTGGTTTCAACAGGATGGTGCGACTGCACACACGGCCAGAGCTTCAATGGATTTGTTGCGCGAAAATTTCCCTGAAAAACTGATTAGTCGCTTTGGGGACATCCCGTAGCCACCAAGGTCCCCAATGGATTTTTTTTTTGTGAGGCTACCTCAAAGCGTGAGTCTACACCAACAATCCGCGAACTGTTGTGGACTTAAAAGAAAATATTCGGCGAGTAATCGGCGCTATTGAACCGAGTTTACTGCAGCGTGTGGCGCGGAATACGAGGCTCCGTTTTGAACAGTGTGTGCAACAAGATGGAAGACATTTGGATGACATCATATTTAAAAAATAAAATCCGCATTATGACTCTGTATTTTAACACTTTTATTAAAACTATACGTATAAAGGTATTTATTTTATTTTATTTTGAAAACCTAAATCTCCCACCAGACACCCTGTATGAATACTTTTAATACTTTCATTTTAATAAAATCGATACTGTGTTTTGTAGATACACCTTTACCGTCATTTTCGTTTATAAGTTTTCTAATGAATATTTCTGTGGCTTTACATACGTCAAAAACGCTTTTACTAGAAAAATATAACCCACCCATATCTCTTACTGTAATTAATTTATGGAAATCTAATTTTCTATTAGAAACCAAACTTGACACACAAATTTCACACTTGATTTTCCTACATAGTATACGAGACACATAACCAGAAATATAGCCAATAATTTGATAAGCTCCCACAGACACCGATGTTTCGTTTATTATCCCACTCAAAAACTCGCAATTTTCACTAACTTGGAAATCAGTTTCAAATTCCTTCTCTAGAACCTCGTCCAACTGAAAGTCTTCATTATCCACTTCCCTTAATATGCAAGTGCTATTAACTGTTTCAACGGAAGAACAAGTGAGTATGCTAAAGTTATCCATTGGAGCACAGTTGCCAGAAAATGAATCACGTAATTCTAAATTGGGTAAAATCTTTTTATATGCCGCTTTAAATTGTATAACATTAGGGTTGTTGTTATGACCCCCATGTCTTCTTATGCAACCAAAAAACAACTCGAGGTGGTCTTGACTGAGCCTATAAGTTGACAAGTATTGAATTTTATGTGTCTTTACTACTATTTCAAACAAAGTTTGTAGACTTTGAATGTTAATTAAAAATCATAAAAAGCCGGTTTTATTAATAGTATCAACCGATCGCTTTTTTATTATTTTTAAAATAATTCTATTTGGGAGATTGCGACGTTTTATTTCTAGTCTTATTTTTATGTATTGTTTTAGGGATAGTAAGTAATTCTTAGCTAGTTCAAAAAAAATTGAAATGGTAGATACATTTTTAGAATTTAGTGGCTGCTTGAAACCATATTTTCCATATTTATTACTATTCATAATATCAAATAAATCATTTATAATAGAAATAAAGTTTACTGTGCCAGAAACGTCCTCAAATGCTTTTCCTGTGAGTAGCTCATTGCAAAGTAATAAGGCTTTAGCTACACTTCTACTTAATAATTGGGTCGCTAATCGGACTTTCATTATTTGGTTTCGGAAATGGATATGCTTATTTGTTAGTTTATTTGCAAAATGTAATTGCTCATTTGTTTGCAGTTTATTTAAAGACACTAATAAAGACCATTTTATTTTCTCATTTTGTGCATCATAAAATATCTTTTTGCTTTCGAATGTGTTTCTTATCAATTTTATCATGTGACTGGGATCAAGAACTATAACAACACTTTCTTGATTAACACATTGAATGCCAGCTACGATATATCTCGTAGCCTAAGTTATTCTCAGGTGCCGGGTACGAGATGTTTCGTAGGATTTCTATTGCCATTTCTAAGTAAAGGGTTTATTCTGGCACCACACGGGCGGCAGGAATGTGTGCATTGGCACCTTAAGTAAAACAAAATATGAATACAAAGTAAGATTATTTATTAGAAAAAAATATCAAAGAAATTATTACAATCAGTCTCATTTTTCTGGTAATTCAAATGCAGTCTTATAATTACAATTTTTTAAAGGAACTATAAAGTTTCGCATACATTCTACTAATTTTAACGTAGGTTATAATCATCATAAAATAATTAAAAAAACTTTATTGGGCGTGGTATGTACGAAAACAAGGTGTCACACATAAAGCGGGTCTTTCAGGACAAACTCCGCACACATACCTTGATTCCCTGCGCTTTTTATTCCGTGTACACACACGACAAGGTTTAGTAGGTGCATTCTTTTTCTCTGTGGCAGGGATGAGATCTAAATAGTGAATTTCTTGAGTAGTCGGCCTTGCTGTGGATTGAGGTACATCATTGAGGGGACCGATTAGATGCTTTATGATTTCTTCCCTGAATTTTAGCAACCGCATTTTGGATTCGGGATGTTGAAATCTGTACAGTCTATGGGCGTTTTGAAGGTATATATCGAAAAAATGAATAGCAATTTTTTTATACCATCTGAGGGTTTTTCTCAAACAGGAATAGTACGATGTCATTTGATCGGCACGGTCAATGCCAGACATACCCAGATTATAGTCAGCAATAATATTTGGTTTGATGGCTATTTTACCATTCCTGTTTCGTACACGTATCAAATTGATTTTATGCTTGTTGGAAATAACCATCACTTCCCTTTTATCCTTCCATTTGCAAATCGTTATATCTCCACTACTCATTGCAGCAATTTCTCCTTTTTTCAGTTTTGCTTTTACTACTTCAGAAGGATTACCTTTACGATTAGCTCGTAAAGTGCCACATATATATGTTTTTTTAGCACTCATCTTTCTGGCCAGGTCTACGGAATTATAAAAATTATCTGTATAAACAATATGTCCCTTATCAAAATAGCCATTTAGTAAATCCATGACTACTTCTGTAGAGTGTAAAGACCCAGAACTTGGACGATCTGCTTTACCCCTGTATATACGTATTTTCAAAACTAAACCTGAAGACTCACAGAGTTGGTATAATTTCACTCCATATTTGTGTTTCTTATTTTTTATATACTGGCGGAAAACTAATCGTCCACGCCACAATACCATTGATTCGTCAATGCTCAATGACTGATGGGGTTGATAAATAGTCATCATGATATGATTGAACCAATCCAAAACCGGTGTTATTTTGTGCAGCCGGTCGGTACCTGCCTCTTCGTCATTTTCAGAAAAATGAAGGTATCGCAGCAATATTTGAAAACGGTTACGACTCATTACTTTACGTATAAATGGGAAATTATATAACAAATCTTTACTCCAATAATGGGCAATTGTAGGTGCGGATACAATGCCAAGGTATAATAAAATTCCAATGAACTGACGCATTTCTTTCCGATTAGTTTCCTTCCATTGTAATGATCGAGCATTTTTTTGCACAGGACCAGGAGTACTTTTAGCATAAGCATTTGTCATTTGGACTATGTGATCTACGAAATTATCACTGAAAAATACATCAATAAATTCACCTGGAGTTGAAACTTCTGGAATATTGAATGATGCGTTACCAGTGAAGATAAAATTTTGAGGCCTTGCTGATTGGAATGACCACAGATTCTCAGGATCACAGGAAGGTTGATCTTGAACAGTTGGTATAGTATTTTCTTCAATGGCTTCGGAACTAATGGATGTTGGAAAAGAAGTTTCGCTCTCATCGCTATGTTCTGAAGGAACGTATTCATTTGAACTACCTGCTGAGAAGTCGCCTTCACTCTCCGATTCTTGTAACGCTTGAATAACTTGCTCGTTTTGAATGAAAGTATGCCGTTGATTTCGTCGCCGCGACATTTTGGCGCCAAAGCGTGGAATCACACGTCAAACTAGTGCGGCTCCTGCCGCGTGACTGATCTGAAATCGCTTTGTTGCACAAGAAATACGCATGATAGACAAGGAAGACACATACGAGTTCTCTCGTAGATGGCACCTAATCTAAGCATAACATTGCTGGTGCCAAAGTACGAGACATCCCGTATACGAGATATCTCGTACATTGGCAGCTTTAGTTAACTTCACTAATGAAGACGCCAGCTACGAATTTTCTCGTATGTGCTTACAATGTATGGTGGGAACTGAATACGGCTCCTCCAAAATCTTGGCATTCAATGTGTTAACTGGGTGAGGAAAATCTGTTTTTAAATTATCTGGATCAGTCAATTTACAACCTAATATTTCTGCAGTGCTCAAATTTGTTGGAGCACCATCGAAAGTCATACTGACTATTTTTACGCCTACATCGTGGCATAAGCTTAAACATTGCCTAATTAATGTAGCTTTGAATTCAGCTTTAATACTATTGATGAAAAAATATCCTACTGGTATTTTCCACTTTTGATCTAGTGATACAACCATGAAAACAAGAGCTTGAGAAGCTATTTCGTCTTTTATGTCACCAAAACCTAAATTGACGAAACCTTCATTCGTTTTGGTGTTCCAAATTTTTTGACGTCTAATAGAAATCTCATCAAAAACTAAAGAACAAATTAACTCCTTTACTTTCCTTTTACTTTCCCGTTTTGATTCTTTTTAACCTCAAAGCGCGTAACGACTCATTAGTAAAACCAGGCTGTGCATCTATACTAACATACCATCTGCGTAATGTTCTTACATGTGGAAAAATTTTATTGAAACGTTTTCTGGCATAATGATACGCGGCAGGAGAGTAATAATGAAGAGTTAAAGCAAATTTACGAAGAGACGGACAAATTTTACGACGCGATAATCCTGCCTTCGTGGAATTTCTGTAGAGTCTATCATAGAGGGCTTGAGTTTCTGCTGTAGTTTTAAGAGAGTTTACCACATTTTTTTGGATGTCAAACTTTTTTTCTAAATGGTTAACGAAATCTTTCAAGTTTAATATTTTACGTTTTAAATATCTATTTTGTTGGCCTATTTTTTAAATTTTAACCTGATGACGTAGTTTTTGTTTTTGTAACTTATGAACTTGTGCTTTCAATGCAATTTTTCTCGGAGTGTCGAAGATAGACTCAGAGTCTGAAACATCAACATTGACTGGTGTAGTAAGTCTGGTGGCTTCGGGGTTCATTTCATCATCCTGAAATTATAAAAAAAGTCTAAATGTGAGTTGTACTCGCGCTAAACTATACTAAGTTTGAAACCTTCTATTGTATCGTTTATTGTACGCATCATTATAAACAACTTTTACTATGGGACCAGCACGGAAATCGCGAAAAAAAATTCAGCTGATCCATACATTATGTCGAGGTATGCAAATTCTAATATATGCAGCTGTTATTTATCAAAAAAATTAATGTTGTAGACCTAAAGATTGAAAATTTCCCTTTCGTTCGCATCTTCTTCAACAACTGGTTGCGTTGCAAGTGTTAATTGATTGCGAAACTTGATAATGCGGACGAAAGTAATATTTCAATATCTGATTTCTATTTTGTGGGATAGAAACCGCTGAGACGAACAGACCGATAGCAAAGTCGAGCAAGTAATTAGGACTATAAGCAGTGTACTATTTTACTATATGTATAGAATGACTACGAAAAATCAAGAAAAGTGCAACTCACTTCACTTGTACAAGGTACAGATCCTTTTTTTAAAATTGATCGACCAGTCTTTCCGAAGTAAATGTCCCCTCTTTTAAAATGCTTTGAGCATAATTTTGACGAAGCAGATGGAAGCCAATTTTCTTCTTTACGGTCTATTTGAACAAACCGTATCCACTTTTCACGTTCTACATTATTTACACTCGGAAACCTGCAATAACAGAACCCTACTTGTACGAATAGTACTTATTCCTTTATTGACGTTTAAATTAAATGATATGATTATGTTTAAACAGTATTATATTTTAAGTGTTATTTATTATTTACCTCATAAAATATCGATGACAAAATCGATAAACAACATCACATCTCTTCAAGGCAGTAGTAAAGCTATTCAGCAATAGAGGGCGTTTATTACAAAATTAGCATATGTTCTAGAACTATTTATTAAAATAATTATTACTAAGTAAATATAACAAATACTTACGAAAATAAACCGAAGTTAGATCCAGTCGTTCTACCATAACGAGATTTACAATACCGTAATCTTAGAGTAATGGGGATGTTTACTACCATTTTATCACGACAGGTGGCGCATCGTCGCCATGGCCATTGAAAGCTGTCAATTCAATACAATAAACAACCTATCATTCACTAAATTTTAATTTTCTGATAATATGCCTCTGTGTGCTGTACCAGGATGTACTAACCCCGGTGTACATTTGTTTCCCAAAGATATAACGTTAAAAAAGAAGTGGGAAAAGGCTATACGTCGCAAAAAATTTGTAGCGACACAGCATAGCAGGTTATGCCGAAATCATTTCCAAGAATCTGACTATGTAGGAGAGTCCGCTTATACAGGTGAGTTATTATTACCCAAAGACATTAAAATATTTAATCTTTTAAATCTCTTTGTTATTACCCATCTTCTCGTGATCTCTGTTGTTGTTAATTTTAACTAGCTTATAGGTTATCAGTGTACGAAAACTGTTTGTTTCCTGTAGTTTTATTAAGTAAATAAACCAACGTACATGTATCCTGTATTCCTTTGTGCCTCCATACTACAGACTTAATCTCTTGTAACTAATTAACTTCTACAACAGGAAATCCTCAAATATGCAGATTTCTCAAAAAGGGGACTGTACCAAGCATATTCCCATGGTCCACCCGGGTTTCAACTACACCTACATCAAGAAGCCTTCGGTATTTGGAAAGAAGCAAACGCAGAATTGATTTCGGACAGCCAGCTGAGGATGAAACCCTCTACAAGCACTGAAATAGAAATATCTACTACAGAGAGCTCCTCAGAAGATATTACTCCCAGGACAGTATCTGTTAGCTTTCAATGTGGTAGTTCTTTGGGAATCATATCACTAGAGGCTATGAGGGCAAATCAGCAAGCTATTCATTTTTATACTGGGCTAGAAAACTATGAAAAAATCATGCTGGTTCTAGACGGAAGTAAAGTAATCAATGTTTCTGTTGGTGACCAACTGTTGATAACACTTATCAAACTAAGGAGGTCTTTACCAGATTTTGAGTTAGCATTTTTATTTGGTATTTCCCAAAGTAGTGTTGCTAATATTTTCATAACATGGATCAATTTTATGTATGAAATATGGAGTTTAATAAGTATTTGGCCCAGTAAAGAATTGGTTCAATACTATATGCCTGAGTCATTTAGGAGAGATTTTGCAAGTACAAGAATTATTGTCACAACAGAAATACCCATCACAAAGCCTGGGAATCCTGTAGCGCAGCAGGTGACATTCAGCAGCTACAAACACAAAAATACTGTGAAGGCTATGATTGGAGCTACACCTGGTGGTCTAATATCATATGTCTCAGAATGTTATGGAGGTTCAGTCAGTGATAGACAGATTATAGAAAGATCAAACCTTGAAAATCTGTGTGACAGTGGCGATTCTATTATGGCAGACAGAGGTTTTAATGTGCAAGACATTTTTGCTCCAAAAGATATTAAAATTAACATTCCAATGTTCCTGAAAGGAAAGACACAAATACCAGGTGTTAGAATAGTACAAGATAGAAAACTAGCAAGCAAACGAGTTCATATAGAACGTATTATAGGTCTAGCTAAAACTTACAAGATTTTAAAATGTGAATTAAGCCCATAGCATGTACCGCTAGCATCTAGAGTTTTGTTTGTGCTATGGTTTGTAATTTTAGAGAAAATATTATGAAATAAAAGCTTTTTTATCTGTTAATTAATAAGTTTTATTATAAAACCCTAATCTTTAAAGAAATATTTCTTGATTACAGCATTTTTAAAAAAGTTGTCATAAAAATAATCAAGTTTTGTCAACATTTCCTCAATGAATTGTTCATCATGTTCAATAAATATTACATTTAAACCTTTATATGTAAAAACCAATAAATTACAGAATAATCTTTTTGTTACATATAACTGCCCTTGAATTTGGCAGTAATAAATATTAGTTTTTTTCAAACTTAGCTGTCCATTTTTGTCATATTCTAGATATGGTACTGTAATTGGACTAATTTCTTGGTTTCTGGAAGCATATGGACATTTTACTTCAATTATGGTTTCTGGTCCCAGTAAACCATCAGGAGATGCTCCTAAATAAGGCCTTTCTTGAGACAAAAATAAACCACATTCCACTACAACTACATCATAAGTCTCCATGTACCTTTTGATGGCTATTTTTTTCATTTATAATGCCATGTGCCATTGCTTTTGTCCAGACTGAATTTTTATTTAATATTTGATTTGAATATTTAATTAGAGTTTCACTTTTCAAATGGCATACAGTGTGAAAAATGCTGGCTGTAATGTGAGTTTTTCTGAAATCATGCCACTTTGGATTGGAACTTTGTCCTCTAGTTTCAATTTCAATATCCTTAATTCTATTTTCAGAGACATTTAATAAACTCATGGATTCTAAAAAAACGTCCAGTGCTGTTTTTTCCATATATTCGTGGTCCAAACATATTCCTCTTTGGTTAGCTGCAGGATATAATTGTTTAAGAGGCATTGATGATTGTGGAAAGTTTAAAATCAACGACTGAAACCTGCATTGAAAAGCTTTTTTATCAAAATTAGGGTTTACTCTCAAGTATGGAGAGTAAACAGAATTATGTATATCTTTCTTGGACGGCAATCTGGAGGCTCTCAGTGGTGTTGCATAATATTTTTTTGATGGCATATGGAATGTCTGTAGTTGTGACGTAGAAACTTCATGTAGAAGTATTATTTTTTCCCGGACAATATTTTCAGCAGCAAGAAGTACAATAGCTATGTGTTTGCAATGAGCTTCTTTTCCTTCTCCTGCGGCACATTCACAGCTTGCTTCTTCAGGCATTCCATCATTACTTAATTTGATGTTTACTTCATATTGAATCTGCTTCATAGATGCTTTGCAATAACCTGGAAGAAGTATTGATATGTTAAATGCAAAATAAACATACTTTACACATTAACATTTGAAAGTTGAGCATTGTCAACCATGGAAGAAGTTACTTAACCACATTAGTTTCTACACATCAACTTTTATATGACTTTTTAGTGACAACAAGCCTACCTTTTAAGTATGTATCTTGGCAGGATGTTGTTGACCGTAAAACAAGAAGGTATCTTGATTCATATAATCTTACAGCATCACTGATATTCTTGTTAAATCTGCAATAAAAACCATTAAGTATGTTTAATATGGGCCACACGAAGGTATCAAACAATATTTACTTCTATCATTGAAAATAATATTATGTTACATACCTGTCAAAGTAATTTTGAATATGTTGTTTAGTAATCTTCGGCAAGGTGGTAGAGGTATTAACGTCGTGGTAAAGTTCTGCAGCAGGAACGTCAATTGTTTGGCTTTCAGAAGCTTGAGGGCTTTGATTACCGAAATTAAAATTTCGGTCATAAGCAAGGTTAGAAACCTAAAAAATGAACAATACCATTTATCATTAAAGTAATGTTTTCTCATTTCTCGTAATTTTTCCTACCATGAGTCAAGTAACATTTAACACGTAACAACAGAAATATTGTCCAAAGCTAGAGCATAACACTGATAAATAATAATTTATTCTCTAAAAGCCTACCTCTCAATAAGATCGGCTTTCTTTCCAGTTAGCCTTCCTCCTCGTTTTTTTAATTCCTCTTTCAATTCTTTAACCTTCCAGGTACAATACATGTTGTCACTGCCGATAGTGAACCGCTTTAAACACAAAAAATAAGCAAGAACCAAAACGTAAACAAAGCGAAAACGATTTGACAGCGGCCATGCCGATGCTAGCGACATCTGCGCTGAGCTTTGCGTGTGGATCCCCATTAGACTAATGCGCCTACCACACGTGCATGCTTGACCACAGTTTTATTTGCGCATGCTTGTCGCATGAAAAGACTGAACACGGACGTGTCTACCACACGGCACAGTTAAGTACGCGTAAGCCACATTCTTGTCAACATCGTCGGCGTGGAAACAATGTTTCCCAATGAAGAGCTATTTCTTCTGCTATTATTTTTCAAGTGTTTGCTAGTGAAAAAAAAGAAAATACAAAAGTCAAAGTGTAAACGATCAAAGTGGACAAAAAAATGGCTGTTGAATAGAAAAATTCATTCACATATACATCTACTCAAGGATTTAAGAGATGAGCCAAGCGATTGGCGGAATTATTTACGGATGGAGGAAAATATGTCCGTTTCAACCGCGCGGCCACCTCATAGTATTTGATGAAACTTTGCCAGGAATTAGTGTTAATTTGTTACTTTACACACTTCTTTTCGTGAATTTGTTACAAAAAAAACTAAGACGCTATGACAAAAAATAGTTGGCCGCTAGAACCGCCACTTGCCGTAATCATCGCCCGTGATTACACAGAAACTATATAATGCAGATAGACGAATGATGGATCAAAAGAAAGGCCATAATTTGTTCAATTTGTTACAAAAATAAAAAACGTCAAAACGTAAATAAACAAAAAGTTATGCAATATTTAGTTTTCAGGTTATGAGTAGGTAGTTATGTCACCATAAATATCAAATTAATAGAGGCTAATGTGTATGGACAATTAGTTACTAATTTGTTACAGCGAATAAACAGAAAAAATATATTAGAAAGTAGGTTCAATAATTTGTTAGAGTCGATTTTAGTTGGCCGCTCGGACGGCAATATGCCTAAAATACAATGGCGTTTATCTCGTTATTAAAAGTAGGTTTAAGCTTAGTTAAAGTACTAAGCGACGGGTAACGTAACCTAGTTTGGATAAATACGGCGAATATAACTGCAGCATTCATATTTTAAAAGATATTTACAAAAAACAGTAGTATGAAACCGTATGAGAGTAGGGTGACCATGCATTTTCACAATGAAGTGAGACTGAATAGTGACTGTTGTAATGTTCGATATTTATATCTTATTTTTTTAGGGCGAGTGCTTATATAAATACATTTTAAGTTAAGGCATCCTGTAGCATACTTCATAAAAGTAAAAGTCAGTTATCGATTAAAATTTCTTTATTCAAAATCAACACAAAGGCAAAACAATCAAGTAATTAAAGTCAACAAGATAAATATAAAAACTTTATAAACTAACATAATATTTATAAATTAACTGACTCGAATATATGACACAGAATGTAGACAAATTTTCTTAGAGGTACTTATGTCGATTTTAAAAGAATTGTCGTCGTAACAAAAATATGTATTGTTATTTAAAAAATGACATTTATAGTGGCCTATTTTTGTGCCTGGTATAAATTCTATAGTACCAACTAAGAAATAGTAATTATCCTTAATGTTAATAGTAATCGGCAGCTCAGTGAGTAAGACTGAGTCTGCAGCTCCGTTTAAATCAAATGTTATGATCTCGCCTAACTTAAGTTCTCCTTTCAACTGTGTGTCACATTTCTGACACATTGTGTTAATTTTTTCATCGAAACAAATTGCTTCTTCTAAACTTGATATTCCAAATAACTTTAAAATATCAAGGTTAATTAAAATAAATACATGGTCTCTTTTCAATTGTATGTAATTACAATTTGTACAGGTTTTCAAGTATTGAGCACTTGTAAAATATTTTATAAATATTTTTTCAAATATGTAAGCCACATTGCAACTGCAGTCTTTATTTTGGAAAAAAGTTTTTGTTATTTCTGATCTACAATTGTAAATTTGCTCTATATCATGTGCTCCGTTCAAAAGCATAAAAATGTAATTAATAACACAATCTCCTTTTAATTCACTCAAAAAGCTTTTGAAAGCAGAACTTCTAATACAGGCTTGACCTATTAAATAAAATGCCGAATCGAAGGCACATGTATTGAAATAACCCGAGCTTTCCTTCAAAGCTAAATTCCCGTTTCTTATAATTACTATTTCATCATCTTTTTTCAGGCGATTATGTGTATTCGATTCTCCTCGCCAGTTCTCCAAATAGGATGGTCTATCACTAAATATAGAATCACTGGAAAAATATAATTCTTTTTGTTTTTGTTGGATTTGTTTTTTAGGATTTACCTTTCTTTTTTATAAATATTTTTAGTCATGGCACGCCTAGTTCGGCGTGATTTAGATTTTAGTAAAGTAGTGGAACCTAAGTTTTTTAATTGATTTAATGCTAAATGCAATTCTCCTTTGATATAATCGTAATGATGCTGCAAATATTCGTCAATTCGTTGTCTCGCTATTTTTGTTTTAAAAACTAACTGTTTTAAAGTGCGAAAATAGCTTTCTACACATGAAGACGATGCGTTTAAGGTTTCCGATTTGAAATAAGAGCACATTACGTTGCTCCACAAAGGAAGTTTTATAAATAATTTTTTTAAAGTAGGGATGAAAAGTGGTAAATAATATGAACTACTTTTACCAACATAGGAATTTGCAGGGTTACTTTTTTTTTCATTATCTACCAACAGATCGAACCATGCGACAATGTCTCGAACGCCGGCATCATCAATGACAATTTGATCATATTCAAATTCTTCATTTTGATCCACATTTTTAAAATCAGCATACTTATGACTGTTTAACAAATTGTCAAGGTTTTGCTTGCTCTCCTTCAAACCTGAATCATCGTTTTCAAAATCATTTTGATGTAGGCAAAGTTTTATCATTTTTGTAATGATTTCCTTTACAAGTGCAAAGTCTTGACATTCTTTAATGTAGCGGATACAATGAATATAATACATTTTAATTTTTGTGTCAACATTTTCGAAGCAATTCAAATTATACAGAGTCTTTATAAAATGACTGGTATCTAATCTAATAAATGTTTTTGGTAGTTCTTCTTTATTTCCATTCAAAATACTAAAACAACGAAGTAAATAGTCTTTCACACATGTAAAATCACTGAATGTTCTAACATTTGCTGCTACTAACGCAGAAGAATCGTCTGTTATAACTTCGTCAGGATGACAACGAACATTTTTCAACCACTGTAATAACCATGCAGAAACAGACGCAGTGTCATGTGAATCGGTTATTATCTGACATAAAGGTACACACACATCGAATTGATTTATTAATATTATTACGTATAAGAAAAGTCTCTTACTCAATTCATAACCATTTGGTAATTTAAGAGGTTGAAAGATTGAACCTGTAGCATCCAATGTGATAGTTAATCTTTGAAAACAAGATTGATATTCACGGCAGTATTGTTGTTTTCATCAGTCCAGTAATAAATGTGAATTCGAGGAAAAAAGTGTATATCACGTAAAAAAATTGGTTTGGTCACAGCCATCGTAAGAATGCTCAGAATAACGTTATTGTGTAACCACATTCTTTTTCGTTCTTCGTACTTAATTTTTCGCAATGCATTGAGTGTTGGGATTACTGGTGCTGTATCTGTAATTCCTTGTTTAGACATTTTTGCTGCCAGTTGTTTATGAACCAAAGAAGCTGAATCGTGTTTGAGCTTTTTAGCTAATTTTCGTCTGACCAATGCATTCATTCTATATTTTTTTCTCGGATCATGTTTTTTATTTTTTTCTCCGACTGTGATTTGGCATTGTCCTTCAATAATATTATCTGTTATTTTTTGACACGCTATTTTTGTAAAAGCGCTACATTGACTGCATTGACCTTTTACTAAAATATGATGCTCAGACTCCACTTTGTAACTTTTGAAATTCCATGTGCATGGTAATCTAGAAATAAGCCAAATCTTTTCTCTTAAAATATCCACCCATTTGTACTTAGGCAGTATTTTATATTTTTTAAATGGAGTACATGTTCTCAAGTCATTTCTTTTATACAAGACATTTAATGGTTGCAGTTTTTTCCAGTCATAGATATCTAATTCAAACTTGAAGTTCTTTGTGTCGTTTTCACTATGATGCTGGTTGGACTCGACATGAGAATGTGATATTTTGGATGAGGTTCTCGGGCTATTGCTTGAGGATGATGATAAAGATGACGAGGACAGACATACAGTTTGCTGCTTACATTCAGTGTTTAGAAACTCCCTGAAATTCCTTTTCAGTGACATGTAAAGGGCTGCCGGTGTCATAAGATTATCCAAATCACTTGCAATTGTATCAAATATAGGGTCTCTCAATTTAACATCCAGTAGTTTGTCGGCATATTTCATAAAAACTTCTCTCTGTTTTGATTTCTCAACAATAGGTTTTCGTCCAGCTTTACCCATTTTTGCTGCAATAAAACAATTGATAATATGAATACAAAGGTCAAACATCCGTTGACTGCATCACACACAAAATATACATAGGTACTACCAATTACTGCTATGTAAGTACATACTAAGGGCAAGAACTTTCTATAATTAAGAAAAGTCGACGTTACTGATGCAGCGAGTTATTTTAAAAAGATTTCTTTGATGTTTGTAAATATTAACGATATCATTTTTTTTTATTCCCCATAGTCATTTAACAGCGACAATACATTAATAAAATTTTTAAAAGGAGATTTTTTTCATTTGGGAGCAGCCACCGGATTGTAGAGACCAGTTATAGCGCTTAAGAATCTGTCCCTAAGACAGAAATCCTTACATTGGATATTACGCTCGTCACTAGGGGTTGCCTGGATCTAGGTCTCAAGATTCAAGATGCACGTTGATGCACTTTCACACAGAATGTTCACAGTTAAGTGAATTATCAGTTAATTCTTCCCTAGGGAATCACTATAGCAGTTAATAAGTTTGTTAATTTAAATTTTACGTATTCACTGTTTGAAAACACGAAACGTGGGTGGGCTGAATTGTCACTCTTTTACTATACCTAGACAATTGGCGGGAAACGCACATATAAAAGCAGGCTTGCGATTGGACAGAACTTAAGAGCCCTTTAAATAGAGCTCTGCCATTGGTTTAAAAAAAAGAATACTTAAAAGCCGTGATTTATCCTGTTCTATATTATCCGATTTGAAATTGGCGCCGAATATTACTTTTTAAATAACGAAAGGAGTGTGGTTACCACAATTATATTATACAGGTAAATTAATGTAAGTTATTAAGCTAAGAATATTTTTAAGACTTCTTCGTGATCTCATCATAAAATTGTAAAAATTAAACTTACCGCAGTCGATTTCGATCCCTCTGAGTCTGCAATACACTTTTTGGTGGTGAGTTCTACATTAACAAATCCAATATATAAGTGGGCACAACTCATAGCTAAGCAGTTTTAGACACTTCTGAATTTAGTTTTAATTGTCTCAGTAACTTAGTAGTATGAAAATCACGGGAATTAAATACGTACGAGCACACACTTCAAAATTCAGCACAGTAATGACAATATTCACAACAAAAAATTATGGCTTTTTAAACCCCGTGCGACAAATATTTTTAACAATAGTTTGGGAACAAAAGAGATCCTTTTTCTGGAATCGTTCCCATCATAAAACACCTGCGGAAAGTCAATGAAACGAAAATCTTATCAGTAAATACTTCAAAGAATTAAGAACAATAGACATCAATATGGCCGCAAAACGTACCGCATATTCGTTCAAACAGAGTACAACATTAAAAACATGCCTTTGTACTAATGTGATCATGGTCACCCTACTCTCATACGGTTTCATACTACTGTTTTTTGTAAATATCTTTTAAAATATGAATGCTGCAGTTATATTCGCCGTATTTATCCAAACTAGGTTACGTTACCCGTCGCTTAGTACTTTAACTAAGCTTAAACCTACTTTTAATAACGAGATAAACGCCATTGTATTTTAGGCATATTGCCGTCCGAGCGGCCAACTAAAATCGACTCTAACAAATTATTGAACCTACTTTCTAATATATTTTTTCTGTTTATTCGCTGTAACAAATTAGTAACTAATTGTCCATACACATTAGCCTCTATTAATTTGATATTTATGGTGACATAACTACCTACTCATAACCTGAAAACTAAATATTGCATAACTTTTTGTTTATTTACGTTTTGACGTTTTTTATTTTTGTAACAAATTGAACAAATTATGGCCTTTCTTTTGATCCATCATTCGTCTATCTGCATTATATAGTTTCTGTGTAATCACGGGCGATGATTACGGCAAGTGGCGGTTCCAGCGGCCAACTATTTTTTGTCATAGCGTCTTAGTTTTTTTTGTAACAAATTCACGAAAAGAAGTGTGTAAAGTAACAAATTAACACTAATTCCTGGCAAAGTTTCATCAAATACTATGAGGTGGCCGCGCGGTTGAAACGGACATAGGAAAATGCCTATAGTGAATTGTTGCGTTTGGTTACGCCTCTCATTCAACGACAAAACACGGTTATGCGTGAGAGTATATCCCCTCACGAGAGATTAACCGCTACTTTAAGGTTTCTGGCAACTGGGAGATCGTATCAAGATTTGAGGTTTTCTGTGGCAATTTCGGAACAAGCATTATCTAAAATAATTCCAGATACATTCAGAGCTATTTTCATGGTGTTGCGAAATGAATACATGAAGGTGAGTTTTAAAAAGTTTATTAAAAAAATGTAAATGTTAATAACCACACAAGTATTTATGGCATATAACTCAAAAAGTACTGAGATGCTGTAGATGGCCGTAGGTTCATAGTGTCTGGTCCAGAGTTTACTGCATAATTTCTAGCAGCAGTGTCAGGTGCTGGTTGTAGGTTCATAGCGTCTGGTCCAGAGTTTACTGCATAATTTCTAGCAGAAGTGTCAGGTGCTGGTTGTAGGTTCATAGCGTCTGATCCAGAGTTTACTGCATAATTTCTAGCAGAAGTGTCAGCTGCTGCCGACTGTAGGTTTATAGCGCTTGATCCAGGGTTGACAATATAATAATGACGATTTAAATTTTCCAGTTCTCCTTCAAATATTGCTTCGTTAATAAGTTTTTCAGTATATATACGCTGCTCATTTGTCATGTTTCTCAATTTAAATGCAATATTTTGTCCAAAAATATCATGTCTGTCAGGCTGTGATTGTGTGAATTTATTAGTGATACAATTACCGACTTCATTTATTATATTATTGAGTTTATTGTCATCCCTTGTCCTTTTTTGTACTCTTCGAGGTGGTAAAGATTGGACAACAGGAGAAGTAGGTGCAAGGTATGAAGATGGATGGTCTGACGTGCTCGTAGAAGCCTGAGATTGCGGACGAGGAAGAGGTGAATCCAAGGTTGCATCTGTATTTGTTTCATTCTGAAAAAAAATGTTGTTTCAGATACCAAGCTCACAAGAACAATGGAAACAAATAGCACATGACTTCGAGCAAAAATGGAATTTTCCTCATTGCTTGGGAGCAGTTGATGGAAAACATGTACGAATTATACCACCGCCAGGAAGTGGTTCCTATTTTTATAATTATAAGGGGTTCCATAGTATGGTCTTGATGGCAGTAGTAAACGCTAATTATGAATTTATCGTATGCGAATTTGGTATAAATGGAAGGAATTCTGACGGAGGTGTTATTGAGCAGACGAAATTTTACGATAAATTGAGAAATAACTCTTTGCATATTCCGGAACCAGAACTTTTAAATCATTCTAACAAAATTCTAAATTACATTTTTATTGGTGACGAAGCCTTTGCTCTAACTCCCAACTTTTTAAAACCATTCAACCAAAGGGAATTAACAAATGAGCGAAAAATTTATAATTATAGATTATCTAGGGCAAGGCGAATTGTTGAGAACGCCTTTGGCATATTAGCATCTAGGTTCAGAATCTTTCATACAAGTATTAATTTTTCTCCAGGAAACATAGACATTGTAGTCATGACCTGCTGTGTGTTGCATAATTTTTTAAGAAAAAAATACAGTACCACTTATACGCCAATTAATACATTGGACTTTGAAGATACAATTCAAGGTACTTTAACATCGGGTTTAAGAGCAGATTCGTCACATTTGTTAGAATTACAAGGAGGACATTATAGAAACATTTCTCAAGATGCCAAAGCGACCAGAGAAGAATTTTCGAATTATTTTAATAATGAAGGCACTGTATCGTGGCAAAATGCAATGTGTAATATAAATACGATTTAATTTTTTTCATAGGTACACATTGTAGACTTGTTATAAAATAAAAGTAACTAACTACTCTTCCAAAATGTTTTTTTGTAACCTACAATATTACAATCGTGGTTTAAATCCTTAACACCTTGTTTAAAAACAAATTGGGATGTTGTATTACCTGTGTGAGGTCATCAAAATTTGACACTGTCTCTCTGGGCGTCTCTTGGTCGGTTAAAAAATCGAGTAGGTGAAAATACCACAGCGTCGGTTCATAAATATCATCTGTGGCAGCTCCAGATCTTGTGGAAGCATTCACTTTTTTCATCTCTTTCCGATAGCAAGTTCTCAAAGAATTAATTTTTTTCTTGACTGTAAGATACAGTCAAAAAAAAAATTAATTCTCTCGTAGCCTCAGGTTCTACCTAAAAAGGATTTGAATGGGTAGATGACTATTGAATAAGGTGCCAATTACAATTAAAACTTAATGTAATTTGAATACTTAAACATTGTTCAACTTTAATCGAAAACCAAACATAAATTTAAATTACGTATTCACGTGTTGGTATTTGAAATAATAAAAAGGGTTTGTAAACAGTATATGCATTTTATGAAATTTAATATCTACCTATAAAAATATTCTGTTCTTACATACATACCTCTTTCAATTTAATTATCATTTGTTCGTATGCGTCATTCTTTTTATTCCTGTCAGAATAATCCTTGGATTTGATCTTCCACAGTGCGGGCAGAGATTTATATAACTCAATGAATTCAGTAGCGAACTGTCGATTGTATGTACGTAAATCCGCCATTTTTACGACCGTGCGCGCACAGTTACTCCACTCGACTTGAACACTTGAACACTGAACTACCAACCACACGCGCAGACAAGTTTGTACAAGTATAGCTTGCGCATGCCAGAATTTCAAGCAAGTTTAAAAACCATCAAGCCAAGCTTTGGGGTTTGCGCATACTACCGTTTTACCAACTACACGCACAGTGTCAGTGCACAGTGTTGCCAAGTAAAACTGTGGTCAAGCATGCACGTGTGGTAGGCGCATTAGAGTGATAGTTTCATTTAAAATTACGTTGAAAGTTGAAGAAACAATATACATAATTGTGTGCTTTTATTACGAGGAATGTTGCAAGTAAATGACATATTTCCCCAAAAAGCGGGGAAAATGGAACTGTTTCAATTTTGGTAACTTTGCCGGAAGGCATAGGCATAGAATTATGAATAAAGTTGGGTTTAGAATTATTAATTTATTTATTCATTGCACAATGTACACGTAGTTACATATTTATATTAACTAATTAGTGCAGTCCCGCAAAAACGTCTAAAAACGGAATTCGTACGTCCGTAACATCTAAAAACGTTTGTCGGTGTTATGTTAGACCATGTTTTATCAGGCAATAAATGTGCATGAAAACGCTTAGAGCGATTTAAAATGAATAAGACTTAACTTTTTTGTCACAAAAATGGTTTTTAAAGTTAAAATTTTATTATGTATGTCGCTCCCATTTTTGCACTCTTTTGTGATGAGCTGTACATGACCCTGGTAGTCACAAAGAGAGAAATTTAACATTTTAAATATATAAAAAAAAAACATTTAAAATATTAAAAAATTGCCAGTCTAAAAAATATGTATATGCGAAAATTCATTTAAATCGGTTTCGACGTGAAGAAGGAACAAACATACATCTTTGACTTTTATTAATTTATATTTTAAAAGGACTTAAGGGAGCGTTCAGAAAATTTCTAGTGAATGTTATAATTACTCTGGGCGTTTAGACTAAACCATTAAGAACTTTTTTTTTTCATTACAACGACATAGGATTCGTAAGTAGAAAAACTAGTAAAAAAAAACATGAAATTAAAAATATTTATTAAAATATTTAATATAAATATATGTCTTACTTAATAACCCTGAATCTGCACCTGTTTTCTAAACAACTGCCGTTTTGATGACGCTATCCGCAAAATATTATCTTTATTGGATTCATAAAATAATCTAATTCTTATCTTCTTATTCTTCTTCTTCTTATCGAGCATATCTTAGTGTGTTTAGTTGGCTTCCAATAGTTTTCTTTGCGATTAAGTCTAATTTTTTCAATCCATCGAGCAGCGACAGTTCGATCAGAAGGAAATCTAAAAACGAATACATTTAAATCGGTAAAAACATTGATGTTATCTTTATTTTTATTTCATTAAAACAAAATATATTTTTTTCCACTATTAAAACTTGTAACGCTTATAATATTTGGCTTGACGTTGATTTTATCTTTAACTTAATTTAATACACCACTTTTAACTAGTGGCAAACCGTATCGTCTATTTGGAAAATGTCAAAATATGGGAATCGGAATACTTAGAATAAAATAAAAACAATCATTGACTATATAAATTAATTCTAAAAGATACCAAAAAAAATGGTAAAAACATCTTCACTTCATCAAAACAAAATAAAATCAACACATTTTTTTTTGTGACTAGTGGAACCCTAGTAATATTTGGCGAATAAAAATACCTACACACTGATGAATTCGGAATTCTGCCGTACATTGTTTAAAATACGGTTAAACCCATAAAGTAGTTTCAGAGATATCGGACAAAAACCTGCGAAATGATGTTTCTTCCAAACGAATAAAGATATAAAAATCTTTCTAAGAGACAAATGTCACTGGTTTATCAACGATTTTTTTTTGGGGTATGAAAACTGAAAACATCTTTCAGTCTTACAATAAAACAGATATTTGTAATTAAGCTTAGCATTTCTTCCCAGTTTAGTAATTAAATACTGCATAATAATAGGGCTAACCCTACTCTAACGGTATTATAACGTAGTAATTGCTTTAGAATTGTACTACTAAAAATTTTATTTAAAGTTATCAAAAAATACGTCATTACAATACGGCTAAGCTGCATAACTATGATATAATCAAGTAATGACTGTAAAATTAAGGTTTAGCCCCTTGGTTTATAAACAAGTTAAGGCACTTAGTGATCATTATAATCAAGTAATTGTGTAATAATATATTAAGCGGCGTCAAGTTAAACGGTATTGCTTACTTAAAACAAGGCTACTCATACTTCGCTCGCGGTTAGCCGTTTTATAGATAAGCAATGACTTACAAGCACAAGTTTCTTTACATTTTGCAGTTATATTAGACTTCTTTAAGTATAAAGTCTGATAATAATTATCTTCTTCTTTTAAGATGGTCAAAAAATGTGCAATACTTTTGGGTTTGCTATTAATTTTTTTATTTACCGTAGAATGCCAGCTCTCAACCATGTTCGTAGTGCGGTGTTGGCTAAAATTACAAGACCATTTGTCTGCGAAAATGGAAGTCTCATTCAACCAAGTTCTTACAAAATAATCATTAAATTTTACAATATTTTTATCATTCGGACATTGAGACATAATATACAACCAACCATTCTCAACAGCTTCTTTGGGCAAATGTGCCAAAACAACGCACCTCTTTATATGTTTTCTAAATAGTACAGATTTTGTTATGCCTATTTCGTCAGCTTTCCGCCACAAACTTCGCGAAAAATGAAAGAAACACCCTCTAACGCTTGTTTCAGGGAATATGTCTTTGACTGCTAACATTGCAGCCTTCTCGAAGTCTAGTAGAATGGTTTTGGGATTAAACTGAGGAATTTGGCTCTTGATAAGGCGAAACAAAATTTTGTAAGTTGCTCTTGTTTTGTTACCCAACAACGCATAAATAACGGGTATAATATTATTATGAGTTTTACTACTTCCTAAATCAACATGTAAAGTGTACAACTGCTGGAAAGGTTTTAAACAAAATTTAAAAGTACCATCGCATAAAATGGTCAAATTTGGTTTTGCTAAAATTGTTTTACAATTTTCACTAGCGAATATTAAAATTCTATTGATTGTTTGGTAGTCGGCTAGTAAAAAGTTTGCAAATATTTCGGGCACAGTAACATTCTTAATCGACTTAAAACATACCTTTCTTACCCCCAATGACTTATTCCGTTTTCGGTAAAATTTGTTTTTAATATTTTTATATGTAGGTATTTTTTTTATGAGGTCAATTCCTTTATCTTTAAGGGTTGAGACCGTATGTCGAAATGCATTTGGTATGGGTATAGTACAGTCACTTTTTACTTTTTCCATGCACTTGTCGAAGTTAAGCTCCAGTTCATTTGATACAAAATCAGGCTCACAGTCGTGCTTGTCATCTCGTTTGATGCTGTTATTGCTATCAATAATTAATCTTGCCTTGCAAACAGTCCTCTTCGAACACCTCCAGATACAGGAACCATCTTTATTTTCTCGGTCTTTATTATATTTGTGTCCTGCACGAAGTAGTATCGAACTTCCTCGCTGAGTTGTAATGATGTCGTGTCCAGTTACATTTCTGGACGAACCTGCCTGTGGTCCACTTCCTAAAAATATTGTTTTTAATGACAAACATTTTCTAAAAAGCTAAATCACAAAAAAATATAAATTATCTATATAAAAAATGGAAAATCAACGTATATTTTTTACTATGGAATAAATATACTGTGTAAAATTGCCACGTGGTATTTATTTTAAAGTGCAATCGCACTATAAGAAAGTAAACGACAATCAAGTTAAAGTGAACAAAACAATTAAGTAACCGATAAACTGCTTAAGGAAACAATTTTTTCCAAAATTGAACACCCTTGACTGCTTCTGGCAACAATCGTTTCCAACAACCAATTTTTACTAATCGACTTTAAACTTTATGTTGTAGTTCATAAAGTCCTCGTGAAACGTTTCTAAACCATAGACTGATATATCATCCGACCTTCAAATACAAGTTGACAACATTATAAATCTAATTCTTAGTACACGATACGAAATAAAGTTGACGTCGCCATTTTTTTTTTTCAAGTTGTAGTTCCCTTAATGTTTTAAATATTTTATTCCACATGAAATATATCCATGTGTTATTAAATGTATCTAGTAATTAATCTAGTTTATAAATAAAATAAGAAACAATACTCTTGTCGATCTTAGTTTTTAGTAAAACGCATTTTTCCATACAAGTAGCTAATATTTGGGTAGTTAAAGTTTCAAGGTACATAGGAAAATACGGAAACAAGATCTATTAAAAAACAGACACAATGTTTAGGCTTATTTTAATGGCTATTCAGAGCAGTTAAAACATTTGAAGTGCGCTTCTGGAGCGAGTCACAGTCAAATTTTTATTACGGCGCGTCGTACGCTCAGATGCGGTCAAAAATCACTGGCAAGCGACCCTCTTTGCATTTTTTTGCGAAGCAACCGAGCGGGTAAAGCCATATGTTAATTCAAAAAAGTAAAATAGTAAGAACAACGAGTTAATCTAAGGTTTAACTAATCAAGATGCCTGATAAAAGTAACAGAACACTTTGAGAGTATTACCCGAAAAGTTTAATTGTTATAAACTTACCCCCACAGTACATCAAAATCACTAAAAACTTCCACATTTTCACACCAAATGGCATTCTTATAGACTTAATAAAAACATTTATACTCTGTAAGTATGTTTACTCCGTAAGTGCACTGTAAACGTCAGCTTAGCTTACGTAACACTAACGTCACTAAAATAATAACTAGGGTGCTTACTCCTGATGAACTTCGAACGGCTAAACGATGTACCCGTCCCTGTCACACACACACATCACTTCCGCCATGTTAGACGTGACAGGTACATCGTTTGTAACTAAGTGCATAAGGAGTAGGCACTCAGTTTGCAAAATGAATTAGAAAGAGATAGCGCTATGACAGCTATACTGTTGTGCGCATGCGCGTTAGACGAGATAGTATGTGTCATTGGATGCGTTCCCCAGGCCTTCTCATTTCGGCCCTCTAAATCGTAATCTAAGTCAGTACTTCACAGAATCAGCTAACGCGGTCAATAAATAATTATTAATAGTTTTTGTTTTCAATCTCTTTTTATTTGACTGTACTTTACATAGACGCGCGAGTTGACGACAAAAAAAGTAGGTAAAATCGAAAAGTGCCAATTCGCGCGCGCTCGCGAGATTCGCGCTCGCCAGTTGACGATTAAGTCAATTATTCGAGAAAAAAAAAGAAAACAAGCAAGCAAATTAAACAAATTATTTATTAATCATTTATTTCAAACAATTTTAAATGGTTATCAATAACATAAATAATTATTTTTGACATTTGGGCTTAGTAATATTCATAATTAAATCACAATATTATCTTAATATCAAAACATTCTCTAACTTAAAACCCTGGAGTGAAAAGTGTCTTAAGATAATAAAAAAATATAACCATCTATCTCACTAGCTGCAGTTGTCATAAAACAACCTGCTATAACAATTTTCTTCAGTCTTAAGACTATTATATAGCTTTCTAAATTTTACAATATAATCAGTCTTTAACTAAAAAATTATCACAATCATGTAATCAACTGAGTCCTCTATATAGAATTAAATCTAATAGGGGTCCCTATTAGGTTTAATATGTAATATAATTAATAATTAGTAATAAATATATAATTATTAATAATAAAGACTAAATAATTTAATATATAATATAATTATTTAGTCTTATGGCACTAAGTAATATATACATTTAAGTAGTTATATTAAAATAAAAAAAGAATTGTAGGTACTTGGGTATTTAAAATGGCTTTCTTAGGTTTAGGTAGTCCTCCTTGAATTTTTGGTCGTTTCTGTGTTATTGTTTGTAGGCAATCCATTCCAAAATACCATTTTATGTTTTGGAATGATAGGCGACAATTTAGTTATTAAGTTAGATTTACGTTCCTCATCAATGCCTTTCGGCTGTGTCCGGAAGCTTATGTTGGTACGTGGATTTCTTAAGTACTTGTCATTTAAAAATTTAAAACTTGAGTATTCATCACTAAAATCATTTTTATACAACATGTCATAACTTGACCTCTTAAACGAGACTTGTGTTATATTTTTCAGATAGACTCTAGGGCATGCTTGCTGAATTCGCCGCTCAGAGACATTATTGGGTAAATTGAGAAATTCATTTGCTTGTAGCGCTTTGACAGTTACTCTGCCATTGTTTGCAGAGGCTACAGCTTCCTCAAAATCTGAAAAGTCATATATTTTACCCTTCTTTTTCATTGCAAGTTCCACTTGATGGTGGAACTGGTCGCAGCTCATGAAGGTGTGGCCGGGTTCGAAGTAGTGTAAAGTTATTGTTTCTGTACTTATAACGTCACTGTTTACTAGGTCGACTAACATGGAATAAAACAGCCAATTCTTGTTCTGTGATGTACAATTATCTAACCAGATATTAACATTCTGAACGTCTCGATGACGAAGGAAAAAACTGTAGTACGCGCTCATAATATCCTCTTGTTTTCTACCGGCTATTCCGTCGTGCCAAATTGCAGCAAGAGGTTTCGATTCCTTTGATATTTTTCCAACCGGTGCAAAGGATTGGTTAAAGAGCGTCAAACAGGGACAAAATATAACCGCTTTGAACATCTCCATTCTAGGCAGCATGATAACTTTTTCTAGATCGCCGCTAAAATAAATACTATTTTCGTTTTGCTTTATAGCTTTGTGAGCATCATAAAGGGCTCTAGCTTTTTTGTATCGATCATGATGCTTAGCCCAAGCCAAGCAAGTGTCACAATCAGGAAAACATTGCTTACGAACATCATGGCTTGTTTCTTTAGTGTGATGTTTGTATGATTCGCACTGTTCGCACTCCTCATTCCCGAGCCGAGTGAAAGATATATTCATTGATTTTAAGTGAGATCGATATAAGTCATAACTGAGTTTTGACTCGGGATTTTTTGAACAAAAGTCTTTATACATAAAATTTATATTAATGTCATTGGGCAAATAACGCCGATTTGGTGCGTGCTCTCTACGGTAATGAGGAGCGCTGGGATTGAATGATTCAACATGTTGGTTGAGTAAATCACGATTAAACGCCAGTTTCTTGGTATGTTTACCACGTTTATCTGTATCTTTTTCAGTATCGAGACAGGTAGTAAGTATAAGATCATTGTTTCTATTGAAACCTAAAGTTGTTAAAAAAAAAAATTTACATACTTGTCTTACGGTTCCGTCATTTTTCTGCAGCGTAAAAGTTCTTTTGGGGTTTCTTTTAGGGTCAGATGTGTACTTACGCTTGGGAATGGCTACAATATAGTTTGACCTTATAAACATTCTCATTTCCCCGCGTTGCAGACTCCAATATGTTTTATTTATATTCTCACGTTCAGATTCATCAAATACAGAACTACATTTTTTTATACATTTCTCGTCACATCCAGGTTTTACAGTATATTTCAAAAGTTTTTGTTTTTTTCTTTGGATTTCTCGCTGTTTCACACTGCTATTGTACTTTTTTCGTTTCCGCGCTGTTGAACCTTCTTCACCTTCATTATCACTGGTGGCTGGGTTGTCAAATGGTGGCATTGATATAATAACAGCAGCATCAGTCGACGCTCGTCTCTTTTTGAAAACAGGATCGTGAACAGCAGCTCTTTCGCCATTGTTAAATGAGTGACGTCGAGATATAACTTTATTGGGAAAGGAAGGCACACATTTTTCTTTCTCTGCTTTAGAGCTTCTCTTACCTTTTCTTTGAGATATGCATTTTATTTGGGACTTATGAGCAAGTGTTTTTTTAATATTCCTGTCCGTATCACTCTCTTCACTTGAATCGACGTAATTAGATGTAACCTCGTAGTCCTTGTCCTTAACCGAATCATCCGAATCAAAGTCACAGAAGATTGGAGACAGAGAATGTAAAGACGGCGGTATAGTTTCATCGCAGTACAGGAAACTGGAATCCGAAACTTTTGATGTACCAGGTTGAGGATTTGCATATAAATCGATGCCATTATTAGCTGAAGGACTAGAAGGATCACTTTCATGTAATGAATTTGGCATGCTTGTTAAGCCAATGATTTGTTCTTGAATACGTAATTTGGGTGGTTCGACAGGTACGACCTCTCTATTCACAATGCTCATCATGTTCTGAATTCTTTGTGGAACCCCGGAGCGTCTACAATAATGACAGACACAATTAGTTAAATACCTAATTTAAAAAAAAAAATAATTTAAAAAAAAAACTTATAGGTAGGTACTTTATTATTCTATATCCTCGTCGTCAACGCAATAATGCGTAAGAATAGGAAAGAAGGTAAAAAGCAAAAAAGCGCGCGAAAGCCCATGTCCGATAGGTATTCGTTTCAAACATACCGCCCCAACGCGCTGCACCTACTCATCGTTGACCCTGACTCGAGATGCGTGTGATTTCATAGCGGCTTCAGAACGATAAGAAAAAGGATTATTTCGTTCCAATCAAATATTTATAAGCTAAAGGTTATATACCTGTCACCTACCACTACGTAATTGAATGAATGTAATACTTATTTTAAGAAAATATTATAAATATCGATTATCTACATACTAATTACATAGGTTATTAAATTCACTGATGCATCTATTCTATTTAGTGAAATTATAAAAACCTTACCTTGAGTACGTATGACGCGACATGGTAAAACATTTATGGCGCGCCGCCGCTCCGCTCCACACACACACGAGCGCTCCCCGTCGTCGCTGGTAGCGAAATGGCCGAGGAAACCGGGAACGCGGGGGACCGCGGTTCAAAAATGTTTCTGGGTTTAACTAGATTTTAATCTAGCATATCTGTATAGTCGTATTTTAGTAAAGAATTTTACACTTTAATCCATCGATAAACTTTATTGAAAAAAGGCTAAATGCCTATAACTATAATGTAATGTATTATTCTATAGTAACTTTATTATAACATAGTTTTTGTTATCAGACACACCTGTAAGTACTTGATTATAACACGGTTATGGTCGTATAGCTTAATTTAAGTGCAGCATTGTGTGATAACTGTATTATAATAAATTAATATCGCTTGGAACGATCCGTGATAATAACGTTACCATCCTTTTGCCGTGTTATAACATAAATTTGAGGAATAGCTGTTAAATAATAAAGTAAACTGTAAAAAATATGTTACTTAACGGTTCACACCCGCTCTATATCTCGGAAAGTAAAAGTCGTACAGTAATGGGACCCAGCACAAAAGATAGAGAATTTTTCAAAACGTAATGTGTGATTCAAAACTAAAAAATGGCAGTTTGAGGCTTAACCGTGTTTTAAGTAACGTACGGCAGAATTATAGGCAGTACATAATTATAATAAAAAAAATGAGGTAAGATATTTTCCTATACTTAGCAACATTTTCATTGTAATGGCGTCTGTCAAAGCGATTTATTTTTTCGTTTTGAATCAAATGTTTTATGAAATAATATCCACTCAACCGTCCAGTCTGCGCGACTATCTTACCCTTGTACGTCCGAGATACGCGCGGCCGTAATTCGTGTGCTACTGCGCCCGCATGTTGTAACAAAAACCACCATAGCTACTTAACTGTACTAGCTAGAGCAAAGAAAAAAACTACATAAAATTTATAGAAGAATGCAGATTAAACTTATGTATGTTTTAAGATCTATAAATGTAATTTATTATATTAAAAACAGGTGTAAACATTGAATTCGGAGTAAATTAAACATGTTTTTTTTATTAATTGACATCACATCGAAAACATATTGTATATTTTACCAATAAAACAATGTCACAACAAACTAGACGTATTTTCCTTTCATATGAGACATAGATGTTTATGTTTAAATAACTCTAAGTAGTTAAAAAAATCGAAACAAAACACCTACTCCTCGTAATTTTACCGCGATGTCGCAAGTGCTTTCGACTCGCTCGCGAAGGTAAAATATGAGCAAAATGGCCGCCTATCTAAGGTCTCCTACACACTTTGAATTTACGCAACTAAAAAAAAAGTTAGTTATGAGTTTTTTAGGTAGGGTTTTTAAATTAAATTAAATATCAAAATTAAAATCAATGTACAGCTTTATTATATTTTAGTAAACTCATTTATTTTTGTTGTGTTTAAAAGATTCGCATGGTCCTTAATAAATTATATATGGTACTGCATAAAACAACCATCAATGCAGAGATTTTTGTTACATTCTAGGCACTTCCAAACAGTTCTCGTGGTGATTTTTTTCTGGGCGCACAACCAACAGCGACTTTGTTTAAAGCCTGTCTTTATTGGGAAATGACGATGTTCGACTTTAGGTCTGCTGGTCGTGGGTGTCGTTGGCAATTTCGTCAGTCCGGTTCTCGAATTTATAAGTCGCGGTTCTGTCGTGAGGTCAATATGTCTGTGTAATTTAAGTAAGTCTTCCGCCAAAGTTGTCCTGAACTGTCTATGTGACAAATTTGGATGGGCCGATTTGAAAATAATGTAACAATTAAATATGGCAGTGTTAAAAAGGCGACGAAACACTTTTTTGTACCATATTTTGTTCCGTGCACGTTCCATGGGATGAGCAGACAAGAATTGGTCTTTCCTGTCTACTCCTCCCATGGATTTGTTGTAGTCCAGGACAACGGATGGCTTGTATTTCACTCCATCATATTTTTGTCGCATTCCGACTTGGAGGGAATGGTATGTCGAGATCATGCTAACTAGGTTAGAATCTCGAAATACGATTACCGACAAATCGGAACAGTAGCTTGCCAATACTTCACCTTGTCTTAGTTCCGTCTTAGTAATTGTCTTCAGTGAATCGGGAACGAATTCCCGATTTAGTCGTAAGGTCCCAAAGCAGTCTGTCTGTTGTCGTTTCAGACACCGCGCTAATAATGGACTATTATAAAAATTGTCCATTATTAACGTGTGTCCGCGGTGAAGTAAAGGTTCTACTAAGTCATAAACAATTTTGGCAGTAGCATTGCTGGGACGTACATCGCTACTGCCAGTTATTACATGTTCAGTCATGTCTGTGTCATCAGGTCTCTCGTCAGTATCATCAGGTCGCTCGTCAGTGTCATCAGGTCTGTCGTCAGTGTCCTCAGGTCCCTCGTCAGTGTCAATACGGTTAGTCTCGTCAGATGTTGTTGCAGTCGCAGTCCTAGTCTTTTCTTTTCCCACATAAATAAAAAACTTCCAAAGATAACCGGAGGAAGACTCACAAAGCTCGTAAGTCTTCACTCCGACATGAGCTGCCTTTGACAAGATTTTCTGAGCGAATCCTAGTCGCCCGTGCCACTTTAGCAGGGACTCGTCAATGACAATATCTTGGGAAGGATAATATAAATGTGAGAATTTATCGTTAAAATAGTCAGTCACCATTTGAATTTTAGATAGTTTATTTGGTTCTGTTATTGTCTCGTTATCGACGAAATGGAGCAGTGACTTTATTAGTAAAAATCTATTGTATGAAATAATTTTTCTGAAATAAGGCATAGTGCCAAAACCATTAAATCTAAAATAGGATTCCTCTTCCGGTAAGGAGTACAGCCCTTGAAGTATTATTATAGCTAAAAAACTGACCATTTCGTTCCTGTCCGTTGGTGTCCATCGGTGCAGTCTTATAGTCGGTAAAAAAATATTTTGGTCTTTTAATAATTTAATTTTTTGGTCGGCATATCTATTAGTCTCAGTGCAAATTTTGTCTATGAAGTTAGTATCTATCATTTTATAAAACAAGTCGACGATACTTGTTGCCTGTGTGATTGGAAATGTCGGTCCTGGAGTCCCGGTAAAATTATCTCGTCGCCCTGCAAAAATCTGTCGGTCTTTTTTCCAGTCAAAAGTAAAACAGTCATTTGAACAGTCATTTGATGCGATCTCTCTGATTGCTAAGTCGTTTAGTCGGTCTTCCTGTTCTAGTACACGAGTCTCGAATACCGTCATGTCAGTTTCAAGCGCAGGCTCCGTTGTAGCGTTGCGTGAGATCGTGAAAAAAAAGTCGTCGTTTTCAATGTCCATGTCACAGTCACTAAAGTCATCGGTCAATTCAATCCATTCCCCAACAGCCTCGTCGAAATTTTTGTCCGTAACCTCTGAAAAAAGAAATTACTGTTAACAATTCGTGGTTTTCTATATTTGACTTCTAGATGAATAAATTGAATAATGCGTACCAATCGAAGTACGCTGTTTACTACAGGAAGGCGCCACAGAAACTACGACGTCAGCTACAATATTGTTTCCTGAAATATGAATTATGCTTAAATATATTGTTTACTTCAATTTCAAATTAATCTTAACTTTCACTAGAATTTACCTCTGTAAATGTGACCTGAATTGTTTTTTGGTCTTTCTGCTCCTTTATCAATGGCCACTTTGATACAGGAGCAGAAAGACTAAAACAATAAAACAAAAATGTTTATTAATAATATTTCAGCTATTTGTGTGTAGTTGTGTGAATATGCATCAATGTGTATCTATTTAATCTGTCAAGTTATTTACTGGCGAAGAATTTGTAGAAGGCATGCCCTTTTTTCTAGGAGTCTTCGACATTAATGCTCGGTTTATTTCCGTATTCAAACGGTCCGGATCTAGACTGTCTAGAGAGTTTGGAGAATTAGGGACAGTATCAATATCTGGCGTACCCATACGCAGCACTGGACGTTCTACTTCTTGGTCTTCTGTAACAAACATTATGAGGTTTAGGATTGTTATAAAATTATTAATACCTAGGCCTAGTAATGGATTTACTTACCTATCTCAGCGTCCTGAGGCGGCGATGGTTGAATTTCGTCTGTAACAAACAGCATCAAGTCAAGTCATTAAGAATTATTTTGTGACCAGGTAAAGGCAGAGTAAAATATTTGCTTACGTATCTCGATGTCCCCGTGCGGCAATAGTTGAATATTATCTATAACAAAAAAACAGCAGGTTAATTATCAGGTTAAATAAATCATAAAAAGAAGTTTGTGACCAGTTCCAGGTTTAGTAAAATATTTGCTTACGTATCTCAGCGTCCTCGGGCGGCGGTAATTCAATGTTATCTGTAACAAAAACCATCTGGTTAATTAAGTCATAAAAATAAGTTTTTAACCAAATTCAGGTCTAGTAAAACATTTACTTACGTATCTCGACGTTCGCCATGCTTTCGGCTAGTCTGGGAGGCACCAATTGTATATCCTCTAAAACAAATAATATAAATTCAAATATACAACAATATGTTAGTAAAATGTATTTATTTATTTATTTATATATACTTTATTGTACACCACAAAAATACATAACAAGAAATAATAATTATGCACTACAAAATATACAATGGGCGACCTTATCGCTTTCTGCGATCTCTTCCAGGCAACCTTAGAAAGGACAAAATTAAAAAAAAAAATGGATAAAATTATTAAGTACAAATCACTCTTTACCTAAAATGATAATTTTTTTTCCCTGAAGATCAGATTCTTGCACGAACTCACATGGTTCGCGCTCCGGCGACGCCGATCTGCCAGAAAAGGATAACTTAAAGCCTTTTTGCTAAATTATGCTATAGTATGTTGTAAATATACTTACCGGGCGCGCCTTTTGCGTGGTGGCGCGTCAGGCAATAAAATTCGAGCAAGCTGAGCGTCACGCTTGCGAGTTACAAGTTCTTTTCTCACCACCGCTGGCAGTGCTGCAATGCGTCTCAGCGTGACTTGCCGCTGAGCGCGTATTAAGTCTAGTTCACTGCTAAAAAGAAATTGTATCCTGTAGCATCAAAAATAAAAGAAATACAATAAATCTGTGTAAAATATGTATACTTGCCTTCCTGCTTGGGAGGGCTGATTGTCTTGTTCTGTCTTGTCATGGTTGCCACGGCTACCACGGCCGCCACTACTACCACGGCCGCCACGACTACCACGGCCGCCACGGCTACCGCGGCCACCACGGCCGCCACGGCTACCACGGCCGCCACGGCTACCACGGCCACCACGACCGCCACTACTGCCATGACCTCTAAGGCTCCCGTGGTCAGACGGCAGATTATTTTCACTAGGCGATCTACAATATTATATAACTATTGAAAACTTGACTACATAATACAATGCACATGCAGCCATAAGTTCGGTGACAAGGAGCTTCATCGTTGATCACGATAACGATCAGTATGTATATATATGAGTAAAATAAAATGTACGAAAATTATACCGAAAAATTAATGATTTTGATTAAATATGAGACTTAAATTGTCAATACATCACAAAGAGAATAAAGTGAATTGAAATAAAAAAGAGAGAGCGAAGCACTAGAGTAAAACTCGACAATTATAAACAAGCATAACATTAATATATCATAAAAACAAAATCTGTGCGATGCATGATGAAACACAACCATCCAAGCGAAAAAAAAACAAGACCCAAAACCGCAAACCTAACAAAGCATAAAAATATTGCAAACATATTTTGCTGTTTGTACCGACCCTTATTTAGAACCATTGTAGTGACGTCCGTGGATAGCAAACAATCCACAACAAAAAACCTGAGGAACACAATGACGTTTTAAAGGAATCTTCAGTGAATACAGTATATTTCTGTTTGAAAAGTGCATTATTATGTTTAATACGAACTATCACTCATTACTTATGGATGATTTTGCTGAAAAACAACGTAAACTTATCTAAAATTGGGCTAACAAGTTAAGAGCGGCCATTTTTTTCGAAACAGCTATACTTTGATTTGATATTAAGACTCTATTTTTCACTTTGATCTGTGATATGTATACGTAATTATAAAGCACAAATTATATAGTTTATTTTGATGTATAATAATCTAAGAAATAATGAACAAAACTCAAATACTTACGACATAATTGCTGGCACTCCAAAAGCACTTGTTCACTATCACGAAGTTAGACTGAACTGAAGTTTGTTTTTTAATATTCATTCGTCAAGCCTTGTTACACTGCCATCTCGTATTTTAGTATGTAAACTAGTTCATCAACTGTCAATTCTATAAGTAAAACTCAGAAAAAGTATCGTAGTTTGATCATAGATGACTCTTTTCTAAAACTTGACGCTATGGATACACAAGTATCCCGGACGTACTACGCTACTTTTATTTTTGATACTTTTCTATCCATGAACGCTTGAGTGGATATAAGATGCTAAGCAGTACTTACCCATGAAATGGGATCTTTAAATGGTTTTCATGATTATGTGATGAGTTGTGACACCCTTTCACTGCACAGTATGTCATTTTTTTTCGAAATTGCGCGAGCTCTTTACGGGAACAGTTGTTCTTGAGTACTGACGCACCGAAAGTCGTACGTAGCCCTAAAAGGCTAACTTGAAATTGCTTCACTTTGAACGCGACTACTGCGGTTCTAATGTTACGGCTACACTACCTTACCGTTCTACCGGGTTGTTACCGCAATAATTATAGCATTTAATTACCGTTTAAATTACTGCGTGAAGTGGTATGGTTACACTAGAGTTTACCTAGATATGTCAATAAATTAGGCGGTAAAAAATTCATTTTTCAAGATGGAGGTTGAAGCTGCAGCTGTGTTGTATTTTATGAGTGCCAATTATTTTTACATGAATCATTTAAATTATTACAAAACTAAAGCAAGACTAAAAAGAAGATGGTGGATGATAAAAATGCACAGAAGCCGTACAAGGTTAGAGTTTTCCTATTATTATGATTGTTTGAATCATGGTTTTATTTGAGGAGGTGGAGAACTAAACCCAGCCTTACTTTTCCACTTTTTCTACTTATAGAATATAAGAATACAGTAAAATAGGTATAGGTATATCTTCAACATGTGCATTTGGTTTTAATAATGTAGGTATGTAGGAAAATTTTAAAAGTGGAAAAATGAGGTTTTGTTCCACTTCCTCATTTATTATAAGAACATTGCCTTCACTTTATTTATTTTTTCATTTATTTCAGGAGAACAATGGAAGAAAATATATTCTCTGACTTGCTAGCTGAACCAAGTCAACAATTTATTGGATTCGTCCGAATGTCATCGACTGATTTCGAAATACTCCTTAACAAAGTGGCCCCTATTATAGCAAAACAAGAGACTAAATTTCGAGAATCTATTCCAGCCAAAGTACGATTAGCCATCACATTACGATATTTAGCTTCTGGAAATAGTTTCAGAAGTTTACATTATTTGTTTAAGATGTCCCATCAAGTTATTTCCAATATTGTCAAAGACTTTTGTGCTGCTTTGATAACTGTTTTGAAAGACTTAATCAAGTTACCTTCGTCTCAAGACGAGTGGCTACAAAAGGAGGCCGGTTTTAGAGACAGATTTCCCCATTGCTTGGGAGCCCTCGATGGCAAACATGTGGTGGTGATATCACCGATTCACAGTGGTTCCGAATATTTTAATTACAAACATTCATTTAGTATTGTGTTGATGGCCTTGGTGGATAGCAATTATTGTTTTATGTTCTGTGATGTTGGAAGCAAGGGAAGAATTAGCGATGGTGGTGTATTTAGAGACAGTATTTTATTTGAAAAGTTACACAATAACACCTTAAATTGCCACAACCTAAGCCACTTTCTAATGATAATGTACCTATGCCTTACGTTATTGTTGCTGATAATGCATTTCCATTACATCCCAATTTAATGAAGCCTTATCCTGGTGACCATCCAGAAGGAAGTATGCAACGAAAATTTAATCGGAAACTATCTTCCGTCCGCATCGTTGTAGAAAATGCATTTGGCGTAATGTCAGCTCGGTTTCGAGTACTTAGGGCACCTATAGCTCTACAACCACGTGAAGCTTCAAAAGTAGTCATGGCCTGTGCTTTATTACATAACTTTTTGAGAAGAAGTCCCAACTCACGATCTACTTACACACCACCAGGCTACGTTGACCAGATAATGAACGGAGAAATAACAAGATCAGGTAATTGGCGACAAGATATCGGAGATGGCAGCGGTGCTTTAAGGCCATTAGGGTCAGTTCCGCGACGTTCAAGTTTACTCGCAACAGAAGTAAGGAATAAATTCTCTGAGCATTTCATGAATATCGAATAGTACCTACTACTGTGTAATTTAGATAAAAATAAAACAAAACCGAAATAATTAATAGTCTTTTATTTAACTTTAATATAACTATGTAGGCAAAAAACAGGTAAATGAGATCGAACTTATGTAAGTAAAACTAATCAAGTAATTTGTTATCAAGTATTTGGACACCGCCGGTGTTAGTTATGATAATCCGTCTTGCTGAGTCTGAAGTAGCAGTTGTTTGCGCTGGTGTCGAATGTACTCTGCCTCGTTCAACATTTGATAGCAATGACTGTGATGAAGTAAGAGTAGTTTGTGTTGGAATAAACGTAACTTGTGTGTTTTGTCCGCTTTCCAAGTCATAGGCTAAAAAATTTGTTTGCGCTAGTTCCGAGTAGGGTCTATTTTGTCCGTAGTTTATTAGCAATGGCTGTGATGAAGTACTTTGTGTAGAAATAAATGTATCTTGAGGGTTTGGCCGGTCTTCCAAGTCATAGGATGTAATATTTGCTTGCGTCATGGGTACTGAATAGAGTCTACTTTTTCCGACGTTTGACGGCAGTGATTGTGATGATGATGAACCACACGAAGATGGAGTACGATTTCTCATAATTGACTGAAATACTAAATTTTGAATGTCATTCATCAAACACTCTCTGTCGAAAGGATCCTTTATTTTTCTAATTTTGGCTGCTATCATTAACCCAAAGTGGTCGTACTCATCAACATTTGCTTTTTGAGTTATAGATTTCATACAATCAAATGCTTCGTCCATTTGTTTTTTGGCTGCAATTATTTCTGGTGGTGCAACATTTTTCTTAACAAAGCGTTGTTTGTTTGTTGACTGATTAGGAGGTCGCAAGCTACTGGCGCCTTCTTTTGCTTGTCTTAACGAATTCTGATCATGTGTCGTACTTGGTGTAGGGGAATCTATTATATATCCTGATTAGTTTCCTGAGCTTCAGAATCCACCCTTGCATCTGACGAAGGAACCTGAAACATTTTTTATGCTTAGTCATTCAAACATTAATATTTTACATACAATATAGCTTTCAATTCTAATCAATTAGTTAGCTGGAAGAAAATGCTATGTATTGTTAGACTAAGAAGTCGATGAATGAGCGCATCCCTAATGTCGTCGCCATCGCGCATCTTCGCCCCCGCACTAGCATCTTTGACAGTCGAACAGAGAATTACGCGCTCTTTTTACGATGTTAAACTTTTTGAATAGTTTGAAGTTGTAATTAAATGTTTTATATTTTAAAATTACGTTTATTACTAATAGTATATATACATTTTTATTCTAAATAATACAAAAAAGGGCTAAGTAAAAAACTAACCTCTGAATTCAATTCACTGTTGGAATCATAAACTGGTCGTAGAAAACTGTTCATAAGTTCAAATGCATACCAGTTAGTACTATAAATTTCACTTGTTCCCGCTCCAGACTGTAATGATTTTTTATGTTTATTTAGATGGTTTCGGTAATAATTCATCAAGGATTCTTTTTTCTTCTTCAAATCATCTATTGTACTTGGAAATGATAAATTTTGTTTGATCCGACGCCATGCATCATTTTGTACACTACGATTTTTATGGGCTTTTTGTCGGGTACCCCAAAGAGACGGTTCGGATTGGAATAATTCCAAAAATTCGAGCGCTTTTTCATTTGACCACTCCATGTCGGTCTATACGTGCGTCGACATTAAGCTCATGTTGCACACTGGACAAACGGTAGTGTGGCCATAAACGCAATAATTACTGCGGTAATCTTCTTTGATATGCGAAAAAAGACCGCCGCTGGAGCTATTGTCTACCGTCATTTGCCATATTGATTGGCATTGTAAAATTATGACCATAAATCGTGGTTACACCTAGGCGTTATTGAAGTTATGGCAATAATAATTGGCATATCACAGTAGTGTGGCCGTAACATAAGCCTATTAATTCTATGACCGTAATGCGCAACTCGGCATATTTTCTTAGAAAATATTTTTCTTTAGTTTGACAGTTTGTCAAGAATACGACACAACATGCAGGTATACCACACTAGACTGAGCGACTATTGTCCACTAGGACAAATGTATCGGATTACGATTTTTTTCGCTATGTCCCGTCTATTGTGTAGTATAATTTAATGTCTTTGGTTTTCTTCAAGAATCGTCGAGAGCATTCGACGATATCCGTTACGACTGGTCGTGCTGCCGCTGCTCGCCGCCAGGGGCGCCACTATATTCGCCGAAACAAGTAGCCGTTTGGTAGCATCGGTAAATCAACGAGGTTCCAACCGCTCACCGCTAGAGGCCTCCGTTGTGCTCATCAAGCTGCAACCAATCATCGTGTACTCCGGTTCACTACCAACCTAATCCATCGAAATTCTGCTGCTCGCTACTCGCCGCTTGGGGGCGTTTCTGTGCTTCCGCCCAGTTTTCTGCTGTGTCGCCATTTTGAGACTCTGTGTGTTATAGAGATGGGTAATCTTTATTCCGACAAGTGAATTGATTCACTTATTCCGACTCCGACTCCGGTACCGGTTCACCTTATCGGCTCCTTCGGTTCCGTTTGGCACCCGGACTCACTCGGTTATTTTGGTTCCGCGGTTCGACCAGAACATTTTATTCATTCGGATCTTTGGAATACTTTGGATCATTTGGCACATTTTGAATTGAACAGTTTACATTACAGAACTTACAGTAGGACATTTTATTTTATTTTATTCATACGATTTAAATTTCGGACAGCGTAAATTGTTAGAAAAGAAAGAAATGAAATAAAAATAATTTTAAAATAAGTCTTTATTATGAGTACTACTTTTTAATCAGTTCTTTTTTTCTCTCTATATCTTTCTTATAATAAAAAAAATGTTTTGGTTACTTTACATGTTATGATTTAAAAATAGAAGCTTTCTAACTTTTGAAGAAGTTATTCTTGATCTTTTTCATTGATAATTTGACCCGCTTTAGAAAATAATCGTTCGCATGGAACTGACGTTGCAGCCACGCATAATTTTTTTTTTCATAAAGAAATAAATGTGCGGGTACATGGTTTTCCTCTGCTCCCACCATACTAGCGGGTCTTTGGAGCGGTGCAGGTAATCTTCTTGAAGATATTTTTGTAACTCTCTGATGCCAGCCGCTGTAGGATTTTCCGGTACTAAGTTTTCAATTTCTGAGTCAAAGTCATCCCATATTGACGGCAGTTTGGATTGGATGGATGTGGATCCGCTTGTAGATGGTCTGTCTATTGTTATGATTGAATTATCCTGCGTTTCTTTGTGTATGAGAGCAGTCAGCTTAGTCTTGAGACGATCTACAGCGCGATCATAATTATGTGGGAACTTAAACCCCTTCTTTTTGAATCGTGGATCCAAAACCGTTGCCTCGGATATTATCATATCTGTTTCCAGACCTTGGAATCGTCCAATAAGCCCTTCTTTTAAATTATCGATTAATTGTACAATTTCTATGGGTATAGTATGAGTATTTTCTAGTATCGTTGCCTCTTGTTTATTAGTATGGTCTATCATTATTCTGTAGTATAATGGCGCTTTGGACAGAGTGATATATTTTTCCCCACATACCTCTGTGGTCACCTCATAGAATTTTTTTAAAATAGGTACTGCGCATTCTATTATTGCCCATTCGTCAGAGATAGTGATAAGTCAGGTCTAATTATTGCCAAAGTAGAAATTAGGCATTCCTTTACTTTGAGAACTCTATCTAGCATTTCATACGTACTATTCCACCTGGTAGGTGTGTCTTGTTTTAATTTAAGTTCTGGTGTACCCATATTTTTTGCCATTTCTTTATATTTGGCCTTTGCTTGAGCACTTTTCTTAAATATTGCACTATACTTTTCACTTTAGATATAGTTTCGCCAATTGTGTTGGGAATAGGCTCTGAAGATTTAGTGCCCAGGGCATCCTGCAATATAAGATTTATCTTATGGGCAAAACAGCCAATTGATTGCCAATTTCCATTTCTTACAGCTGCTAATATGTTCGCGGCGTTGTCGCTGACGATAGCTACAATTTTATCTTCTATATTCCATTCTTGGAAAACAGATTTCAAAAAAGAAGTAAAATTACTGGCCGTGTGATTACCTGAATATTGCACACAGTCTAAAAGATAATTTTTCAAAATTGTTTTGTCATCAATAAAATGGGCTGTGACCGCAATAAATGAATCATTATTCATAGAAGTCCATCCATCTGTTGTAATACACACTGCTTGTGCCTTTAAGATATCTTCTTTTACACATGATTGCACTTCGCAATAATATTTAGTCAAGAGGCTGTTTGATAACGTTTTTCTTGTAGGCAAGCTATAATTCGGATTCAACATTTCCACAATTTTTTTAAATTCTACATCTTCAACAAGTCTAAAAGGTTGGTACTCTTTTGATATAATTTTAACAAGCTGGCGATCAAGTTCAGCCGATTTTCTTACACTATTTTTGAATAAAATAATCTGTAATTGTCGGGGCTATATTATTTAAATGAGCGGAGGCAGTTGGCGACGGGTCAACTTGAGCTGATGTGCTTGGGACTGGAGCCGTAGAGTCAGTGTGAGGAGTCAATAAGGTTTCCGGATCCGCGTTCGGAACCGGCACCTTTGGATCAGTACCACCGGAGTTACCCACCTCTAGTGTGTTAAGTGTTTGTAGCTCAAGACGTGTACGCTAACATTAAGCTAAGATTAATAGATACTTAATCAAGTTAGTTATCAAAGTGCAAAGTATTTTGTACAAAAATGTCCGACTCCGATTGTGATACTCGTGATGAGAAGTTGGCATTGATGAGGAAGCGTGCTGCCGTGAAGGGCGTGTTATCAAAGTACTTCAACTTGATCAAAGAACAAAAAGCAGATTGCGATTATCAAGCTCTTCTCGTTAAAGAGGAGCGCCTGAGATCTGCCTTTGAAAAATTCGAAAGCTTGAACTTGGAAGTTTGTGCTGTTGATCCTACCGCTGACGATTTTGATGCCGTCGAGTCCAAATATTTAGAAAGTCTAACAGTCTTAAAATCTCTTCTTATCAGTACTTCGTCATCACCACAGCATGCTGCTCCTCCTCCAAAACAGCTAACTAAATTGCCTCAAGTCAATGTACCAACATTTACGGGTAAGTACTCAGAGTACAAATCCTTCATAGGATTATTTGATGCATTAATTCATCGCAATCACAGTTTAGAAAGCATTCAAAAATTGTTTTATCTTCGTACCTTTCTGCAAGACGAGCCTCTCGACCTCGTCAAAAATTTACCTTTAGTAGCTGAAAGCTATAGCGAGGCCAGGGTCATATTACAGGATCGCTATGACATAACTATAAAATAACTTGTGATCATATTAACAGCCTGCTAGACTTAACGCCTATAACTAAGTCGCCTAACACACAATATTAGGATGTTTGTATCTACTGTGAAACAGCAGTTATCTGCTCTAAAAATTTAAATCACAATATTAGTTCATGGGATCCCATTATTCTTTGTCACATTATTGTGACACGAAAGCTAGATATGTATTGCAGTAAAGATTACCAACTCATTAGAGATAAAAACCCTAAAGTTTGTGACTTCATCGGATTTTTAGAGAAGCGAGCACTTGCCCTTGAGGATGCAGAGAAGACTCCGGTAAAGGTCCCCACAGCAAAAGCGACTCACATGGTAACTGTTAAAAAAGGTGATGCAGGAGCTGGATCCATGAATAACACGCCGCCACCAACAGTCTGCATACTATGTAAGTCGTCCCACAAGTTATTTCTTTGTCCTAAATTTAAATTAATGTCTGTGTCAGATCGTTCAAAATTTGTCACAGATAATAAACTATGTAATATTTGTTTAAACAAGTGCAGGTTTTTCTTCAAGTGTGAAGTATGCAAAGAAAGGCGCAATACCTTACTTCACCTAGATAAAGCCCAGTCACCTGTGACTTTGTTTACAGGGTCAAATACTAAACATGTTTTGTTGCCTACAGTCCGAGTTAAGCTAATTGCGTCTAATAGAACTGAGGTACATGTTAGGGCCCTCCTTGACAGTGGGTCTCAAATATCTTTTATTACAAGTGAACTGGTACAATAGGCTTGTTTCATAAAAAAAAAAATTTGTCCGAAAGGTAGATTAATAAAAAATATTGGACACGTATTTTTCATATTTTGACGTAATCAAAAGATTACGGCGATACATTGAGTTCAAATGGGGCATGACGTCACTGCTTGCTAGATTTTATACTGATTTGTGACGTTGCGAGCCCCCACTCTCCAACTTTAATGCGTGTTTTCTAAGTTATTTTTTATTAATATGATTAAGCAAAAAATACGTGTCTAATATTTTTTTAATATCTGAAAGACGGACTAAATAGAATTTCTTTTTTTTTACCTAGGCAACTACCGTATTATTAAAATTAGAACTCAAGGAAGCCAACACCCCGGTATTGGGTATTGGTAGTACAATTAATATTGGAAAAAAGGTCAACATTCAGTTACATTCAATTGTAAATGAATTTAATATCCCTGTAACTTGTTACATATTAAACAGTATTACCAGTAAACTGCCTCAGGTAAAAATTAACTTGAAAAATATGGTTCTTCCCCAAAATATCAATCTTGCTGACAAAACTTTTAATAAACGAGGTGTTATACACATGTTATTAGGAGCTGATGTGTTTTTCCAGGTGCTGCTACCGCCTGAGCTTGAATTGGGTATCCAGGAGCTCACTCATCCTGGAAGCAGTGCCACTACACCTACAGTTCCAGTACTACACACTCAATTTGGATATGTAATAGCTGGTTCTGTACCTGCAGCTCCACATTCAAAACAAGTAACATCTTTATTTTGTCAAACCTGTGATGATTCTTTAAATGATACTCTTTGCAAATTTTGGGAGACGGAAAGTATTCCTGAAGTCTATTCTGAAAAATTACCTGAACAAGAGGCATGTGAGAAGCTATTTTGTAGCACTGTAATATTAGATACTAAAAATAATAGTTTTCAAGTTGCGCTACCTCTTAAGTTGCCATTAGAATCCATCAATAAAACTCTTGTGAATTCGTTTAATTTAGCATTAAAAAGATATCTTAATTTAGAAATCAGATTGCATAAAGATGATTTTCTTTACAATTTATATAAAGAATTTATACATGACTATTTGAAACAAGGGCATGGTACAGTCATCGATATCAGCAAATATGACCTTTGTACTGACCCAGTATATTTCTTGCCACATCACCCTATCCTAAGACTTGATAAAAGGACAACCAAGTGCCAGGTAGTATTTGATGGGTCTATGAAAACTAGTACCAAGATTTCTCTGAATGACATGTTATTGAATGGACCTGTAGTTCAAAAAGAATTGATAGATATTTTGATATTATTCAGAGTTGACAAATATATTTTCATAACCGATATAAAAAGTATGTTCAGACAAATATCGTTAGATCCTAAGTTTAGGTCTTTACAAAATATCCTTTGGAGGGACAGCCCCAAGGATAAAATTCAGTGCATACAGTTAAACACTGTCACGTATTCCTCTTAAGTGTTCCTCTTATTTGGCTACACGTTGCTTAAAAGAATTAGCACAAATATATAAGCATGAGTATCCTCTGGCTGCAGAAATACTCACAAATTACATGTACATTGATGATGCACTTGTGTCTCAAGGTTCTCCAAGTCTTCTAATAGAGGCAAAAAGAAAACTTTGTGAGCTTCTGAAAATTGGTGGATTTCAATTACATAAATGGTTTTCAAACTGTCCTGAATTGTTAGCTGACATACCTGAATCACTACAACATTTTGACAATATAGAGTTAGAGAAAAACAATGCTTCCCTTAAAACATTAGGCATTCATTATAACATTAATAGTGACACATTCATGCTTTCATGCCCAAATTCCAATGCTTGCATGCCTACCACTAAACGTGAAATATTAAGCTTTATTGGGAAATTTTATGACCCACTAGGATTAGCTGGGCCTATGGTGGTAAGAGCCAAGGTAATTATGCAAAGGATATGGCAAGCCCATATAGCTTGGGATGCACAATTGGTTGATAAACTGCTTAAAGCATGGAGTGACTTTTATGATAGCATTAATGACATGACGCCTATAGCTATACCACGTTACATTTCATGCAATGCGCGTTCTATCCAGATCATAGGATTTTGCGATGCATCAAGCTCTGCCGCATATGGATGTTGTATTTATTTCAGGGTCGTTGATGTCACTGGCGCAGTCAAAGTCTCTTTACTCGGTTCAAAATCACGTGTCAATCCGTTGATACAAAACCTAACTGTGCCCAGGCTTGAGCTTAATGCTGCTGTATTGCTAGCCAAACTTGTTGCCAGAGTATGTAACACACTGCAACTTAAATTAAAAATTGATAATGTTGTCTTATATTCTGATTCACAAATAGTTTTAGCATGGATAAAAACCAACATAAATACACTCAATGCTTATGTGTCATCATCATAGGGTAAAAGTCATTGCACACCTTACACATAAATTTCATTGGGCATACATAAGTTCTGAGGAAAACCCTGCTGATTGCCTAAGGAAATGTATCTTGCTGCATGAATTGCTTAGTCATCCTTTATGGTGGAGTGGTCCTATCCTCTTGCATCATGGTGAGTACAATCCCAAAAAATTGACAGATTTGCCGTTTGATGGTGACTTGCCGGAGACTAAGAGTTGTGCTGCAACCTCAAGTGCATTTGTTTGCACTCTTCCAGAAGAACAAATATGTTTGGACTTTCTTAATAAGTTCTCAGACATAAATAAAATGCAACGTATATTAGCATACATACTACGTTTCGTTCAGTATACAAGGTATAAAAATGTAAAAAACAATGGCTGCTTAGCAAGTAAAGAATTTAATGATTCATTATTGATGATTGTAAAAGCTGAGCAGCAAAAATATTTAAAAGATAATATTAATGATTTAAGATACAAAAATAAAATTTTAAAAGGTAATTTAAGGCCACTAGCTCCTTTTATTGACGACAGGGATCTAGTTAGAGTAGGTGGACCTCTGCAAAATGCTTCGATTCCATATTCTCAGAAACATCCAGTGGTTCTGCCTCGAGATTCGCGCGTTACACAATTGATAATACAAAGCGAACATGTAAAAAATCTCCATGCAGGACAAAGACTGGTCTTGTCAACAATAAATCAAAAGTTTTGGATCGTAAATGGCATTCAAGAAGTTAAAAAAGTCATTCATAAATGCGTTATTTGCTTTAAATTAAAAGCCGACACTGCCAATCAATTGATGGGGTCTCTGCCTCATGATAGAGTAAATGCATGTCGACCTTTTCAAAAAATTGGATTAGATTTTGCTGGACCAATTTTAGTAAAACAATCTAGAATTAGAAAACCAATAGTAACTAAGGGCCTGGCCACAGTCTCTGGCGGTGCGGAGCGCGGTGCGGCGGGAGACGCGGCGTGCGGCGTGATTTGCGATGGCATGCCACAGCTAGAGTAGTTGCGACCGCGGCGGCGTCAGCGGTGGACGTATTTAGAGAGCGGCTAAACTATTAAAATGCCCCTATCAAAAGTGGCACGGTATTGCCTTGAAACAAGTGCGTTCTTAGCTCAAGATATCATTCATTCAAGAATAGGGACGCACCCAGTTAACCAGAAAAGGAGAGAACTTGGCGAATTTCACACTCTTTATTATGAATATAGGAACTATCCCGATAAATTTTTCGAATATACGAGGGCAAGCATAGAAACTTTTGATTATATACTCGGCCACATACACGAAGACTTGAAAGCAAAGGTTAATTTCAAGAAAATTGTTTCACCTCTTGAACAGCTGTTTCTAACTTTAAGGTAAGTACCTATGTAGATAAATAAAAGCATTAATTTGATTATGACTAGTTATTTATTTATTTATTAATGTAACATAGTCAAATTATTAATCACCCATTTTGTTTTTAATTATAATTATATTTTTGGCATGTCATTTGGTCAATAATTAAGTTCTTAACTTTTTGCTGAATTATCAATTATTAATATTATTTATGCCGTAGTCAGAAGGCGCAGGTTGAGTGTAATAGCCTGGAAATTGATTGAGACTAATTTCGTCCATCAAAGCTTGAGTGAATTTATTTCTCAGTCTCATTTTCTGTAACACATTAAGCTTCTCCATTTCTGGCAATAGACTCATCAAAAAGTGATAGTCATCTGACCTGGGAATGTCTTTTTCTTTACCACCTGCTAAGTCAGCTTCCAATAACTTCAATTTTTTTCTCTCTATTTCTAAATACTCAGCACGGATTTCAGTTGTTTTCATTCGTTTTCGGGAAGAATTTTGTGTTTCATTTTCTCTTGGGGTGGTAGCATGAGTGGAACGTGGAGTTGACGGTTGATGTGGCGGGGAGGTGGAAGTTGATGGCATCGGTGAAATTGACGGCGGAGGCGGCGATGATTCCAAGAGTGACGGCGACAATTCTTCTGTTAGGTCTTGAGTTAAATTATCTTTTTCTATTAAGTTAGTCTCTCCTACGGTAGGCATATATTCGTTTTTCAAAAATGATAATTGTTCAAAATACTTCCACTGAGACTGATAATCTGAACCTTCATCTCCAGACCGGAACGTAGGTACTTTTTTGAGTTCTTTCCGGTAGCCGTCTTTTAGGTTCTTCCATTTTTTCTTTAAACTATCATCTGAAAATTAAAAGTATGTAATTACCAATATTGAAATTGCTTTTTTATTGCAGGTTCCTCGGTCACGGCGGATCATTTAGGTCTCTGGCTCAATCTTACCGATTAGGACAAAGGCCAAAGTAATTTATCAAACTCTAGAAGCTATTTGGAAAAATTTGGTCCAAATACATATGCCGCAGCCAACCTGTGATAAGTTAAAAAGTGTCGCAAATTTATTTTTTTCAAGATGGCAATTTCCTAACTGTTTGGGTGCGATAGACGGCAAACATTTCCGCATAATAAATCCACCGAATAGTGGAAGTGCATATTATAATTATAAAAAGTTTTTTTCATTAGTACTACAAGGAGTGTCAGATGCAGACTACAAGTTTATTATTGTAGAAGTCGGCGGGAAAGGCAAACAAAGTGATGGAGGCACTTTTCATTTTTCACAATTAAATAGATTATTAACAGAAAATAGATTCCACGTTCCACCGTCGCAGAGATTACCTAGTTCAAATCTGAATTTACCATACGTGTTAATTGGCGATGAAGCCTACCCTCTTAAAAATTATTTGATGCGCCCATATCCATCGGGTGGTTTAAATGCAGAAAAAAGAATTTTCAACAAAAGATTATCCCGGGCAAGAGTCACAATTGAGTGCGCGTTTGGTATTCTAACAAATAAATTTCGTATTTTTACGAGAAGTATAGAGGCAGACAAAAAGCACGCAACATTGATTATAAAGGTTTCGTGTCTGTTACACAATATTATAAGAGAAAGAGATGGAGACAGAGATGAAGATTTTCAGCAGTTTTTTTCGCAGTTGGGAGACTCGAATAATCACAATAGCGTACGCAGGTCAAGACGAAATAATCGGGCTACGATTCAAGCGACTAGAATACGAGATCAATTCAAACTTTATTTCAATAATCCAACCCAAGAATAGGTAGTATCTATGAAACCGTAAATATCTTCTTGAAATCTTGAATTTAAAGCATACTTTAGTACAAAGTTCATGTGGCTATAGCGACTTTGGATGTAACCGAGTGTAGCGACTGTTTTTAATGAATCATTTGTAACAAATTCCTAGAATTCCCATGCAGATATTGCGACCGGAGTCGGCCGCCAAAGAAAGACACAAAGATTTCTTTCTTTCACAAACATTTGTACATCCACACAGATGGTCAGCAAGTGTGAAGACCTTTACCTTTTGTTTATAGATATCAGCTAAGTAGGTAGGGAAGCGTGTACGTTTTGGAGTTAAATTTATGGTACAAAGTGATATTCTGAGTAGCAACTGGGTTTAGTAAACTTTTGAATAAGTATGGCTGCTAGACGCACATTCACTGTTAAAAGAAAAGGCGGAAATCATTTCAAAATTGAAAAACGGTTAAAAAAATGCTGATTTGTGCAAAGAATACAAAGTTTCCCCATTCAACAATATCTACGATGTGGAAAAACCGTGATAAAATATTAGAATGCTTTGAATCCAAATCCTTAAAAATTAAGAAAATCCGCAAAAAATTGGTAATAAATACTTACCACTATTATCAGGAAATTGTTGTTTTATTTCGGCCCACAATTTTTTTATAACATGCCTATATTTATGATGTGGATGTTTTGACATCCATATTGCTGGTCTACTCAATATTTCACTAATAAATTGTTCCATATCCATTATTTTTATAATACAACGCGCGATAAAAACAAAATGATTTGTTTCGGTCGTGCGATGTCTGAATGCGTCCACCGATGCCGCCGCGCGCGCCGCTCTGAGCTGTGGCCGCCTCGATACTCACTAGTACATTTGTTTCACTCGCACACCGCGCAGCCCATCGCCGCCGCGTACCGCGCGACTCTTCCCGCGCCGCAAGTCGCGCCGCAGTGAGCGTCGCCGGTAGCTGTGGCATACTTCATAGTTTGTCTACCATTTGTTTTCGCCGCTCACCGCTTGCCGCGCCTCCCGCCGCCCCGCAATCCGCGCCGCTCTTGGCTGTGGCCAGGGGGTAAGGCATATGTATGTGTATTCGTGTGCTTTGTGACAAAGGCCATACACCTAGAGCTAGCTTCAGATCTTAAAACGGAAACGTTTCTCGCCTGTTTGAAAAGATTCATAGCACGAAGGGGCCTACCCACTGATATCTATAGTGATAATGCATCAACTTTCAAGTGTGCAAATAAAAAGTTGCAAGAATTGTATAAATTACAAAAATCAAAGGAGCATCAAAAGGAAATTCATGATTTTCAGCACAGAAAGGCATTAACTTTAATTTTATTCCATGCTACTCCCCTATATTTGGTGTGCGTTACCTAGGCCAGATGTTGTCGAAAATGGTCATTTGAATCTAATAGATAATTAGTTTTGCGGCTTCTGTAATTGTTGCGCACATTTTTAAATTTGTTGCGCTTATAGTTTTTTAATTATTTCACAAAAACATTTCCTGCTGGGGTAACGTTATCCCAGCCAGACCTTTTTCTTTCTAATGGGAATATTTAAATAAATACTAGCTATAAAATTAGTTGTCTAGATGAAGTACATGTTGTGCCTTATTTTGTATTTGTTCTTTCATCGGTTGCGAAGTTATTCGAGATTTTGCTGGGGTAACGTTTTTGGTTTTGCTGGATCTTTGAAACGGTTAAGCGGATTCGTATCATATTTTGTACATGACTTCTTAGGAATTAGTTTAAATTTGTTCTGCAATAAAAAAAAAACCAAAATAATGCATAGTTTAAAGGTTATTTCATTAAATAGAAAAACACTTCAATTGGTTCCAGCACTCTCAATAAGAGGTCTAAAGACTTACTTTAAACGTTATTTTAAAGCTTGTAAATGACTTCAAATGTATGTGAAGTTTCATTAGTATCCTGTAAGTATTTAACAAGTTATGATGATATTCAGTTCTTCACGAGCACGGTCTTGATGCGCGCGGTGTTATTTGGCCACTGGATTGGATATATGAACTGAATGTTATGTCAATTATTAGTTGTTTAGTTCAGTTGTATATCAGTAAAATTTCAACGTAGTACATTGGATAATTAATGAGATAATACGATTAAAGTCATTAGGAAGTGAATGACCGAGGTAACCCGACCAAGTTTAGGTGGTTACGAAAAAGCGAAATCGCAGAACATTATGGTACCTTCTAAAATATGTAGGATAGTGTTACAAATTTAGTAGACATGTACACAAGTTTAAAAAAAAACTACATGTTTATTAACTCTCTGCAACTGAGGTGCCATTTTTATGTCTATTATATTGAGGAGTAGTCTGACAGACGTGTAAGTAGAGTACTATTTATGTTGTAGGTATTATAATTATATTTCGTCATGGAACTTGAATTAATATAACATTTGACATATTATTTTTAAATGGTTATTACAATGAGAGTTGCAATAAAACTCAGATTTAAGAATTTATAATTATATTTGTATCACTTACGAGATCAAGGAACTTTTGGTACAATGACTATTAAAAATTAACAAAATGAAAAATATTAAAAAACATAACAATAAAAACTTATATATATAAACTTATATATATACTTATATAACCAAGAAATACATGCCCCGAAGTTGGTCTTGACAAAGATACAATGTTGTAAGATGGTAATATATAATTGAAACACTTCTTAGCTATAATTATTATGTATTTTATAATCATCAGGTGTGACTTCTTACAACGTTCCCAACCGGTCGGGTGTCGAGCCATCCCAGCCCGCGTACCATAGATCAAAAAACCCCACTACATTAATGTTGCTACATCATAATAATCCTCTCACATCCCTTCTCTTTTCTTAAAACTAATTAATCATTACAATATTCATGCAAATAATTTGGTTTCTTAACAATTCGACCACTTCTAGTTTTTTTATTTTCTACAACGTTGTCAAAATTAAATGTAACATTCTTTTTGGTTTTACCATTTACTAAGTCATTATTAGCTCCAAGATCAGTCTGTTCCTCAGAACAATCTACAAAGTTATCCACATCACAATTAACATATTCGAAATTTAAATTATCATTATTTTCCACAATGTCATCTACATTATCTTTGTTACAATTACTATAGTCTATATCTATATAAGCTAAATTGTCACCACAGTTATCATCTGTTGCATTAAAATTTGTTACATTATCATTAAATCTTTCATTTAGAGTATCATTTTGTATTATACATTCTAGATCTTCATCATCATAATCATATGTATTTTTTACATTCAATTTTCTATATTTTGAACCTTTAAATATATTATATCTGTTTCTCAGAACTTTCTGCCCATTTTCTAATAATACTACATATGATCTATCTTTATCCCCTTCTTTTACAATTTTACCTGGGATTAACTTATTCTTGTTTCTATCTCTAATATAAACATTTTGTCTATTATAGAATATCATTCCTTTACCTTTAACCTTCCTATCATGATACATTTTATAACTGTCATTTTTCTTTTGTTCATAGTTTTTTATTTTCTTAAACTTTGTTTCATAATCATGTCTATTCACAGGTAACAAAGAAGCTACTTGTCTACCAATCATCATCTCGTTTGGCGACTTCAACTCATTATCAATAGGCATATTCCTGTATTCTAGCATAGCTAAATCTATATTCTTATTTTCCAATAAACATTTTTTTAACATCTTTTTAACTGTTTGAATGTGGCGTTCTACCATCCCATTAGACCTAGCATAATAAGGCGTTGATGTCTTATGTTTAAACCCAAATTGCTGACAGAAATCTACAAATACAGAACTTCTATATTGAGCTCCATCATCTGTATATAATAATTCAGGGATTCCCCATCTAGAGAATGATGTTTGTAAAGCTTTTATATGCTCCTCAGCTGATTGGTTTTTTAGTTCACATAACTCTACATACTTAGTAAGATAATCTACTATTAATAAAAAGATTTTATTATTAAAGAAAAACATATCAGCTCCTATTGTACTCCATGGTTTATCAGGAACTTCTCTTAATTTTAATGGTTCATAACTATGACTTTTTTGATACTGTAAACAGATGTCACAATTTTTAATCATGTCTTCTATTTCTTTATACATATGTGGCCAATATAACAATCCTTTTATTCTATTTTTACACTTTTCATAACCCATATGATTGTAATGAATTTGCTTTAACATGTCACAACGTAATGATTTTGGTACTAACAAAGCTGAATCCTTGAATATTAAACCATTGGCTACATATAAGCTTTCTTTAATAGAATGATAAAACTTTAATTGAAATGGTACTTATATCTGAATACTTAGGCCAATCATTTTGAATATAATTAATAAGCAATATCAAGTTTTCATCTTTAGCCGTTTCTTCTTGAAATATTTTTAATTTTTGTTCACTAATATTTAAATTTTCTATAATCATACAGACATGCATTTCTATGATTTCATCGATATCCTGATTACATATGTTATCTTGTACATATGCCCTAGATAATGCGTCAGCCATTAAGAACTCTTTACCAGGTTTATATTTAATATCTAAGTCATAACCTTGTATGCGCATTCTTAATTTCTGCAATCGTAAAGGAGTTTCATTCATTGATTTTTTAAATATCTGTTCAAGCGGTTTATGATCAGTTTCCACTGTAATTTGTTTGCCATATATGTATTGATGGTATTTTTCACATGCATACACAATTGCTAATAATTCCTTCTCAATTTGTGCCCATGATTTCTGCGAATCAGTTAGTGCTTTAGATGCATAAGCTACTGGTTTATTATGTTGTAATAAAACTGCTCCTAACCCTGTACTACTACTGTCAACCGACAGTGTAATAGGACTATTCATCTCAAAAAAAATTAAAACCGGTTCCGTAGTTAAGATTAGCTTCAATTTATTGAAATCTTCCCTTTGTCTTTCACCCCAAACAAATATTGAATCTTTTTTCACTAATTCTCTCAATGAATTTGTAATATCTGATAAGTTAGGTATAAATTTAGATACATAAGTTATGATTCCTAGAAATGTTTGTAACTCTTTTTTACTTGTGGGCTCTTTCATATTAACAATAGCTCTAACTTTCTCTGTATCCGGTCTAATACCTGTGCTACTCCATATATGGCCTACATATTTGACCTCAGTTACACCAAACTGACACTTATCTTTGTTGAATCTTACTCCTGCTTGTTTAGCCCTGTTCAAAACTTGTTTTAATCTCTTATCATGGGATTCTTTAGATTCACCCCATATTAACAATTCGTCAACATATTGTTCTACTCCCTCAATGTCACAAAATATGTCATGAAAACATTTACTAAAAACTTCAGGTGCTGAGTTTAAACCAAAGGGTAATCTTTTATAACAATACCTCCCATATTCACCAGCATTAAATGTTGTATATAATTGACTTTTTTCTGATAATTTTATCATGTAAAATCCTTTAGAGGCGTCTAGCACCGAAAAATACTTAGCATTAGGCATTCTAGCAACTAATTCCTCAAAAGTGCTCATTTTATATCTTTCTCTGATTATACATTTGTTCAAATTCTGCGGATCTAAACAAAGTCTGATAGAACCATCGTTCTTCTTCGCTACAACCATAGAATTAACCCATTCAGTAGGCTCATTTACTTTTCTAATGACACCTAACCTCACTAATTTATCCAATTCACTTTTAATTTGATTTTGTAATTTAAATGGAATTTTTCTAGGTCTTTCTACAATAGGTACACAATTTTCCTTTAATTTAATATCATATTCATATTTTAACTCACCTAATCCAGTGAATAATTCACTATATTCTGACACAATGCCACTTTTATTTACCAAACTCACCTTATTAATAATACCAAGCTTTACTGCAGTTGAATAACTTAAAATACTGGGTGTGTCTAAATTCACTACAAAGAGTTTACATATACAGTCACTGTTGTTGTATCTTAATTTTGCATCACAAGTTCCAAGTATATTGATGTCAGATCCATCAAAGTTTGTCAATCTTATTATATTCTTACATGAATTTAATTGCAATTTTAATTGATTCATTGTATTTCTATTTATGATATCCACTTGAGAACCTGTATCAATTTTGAATTTTACATATTTGTTATTTACTTGGATACTTATATACCACTCCTTGTCTACGGAGTTTACTGCATAAACTGTATCTATTCTAAACTGTTCTACCTTTTCACTGTTGACTACAGAACATTTATAAGTACAACATGACGCAAAATGATTAAATTTATTACATTTTACACATTTTTTACCGTATGCTGGGCATTTAGCATAACCATGAAACTTATTGCATTTACCACATGGTCTTGATGTACTGGCATCTCTTTTGAAGTGCTCACCTGATCTTTCTTGAAAATTTGATTGTCTGCCACTGGACGTTCCTCTCGCACCATACCTTGCTTGACCTGGAGTTCTACTCCGACCCCTGGCTTTTGGCTCTCGGTTACTTGATGATGGGCGTCTGCATGTACCTTTGTTTACTGCAGCTACTTCTTTTGACTGCTCACTATTTAGAGTTTTTATTTGACTTTGAGCCACTTGTGCGGCTTTACATATACTCATGCACTTGTCAAGAGTTAAATCCGGTATTCTTAGTAACTTTTCTCTAATATTACCATCCGTAATTCCCAGTACTATTTGATCTTTTATAAGACTATCCTTCAGGTTTCCAAAATTACAATCCAAACTAAGAGATTTTAGTGCTGTATAATATTCTTCGTATTGTTCGTCCGTTTTTTGTTTTCTTGAGAAGAATAGGTATCTGTTATACGTTTCATTTGTGGGTGGACTACAGTTTTTCTCCAAACGTGTGAGTACCTCATTGAATGTTATGCTTGCCTTGTCCTCGAAACTATTATAAATTATCAAACCCTCTTCACCGATGCAGTGTAATAATAGAGCTTTTTTCTGTTCATCATTTAGACGTGTATCTGCTCCACTGGCGAGAAAATATAAGTCAAACCTTTGTTTCCAGTTCTCGAAACTTCTCTTTTTCGATTTCGTTCCGACAAAAGATAATGGCGGCGGCGGTTGCAGTTGCTCCATTTCTCACCTCTTTTAATTTTTCCAGCGTCGACTTTTAGTTGTCGTCGTCCTCAGCGCCATGTAAGATGGTAATATATAATTGAAACACTTCTTAGCTATACTTATTATGTATTTTATAATCATCAGGTGTGACTTCTTACAACGTTCCCAACCGGTCGGGTGTCGAGCCATCCCAGCCCGCGTACCATAGATCAAAAAACCCCACTACATTAATGTTGCTACATCATAATAATCCTCTCACAAATGTTATGTGCAGGTGTTCGTGAGGTCCTTGAAAATTCAGTTTTCGTCCAAACGAAACCATTCTTACCTACGTACTTATTATTACCTCTTGAATTTGGCAAAACAACCTCTTCAGAGTCTATGCTTCCAGGACTGGCCGGCTGCTCCTGGAATGTTTCTTGTTCATCACCACTCGATATTTCACTGTCTTCATGTATTTCCTCCTCAATGGTGAAATTCCGATCGGCAACCTCATCGTCGACATCACTAAACTCTAACTCGTCTTCTTCCTCCACCATTGCTGAATATGGTCGTCGGTACACTTTCTCTTCCTAGACGGTCGGTCAGTTGGTTGTTGTTGGTTACAATCCATCTAAAAATAATAACGCATATATATTATATTTCAAAATAAACAATGAATTACGTAAATATCAACTATTTTGCTGTCGTGTAGTATAAAATACACTATGAAAATACTGACGTTACGTCCATAATACAGTATTGGGATATAATCATTTTACTGACAATACGTCTACACGACACATCACTTATTACTGACCTTACGTATCACGGACACCGCAGCTGTAATACTCGTCACGTACGCACGCTGCGGCTGTCGTCGCCGCACTGACGGGAGGGGCGCGAGGGCGCAGGAAGCTACTGAGCGGCGCAGGACGATTCTCGGAAAAATGGCGGCATAGCAACCAAAATTTTATATTGCGTTGTCTGTCAGACGTAACCTCAGCGGCAGAGGGTTAAAGAATTTTTATTAACAGGTAAAATAATCATTTCAACTGAACTTTTAAAGTATTAATAAACTTATACTTAAAAACAATCACAGATTAAAATTACAGATAGTAATTTTGCTATTTTGAAATTTTCTATTACTTTTTATTTAAATTATAGATTTCAGTATACACAGTACACAGTTACAGTTTTTATTTAAATAAACATATATTGGAATGTGTAATGATCACAGACAATAAATTATATTTAATTACTTTTTCAGTTAACTCTAAACTTACGTATGTCTACTAATACCTATTTATATCAATTAAAATCACAGATCAAAGGTAATATTAAATGACATCACAATGTAGTAAAATGCTCACAGTTAGTCCTACTGTTTTGTTGTCTCATTTCAAATATCACATTTTTTTGTACATATTAATAATAATTTTGCTACTATTTCTGTAGTTACATTATGCAAGCTTACCTTGTTCGTGAATTCATCAAGCAACACGCACCATAATTATGATCATCAATAGAAGCACTCCACATTAACAGTAATTCGCCACACTTATTATTATATAATAGCTCTCACGCACTCGATAAATATTTGCAAAAACAGGAAACGGAACTGCCGAAGCGCACGCGCACTCTACAAGATGAATTATGTGATTATGGCGCATGTTTAGTGCGTTAAGGCGCGTTTCCATTATGCAAGTGTTTGCATACATGTATGACGTCAGACTTGTGTGCAAGTGATTTGAATTGGAAACACGATTTTGTTCAACTTGCAGCTTGCATACAAGATTTTAGTGGTATACAAGTTAGTTCTAGTTGTACAGTGTTTATCATGGGTAGAAGACGTGCTGTGCTTGTCGCTGCATGCAGAGTTGTATACGCAATAATTATACACGTATTAAATAACAAAAAAAAGCATCGACGTCGACCAGTTCAGTGGGTTAGAAAATGGATTCACAGAAGAGATGCTTACGGTACGTCGAATAATCTGTTAACAGAATTGGCTACAGAAGATCCTAAACGGTACCATACTCATCTCAGAATGAACGAAGAACTATTTTTAAATTTATTGGATAAGATTTCGTCCAGAATATCTAAGCAAGACACTATTTTTAGACCCGCTCTGCCTGCAAAATTGAAATTGCAAGTGACGCTTAAATATCTGGCATCGGGTACTAGTCTTGGAACATTGGAAGAATTGTATCGTGTGCCTAAATGTAGTATTTCTAAATTCCTGCCCCATGTCTGCGACGCAATTTATGAGTCACTTCAAGAATATATAAAGGTAAGTAAAACAATGTATAAGAGATCAATGTTCAACACATTTTTATTATAATTAATCTTAACATTAAAGAGGACTGATCGGCGGCTATTTTCAATCTGTGAAACAACTTTAAACTCACGAATCACGAAATCACGAAAGTTAGTGGGTCGAAAACTCAAATCCTAATCATCGTCATCAGATTCCAATGAACCCATAGCGCGAACAGCACGACCTAATAAATCTTCTTTGCTACTGTCCGATGGTCCTGGTTCATCACGCTTACTCTCGGTGTCAATGTAATCCACTAAATCAAGATTTATATCATCAGGTATAGAAATTACAAGTGCTTCTTGTTGTGCCTTTTCTTTTAAGGATTTTATTCGCTGCTCTTTTAAAACTTTCATAATAAGTTCTTGAGTTTCTAGAGCGTACTCTAACGGCAGTTTTTGAAGTTGAAGACTAACGTTTTGACCAAAAACATCAAATTCATTTTCCGATTCTACGCTCTTATTTATTTTTCTCAATTCTTGAAGTGCGGTATCTATGGGATCATATCTTGCATTTCGAATCGATTGTCGAAAGTTGGATGAGGATTGACTCTGTGTTTGAGATGAGCTTCGAGAACCACTGGCTCTGGCTGGCGTATTTTCTCTGCTATCTGTTGAAGTATTTTCTGATTCAACCTAAAACATAATAAATTCAATAAAGAAGATTGGCAAAGCCCCATGTACTTTGAGTGTCGCCTTTATCATTCGCGTGCATTAGTGAAAACACCCGAAAGAGATGGATCTAAGGCCTAATAACATAAAGTATAATCATAGCATATTTTTTTGTTATGGGATTTTGACAGAAAATCGTTTTAAAGATTTACCATTTAGGTTAGGTTATGTAATACTATGTATGTTGTGAAATGTGTATTGATGTGATTGATTACTGAGCAGATTAATTCATTTTAGAATACAATGCACATATCTACATGTTTTAAGTATAATAACGCTTTTCCTTTGTGGCAAAGCGTATAGGATGTACGTGTAAGGAGCATAGACATTTAATAAGTATGGACTGGAAATACCTACAAAAAAAAGGTGCATATCTACAACTCAAAATGTCGCATAAAATGGCTGCCAATGCTAGGGTTGTGTCATTCAGGGAACATGGTGTTACTATTTCGAGTATCGATACTAGTACGTAATAGTATAACGAATCTTACTAGATATCACGGTTGAATCATATTTAAAAAAATATTAGCTAATAGTCCGTTGTAACAGAAAAAAAACGAGTATTGACAATTTATCACTTCTCAAACAATTTTCCACATAATTATAATTTCATTTATAGAATTATTACTTAGCAAATAAAGTTTTCACAAATATTTGTAACGCAAACCTAATGTTTGGCAAGTGAACGTTTAAACAAAGCCAAATATATAGTATCGAGTGAGCATGCAAGTCTTATGCCTGTTTTCACCTTCACTAAGTGACACTTAAATGAATCCCTAATAAAAGTTCACTGTTGGATTTTCAACGGTAGACTCAGCGCTGAGAGTTGAAAAACAGTGCAGTTTTATTTAGGTATTCATTTAAGTGTCACTTAGCTGTCGGTGAAAACGGGCATTAGTGAATTAAATTTTTAACAATTTTATCATAAATGAACATTCGGAATAATACACATCCTTACATATTATAAAACAAAGTACACCGCCGCGTCTGTCTGTTTTTCTGTCTCTCTGAACGCGAAAAATTCAAAAACTACTAAACGGATTTTCAATCAATTTTCACTAATGGACGGAGTGATTCATGCGGAAGGTTTTAGTGTATAATTCATTAAATTTTTGTGTAAATTGGCTGAAATTCGACGATTATTGTTGAAGATGTCGGATAAAATCATGCGGACTGGGATCTTTATTAGCGTGAGCCGCGGAAATCATAAAAGTTACATAAAATGTATGTACTACAGTATTGTTCATCTTAAAAACTTCAACAAAAAAATCGAATACACTACATAAAACTCTGCGGAACGGTCTCTCGGTGCTATGAACCAAAGAGTACAGTTTGCTGTAAACCACGGGCCGGACCTAGCAATATCATTTCAGCGCAGCGAAGGAACTAGTATCAGAAACTATTACGGAAACGGTACAACACTATTCCACCATGACATATCATTGTAAACAAACGAATGAAATTATGAAATAATAAAAAGGTCTGTTGGACGGAAATAAACCCATATATTAAAATTTAAGCCGTATTTAATGATCACCTAGCAATTTTTTCATCGAAAGTTTATCACTTTATGTACTATTGCATGAAAACCGGCTACTAACCTGTGCAAAGATAACTGAGGTTGATTTTCCTTCTTTCTTGCACCACACTTCACAATACAACACACAGGCATGTTGAATTGGTGTTTTCCAACGTATATATGTAGTTTTAAAGGAAAACTCCACGTAATTTTCTCACAAATCTCAATAAAACAAAAAGTAAACAACCACTTGACAGCAGAACTACCATGAACTTGTCGCATATTATGGCGGATGAGCATTTCTCAATTTTTTTGACCAGAGTCTTAAAATTCGTCTAAAATTAAAATTTGTATATTAAGGATATATGATTCTAAATATAATTAGCTAAACTTATTCAGATTCTAAATTTCTGTTTGTTTTTTGTTTTAATTAGGTTTTTTATACAAAAAACCCGTAAAATGTTAGCTAGGGGCATAACAAAAGTTCTTATTTTGTTACTTGGAATTGTATGAATATCTTAAAATAATAACACGATTTTTTTATGAATTTATATTTTACTTTATAGATCATAAATCAAATAAAATCTTTACTAAAGAAAAACTGTGAAAACAAACAAAATAAATTTGTTTTTTTAGCAATACTACTAATTTTTGTTACTATTCGAACACTTTCTAGTAATAAAGTTTCATTTTCTTGAATAAAAAGAAGGATACCATTATTCATATTTATTAAAAAAAAAATATCTATAATTAATCTTTTAATCAAGTGCTTTTTGTGTTTAAATTTGAAGAAAATAAGAAGTTATAGAGTATAATTATCAGCACTGTTTTGGGACAGTAACAAAAAAAGAAGTGTTGGTAACATAATCGGAAATATAAGGCCTAGCACACACACTTGACTCACTATCATAAAATGGAAACAAAAGTAAGTATTAAATATCAACACAAAATAAAAGATGTATTAATTATATACTTCCAAAATAATAAAAACAAAACATTCATTTAAATTGCTTTAAGCATATAAAAACTTATTAATTAATAACAATCAGTCTAATGTTTTTGGTACTGACGTACATTTGCACTGTTTTTCATACACCGCTCTAACGTGACGTTATTACACATTTTTCATCGGATCTTTTGAAAACACATATCTTTTGAATATTATCTAGGATTCTATTCTAATAAATTAATTTTGCGTAAAATGAATCCAGTAAAGACCTCTGAAAATCTGCTATTTTACGTGAACTTTGACTCTTCATAATATACTTACTCATAAATCCAAAAATATAACAATCAATATTTTCTTATGGTATAAAAAACATTTTTTTTAAATCTCACGTACACTTAAAATTATTCCAATATTTATAATTAATCAGTCAAGAAACAACGCATATATATGAAAAAATTACTACAATAAACAGCCTAAGCGTAGTAACCGCATCACAGACATAGCTATAACATAATAAGGTATTATATATTAATATAAGACAAGCTACTTATTTTCAATGCAGATTTTATTGGAGTATGAAATATAAATAAATTATAGCTGTGTCTGTGGCGCGCTGTAATCGAGACTTTTAGTCTTAATTCTCTTAGTCTGAAATATTGATATTACAATGACATCGTAAAATGTATTTTTATTATCAGAGTAAAGTTAAAAAAAAAAATCAAACATTACAAAACACGCACTCATCTTCAGTGCAGTGGTCGTAAACACTGAAATTTTTGCATACCCTACACCAAAAGAAATTATTTTCTAGTAACAGTGTCATCTGTTCAAGATTCATCGTTGCTACAAAATGAGGAAGAACTCTATGCAATTCGTTGTACTTCCACAACCAAAACATTTATCTGACAATACGAAATGGGTGGAGGACCAGGGCCAAGCCATATTATATGTGATACAAGTAAAAAAGTCGGTTTTATTCAGAAACTTATCAATATCAAAGTAAATAACCATTTCTGAAACGATCCGTTGCGGTTTTCTACCTGCGAAATTAAAAAATAAATGTTTTAAAACTACTGCTTAGCTATTGGTGCAGCGTTAAATTGCATCGGTTCATGATGTAAGCAGCGCGGTGCGATGGTACAATGCGACGTGACGCGGGGAAGCTATCATGTCTTCTCGCACCCCGCTCACCTACATAAGGATCCGACTCAGTTTAGCGGTACATCAATTTAATAACCTTCAAAACAAAAATCACATATGTAATCGAAAAAATAAAATTACGTAAATAAACAAAAGTTATTTTTTGTAATTTATATTATAATATCTGATTGTTATTCATAGCCTTGATATTAATTTGAAAACGATGCAAACTGTAAATCGAATTATTATTTTAAAGTTTAATAATATAGTTAAACGTAATTTAAGAAAATATAATGTAGGTATTTAATATTGCTTTAATACCTACACTGTAGTAAGGAATGAAAGCAACATTATATTATATGGGATTCACGAATATCTAATGCTATTTTTGAGAGGTGTATTATGTACATGGCTTTAAAAATCCTTTTTTGTTACCCCCACTTTCCGATTATACGTTACCACGCGAAAGTAACAAAAATGGAAGTAACGAAATAAACGTATGAGATTTTCAAAAAAAGAAATATTGGTTAAAACCAAAGAGTTAAAACAAGAATTTAACATCAAAGTGTAGTGTATAAAATAAACTATCAATTTTTTTTTACAAAAGCATTAATATCTTTAAACTTACCTTGACACAATAGTACAAAATCCAGAAAGAAATTGTCGCAGTAGGCAGAGTACAGTGCTATTGCGGCTGTTGTTGACCCCGAAATGACATTTTAACAAAATGGCGGAGTGAAATGTCGTCAGATAGTGTTGCCAAGATTTAAAAATAATTATTTTGATGATATTTAATGAAATCTTTCGAAACAAAATTCGGTAACAAAATAAGAATTCCGTTTTGGAACTTTTTATAGGACTGAATTATTTTTCTGATTTGATTAAACTTATGACGAATTTTACTATTAACTCGTTATGGTATGAAAGTTTAGACCATAAGCAATCTTTTGAGGCTATAACATATATAGAACTTCTTAGAATGTAATGAAAATAAATGAGTTCGAAGTCACTGCGGTTACAACGGGACAAACTATATTCCATACTACGAAAATTTCGGTATTTATCCGAATATTAATTTTAAAAGTAACTTTTTAATTTTTACACTCTTTTGAAATTTTATCTGATAATTTATTAATATCAAAACAGTTACAGTATTATGTATATCACTTATAACACCATAGTAATAAAATAATCAAGGAAAAAAACGTGGGACACTGACGTTATGACTATGGTCAAAAATTTTGAGAAATGCTCGGATATGGCACTTACCTACAACAGTCACTACGTCTCAACAAAATGTTGCCATTATGAGGAACAACTGAAATATTGTTGTCTCTTTTATCAAATACGATTACCACATTAGAAAGAGTGAAATAACACGATATTTCACATTCTAGTTCGTTTTTCACCCATATTTGTATAAGCAAACTTATGTATAGAATATCGCGGCGCCTCCGTGTTTTTACTATCTCAATGGTAAGGAGGTAATGCCTTTTGGCACCAAAAGGTTATGCCTTTGAATGTTGCTGGATTATCAGGCGAACCGTACCTATACTTGTTTGCCATCTCTATATATTATATAATATACCTAGGCTTCTCCTAAAGCACGGCTTTCATACATAATGTGTATCCCTTTTTTTTTTTTGGGGTGGCAATATCATCAAATGAGTCTTCCCGCCCTCACTGTCAGACTCTTGCTGACTAAAATCCACCCGTGTTCCTTCGGATGCCCTTTACGTTCCGGGGCCACGGTGTCCTGCTTAGACAGTCCCGCGACCATAATGTGTAGCAATGTAAGCCAGGTCCAGCAATAAGGTAGGCAGGTAAAGTAATGTTATTTTATAAAATGAAACAAAGACTTTTTTAAAACATTTAATAGGTTATTATTTAACAATTATGTATCTAGCCTGAGTAAAACTTGATCAAGGAATTGTGCAGGTGGAGTTATATTATCCTGGTGACGCGCGTAGCCCAGGTACCATACTATGCTCATTACGTGAGAGCAACATCCCACAGTGCGCAAACCAACAATACAATTGCAACAATATCCGGTGATGGCATTCCTACCCACTTGTTGCCGATCTATTGATATAAAAACATAATAAGATTTTCGTGACACATGCCGGGACTTTACTTTTGCTCGAATCAAATAAGGACTTACTCCCCCTAACCTGCTTAAGTTGACATGGTTCTCTCTGCAAACTTCTATTGTGTAAAGGCCATGAAAGCGTAATTGTTCACCTATGTATGACCTAGCTTGTCGAATTTGATAAGTGCCACAAGCAAAGAGGACCAATTCTTCTATAGACAGGCTAGGGAACACAATATTAGAACTGGTTATAGTTGTAAATATAGAATTTCTTCTATTGAGATTCTCTTCTTGTACTATTTCTGCTAAAATGTTGTCTGCAAAAAGCCTTTCATTTATAATATTGACTATTTGTTCCGCATTACTTGGATCCACAAACATTGTGGCAAATGCATTATGTAGAGCTGCTGCAATGGAAAAGTCCTTCATCATATGAGGGCATGCACGATTAAAATATTCATGCCTGAATATTTTAAAGTCTCTTTTGATCCTGCCATTAACGGCTTCCACAACCCATCTATTTATTGTCACACAGCGAGACCTGTTTCCTTCTAGCGTAGTTAACTGGAATTGACCTGGTGACAGGGTTTCTGGTAGATGGGCGAGGAAGCCACGGTGATGTATAGCGTCTACACTATCCCTTAAGCCTCTATCGAGAATAAAAACATCATCTTCTCTAAAAAAATCTAAAAAACTGTCTTTGTTTAATAAATCCATCATTATCGACGCGTCATTAGTAGTGGCAGGATATGGCCCTGTAACATCTAGGATGTATCCATTGCAACATACAATCATGAATGGCTTTATGAGATTTCGATACTTATGGAGGGAGTAAGTCTCTTTCTGAAATAAATAATTAGAGCTTTTTTGGGCATAAACATAGGTGCCATCACAGATAACAATTGCATTTTGTCTTTCCAGAGAGATCAGGTCTGCCATATAAATTATTTGCTATATATGAGTTTTTACTAATGACATTACTCCGGCTTATATGATGCAGACCCAAATGTTGAGGCACATACTCCCGAGCTAATATGTCCCTAGCCTTGTTCATCAGGGTTTCCACAGTGCGCCTTGGCGTTTGAAATAAACTTGATAGCCTGTCTCCCGAGTCTCCCGTCCTTAATTTGCACAGTAATGCAGTAAATGCAAAACTTCCTCTGTGCATTTCTTGAAGTCCTCTTGTTTCGATCATTATTTGTTGATGTTGGGATAAGGAAATTCCCAGAAAATAATGTGCCAAATATTCTGGCAGACTCTGGATATCTTCAAAATTAAAAACACTTACAGGTTCCGATAGTATGAAAACCATATCTTCAATTTGGGAGCAATTAAAAAGGTCTAGTGTGTTTTCAGATGTGTACAGTTCACCAAATATGTTTCTACCCATGTGGTAACCGCATATCCTTGCACCTCTAGGTATATAAAAGTTGCAGTCACTCAGCACCCGTCTACGTATTGTGTCCGGAATATGATATCGCTCAGGATTCCTGCAGTCAGGAAACAAGCAGTGCCTTCTAGTGTCAGCAGCTCGTCTAATGTTTGGCAGTGTAATGTATTGCTGCGGTGGTATTTCCTGATTTCCAGATTGTTGCACTGGATTTTCATCTGGGATTTCAGATAAAACCTGGTGGTTTGCAAGCTCCCAACAGGTTTGGCATACATGATCGGTGTCCACAATCTAAAAAGAAAGTATTTACAATTTATTTCTCATTGAATTTTTGACTTTAACTTACTAAAACAGTCAAAAAATTATGATTATAATAGCCTGTAACTTACTCTAGGATATGTCCATAGCTTTATAACTCTTATAAAATGTTCACTTTCTGAAGACAGACAATGCCTATTTTCTGCAGACAGCAGCTGTATGTCACAATTCACACAGCAATCTCCAATTTCCTCATGTTGAGGGCTTTGGTGCGGGGATATAACCAAATCCTCTGAAGCACCACTGTCAAATTGGGCGTTTTGAGTGTTAGTGCTGCGACGCAATATTCTTTGAGCTCGTAGCCAACATGGCCCACATGCTTCATCAGTAGGAGTAAGCTAAAAAAATAATTAATACAATTAATATTAATAACAACAGAAATAATAATAATAAAGGCAAAAAATATATTTACTTGACGGTGCTGTATCCACTGTGAAATGATTGCAGCAAGTTGTTGTTCTTCATGTACTGATGAAGAACAACAACTTGCTGCAATCATTTTTCTCTCATTACTAAACGACTTCTGCTTCTTAGAATGGAACGGCCACATCCAACACAAACATTTTGATGTCCAACTTGTCTTTCAGGTGCAACTTGATTAGTTGCATGACTTGCTAATTCCCAACAAGCCTGGCATACGAAGTCAGCATCAGTTGTCTGCGAGTAACATAATAATAAAAAACTGTTAGTCTCTGTAACACTCTGAATAGCCTTGTCAACACTTAGAGGTTGAACACATAGCGGTTTTTGTGTTACTCATTTGGGTATTTTTAATTACAGTAGTGTCCAGTTATAATGACAGTAAAATATCAAAAAGAAAACATATGTGATAAAAAACATCATCTTATAGAATAAACAATTAAACATTTATGTATGTTAGGAATATAATTAGTAGAGAAAATCTAGTCTTAGAAAAATAGATCATAATACATGGCCTGTCAATTTAAACAGATTAATAAAATATTTTACTATAATTATCATTTGCTAACAAGGTAGGAAAACATCTTGAGGAAATCTTAAGGATCCCGTGGGTAACAAAGGTTTAATCACACTCTTACAAAGTAGTATGACTTGTGTATCATTTTTTTCCACTTGCGTTTACTTATTATGAACTTTGAAGGAGCTGAAAGTGTTGCAAAACCAAACCTGCTTTATCATCTATTATAAAACTTCAGTACCTGTAGACATTATTTTAAAAGTGACCTGAATATTTTTACTCACCTCTCTTGGATAAGTCCATAATCTTATAATATTAAGAAGGTCTTCGTTTTCGTTTGAAAGACGATGACGTGGTCTCGTCAACCGAAGTTCGCAGTTAACACACCGAACGTTAGAACGAGACGTGTTTATAATAACAAATAGAGTCCCGTCTCAAAAAAAGTGTTCACTATCACAAGTACTCAACACGCAGGAACTCGAAAGCTCAACTGGATGCGGAATAAACAATGCAAGTAAACACTAATAAGTTGGAAAGTAAACAAATAACAGACGGCAAACAAATCGCAAGGATACATACGATACGACGACTGTCACTGTGACAGATGACAGTCTGGTAATTGTTAGAAATACGTTTCTTAATGTTGCCAGGTACAAACTATAAAAACTAACGATTATGTTATGTTTTCTTTAATTATTTTAGAATACAGTCTATAGTTAAGATTGGAATATTACAATCGCATTAATGTCTATTAATATAGAAATAAAAAAATATGTTCATAATATTATTGTAAAACGATTGTTAGTTTTAACCAGCCAGCCAGCATTCATATTCTACTAAAAAGTATTATTCTACTAAAATGGCAATGATTACTTCAACACTGCTGTTTTCCGTTTAGTTATTGATACTTTTACTTCTGATTTAACAAAATATTTATTTATCATTTTTTTCTCTTATCCCACAAAATAAAAAAAAACTTTAATCAGGAAAATAAACTACTCTACTTGATCTATAAAATGCATATAATTTAGTTTAGGCTCGTTTCTCAAATAGAGCGACACTGACACTGCCGATCTTCGGTTAAAAATTCCATTATGGACCATTGATTTATGGGCGGGTGAGGGTGGAGGGGGAGGGTGGGGGGAGGGGGCTGCCCCCTGCACCATCCCCACATCTCGGAGCCCCATGGTTATGGAGATATCCATGCTTGAAGTTTTTAGGTAAGAATGAATTTTGAGGTTATGTTTTCCGGGCTTTCGTAATGTTTTGGACATTATAAACCGGATATATTGAAGGAAAGAGTCGGGGTGAGCCAGGTCGACGGAGCCCCGCTGTGCGGGGCTCCTACTTCTGGGTGGTTTATAAAAAAATAACCACGAAGGGTTCCCTTCTAACCTAACCTGTCCGAGTCGGGGTGCCCCAAGTCCCGAGCTCGCTTCGCTCGCTCTTGCACTCAATAAAACACCAAAGTATTAACGTTTTAGTATTAACCTCTATATTATTATACTCTTTGGTATTAACGAACGAAACGCGTCGCTACACGTTTCGTTCCACGTAATGTAAACACAAAAATTCGTTAATTTGTGTGTAAAAAAGTTAATGTAATTGCATAATACAACAATTATTGTGCACACTTATTACACACCAAATTAGTATATCGTATACAAAATTATATTTAAGTAAAACGTGACATAAATTGAATATAATACACCTCGAAGTCGTCAACGGAACGTGAAATCAACTTTGACATCTACCATGACAAAAATGGAGTGCTATTTTCCAATTTGTATGGAAACTTTAAACAAATTAATCTCATAAACTGTGAACGTCCGAAACTTGAAAATTTATAAAAAGCTTTCTATTTACGAGTACTATCTACAAAAAAAATATGAACTTCTAAATCAATGGTCCATAATGGAAAGTTTATCCCGATCTTCTTTAAAAATAAATAAAATAAAACATTTCTTTAATGTTTTTTATTTCTTTCAGTTTCCGAATACTAGTGAAGAGTGGAATAAAATTTGTAAAGGATTCGAAGAACGTTGCAATTTTCCACGATGCATTGGAGCAATTGATGGAAAGCATGTCATCTTGAGATGCCCAAATGGGACTGGTTCTTTATATTATGACTATAAAGGACATTTTAGCATAGTCTTGTTTGCATTATGCGATAGTTACTTAAACTTTCGATACATTAATGTTGGACATTATGGGAAACATCAGACAGAACAATAGTCTCTCATTCAACTCTTCAGTCAATATTAGAAAATGGTAGCTCAAATATACCGCCTAATTCAGTGGTATTAGGAGATGAAGCATTTCCACTTAAAAAATATTTAATGAAGCCATATCCTCGAACTCAAGGATTAACTAAAGAAAAGAAAATATTTAACTACCGACTGTCGAGAGCAAGACGAGTGGTTGAAAATGCGTTTGGTTTATTGGTATCGAAGTGGAGAATTTTTGAGCGACCTATTGCTGTTGAGGTGAATACAGTTGATAAAATAATAAAAGCATGCTGTGCACTGCACAATTGGTTGTGACATACTTCTAGTACATATATTACACCTAATTTTGTTGATCGAGAAAATTCAATAACAGGACATAGTGAAGGCATGTTCAATGACGTGAATATGAGAGCATTTCAGCAATTACGCCCGGCACAACCGTCAAGCAGTCCCAAAACAGCGGTCGAAATAAGAGATGACTTTGCTAACTACTTTGCTACAGATGGTGCTGTAACATGGCAAGAAAGAATGTTTTTTTTTAAATAAAAGAATTGATACTTACAGTGGTGCTTTCTTCATTCCTTCTTAATTCGGTTGACGTCAGCAAAAAATTCACTGTGTTAAACCAGCTTAATTTTGGTGTGTTACTTGTTCCACTACCGGTTGTTTTGGATTTTTCGATTTTTGTTAATTCAGCAAAAAATGTGGTACGCAGTGATCGTATTTTATTTTTCACTTCTTTTACGGTCATAACAATACCATCATAACAATTCATCACTTCGATTAGTTTTATATATGCTGATTCGCGTGCGTCTCGATTTTTGTAAAGATTGTTTTTTAGTTCCCAAAGACAATCATGTCTATGATATTCCTCAATAAACATTATTGTTTTCTCCGTATCCCATTTAGCAGTCATTTTTAAAAAGTAATAAAGTCATAAACAAAGTAATCCTCTATGCACGACCGCGCATGCGCTTGCAACTTGCGTGCAAATGTGCCGACTTGATTATTGTGCGTACAAGTTTAAACCTAATTGCATACAAGTTGCAACTTGTTTGCAAGTTGTTGTTTCCACTATACAATTTGCATGCAACTTGCAACTAGTATGCAAATCACTTGCATAATGGAAACGCGCCTTTATGCAAACAATGAATTACCCCTTCACCCCACCCCTCCCGCGTCCCACCGAACGACATGTTATATCGGTGATTTTTGATAAGTATGTGCAACTGGAAGATAATAATAATGTTTTCATAGTACAGATATTATTATGTATTTAACCCTTTAACGGGCAGTACGAAATACATAGGTTTTTTTTCGTTTTAATGAGTGTTTACGTAGTTACAGGGCCCCTACAAAACATTTCTGATTAATTGCACCCCCCCAGACATTCCTACTTACTTTTATGGGGGGTGGCAATATGTTTGCCTATGCTACGTCTATATATTTTTTTGGCAATATAGTTGCCAATGCCCGCGATACAATTATATAATTTATGTTTCGTATGCTCTACTGAAACCTAATTAAATTAAAATAAAACAATAAAAAATATAAATCAAATCATTTATTAGGGTCCAAACAAACTTTTACAAAAACTAGACTTAAAAAAATAGCTTTTATGGCTTATATTTATTATCAAATCAGTCTTCGTAACAATTAGAATACTCTTTTACATAGGAATAATAATTATAATCAGTATTTTTGTTACAGTTTTTTTGCACATTTTTATTTATTAGAGATCAAATAATAATATATTGTATTATGTAAAAAAAAGAGAGTCAGAAATATCTAAAATCGACAAGTGAAAAGAAATTACCCATTATTTTGGTGAAATTTGGCGAAACATGGAACAGTGCACAAAGTTACCAAGCATTTCGAACATCTTATACGAGATCGCTTATTTGTGGTTCTGGAACTGCATAGGTGGCATCTCCTGAACGATGGCAATTCTTCGGGCCAATGCACCCCAAGTTGTGCATATCTAATCTCATGTGGTACACCAGTCTTGAAAACATCGTTAGCCGGCTCAGATATTCTAGAACGCTTCCAATTGTGGTCCGCCGTTCTTTTTCGCGATGTATAGCCATCAATTAGACCATAGGATAACCTTTCTCTAAATTTTATATGATTTTGTTGTGCGTGTTCTGTGTATTGGTGTGACAAATAAAGAATCGGACTCCAAGGAAATAAATGTCTTTAATTCGGGTTCCACAATACTTCGTTATAACTAACTACGTACTAGGTCCGCGACGAGGCAGGGCGGTGGTATGTAGGCGACTGGCGAGCCGATCGCCCGTTCCCTCATATTTCGTCAAGAATGCAACTCAGCATATCGCTATTACTAAGCCGCCACAATTTATATGTTTTCCCTTATGCACTGCTTTATACATTATAAAAGCGTTCACAATTGAGGCCTCGATCATAAAATTAAATAGACGTATCCACCATCTTTTAGAGCGTCGCCCTATTTTGTAATAGCATTTTAGCTGATCAAATTGATCGACGCCTCCCATCCTTTTTGTGTACTGCGCTATAGGCAGAGGACATTTCACAAGGGCTTTTGATCCATCTTTTTGCGTCCTTTGTACGTCAATAATTACCGTGGGATCAAAATCCGTAGTCAAAAGATTCACATGCTTGGTATCCTTCCACTGAACGGCTGCTGTGTTACCAAAAACACGCCACTTTGAACTATGTTTTGGCATTTCATTTTTACGTTTCATCATTTTTGGAAGTCCTACACGATCGTTTCGAACTGTTCCCGTGCTGTAAATGCCACGCATGAAGAGTTCACGCATCAGTGACGCTGACGTGAAGAAATTGTCAAAAGCAACATGACAACCTTTGTCTCTGATGGATTCTGTAAGACGAAGTACAACATTGGGTCCCAATCCAGCTTCCACAGTCCCTTCGGTTTTGCCACAATATACCTCAAATTGGTATAAATAGCCCGTAACCGAATCCGCTCTAGCCCAAATCTTGTAACCCCGCTTTATCGGTTTCATTGGCATGTACTGTTTGAGGGATGATCGACCTTTAAATTTGACCATGCATTCGTCAACAGATTGTGATTTAGAGACTGAGCATTCTTCGGAAAAACTTTCATTTAGCATGTCGATAAGCGGTCGCAGTTTATATAATTTATCGAAACCTGGCTCATTTCGTTTCGGCGCTTTGGTATTGTCGTTGAGAAGACAAGAAGTTGATGGAGTGCCTCCTCCATCAACTTCTTGTAGCGCTTCAAAGGCATAATATCGGCTATAGGTTGCACGTGGTACAGGGGGTTTGACGACCAATATTGTGTTTCTTAGTGCAAAGGGTGTAATGACATCAAAATTTGAATTCCAAGTAAGGCTTTTATTTCTGACGTAGTCGTGTCAATCCAATTTTTTGATAATTTTTGTGACGCATATAAATTGGTTTGTTCTGTTATCAAACTAATAACATCATTGTGGAAAAATCTATCGAAGTATTCAACAGGCGGAGAGACTATAGAAAAAAAAAAATTGGGATAAATAATGTTATCAAAACCATTTTCATTATATATTTTAGTAATATCCTCCGACTGCTGTAAATTTACTTTCTTCCATACTGTATCGTCATCTGCGTCATCCGAGTCGTTAGAGTCATTCGAGTCATTTTCAGAATCACTAACGCACAATTCAGCATCATCTTGAACAGGTGACGGAATTTTTGAAGTAATATTCAAATCATTGTTCTTTTGAAGTGTTTCCTCATCGCTTGAACACCAATCACTGTCATTATTTACGAAAATATTATCTATGACTATATTATTTATATTATCAATACCTCTGCAAGAACTGTTAGATGCTTGGCTCGGAATTGTGGAAATTGAAGAAGCATCAGCACTGGTGATCGATACTAGAGATGGGTCGTACTAGGTAAATTTTGTACTAAGTCCACCTAGTCCAAGTCCGTATAAATACTCGATCCAAATACCTATTCTACCTAGTCCACGAAGTACACATACTTTAAAGTATGCATAGTCTTTGCGTACCACCGATACGTGTTGGTACGTACGTACAGTGCGTGCCACTAAAGATGAGACTTGACACACCACGTGGTTTGACTTGCGCAGTAGACGATTTATGGGTGTCTTTAGCGGTATGAAGTCTGCGCCGGGGCGTCATCAGGGCGGCGAAAGGAGCGGCGGGAGGCGCGGTCAAGTCTCATCTTTCGTGGCGCGTATTGTACGCAGTAATGAATTGTAATCTTCCCATCATAATTTACACAGGCTTAGCACTGTCAACGTTAACATTTATCTACATTTTAGATTGTTGGCGTATTTAAAAGATTTCAATTAATTTTTCAGGGTAATCAGATTTTTGCCTTTTCAAATATTTTTATTCTTTTGTTTAAGTACTTTTTTATATTCACGTAGAAAATCGGCCTTAAGAATTTTGATTCAAGAACATTAATTGTTGGACTTCTGTCCACCGAGATGTATTCACTATATACACATATACACTCGACTGTATTCCGTCTAGTCTAAAGTCTTCATTCGCATCGAGTATTTACACTAGGTACTTGTACCTAATATATAAAACTTCATTCGCATCGAGTATTTACACTAGGTACTTGTACCTAATATATAAAATCTGCCTAGTCTCGAGTATTGACAGACAAAGATGGAAAGACTGCAGAAAAGTGTAGTTAGAAAAAGGACAGAAAATGCTTGCACAACACGAGTGCGCGTTGCGTTACATTTATGTTCATTGAAATATGGTTCAAATTCAAATGACTGGCACAGGAATGATTTAGGCAAACGCGAGTGAACGGCAAAGTAGACTTGCTATCTCGCTTCGCCGCGCCGATACTTCGATTCTACCGGGACGCGCGGGCGCCGTGCGCCGCGTAGGTATAGTGAGGCTAGGTGGATCGAGTATTTTAAAAGTTGGAATAGGTGCAACCTAGTCTCATTAAATACCTAGTCCCGGGATCTGTTCTAGTATATACGCTTCACCTCTAATCGATACATTGCTGGCCGATGCCTGGCCATCTTCATCGTCTGAATCGGGGTCTTCCAGATGATCTTCGGAATCCGACTTATCTGGTATAGTGATCAGTTCTATTATTTCTCTATGGTTTAGATTTTTTCTTCGTGATGACATCTAAAACCAAGAACAAAACAATGCATTGGCAAATATTTGTCACCAGCCACATACCCATTCAAGCATAGGCAACTATTTTGCCACAAGCGCAAGGCAGTGGCAAGTTCATGTTTTTGGACTCATTATCCTAATATTGCTTAGTTTTTTTACGAAATAAGTTGTGAATGTAGTAGCATGGTCAATAATTATTACAAAAACATAAAAATACTTACATTTCTCACGGCCAAATTGGAGATTAAACTTGATTTTTACGCAACGACTGTCAAAATGCACCGCAAACTGCACGTGGTGACACTGAATGTCAAATAATACGTCAATCACTCAAATAAATGAAACCAAACGAACTGTAGGATGTTTTTGGGTAATGGCGCTAGTAGTACGTAGAATAAAAATATCATTTTGTCAAATCGATTACGCGCCAGATTAAAATACAGCCGTGGCAAATATTTTGCCAACGCTCGTGAAAGGGTTCACAGTGTACGCGTCTGTACCGAAATTGTAAGGTGTATTATACTAAACATTTCAAAAGATAGCATAATGTTCTGCGATTTCGCTTTTTCGTAACCACCTAAACTTGGTCGGGTTACCTCGGTCATTCACTTCCTAATGACTTTAATCGTATTATCTCATTAATTATCCAATGTACTACGTTGAAATTTTACTGATATACAACTGAACTAAACAACTAATAATTGACATAACATTCAGTTCATATATCCAATCCAGTGGCCAAATAACACCGCGCGCATCAAGGCCGTGCTCGTGAAGAACTGAATATCATCATAACTTGTTAAATACTTACAGGATACTAATGAAACTTCACATACATTTGAAGTCATTTACAAGCTTTAAAATAACGTTTAAAGTAAGTCTTTAGACCTCTTATTGAGAGTGCTGGAACCAATTGAAGTGTTTTTCTATTTAATGAAATAACCTTTAAACTATGCATTATTTTGTTTTTTTTTTATTGCAGAACAAATTTAAACTAATTCCTAAGAAGTCATGTACAAAATATGATACGAATCCGCTTAACCGTTTCAAAGATCCAGCAAAACCAAAAACGTTACCCCAGCAAAATCTCGAATAACTTCGCAACCGATGAAAGAACAAATACAAAATAAGGCACAACATGTACTTCATCTAGACAACTAATTTTATAGCTAGTATTTATTTAAATATTCCCATTAGAAAGAAAAAGGTCTGGCTGGGATCACGTTACCCCAGCAGGAAATGTTTTTGTGAAATAATTAAAAAACTATAAGCGCAACAAATTTAAAAATGTGCGCAACAATTACAGAAGCCGCAAAACTAATTATCTATTAGATTCAAATGACCATTTTCGACAACATCTGGCCTGGGTAACGCACTGTATTTGCTGGCTTGGCAGAGGCAGGTGTGAAAAGTTTCAAATTCCATTTGAAACGGGTGGTTCAAAAGGCTTTACTCACCTATGAAGAATTAAACACTGTACTATGTCAAATTGAATCTGTATTGAATAGTAGACCACAAATGCCACTGTCAAATGACATTAATGATTTTTCTTGTCTTACTCTCCTGGTCATTTTTTAATAGGATCTGCGTTAAACCCTTATCCAGAACCAGATAGTTGTACAAATAATTTAAAATTTTGGAAAATATGTATAAACATGAAAAATTCCTTTTGGTAGGTATGGCATAACTCTTATTTGAATATATTGCAATCTCGGCCAAAGTGGAGGGATTGTCATCCAAATGTAAAGATAGGATCTTTAGTAATATTGAAAGAAGATAATACTGCACCAATGTATTGTAAAAATCTGTGTTTTACCCATTGAGTGTAGTACAGTCCAAGTGAATGGTTAAATTTAAGCTTTTAAGTGTAGTACATGTTTAAATCCTAAACATGTCCATTTTAGGTTTTAAGTGTAGTACCATCTAACGTATTTCTTAGAAATGTTTAGTTTTAAAGCATTTCTACTTTAGTTAAGAAAGTACTTACATCAGCTATCTCAATGTTAATCATACTGTTACTTTGCATTTAATAAAAATAAGAACCTAATTCTAAGTAAGTGTTTTGTATAGCTTTATTTTTTAGTTCTTAGTAATACAAATAGGTCTAGTTGACCAAATAATAAAACAAAATAAATGTGTTTGTTTTGTACTCAAACTAGGTCATACATTATTCTGTTGTTGTTTAGTTTACTATAGCTAGGTTCTCATGTGTTTATTTCAAAGTTTAAAAGACCTCTTATGTTAAGTTTTTGGTTGTTTTTCACTAAGTTTATAGATAATGTAACATTTTGCTTCTTATCACTTTTGTCCCTGATGGGCAGTATGTTGGCATCCCCAACATTTTATTAATTATATTTGTTGCCTTGCAACACTCAATCTGTCATGTTGTGTCAACGTCATTATTTTTATGTCACATCAACTGTCAGTTTTAAGAAATATAGCACCTCGATTGTCTCCATGAAGAAGTCACGTTTTTTATTCCGAAAACCTCCTCTCAATTCTACCAGCCTTTAAACCCTGGAAATACTACTTTTAACACCAAGACTACGGAATTCGTGGTTCGATGGAGTTCACCATAAACACACCAAGTGTCTACAAAACTCTCGTCTTCCAACCATTGCGACACCATGCAGTTATTAAATGCTTCAATTGCGACACTTTCAGGACTATCTTCCATAATGTAGCACCAGCCTTGTGATATTAAGTCTCGCGGAAGTAAAGGCAGTAAAGATGAAAGTCTTATATGTCTTCGGGTGATAGCATCTTTTGTCAGATTCAGATCTTTTGCTTTTTTCCATACATTTTTGGAGTAATGAAAGTAACACCCTTTTACCTCAACTGAGGGAAAGACAGCTGAAATGGCGTTCATTGCTGCTTGTTCAAAATCTGTCATAAACTTAGAGGGTTCCCATCCAGAAATATTTTGTTTCAAAATTTCAAATAAAGTTTTGTATGTTTCTTCTGTTTTAGAATTCAGTAAAACATAAAATAGGGGAACTATGCGGGTGTGTTCTTCGTCGCTTCCAAGATCTCCATGGATAGAATATAACTGGACAAATGTCACAGGGCAACATTTAAACGTCCCATCACATTCATAAGCTTTAATTTTTGCAATTTGCGCAAGTTGATTTGGATGGGCCAAAATAATTATTCGGGTATTAGACTCGTCTTTATAATCATACTTCCAAAATCTCGGAATTGTAAAGGGATTTCTACTTCATCTACTGATTTGAACTTTATTTTAGACACATCAGCTTCCATGTTTCTTACTTTATACAATTTTGTTTTCGTGTTTTGAAATGATGGGATATTTTTCACCAAATTCTGTTCAGCTTCAGAGAATTGGGATTTAAATGTGTTATAAATCCTTGGTATTGGGGTGAAATCAGACTTTAATACCGTTTCTCGTAAATTATTCAGTTGCTTCGCCATCAAGTTCTTTACTTCATCGGGCTCGCAGCTATGATTTTTCTCATTGGAAATATTGCCATCCTGCAGAGACAGCAATATATCAATACAAATACTGATTGACTGACTAAAAACTAAAAAATCAATGTAGATGCTTAAAACATACCCTAATTTGCAAAGATCCACTGCACTCTTTAACGTTCACACATCTCCAATGGCTCCATCCATTTTTAGTTTCCCGTTTTTTAGTGTACTGGTAACCAGCTCTCAGCAAAACTAAGCCACCATTTCTTTGTATAAACGTCAGTCCTCCTGGGTTTCCCGAAGATGTTGAAGGCTGATTATCAGCTTCATCAGCCATTTCTGTGATAAACATATACTTATACATAACCAAACTTTCGTCAACCTGTAACACAAAAAAGTGACCACATAACTTTTTGCAACATGTAAACAAAACCAGCACGCGTAGCATGACGCTTTCTATTTCTACGAAGAATAGACATAGCTCTTTCTATACAAATTGACATTTCGTCTCTCCATTTTTGACATCGCACCGTAGAAATCATTCTACAATCTGTCATTTTGTCTTCCGCTTCTAACGATCTTTGTCTAGGTCCTTACATGTAGACTATTTCATTGGGCCTTTAATCAATATTATATAAGTTATACACTAGATTTATTTTAGGCATAGTTTAATTTTTTTCTACATTTCTACTATTAATATGTAACTTTGTTATGATGTAACTTTTATGTAATTTATATGTGAACTTATGAATAAATGATTGATTGATTGATTGATTGATTGATTTCAGAAGAAAGTTTTCTATCCAAACTGTCAAAATCACTAAGGTAGTGAAGACAATTTGATTTTGTAATCGCCATGCTAAAGACGGTAGAAAACTTTTTACTTGACAGCCACAAAGTATATACGGTTATCTACAAAATCATAAAACGCTCTCCTGTAAAGGAGAGCGTTTTGAACGCAAAACTGTGATAAGTAATAATTATCATAATTAAAATTCACACCAACACCTCGAATTCATGTGCAAAAATAGTATTGTATCTTTTTTTTCTTTTGCTTATAACTCGAAAATGGTGTGTCTAATCGCAAAAATAATGAAAATTTCGACCCCTTTTATAAAACCCTCAAACCCCTAAGACTGAACATGTAGGTAATATTTTTTCTTATTTTCCATACAAAAAGTGAAAAATTCCATATAAAATACGTGGAGCCTTCGCGCCTCCGGCTCTAAAAAAAATCACGGGGTAGGACAAACAAGTACCACGTGGACTCATGATTGTCAAATACGATTTAAGTTGTGTCAAAATTATATTTAAATTTAGGGATTTTTTGTTGCAGAATAGTTTTAAGATTTTCATAGCCAAAAATAAAGGGGTTTTAGTGATAGTTTAGTTCGTTGTAGAAGAGAATCGGCAACATTACCAAGGAAATGGTTAAATCCAATATTACTGTAATATTGTTTTCTTCCAAAATACGATATTTCGACACTCTTAATATCAATAAAAATTGAGAATCAAACAAAGAAAAAAAAAATCCTATGACAAAACAAACAATTCTGAGTCGAATTATGAAAAGAGTGAATTGCGTAAAAAGTGCAGTTGCGTCTTTCTACTTTACTGCCGTCCTGTCTACACGGAACGTCATTTTTGTCTATTCTTCTGTCGACACAACTCGTACGGTGGTCATGCTACGCGTGCAGTTGGCTTATTTTTCTAACAAACTATTTGTGTTGTATATTGCAAAGCAGTTTCATCTACGTGTTATGAAAACGTTTGTTAACTTTTAGCCATACATTTATTATGAGTAAACATAATGCTTGCCTTATAGCTTACTATAATTTTAGTTTACTTTAAATAAACTATTTGTTATTATTTAAACCAATTCACATGATAATATGTAACATGATTTTCTTGTTATACAGTATATTAAATAACAGAGGGCGTTCCCTGAAACGCGTTAATCTATATCATTAATACATTGAAATAAAAATATCAGCATAGAAAAATAAGTTAAAAAAAAACCGAATGAAAAAAATAAAAATAAATGAAAATAAATTTCAAACGTCCTGTTTAAAATCAAAATAGTAGTAGCGCGGTAAAGTACCTAGCGTATTCGCGCTGCCCAAACCGGCAACGTCGCTATTTTTAGTTCCGAATAAAATAAGGTGGATATGCGGGGGCGGGGCTAGGCGCATCAATAGCACGGTCAATAGATCGCCGCACACGCGAGTCGACATTCATAAGTTTGTTGCGACATTGCCATACTTCCACATTGAAATACAAATGCGCGTGTACAGAGTGTTTCTTTTACGTATTAATTTAATATTTTTTGTGAATATTTTATTATAAAAAAAATATAAAAACATTGTTTTTGAATGGTAATTTTTTTTTTGCATGTATGGATGCTATACTGTTGCGGGTAAACGGGAAAGCCTTTCTTTAATTAACATACTGTATACAACTAATTATTTATGTTGATTTAGGTAATTTGTTTGTTTTCCATTTGTAAACGACTTAGACTGGTAGTAACCAAAAAATGTGTTACTTATATTTCAAGTTTTGTATTTATATTTTGTTTACGTATAGCAAACAAAATTTTGTTACCCTTAATGGGGTTCACATACCTGCGGGTTTCACTGAGTCTCATCGTTACTCGATAGTCTGTGCTTACCTTCAAAACGCATTGACCAAATGTTATTTAGAGGGCCAAATTTTGATAACATGGAGTGATAGTGCAATAAAAAGTGAAATTTTGGCTTCAAGGTATCTCCTGTTAATGCTAAAAACATTTCATTCATTTCTGAAACTATTTTTTTTAATAATTGGCAAGTAGGTATATTGATTACAGGGGATAATAACAAATCAATAATCTTTTTCAAAACTATATATAACTGCCAATAATCATCGTCTGTTGGTACAAAGTCACCGATTATAAGACCAAAATATCGCAAAAATGAGATTTCTGAAGCTGATAGTCGAACATTCCCTTTAGTAATATACTCCATACTTAATGCACATGGTTTACTAGAACTACATAATCAAAGTTTTCTATTCTATGATTTAAAACTGGCAAAGTGAAGTACTTTAAATCTTTCGTGTATTTTATGATAAGGAAAGACATAATATATTTTCCTACCCCCTCAAGTATGTCGTGCATTATATCCACACCTACTTGATCAAATAAACTGAAATGCTTGACAGATAACCAAACACACTTTTCTTTTATTCATGTGCGGCTTGGACTATTCATGTGAAATTGTTCTAGGTAATTATCATTGTTTCAAAGCAAACTTTCAGTCTCAAAACACTGAATTTTCATAACTTCTTTCGTCACTAAACATATTCGACATGGATAGTTTGATGTAAATGATTCATTGAAGCCTATTATAGAATGAATTCCAAGATTTTCACCAATAATAAGACCTAATGCAAAATATAATTGGCCATGAAATATAGGCACATCAATTTCTATTCCAGTTTTAAAAAAGAAGTTTAGCTCATCAATTAGTGGCTTAAATGTAACGTTATTGCCCAATGTAACCCTATCAGATGAATGAAATAATAGCGCTAGAAAAATGTTGGCTAAAGCAGAAGCTCTTTCTGGGGGCATGCAACCATCTGATACATATTTTGCTCCTAGTTTGTGGATCCCAGAATGGCTGCCTAAAACATTTCCACTCTCATAATCATCAAAGAATAAAAATAAAGGAAATTCTAGCTTGTCTTTACACCCCTTTATGAATTTAGTCCAGTATGCACCCTGTATGAAATTACTTATCTGAGAATTCATATTTGTTAAACTTGTAATACTCCAATGTTTCCTGTAAAACTCCATCAAGAGAAAAAAACTTTTGAAGAATGTGTCTAAGTGGAATAAACTGAACAGTAGATTCAACAGTTACTGCGCTTACAACACCGCGTTTAGTAGTAGTGGTATTTCTTTGACCTATTACTATTTCATTTGGAGCTATATAAGATCCCTTCCTTTCAAATTATTTAAGACGCTTGTGCTCAGTATTTAATGTTTTCAATGGGCATTTGACAACTGACAGCACTTCTTGTTTAATGAAGTCCTTTGCTTTATCTTTCGACTCAAAATTTTTTTCAATGTCATTAACTATGGTACTTAAAACATATTTGTCTACGCCTTCAACAACATCCTGAACGATTTGCCTGGGTAACAAATGGTTTGCCTATAGATGCGATAAAAATAAAGGTATTTGGTTACTGATCAAGGTTGTAGAACTTGAAACGGACGAAATATTTCTTATCTCGTTCAAGGTACTAAAGTCTTATGGAATCACTTGAATAATTATATAATTTACATTATGAGTCTAGCTCATAATGTAAATTATATTCATTTGATTGAACTGTATCGGACATGCAAATTAGCACTTGAAACTGTTTCCGAATTTAAGGAATTTTCTTTAGCAATCGATGTTTCTTTAACATTCGAACTACGAATGTGAAACTTGTTCAAATGTTTAGCAAATGTATTTTTTAAAGAAAATGATCGGTTACAGCCATCATCTATACAATGATAAACTGAAAAAATGTGTTTGTCGTGAGTAGTAACAAAATGATCAAACAGTTTTTTAAAATCATGATACTTTTTGTAACATAAAAAACATGTAATCATTGTGAAATTGGTATAATGAATATTAATTTAGTAACTACCTATGAATGAATCAACGTAATCATATTTTTTCTACTGGAGTTCCAATCCGAGATCAGTTACAAGAGTACGCACTGTTGTAAATACTTTATCATATTTGGTATTTAAATTAAATAAAAACTTTTGGATGAACTGCCATACATGACTGCATTCTACAGAAAGAATACTCTGCGTTTAATACAAATATTATTTTTGATAAAGCTATCCAAAACTTCAAGTTTAGAAGGTCTCCACTGTTTTTTTGTCTTGTCTGTTTTCATCAAGTAAGTTGTCATTAAGAAGGGCAGTGCCATAAAAGCGACAATATTCAAAACCTCTTCTGCAGTGTCTGTAAAAGAGATACACATTACTGACTACCACTGTAATATTATATAAGTTCTTCAAACACCTTAATTTTCATTAATCACAAAATTAAAAACAAATGCCTACTGACATCAGAAATTACTTGTCCGATTTATACAGGGTGTAAGGGACATCGACGCACAAACGGATACCATGGGTCCAGGACATGATTCTGGACCCATGAGACCCATGAGATTAAAAAAAAAGTAATTAATTACTACTTTCACTAAAAGTACCAATGTAAATAAAACTAGAAATGGTGTCTTCTCAGCTGTTTATAAAAGTTCAAATGAAAGGTCATCGTATACCCAAATAATGTGTCCAGTACCGCAGTACCTGTAGTATCTAATGCGCCGCTCACTATTAGAAAAAATATCAAGTATTAAAACATTAGGAGAAAACTGACGAAAAATTCCAACACGGGGGGGTCCAGAATCATGTCCTGGACCCATGGTATTCGTTTGTGCGTCGATGTCCCGTACACCCTGTATAGATAATTTTAATCAGACAAGTAATTTTTGTTAGGCCCATAATTTTTATCGACGACTCCAAAGTTAAATGGATGAAATCTTTCCATAAATCTGCCTTTGCACTAGGTTAAGTCAATATGTTTTATAAGTACCTACATTTATTCATCAGGTACCTACCTATTTTTAGGGTTCCGAAGCCAAATGGTAAAAACGGAACCCTTATAGTTTCGTCATGTCTGTCTGTCCGCCTGTACGTCAGAGCCGTTTTACTCGGAGACTATTAAAGCTACATAAATAAAAATTGGTAGGTAGGCGTAACCTGTGAACCGCTATTCAATAGTGCTGAGATATTATGGAAAAAATAATTTTAGGGCTCCATACATGTAACTGAGGGATGAAAAAATAAATTCCAACAAACATAATCGTGTGTGGTATCTTTGGATAGCTCTTTCAAATTGAAATAGAGGTTTCAAAAAAAGTTTTTTATTTAAGGCAATAGTTTTTGAGATATGTGCTTCCAAATTCGTAAAAATTTGTCCCCTCCCCCTCTAACTTTTAAACTATCAAGTTGAAAATTCTAAAAAAAAAACTGAGCAAATAGAACTTACACAGACACTTCCAACGAAAATTGGTTTGAACATCACAGCTTATATACTTTTAGAGATATGAGATTTTTTAATTATTACAATAAATTTTCGTTGACTTTGAAATTTTTATTGACTGCCTCGTTGGTCTAGTGGTCGCAAACCGCTACTGCTGAGTATGAGGTCCTGGGTTCGAATCCCGGGTCGGGCAAGGTGTTATTGGGTTTTCCATCTGGAATTTCTCAGTAGCAGCCCGGAGTCTGGATTTGTGCCCGGTTGATGGCAATAGGCTCGCCCCCTATTACATGGGACTTCAACATAACTGGCGAAATGTGGGTGTACTATAGGTACACCTCTGCCTAACCCTTCGGGGATTACAGGCGTGATGTTATGTTATGTAATAAATTTTCGATAGGCAACTACGGAACCCTACATGTGCGTGGCCCGACACGCATTTGGCCGGTTTTTATTTCATGTACCATGTAGTGTTTATTTACATACTATACATGCAAACATAAGGATTTTTTTAAGTAAGCACTAAGCACCTAGTTGCAAAGTTGATGAATTTCTACTTACCATTGTTTTCTATGATGTTTAAAATTTGTTTCAATTCAGAATCCTGTCTCTTTTTAGCATAATCAATTTCAATTATTTTTGGCCTAAGCAAAACCCAGTTCTGGTCTAATTTGTCGTCGTTAAATGGGTATAGATTTTTTAAATCCTTTAAAAGCTGAATAAAAAAATTGTTCTAAATAAATTAACCAAACTCGAATTATTATACTTACACAACAACAGACAACCCAATATATTATTTACTTTTACTTTTTCTCTGAATGGGCATGGAAGATTAAAGTCCGAAATTACGCGTTTTACAGATTTTTTATTTCTATTCCGTACACCAATTTGTTTCGAAACAGACGTCTGTGCTAAACTATTTATCACCAAATCATTTTTTGCCATTTTCTTAATCAGGTCCCTCTCTTTATTATTTGCACAATGTTTGTAAGTTATCTTCAAAGAAGCTTCTAGGAATTCATTTCTGGCTTTTATTCTTAATAAATCAGTCTCAAATTTCTTTTCTTCTTCAGTTATGCTTTTTTGTAGTCGATATATTTTTTTTCTTGCAGTTTCGTTAGCTCGTTCTAAATAAGCAATACGACTTTTTGCTTTATCATATTCTATTTTTAATTTATTTGTAGTCTTTCGTAGACTTGCTGCGGTTTTTTTAAGTCTCAATATTGTGGATTGTGTTTTAGTCGACGTCTCAGATAGTATTATTTCCGAGGTGGCCGTTCCCATGTCCCCTGTGTCCGCTAAAATATCTGCTGTTATTGTTGAAGAGCTTCCGCTACATGCTGTTTTTTGTGATTTTTTGGTCTATTGTTTTTGTTTTTCTTCTTTCCACTTTTTTCTCTGGTTTTTTTTTCTGTTTCAGTCATTTCCGATAAATTTTTTTATATTTATATTTAGATTTTATCCTTTCTAAATTTTTCTTTCTTATTTGTTCTAACTTATCCGGGTTTTGTTTTAATTTTTCTCTATATTGTTTCATCTTTTCTGCCGGAGTTAGTGGCATTTTCTTGTGCTGTTGAATTGTAAACATAGCTTTATAATTCCGTTTTTGTTACTTAAATTTTCCGCTTATACGTTACTACCCCAAAGTAACAAAAAAAAAAAAAAGTAACGAAACAAGTGTTTGATCTGTTCAAAATATGATTGTGGTAGTTAACATTGCATTTATGTCTACTATTACACACTAAATTTTAACGGAAGTTAATAACTAATATTGTACTATGATAGAAAGAAAAGTAAATATTGTCAACTTACCTTTAAACAGCAATAACAAAAGCGGGAATGAGTTTCACTCTAAAGTTTCACTCGACATCATTTCCCACCATGCCGTGTAGTATACGTAGATTTGGGTAAAAAGTCCAGGACATGTACAAAATGCTCCGTCCATTATCCATAGAAATTAATCACGTAAAAGTCTAATATTTCCCTGAGTACAAAATATAAGCAAGCATTTATTATTGTTACGAGCTGGGTATGGGATAAATTAATTACTACCAATCAGACAATTAAATAACTTTATTAAACACCAAACACTTAAAACTTAATCACAAATACACTACTGATCACTACTCGCTTAGATATCGCACTTTTAGTTCACTTCGATTTGCTTCGTTGTATCGCCTAAATCAGACTACTTATAATAGTTATCTAATCTAATAGGATAATCATGATTATAACTAACCCGCCACCACAATAAGAGGAACTAGCATAAATTAACCTAATAAATCTTTAATAAACTCCAATATCATAGTGAGACTACCATGCATTAACCCAACAAACTTGACTAAAACTAACATGCATTAACCTAATAAATTTCAGTACGCACTCTATCGCCATTCAATCTCCATCCTCTATATCAGGGTTATCCTCTCCTCGCTCACCCTGCACGCCGGCAGCAACGTCTACAACAGCAGCCCAGAGCTTACGCAGAACTCCTGGACTCCCACCCGGGGTCAGGCGGAACACCGCGTTCTATGGCATCTGGTCCAGGTGCAGGGTTGATTAGTTTCCCGACCCAGAGGGTGCTGGGCGCGTGGTCTCCCTGGCAGCTGCTATTGCGGTAGCAGCCATCTGATATGGCTGTCTGCCGTTCCTCTTGATGAGCGTAAGATCATCTGCCATGACCCTGACTTCATCGGAAAGTATAACCTCATTGCCTTGCACCTTGAGTACTCCTGCCTTCGTCAGCATGCGCCTTCTTATCACGTCCGAGACCATGCTGCCATTCATTGCAGCGTCTACATACTGTGCCGAGGACTCCACTAAGTCTTCCAGTGTTCTGACGGCCATCTTCCTCTTCTCTTTTGGGGACGACAGAGTTATAGACATCTCCACATTCAGGTACAATGCAATTTCGCTCAAGTCGTCACTGACAGTGGAATTCACAGGTATAAGACCTGAGAAGATCGTGTGTTGCAGAGGGCCTCTGAAGAGCCTTGACCTAAGCTTCCCCAGGATCTTATCTTTCACAATGATGGTTGCCGTCTGTACAGAGAAAGCCTGTGCAAGCCTAGCCAGGGTTAGTTCTTTAGACCCTAGGACTGTACGGTTTTGCACGGGATCCATAACTATGCCATACACATTTGCCTTCCTCTTAAGAGCAGCCCCGGCGTACGGTCGAAATTACAATGACAATTCCTAATATTTTTTATAAGTAGTTACCTACTTAACTTCAAACTAATAATAATGGCATGCTTCTCGAAGTTTTTAGCGCAAACACACTGTAATCCGTGCTTTCTCGAAAGATCTCGTACGTACGACGTAACATTATCATTGTATTTTGTTTGCCGTGCCAAAAACGATTCTCCTTCAACCATGTATTCTGCAGGTATATCAATTTCCTCCAAAGTTGAAGGTTCTTTTGGAAATGTTTTTTTTCTTGCTCTATAGACATTTTGATGTAAAGCGTTTTTATTGGGAAGACAACACGCACTTGTGCTTGGTACAGCTTCCAAATTATTTCGGATGATCACTGTAGGACCGTCATTGCTAGTAGTGCCATCTCTCTCTTCAATTTATTTTTAAGAATTATTGAGTCCTGCAAGCCGGCATTTGGGGCGTGTGAATGTTCACTCATACCTTTGATTAGGGTGTGTTCATTATTTTCTTTGAGCTCCGTTCCGTTATCATATGGCTTTTGCACTGTTTTTTGTTTTTGAACACACAACACCAATAATGTTTTTTATCCACACGTTTATTTAACATAAATTCATTTCCATCAATAAGTTTTATATCATTTCCGCATTTAGATTTTTCCGTTTTGATAACACTATCAGCCAATAGGAACAGCATATAACAATTATTCACAAATTAATGATTGACTAGAGCAAAATATGACACGTTTAGATACACATGTCAGTATTATTTACTCCTACCCACATAGCTTTGCTTTTACAAACATAAAACTATTATGGTGACTCTCCAAACGTAATCACAAAGTACTCAATAAACTTTTAAATAAGTACTTAAGTTACCGGGGAGTCTCGGAGAGTTTTTAAAAGGCACAACTTTACTTGACAACCGTTTATTTCAGACTGACTTATTCTATCTTAACTAACAACTGGATAAACATTCACTTATTATCTAGCGTATAGAGTTACACTCTAACAATATCGAGAATGCTGTCAGCAGAGCCCATCCGTCGCGGCTGGGATCAGCGTACTGTTATTTTTCCCACCGGACTACTTGCTAGAGATAAGACAGGTAGAGCATTCATAACGCCTCCCCCCGCAGCTTCAAAATTATCCGAGGGACTGTTATCGCTCGGATTTTTTTGAAATTTGAAACTATAGTACTTATATATCAGAGTTACAGAAATGCCTAAAATTATGATTATGTATAATAATAGAGTTCCGATGCTAACAGTTTTCACATTTATCACCGCCTCACGGTTATTTTCCACTTCACTTTCACTGATTTTTAACAGGCCATTAAGTTGTTGTTATCCATCGGTCTTTCCCCACAGGCTGGATCTTTAGGTTATTGATTTCGACTGGAACTGAATTGCAGGAACTAATGTTGGAGAACTTCATCAAAGCCGCTATGCAAGTATCTTCCTCCACGAATGGCATCATACCTTCATTACATAGGTATGTCTCCTCATAGAGTTCGGTGCATGGCTGGGAGAACGAGACCATTTTCGACCCTTTTACTAGCAGGTAAGGATATTTAGGAATTATGAGCGTAGTTTGGTTAGAAGAATTAGTTGTAGGAATCGGGATTGCTTGGTAGTAGTTATATATATCATTTTTTACTATAGGTATATCTAAAACGAATGTTATTTGACTTCCTTGAAAAGGCTTTTATTCTTATACACTGTTCTAATTTTACTAGACTATCGTAATTAACTGGATATACAAGTTTATTAGTTTGTTCTTACTTTTAATAATTCTAGTAATTCATGTGAGTTTATAAGAGACTGATGCAACATTCCTAGTTTACTGAAGGTTACCGAAGTTTCAATTGCATCCCACCGAATGTAGAGTGATTGGAAATGATGTAAGAATAAATTGTACACGATAACGAAATTATGTATTGTTATATTAATATTAGTTTTGTGTATCGCATTTCCCATAAATCTTCATTTATGTGGATGAAATTATTCATAGTAGAATTCGCCACGTTAATCAGCGATCTGGACATTTCTGAAATAACGATTACTTTTTTAGTTAAAGTATCTTGACGTGTTTTTATATCATCAATCAATTGTTTGTACCTGATAGCATCGTCATAGTCTAAATTACCACTAATTATCTTAATAATAGATCCTAGGGGGTTAATGATCCCTCGCTTAATTCTAATCGATCGAGCTAACTGGTTGAATTTTTTTATACTGGAATTCATGACATAATCGGTTTGAAACTTCACGTCCATCAATTGTCGATCGAATGTTTTATTTCCAAAGTAACTCCTGACTTGGTTATTGAAATTTACATATTTTTTTATATTCAACTCTAACCGTCTTATTACAAAAGTTTGAGTTAGTACTGGTTTAAACCTGGACTAAATAGTCTAGGATTGTTACGGTATTAAAGTTAGTACCAGGCTTAAAATGTGTTCATATTACAAATCTAAGACCAACCGAAGACCAGTTAGTCCAAAGATCAAATATTATACACAGGTAAAAAATAAAAAAGGGCAATCATTCATTCTTTTACACTGGCTTCATTCAATATGACATTCCGTTTTTCCTAATGTTGATATTAACTACATATTTTAAATGCATAATAACTCTTTATTCGTAACAAACAAATCATTAAATTTCTTTGTCCAAGCTCCAACCTCTTGAACGAGCGCAACAAACACACATATCGCGTTTTTTTATCAAGTTATATTTTTATCAACGAACGTGAAACGGAGTACAGCTTCGCGGCGCGTAATTCGAGATGCGAATGCGACGGTCCAACCAAATATTTATGTTATTGCATTGCATCCTGTAATAAACAGTTCTTCTTTATTCATTGTTCCTAATATTGTACTGTATTGCTGTTGTGGTTCTGTGCGAGAGGTTTTGTGTGGTCAAATTGAGAAAAGGTAATTTAGGAAAAAAATGGAACAACAGAAGAAAAAAAGGGGTGAAAATTGGAGTCCTGAAGAAAAAGTTAGTAAAACATCGAAATATTGTATAGTGTGCAGTACTTTGTATTATTCTTATTTCGATAAAGATTAACGTGAATCTACTTATTACAATAGGAAATACTACGGCAATTGATTAGTCAGTCAGCTCATATTATAGAGGACAGATCTGCTAAAACTGAAGTAAATACACACATCAAAAGTGTCTAGGGATCAAGCATTTTTATGCGGATTTCTTGAGATTGAGATGTGGCTTTGTAATAAATTTATGATTATATAAATTTATATGGATCCTTTTTGGTGCATTTCATAATTTGAAACAGGAACTGTTAATCAAATTCGAGTAAAAGATGAAAATCAGCTGTCAATATTTTCCCTATAAAAACATACAACGCATTGAAGACATTATTAGTGCTACTGTTTCCCTACTACTGATTAAAACCAACGTTATTATGGAGCGGCGACGTCATTTAAGCAGGGAAGAAATGCTCAGAGCCGTGGGAATGATAGAAGCTGGTTCCCGGCAACGTACTGTGGCTTTAGCTCTGAATACAAGTCAGAGTGTTATCAGTCGACTTTGGACACGTTACCGAAGCACTCGTACCGTGGCTGAGCGCCATGGAGGACGGTATCGCTGCACCACACGGAGACAAGACCGATACATTCAAATCTTAACTCGAAGAGCTCCAACAATAACCGCCATGATGTTAGCCGTGAGGCTTCATCACTCTTCAGGAAACTTAATTAGCGACCAAACAGTCAGAAACCGCTTGCATGAAGTGAACCTTCATTCCCGAAGACCGCTACGGGTACCACCTATAGCAATGCACAATCGTAGGATTCGATATCAATGGGCTCTTGAACACAGAAATTGGGCAGAAGAACAATGGCGTTTCGTGTGCTTTTCTGATGAGTCTCGTTTTGGTATGAGACCGGATACAAGACGTATACGACACTGGAGAACCCCTGGACGCCAACAGCGATTAAAATCCTGCCAGGAAGTCCATCCTTATAGTGGTGGAACCATCATGGTATGGGCGGGTATTTGGATCGGCGGAAGAACTGAGTTGATTTGGATCAGAGGCAACCTCAACGCTCAAATTTATGCTGAGACGATTGTATCTGACGTCATCGTTCCTCTACAAGTGCAAATCGGTCCCTTATTTCAGTTAATGCATGATAATGCACGACCGCACACCGCAAGAGTTGTAAGACAGACTCTCGCCGCAGCTAACATCAATGTCCTGCTCTGGCCTGCTCAGTCGCCAGACTTGAACCCGATTGAGCATGCATGGGATATGCTACAGAGAAGAGCTCTGCCGAATATGGAGGGTATCCAGTTGCAAGAAGACCTTTTTTTGTTGTTGCAACGAACATGGGCGGCCATTCCACAGCGTGATTTGGATGAACTCATTTTGAGTATGCCAAACCGATGTTCTTGTGTTGTTAGTGTTCGCGGTAGAAACACGGATTATTAATTGTTTAAGTTACCCAATAAAATTTTAAAGAAAACTGTTATTTCAGTCTTTTTTTCGAACTTTAATGTTAGTGGTTCAAATGTCAAAAATCCCTTTATTAGGAAAATGGCAAATTTCTTTATTAATGCAAAGGTGACTTGGTTTATCGTTACTGTGACAAACGAAAACACTTTATTTGATGAATCCTTAAAGAAAATTTTAATTAATATCAATCAGGAGAAAAGTTATTGCAAAAATATATGTTGATCCCTAGACACTTTTGATGTGTGTATTTTGAAAACAAAAGAGTGGAAGAATTTATCAAACAAGTAAGTACCTAATAATCGCTTTTAATAGTGTATAACTACTTACGATATGTTTTATGTCATACTAGCATTTTGCATGCGACTTCGACCGCACCATAGCTAAAATTATCCCACAGCAAACTGTTACTGGGATAAAAATGTACCTTATTTGGTATTCCAGACTATAATCTATCTACATCCAGATCCGTTCAGCCGTTTGAGCGTGATTGAGTTACAAACATCCATCTATCTTTATTTCATAATTATAATAGTAGTAAGATTAAAATCAGGATGCTTATTTCTAGATTTAATGAGATAACAGGAAAGAAACGATCAGTTGGGGAACTCAAGTTGGCTTGGAAAAGGATGAAGTTGTCAGCCAAATTAAACATATCTGCTCATAGAAGGGAGCAAGCAAGGACGGGCGGTGGTGAAAAACCACCATCACCTTCTGCAGAGGACTTGCAAATAATGGCGATTGCTCCTCATGACTTCGTCATTGAAGTCAACGAATATGACAGTGACGCGGTGGTAAATAAAATTTCTTGTATATGCTCTCTGTTATTAGGTTTGGATAAATAAACTATATAAACTACTAAAAATAACCTACCTTGATTTCCATTATTATGACAATGTGAAACATGTGGTGAAAGTGAATTTACTTATTATTTGTTTAAGATTCCAATTACTATGGTGGCTACAGCAACAAAAGATATGTTTGTTGACCCAAAACCTGGACCCAGTTATGAAGAAAGTGGGGAAACAAATCCAAAACAAACTGTGGTGGGGGTGCAAGGTAAATAGTTAAAAAAAAACCAATACACAAGTTTAATAAAGTCTTATTATTCAAATATTCATATTTAATTCCTTTACATATTAATTTCAGCAATATCCAATGACATTTATGAAGAAACTGGAGAAATAATAATCGAGGAAAATCCAGAAAAATCTGTTGTGGGGGTGCAAGGTCAATAGTTTGAAATAAATATTATTACAATCCAATACACAAGTTTAACTAAGTCTTACTCATATTTTATTTTGTTACATGCTACACTATTTGCGCTGTAGCATGGTGCGGGTGACAGTTGCCCGTATGACGTTGACATTTGTCAGTACCACGTAGGGATGTGAGGTTATGCAATTCATTTTTATCGCTAACGATACTCGCAGCGTGAATCTAGTTCTCTTTAATATTGTTATGAAAATTAGTGTATTATTCAGTTGTGCAGTGTAACTACGTGTGTGCTACGTGTATAAACTTGTCAATATAAATGTTTTATGGCTACATAATTATCTTTGTACTTATATAAAATAATCAAAATCGGGTTTATGTTTTTTTTTTCGTGACAACATTTTTGCTCTATGGTGCATCGGCGCGGCGGCCATGTTGTTTACCCGTGCGATGCTGTGAGTGCGAGTACGAGTGCAAGCGCGTTATATTGTGACTTAATGTGACACGTATTACGATTTCATTGTTTGTTTTCATTTTTGTTAAATTGTTATTTGTTATAAGTTTGTTGAGTTTGTTGTTATTACCATGCCTAAGCATACAAAAAAAACTGTTTTGGGTAGTCAGGCCAGGGAGCTTGTTGTTCGCCTCCGAGACTACTTTGAAAGAGAACAACAAAATAATGGACCGTTGTTACCATTGAATCATATTGTAGAACGAGTAGCCGAAGCTCTTGATATTGGCCGCAATACTGTTTCGCGTATAACACGTGAGAAAATTGGCCAAGATGGGATGTTTGAAAATAAATTATCGACACCCAACAAAAAGCGGACCAAGGTGAAGCCAATCACAGATTTGGATGATTTTGCTAAGGTTGCTATTAGAAATCATATTTATGATTATTATAGAAGAATGGAGCTACCCACATTGCTCAAGCTTCTAAAATCATTAAAAGAAGCTGACTTGTTCAAAGGAGGTATTACTTCGCTACGGCAAGTTATAAAAGATATTGGCTTTGTTTACAAAAAAGTTAACAAAAGAAAGATTATTATGGATAGGACTGACATTGCCCTAGCAAGATGTAGATTTTTAAGGAAGGCCAAAAACATAAGTGATTGGAGCAAAGTTGTCTTTTTGGATGAAACGTGGCTAAACGCCAACCACACAGTGGGTAAAAGTTGGACCGACGATACGGCACAATCGTGTACCAAAGTGCCGGAAGGCAAAGGCGAACGCCTTATTATTTGTCACGCAGGTACAGCAAGTGGATTCGTCCCTGATTGTTTGCTGGCTTTTAAGTCAAAAAAAACTACGGAGTATCATGAGGAGATGAATTACGAAAAATTTAAAGATTGGTTCATAGGTCTATTAAACAATTTAAAAGAGCCTATGACCATAATAATGGACAACGCACCCTACCATTCGGTGCAAGTTAATAAACCCCCAAACCAATCCAACCGCAAAAGCGAGTTGGTGAAGTGGCTGAGTGAAAACGGAGTTACAGCAGATATAAAAATGTTAAAGACGGAGCTTATTGCCTTAGTCCGACGCCATAAGCCACCAACTCCTACCTATGCTCTGGACGAGATGGCAAAAGAAAAAGGCCACCAGGTCCTTCGACTACCACCCTACCATTGCCAGTATAACGCTATTGAGCTGATTTGGGCCCAAATAAAAGGTATGCTTTTAATTTCAATTCCCATTTTGAAGCTTTATAAAAAAATCAGCTTTCCGATCGTAGCATGTACCTAGTTTAAAAACATTACCAGATACTAGATTAGGCTGATTGATGATTATTTGAATACTTTTTTTTATAAGTTCGTTTATTTTTAGGTTACGCCGCAAGAAATAATACTTCGCCGCCATTTACGGCAAATAAGATGTTGGCCCTATTACAAGAGGCCATCAACAATGTTCAACCTGAAGACTGGTCGAAGGTCGTGAATAAAACAAAAAGGGACATTATGTCTGATTGGGATCGTGACATACATATTGACAACATAATTGAGTCATCGTTAATAATATCCGTCACAGATTCAGATGATGAATTGAGTGACAATTCAGATGTTCCTGACTCTGATATGAGTTTAGACGAATAACATGTATTTTTTTTTAGCAACCTTTTAAGCAACCTTACCCTATAAATGTTCTGTTGTATAATTAGACCTTTTAAAAATAAAAATTGACCTACGCACAATATACGTTTTTTATTATAAAAAATATCGACTATCCATCGTAGCAGTACATCCCATCACTAAATACGTCTATGGCGTTACGTTATACGCATAACACTTTGCTTAATTTTTCATTCAATTTGATTTTATTTCTTGATTAGAACATTCTGGTTGGGTTTAATTTAATTTACTACAGTTATTAATTATTTAATATATTACGAATGTGGTACAACTGAAATATTAAGTCATAAATTGTAAATCGCGGCAACTTTCAAGAGTGAAACGAAATGTTACTGAAACTGTCACCCGCACCATGCTACAGCGCAAATAGTGTAATTTACAGAAACTACTGAAATATTAACCAACAAGGAGACTGTTGACAAAAGAAGCCCAGTAAAAAAGAGAAATAAAAAGATTTTGCAAAACAAAAATAGGTACCTTTGACATAGTAACTTGCTTTTATTATGCACCTACTTATTTATTCTTTAATTTTATAAATGATTTTCTTTGGTTTTACAGAAGTGAGGAAATGCGCCAAACTATTATACAAAGCAATACTGACTTCAAAAAACGACAGCTTGAAATGATGGAAGTAGAACATACTTATAATATTAAAATTGCCAAATTAAAAATAAGAAAATTGGAATTAGAAATAGATAATAAGAAAAACAGCAATACTGAAGATTAAAATGTAAGTAAACACATTAATAAAATCAGATTAAATGCTACCACATATACAATAACTTTTCTTCTGTAAGGTTTATGTACAATACGTGTGTATACATTGCACTTTAAATATATAATAGAATACAATAAACCTATGTACTACACATTTTTTTACTAAAATTGTATGTAACCAAATTTTGTTCAATAATGATACTTTATGCTAAGTATACAATATAAAGATACTGATACATGAAACTATTTTTTTCAGGTACTTTTTTGATGAAAATTGTTTTTATTAGTATTTTATTTATAAGACTGAGATGATGTTTTTTATAAAAATTAGTTACTAAAATGGGTTTCAATAAACTGCCTTCTCCTAACATTTCCCCTGACTGATGGAGGTGGAATATAGTGTTGTACTACAGCCTCCCTAGATATTGTTTGTTCAGCACTATAATTCTCACCAGGAAACAAGTCTTCTCTCATATCTATGGCAATGTTGTGGAGGACAGCACATGCTACAATAGTTTTTTTTGCTGTCTCAATGTCTCCAAACATACCCCTCAATAAGCACCGAAACCTTTGCTTCCACACGCCAAAACACCTTTCTATTGTGTTCCGAGTACGGATATGGGACCTATTGTATCTCTCCTCTTGTGGTGTAGCGACATTCAGCAGTGGGGTAAACAAATATGAAGTGCAGGGATAGCCGCTATCTGCCAGTAATATTCCCGAGAACGCACCAGCCTCAAACCTTTGTTTTAATCTACATTCGCGGAAAATTCGGGAGTCATGGACACTACCACGCCACCTGGTTACAATGTCCATTATTTTCAGGTTAGCATCACAAACCACCTGAAAAGTTACAGCTCTTTAAACATTTTTTTTTGTTATTTTGTTTCTTTATTAGCCCTACGAAAGCAAAATAAATGATTTTATATTTGGTCTAAAATGTTGGGATCCAAGTTCGTAAGAAATATTTAACTATTAGACAATCACAACTTTGGATTAAAATATTTTTGTGAACATTACCTGTACATTAATTGACGAATATACTTTTCTGTTAATATATAATTGACCTCCATCGGCATTTTTTTTTTTCACCCTTATATGAGTGCAGTCAATTACGCCAATGACAGTTGGAAAGTTTGCAATACTACGGAATTTTGTGATTGCTTGTTCCTGTTCATGTAATGTGGTAGGCATTTTAATATATCTTCGTGATGTTCGTGACAAAATTTCTGCCACCTTTTTACACGTTTTGCTGATAACTGGTTGAGACACCCCATGTAAGTCAGCTGTATCATCTTGAATCTACAAATAACATAAATAATATGTATTAGAATATTAGCTGAGCGTTATTTAGGCAATGACCAAGATTACAAATAGCACTTACTTCATGGCGAGCCCAGTTGCGCAATGCGCAAACTACTTGGAGCTCAGGGCTCGAGGATCGTGAGCTAAATCTTCACGTAAAAGGTCCACAATTTTTTCACCGAAACGTTTTGTGAACCTATATTTGTATCTAAAATCTTCGTCACTCAATTCAAATGGATTTCCACGATGACGACGTATCATGTTTTCTCCGGATCTTTGCTAAAACTGGATTCATCCAGATTCCAAATTCTATCTGGATTGTATTGTATGTCCATTTTTTTCAAATATTCTTCAAGGGTGTCGAAATATTGTTTTATTACGAAGGGGTCACATGCTGCTTTTCTCGACATTTCAACGGCTTGTGGTTTTTTTAGTGACAAATTGTTTCTTTTTCGAAAAGCTGCAAAGCAGTCATATCCCGGACTTTGCTCTTTAAAGGGTGTCGTAAGTTTATTTTTTTTGACGTATTGCGTTACTAATTTCTTAGTCTCTTCGGAGGAAAGACCGAAACCGTTCTTTTCCAATTTTCGCTGTTGGCCTGCCTCTGGTTTCCTTAATGAAGGGGTCATTAAGGAAACCAGAGGCAGGCCAACAGCGATCAATGTCAAGTATGAGAAACGAATGGCTTCTGGCCTCCATATTATGGAAAAGAACGGTTTAGCTTCTAAGTTTAACTCTGTCTACAATAGTTGTGCGCGGAATATTATACTTTTTTGACGCTTGATATAAATTTAAGACACCATCTGATACTTCCTTGACAGCTTTCTTTAGAACATCTAATGTGTACGTAGGTTTGGTTTTTTTTTTTATTGTAACGAACCATTTTCGATAATTACTTACATCTGAAATGAATCAAATTACCTATATTAATATGAAGTTTTATGTTGAATTAAATACGTGCCATAAAATTACCTACCATATCAATCAAAATATTTGCATGGCAATACTCGCACTCCTCTTCAATATAGTGTTCATAAATAGTAAAAATTGAGCAAAATTGACACCAAAAAAATGAGCTTTCCAACACAAACTGTGCATTTTGGATCATTATGTTATCCATGATAAAATGATTAGGGATATTGGGAATTACGTTTGTTGGCTCTCTACATCCGAAACACATAGATGATAAATTGAAATGAGTGTTTTGCCATGGCCATACAAGTCTTTGTTGTATGAAGTTTTGAAAATCATGTTTAGTTAAGTATTTGTCAATGTTCATGTAATTTAATTGTAAAAATATGATTCACTTAGGAATATGTTTTATCTGAAATAAAATTTCACATATTAAAATGTAAAGACGTAAAAAGGTTGACGAATTCTGTTTTGGGGCAATTGCGTCAAACAGTCGCAATTGCCCCGTAACGGCAGACGCATTTAGCCCAAGACATTAATCCTAACCTATTAAATTATAATATCATTATGTCCTCAAATAAAGCTATTTTATTAAAAATAGCTATCTGTATAAGTGACCCAGTGACTATTCCTTACAATGTTTACTTAATAAAATGAGTTAATTATAGAAAACTTAAGATTAACATGGATTTTTCACTCACCTCTTGCAGCAACAAATTGTCCGCACATGTGCAATTTACAAAATGGCTGAATACTTGGATAAGTTTACCACAACGCCATCTGTACGTACTACCTGTGATGTGTTTAGTTTAAGCAAATATAACTAGATGGCAGAAGTCAATGAAGACCAAACAGTTTTCAATTAATTTCATAAAGACGCATTAGTCCCGTAGGCGCAATTAGCCTAGTTGACCTTACATGAAAGCACAGCTTGTAGAATAGTGCATCGTGTTACTCATGCCATTGCATTAGGTATTGTATAAGATGTATATAAAATTTCCAAGCACAACAGAAGAGCAAAATAAAACAGTGTATGATTTTTATAGAATTGCAAAGTTCCCTAGAGTAATTGGTGCGTTAGATTGCACTCATGTGAGAATATTATCACCAGGTGGTGATAACGCTGAAATATATAGAAATAGGAAAGGATATTTTTCAATAAACACCCAATGTGTAGCTGCTGCAAACCTTGTTTTTAGACGTTGTGGCAAGGTGGCATGGATCAGCACATGATTCCAACATTTGGGATAACTGTGCATTAAAACGCAATTTTTTGCAGGGCAAATATAATGATAAATTGTTGCTAGGTGACAGTGGCTATGCCCAAACTAACTTTATGATGACACCTCTGTCAGAAAATAATGTGAATACACGAGGAGAGACACTTTACCAAGAGTCACAAATAAAGACGAGGAATGTGGTTGAACGGGCATTTGGTATATGGAAGAGATTTCCTATGTTATCCAGGGGCACAAGTATTCACCTTCATAGAGTACCTGGCATAATCATAGCAACAGCTGTTCTTCGTAATTTGAAGACCAAGAGTTTCCTGTTATTATGGAGGTTAGGGATGATGATGTTGCACCAGAACAGTATGGAAGAGGAAGTGCTAATTTGCAATGAAGACTACTAATAGAGGGATATTTTGCATCATTGTAAAAAAAATAAAAGCAAAAATATTAAAGCTCTGATTGTTTCTTTTTTATTTCTAAATCCTTAAGTAAAAGTTCTTTTTTGTAAAGGGAATTGTCCGAACTTGGCCATTTTTGTACGCGATGCTATACAAAAAAATAATTTACCAATATTTTAAATTCTATTTTAGTAAACATCTGGTGCAAATAACTTTGTATCAATTGGCATTGTAAAAAAAACCTTTTTCTTTAGTATTTGATTTGATGCTACACATGAACCGGCTTCGGATTTGGTTTCAGTGTTGCCAAATCAAAACTCCATAAACCAACAAATTCAAATCGATTTAAAATACAATGCAATCTCTCCACTATATTGAATATAGTTTTCATTAAATAACATTATTAAAAAATCTAATAAACGATATAATTAATAGGACTTCAAAAATGATAAAACTGAGGTTTTATGCATTATTTCTGGAGAAATCATAGCAGTATAATCGATTTCAAATTAATCGATATTTAATTTTTGTTTTATATGGCAACACGATGCTTAAAAAATGTTGTGTCGAATTAAAAATGACAGTTGTCATTCGCTTTGTTTATTTGCATCGTGAGTGTTGTTTTTGTGAGTTTTAATAAAGTTTTATAACGAACACTAGTTTTTATGTAATGGATTCCGATTCTTCCCTTCATGACGACCCCGGCACTTCTATGGACCCGTTTGGACTATGGTTATGGACAAGTTTTATTTCATACATAACCTGTCTCAATTAAATGTTAAAAAAATATCTAAATAAAAATCTTGATACAAAACTAGCTGTAGATCCTCATTCTTACTGATTTGAGCTAATAAATCAATCACATAATATTAGCTGAACTGTTTGTTTAAGAGTGGCCAAAGTCCCATAGAAATTGGACAATTCCCTTTGTTAATTAAATTCCTTTTTTTTTCATTAAATTATCCAACTCTATTTCATATATTTTTTGTTTATGTTCTATTTCCATTTCCAATGAAAGTTTTTGTAATCTAACCAGCTCCAACTTCTCTTCTGACAATATTTTGAAGCTCTCATTTGCTGTCTTACTTTTCTTATTTGCTAGTTCTTCAGTAGTATTATTTTCTGGAATAAAGAAAAGTAGTTTAATATAATACTACTATAAGCCAATTGTGAATTCGCAAAAAGATATGAAACTGAATGACTTGAAATAATAATTTAGGTACCTTTGTTAAAGAGAGCAGATGCCTTCCTTTTTCTTAAAATGTCTATCCTGCTTAAATTTTCTCTGACTTGAGATTGTGATAATGGTGTGGTATTAATGCCACTCGTAGAAGGTCCATGGTCATTGTCAGTTAAATCTAAAACAAAAAATATAATTAAAAAACTGCTATAAACATATATAATTATTAATTATGGTGATAATTAATTACCCTTGTTTGTCAGCACAGTTCCTTTCTTTCGTATTATCTCCATCTTACTAAATTTATCTCCAGCTCGAGATTGCAATGGTGTGCTTGGAGTAGAACCACCATATTTCTCAGTAATAACTAAAAATAAATATATGAATAATATAGGTATTTAATAAATGTACATTTTGTTACATGATTGGTTTTAAAAGCATCAAAAAGTATTTTTGTGTACTATTTAGTTACCTACCAGTATTACAATCAACCACAAATGTAGTTATGTTTTCAAGACTTTTTTAGTAATCTTCTTCAATGGGTGCAATTCGTTGTTCTTCAGGAAGACTCTCTTCAAATTGCTTCATGAGCGTGGCATCTCCATCATACATACTATAAAGTCCATCCATTTGTGGCTCTATTAACTTTCTTACTGCATTAAGTGGGTTGTCATCATCTGAAGGAGGAGGGCCTCCACCTAAAAATAATAAGTTTAACTTGTTTACAATTGTCTCTTTTGGACGAGAATGTGAATCTCACTCTCCGAAAGAATTAATGTCATGAACTTATGATTTTAATCAGTATTGATAGGCAGCTTATAAAACACCCATAAATGAAAAAACACAACACTACTATGATATTTTATATGTATCTGTTCCCATCACAACCTTCTTATACTTGGCTTCTTCTTTTTTCAATTCTACTTGCAAACTGTCAGAGCTTTCCTGGCAAACTCAATAGGCCTATTTATTGTGGAGGCGATTACTTCCCAGTCTTTGCCATTTTCCTCTAAGGCACTTAGAAAAGCCTGTTTTTGATCAGGATCTGTAACATAAATAGACATCTGTGTTATAAATAGCAAATACCAGCGGTACTACGGTTAATAAAAGACATTACTGAACAGTATATACAAGGGTATGGTAGTCTGTGTCCAGAAAAAATAAGTTCATCATGTTACTAACCTTTCAACAACATTTTTGATTCTCAATGCTTTTTTTCAATTTGCTTTTAATGTTTCTATAACAACTTAAAAGGTTTTCGGCACTTCTTGAAACACCTTTTGTGTTGGCATTAAAAACATGAGCGATTTTGACCCAGGCATTTTGCTTTTCTGTCTGTTTGATTTGGTCGGTCTTTTTGCACTCAATAATATGGGTGTATGGTTCCATCGCTGCAATCAGCAATATCTGTTCTTCTTTTGTAAAATTAGGCCCCCGGGCCCTAGAAGAAACACTTTTGTTTGCCATGGTAATTATCACTGAACTCAACTAAAACAATTATTATCAATAAAAATTACCACGAGAAATAGCACGAGAACACTTCACAAATCACAACAAAACTTTGTGTGACTTGACAGCTCGGTTGACTTGATGTGACAGTTAAAAGCTCGTCGGTCCATTTCACGATTTTTTTTTTCTAAGAAATGCTACCATTTTGCTCTAAGTCAAGTGTATAACGCACGAAAACGTAAAAAGGAACGCAAGAAACTCCTTTACCGACTCCCTAACTACGATTAGTTAAATTACCATCCAAACGGACGTGAGCAAGACCTTTTTAATTGTATTTAGGCTAAACATATTTAGCAAGATAAACGCATTTAACTAAATTTTGTTTAGACCAAATGTTGCGCAAGCCGCCCTTAGTTAAGTAGTCTCATTGTTAATCATTTTTTAGCGAGGTCGGAATGATGGGAGGCGTCTGTATCTGTGTAGAGTACTAGTAGCCCTATTGCTCTCCTGAAGGAGGGTTATGGGGTCATCAGGGTCGGTGAGAATGTGCCTAGGTCGGCGGGTACGGCTAATCCTACTTGGGACATAACTGGCGGCCTCGACAACCAGAGGGTTGCGATGTTTGACCGCGGAATCGAAGTAACGCTTTGCAAGGCGTTTTAGAAATTGGTGGATCGTGGGAATTCTAAGGTCGAGATGGAGACTCTCATTCCTAACATACCAGGGGGAACCTGTGGCCCTACGGAGGAATCGGTTTTGGAGCGTTTGCAACCTATGGATATGGCGGGGTTTTGCATGAGCAAAGACGGCACCCGCATAATTCATGATGGGACGAATACACGCTGTGTAGATTCGCAATTTGCACTTAAGTGACATCTTGCTGCGTGCGTTTAGGACGGAATGGAGCCTACCGAGAGCGAAAGCGGCTCGCGAACGAACCTTCTTTATGTGCTCAGCGAAAGTGAGATGGTGGTCGAGGAAAACACCTAGGTATTTGGCTCGCTTCTCCCAAGGGATCTGCTTACCGAACATAGTGAGAGGTCGGGGGAGGTCTCTAAGCCTTGTGTTGTGCGCGGTTTCAAGAAGAGAACCGCTTGGCTTTTTTCGGGATTGACTTCTATGCGCCACTTTCGAAACCAGGCAGCGAGTCGATTGACTGCGCCTTGGAGAATGTGGGCGATATTGTCGGGGTATCTAGACCTAAAGTACAATGGCCGTATCGTCTGCGAACAGAGCGAAATGCGCCCTTCTACCTGGGTTTGGAATATCGCTAGTAATTAGCGTGAACATGAGGGGAGCTAGCACAGAGCCCTGAGGGACTCCTGCGCGAATGGGCGGGGACCATTCGCCAATATTCAAAGTATTTAAGTACATTTTTTTGCAAACTTTGTATTTTTCTCCTAACACATTAAATGAGTACTTGAAAGTATTCCCTCTGCGAAAACGGTTTCCGTTACACTTCCGCTTGGAAACACCTTGTTTTTGAACAGTTTGTTGTACCCATTTTTTTTTTTGTTTCCCAGGATAGCTTCCAGTACTTCTTAAATAACATATTTCGACCTTCTTCTGTTAATTTGTATCAATCAAAATATTTGCAACGATCATTATGATCAAAACGAGGCTGAACACTACGTTCGTTGTTTTCAAGATCGAACACAATTTTGCCGTCTTCTGTTTTTCTTCTCCCACTGTAACTCTCTCCCTTCATTCTTTTAATTTTATTTTGATTATAAGTCCAGTTTTCTTTATTTGCTTTGCCTCGCTTGGCGCGTTTTCGCTTCACTCTTGTCTCATCAACTGGTTCCAGGGTCAACGATTCATATGAAGTATGTGATGTATTTAACTGTTCACTTGGTTGATAGTCGGTATCCCCATCGTCAGGAGAAAAATCACCATCCCACGGATCATCAAAGTGGAAGGAAGGACGTGGAGACACCAAATCAGCTCTACTGGTAGAAGGTATAGGACAGCTTAGTTTTCCAACCGTTGGTGATAAGTCCTTTGAAGAGTGCACTAGCAAAGATAAGGACTCCTTTGAAATTGCTGCAAGCGATAGTGAAATAAGCGATGACGGCGTGTAGAAAGTTGAAGAAACTGGCGGTATTGGCATTTTTCCTTCACATGTAGGTAAATGTTGATGGTTATTGTTGATGTTATCCTGAGTGATATATTCTTTCATGCTCAAATCTAAGTGAAGTTCATCAACAACCACGTCAAAACTACTGCTTCGAGGGGCATTTACAGGAATTATTGAAATGGGTATGGGAGTGGATGATCTTTGATTATTTTTTTCTGGTTGTGGTGTACTGTTATTAGTGTCTGTGATGTGATAGTCGGTATCATACTGTTTTTCAATCAAAGCTTGTGATTGCGAAGATTTCGCATGATCTTTTATTTCTACATCAGGTGAACTAGATTTTTGGAATGTATTTGTAGGTTTTATTTGAATCGTGCACTGTTTTTTTTTGTGGGTATTATTTCAGGTGAAGTTATGACTGACCCTTTATTGTCTAAAACTAAGTCCTTTGGTGCAGTCACATTCGAAGAGTGACAATCAACTTTATTTAGTTGCGGTTGTAGCTGCAGCTGCTGCAGTGGCTCATTTTCTGGAGCCATCTGATTAGATTTGGGTTTCTTTGTGCGACGACGACGTCGTCGTGGATTTGGTACAATTTCTGGAGAATATTTTCCAAGATCATAATTAGAACAGGTATCGTTAGTCAACTTGACCATGAGACACTTCTGCTGAAACTAGAGCACTATGGGATTAGGAATACAGCTCTTGATTTACTTAGATCATACCTGAAAGATAGAAAGGTTAAAGTTCAGGTAAACGGCGTAAACTCATTAGGGTCTGAAATGGCAATGGGCGTTCCCCAAGGTTCGATATTGGGTCCATTCCTCTTTTTAGTTTACATTAATGATTTACCCCAATTATTTCAAAATCAACCGAAGATGGTGTTATTTGCAGATGACACATCATTAATCTTTAAAATAAACCGACGGTCACAAAATCTTGAAGACGTTAATAGCTCTATTCTGCAAGTCCAAGATTGGTTTACGGTAAACAATTTAGTACTAAATAAAACAAAAACCAAATGCATTAGATTTAAATTACCTAATGTTAGAAGTAGCGAATGTGACATCATATTGAATGGGGAAAAACTGGAATTTATTAATCAAACGGTTTTCCTAGGAATCACGCTAGACGAGAAATTACAATGGGGACCTCATATAACATCTCTTGCGGGGCGGCTAAGCTCGGCCGCTTATGCTGTTAGAAAGATAAGACAGTTAACAGATGTAGAAACCGCGCGATTGGTCTATTTTAGCTACTTCCACAGCATTATGTCGTATGGCATTTTACTGTGGGGTCGGGCTGCTGACATTGAATCCATCTTTATTTTACAAAAGAGAGCTGTCAGAGCCATTTATAATCTACGTCGCCGCGAATCTCTCAGGAAACTATTTAAAAGGATTAATATTATGACGGTACCTTGCCAATTCATTTATGAAAATATTATGTATGTAAGGAAAAATCCACATCTTTTTAATAAAATAAGTGATAGACATAATTTTAATACTAGAAATAAAGATAAACTAGATCAACCATTTTTCAGATTATCTAAAGTACATACATCTTTTATGGGGTACTGTGTTAAATGTTACAACAAAATACCTTGTGACATATTGCAATTAAATGAAAGAAAATTTAAAACTCAGATTAAAAGTACACTTTGTAAACAAGCATATTACAAATTAGAGGATTATATCCAAGATAAGAGTGCTTGGAAACATGCTGGTCCTGCTCCATAGGACAATTTAGAATCAAGACAAAATCAAACAGGTTGCTAATTTAATTGTTAAATTTATAATTTTGTATTATATGACATTGATTTTACATTCTGTGATTACTTCCTCACACACTGACTTATTAATTTTAAAAACATTAGGAAAATCGTCTACTTTTACTATGTTTGTAAATATGTGAGCACCATGTATCTATCATATAATTAAATTATCTGTCGTTGCTTCATTTTTAATTCTTTTTACCTATTGTGGTATAGTAATTTTATTCTAGGTGCATCGTCTTCACATATAATTATTTAAGTAATGTACGTACTAATACAAACTATTGTAAAACATTTTAAAAGAGTAACGGTGGAGTTTCTTGCCCATTCTTCTCCATACGAAAACTACCTTTTGGAAGGGGCGACTAGAATCAATTATATTATTCTGTAAATTTTGACGTTCAAAAGTGCCATACATGGGCCTATTTGAAATAAATGATTTGACTTTGACTTTGACTTTGTAAGTTGCAGTATTTATCATGGGATCTTGTGAAAATGGTAATATTTCGTCAGAAATTGGCGAATCAGTACGACTTGAAGAAATAAAATATGCTGAACCTAAGATGGGCTCTGGAAGTTGGAACTGCATTAAATCTTGCTGAATTAATGTATTGATAGAAGGTTCCTTGCCCGAGTCCTTCAAATATGTAACATCGTCTCCAACAAAGTAGGAATTCTGATCATTTTCTTCACTTTCTGTTTCAGACTCTTGCATTCTGTAATGAAAAAATAAGAAATCAGAACTCGGATGTGTATAAGTGAGTTTTCATTTTTAATAAAAAATCGCTAATAAACAAGCATTTGCCCATACGAAAATTTAATTTGTGTGATTTTATCTTAGGAAATTACGTATATACCTATACGAGGTTTGTGTAAAAAAATCCGGAAGTGTGAATAACTTGTTAAGACATGTACATGGTTGCATTTAAAATGAAAACCTCGTAAAGGTTTATAAAATATTCTAAATATATAAGTGTGAATAACTTGTTAAGGCTTACACGTGGTTATACATGGTTGGATTCAAAGTGAAAACCTCGTAAAGGGTCATACAAGATTATATCTACAAGTGTGAATAACTTGTTAAGGCTTAAACGTGGTTATACATGGTTGCATTCAAAGTGAAAACCTCGTAAAGGTTTATACAAGATTATCTATAAGTAGTATGATAGCAGTGAAAATCCCGTCACCAAGTTTACAAGCTTTTCATATGTATAATACAACGGGTACGAGGTTTTAATATAACATTTCAAGACAAAATCGTTAGAAATAGTAATCAATTCTTTATAAAACTTATTAAATCATAAAGAGTACTTACTTTTCGATGTATTTTGACACTTTACAACACAAATTGGGCACTTTGTTCATACACACTTTCTTCAATTTTTAATCCGGAATAACGCTATTATCAACCGCACTGGCGAGTTTCTCAGACGAAAATGGCGGATCCTATTTTGATACAAGGTTCTCATAGCACGTCATAGATGGCGCTAGGAGTAGCTGATTCGAAAGTTTGCTAGAGTAATCTGTGCTTACCGAGTTTATCAATCCAAAGAACAAATATAATTTTTTTTGAGGAAATGAGATATCCGAGGTTTTCACTGCTGGGCGACGATTTATAACTTGCCGTATTTTATTATATCTTCCCCGGCACCAACGTACCAGCACCACATCAGCTACCCAACACCAACAAGCTACACAGTCCTTATAAACGATCAAAACAAGTTCAAGTAGAAATGAAAATACCCCAAAAGACTGTAGCTTTATCACCTAAGCAAGTCAATGTTAGGGATTGTAAAACATCACCAATAAAACTAAATATCGCACCCTTAGAATATAAATGGCACTGTACGAAAATGTTCAGCTTTATCACCTAAGCAAGTCAATGTAAGGGATTGTAAAACATCACCAATAAAACTAAATATCGCACCCTTAGAATATAAATGGCACTGTACGAAAATGTTCATTTGACAGTATGGCCGTTTTAAGTTTTTTTAAGTATTGTATGGGTGATATGGAACTAAAAAATAAAGCCTCTTGATCGGCTTAAAATTACAGTTTAACTAACGCTATTTCAGAATCCAGTGGCATACAATAAAATCATTGATTATTTATCAATGGAGAAGCATTTAAAAAAAAAGTTTTGCATAGTGTCGGTTATAGTTTCATAGTTTTTCAAAACGTTTTGCTTAATGACCTCTAAGTTGTTATTTTACCTAATGATAAAAAAGAGACAAATAAAACAATATAATTACTGAAATAATAAAGAATACTATTTAAACACAAATTCTGTGAGCGTGTGCCAAACACGCTCACAGAATTTGTGTTTGAATAAAATTCGTAATTTTATTATAAACAACATTATATTAAAATCTTGTTCCTACTACCTACTTACTAATCAATACAAATTATTAGAGATATTCCAAATTAAATACTAAGGTTAAAAGTCTTTCAAAGTAGGAACTGTAAAATTTACGTACAAATCAGCGTATTAAAGGCTTAATAATCACAAGAATGAGCAAAAATATTATTTAACTTATACCTAACTTAAAATTATTGTTTTTCACAAAAAACCGTAAGCAATTATAAAAAAAATATTGTATCAAAATCATAATTATAGGTACATACTATAAAATCTTGGAAAACTGAATTATGTAAAAACCAGTAGTCTTTTAGCAATTCGTTCTTAAAGCTCTAAGTTCTAGAACCGAGAAAAATATTAATAAAGTAACAGTAACTTAAAAACATTTTCGCACAAAAATCCGTAAAATAGATCACAAAAAAAAAAAAAAACATAATCTCAAATACTTCTTCTTACAAATAATAAATCAGCTAAATTTGTAAAGGGTGGACACTACCCACCTAGTTCAATACTCTGTCAAAGTAGGAATTGTAAAAGTTGGGTATCAAACCAGCATCTAGAAGACTTTTCACGTCATTCTTCTTTCTTTCGGATAAATCTAACTTTGGGTTATACAGCTGTTGCAATTCTTGAGTCCTCTGGTTCCTTGCACTGACTCTTTTAGATTCCAGGTCAAGTTCTTTGAAATCATCAAAGTAGGATGTTTTGTAAAAAATGTTTACCTTATCATCTTCAACTTTCATCACTTTGATGACTTTTATGTCAGATAACTTTACAACTTCACTTTCAACACTTTTGTTCAGTCTAGGAAGGGGCAGTTGTTTGATGTCAATGAAATCGTTATAAGCCATTTCGTTTACTATGAATGGTGTGCCATGTTTTTTTCTTCTGATGGCGGATACGTACTGGGAAGGCACATAAATGGGTCCAGATTTAAGTATTCTTTTTATTTGTTTCTCAATCGTTCAATGTGCTCTATCTCCTTCGTTCTGTGTGTGTCCACGGATTAAAAACTTATGTGTTATAGATGTTCAAGTTAAGTACTACGTAGATGTACATACCGATGATGAACTGATTTTTTTGCTGGCCGCAGCAGTTATCTGAATAGAAAACTACATCTAAGTCTTCGTCAGCTAAAGAAGATTTCTTTTGCAAGTATTTCAAGACACAGCTGGCTATTTCATTTACTCCACGGTTACCTTGCGATTCGTCCCAGAAAAAACATTCAGTATTATCTCTTGCAAGCTCAGAGATGGTAAAATTCAAGCAATTTATCTGTGACTTGTAGAAAAAGTTGATACTTCTCCATTTAGTATCGTCATTACCGCTTGTAGGTCGTAGCATGCAACGATAAAGTTGCTTGAAACCTTCATTTTATCGTTAGCTTCTTCTTCGCGACTTTTTTCCTTCTCTGCTAGATGTCGATCGTAGTCTTCCTTCAGAACTTCTTTTTGAGGACCTTCGGTCAGTTTGTATATTGTGCATTGTTCGCATTGGTCCTTCTTGGGCACAAATAAACCAATGTTAAAGTCGTTATTGAAAACTTTTCGGTATGTATGTAGCTGTACGTAGGGCAATCCTTGTTTTATGCAATCATCTTTGTAGTCTGAATAAATATCAGTCAATGTTTTTCCACCATCTATAAATTCTCTGGTAGTTTACTTTCGCAAATAGTGGCTTTCGATGCGAAGAATGCTGTTAACATGTTTTTTCACTTCTTCTATCATTTCAGCGGGCACCTTTCTGTGGTTTCCATGCATCCCTCTCTTTTCTCCTTCTAGAACACTTGTTGACGCATTTTTCTTCTCTACTACAGTTCTTATGCACCTGTCTGTAATATCCAGCGAATTTTTGAAGAAGGTTTTGCATACCCTTTCTTTGGTGCCGTTTACATCGAAATAGAAAGCCATTTTAGGCTTTCTATTGGAATCAATCTTTTTGTATTGATATCCAGATATCAATACAAAAAGATACAGAGATAAGCCATGCCCCAATAATCATCGAAAAGAAGTTTTCGTAACTCTGCAGAAATTCTCTCTGAGCATTTTAGCCGACATGCACTTCCACAAGGTTGCTTAATCATTTTAGCTGGATAAGCGGTTTTCTTTTTTGAGTTTGAAACATAGTTTTTGCCTGCATTTCTTAAAATCTTCACCATATTTGTAGTAACGTTCTTAAATTTCTTCTTTCGTTTTTTTGTAATGACATCAATTGGCTGAGCTTGAGCTTCTATTGCAGCATCGTTTGGGCAGAAACCGTCAATATCCCTTGTATCAGAAACATCATTGATTTCTCCCGTGTCATTTGTATCAGAATGCATGATTTTGACGTTATCGGCACGGCTGGAAGAGGCAACATGATCGCCATCATTTGGAGCAAGACCAACTTGAAGATTCGAATCAGCAGGAAGAGGATCACTTCTTTGACGATTATTAGAAACTTCAACAATCTCAGTGAAGGAAATGTCATAAATGTTTGAAGTGTTTGGCAGTTGGTCATTAATGCTACATTTTGCGTTCTCTGTTTCGCCATACGGATTAGTAGGGTCGATATTATTACGTGTGTCATTGGTACTTTGAATTTGTTGGGTGTTTGGAGACTTGTGCAGAGAAAGCTGAAGCTGAACTGGATGATGTGCTTGAGGTAGAAGATGAGGTCGAGCTGGAAAACGAAGACGATGACGACGAGCTTGAGTTCGATCCCCGGCATGTTTTCTTTGATGGAAAGTATGTTCTATCATCGTTCGTTTGATAAGTGCTAGTTGAGGGTGAACTTCTCATGATGTTCAAATCGGACGCACTCATTGTTGAAAGGGGTTCCACAATATCTGATTTTCTGTAAGAAGCAGGCTTTATATTTTGAGATTCATCATCGTCTTCGTTGTTCTGAGTTGATAATCATTGTATGATCCTTCTACATCTACTTCTCTTCGGACCCATGATAGTTTAATGCCTTAAAAAAACATTCAATCAATTAAAGGGTCGTACAAAGCAACGCGTAAAGCTTGCGTCCGTGGTGGCGATCTATTTGCGTTCAAAAACGCGTCTAGACGCGGGACGCGTTTGATTTGTACACGTCGCAAGAGGTACAATTGCGGTAACTGATCGTCACCGTGTACGCCAGCGCGGACGCAAGAACGCGTCAAGCGTCTTTGACAAACTAGTTTTTATTACAAGAATGGCAGACGGGTAGTTAGAAAAAATGGCCTTAATTTGACGAATTTTTAAACAAAATCGTAACTAAAATGATTGAATATCTGACACTAAACTCAACTTGCCATTTATGCAATTACGCACCGCAAAAAAACTGAAAGCAAAATCGATTAAATGGCGTTTTACAGTAAATGCCCGTTATTGAGTTTGTATTCAAACAAAATCCTAATTAAAGTTAAAAAATAACTGACACTAAACAAAACTGCCACTTATGCAATTACGCACTGCGAATATTTGAAAGCAAATTCATCGATTAAATGTCGCTTTACAGAAAATGACCGTTATTGAATTCGTATAAATACAAAATCCTAATTAAAGTTATTAAATAACTGGCATCAAACTCAAACTGCCACTTACGCACTTACTCACTGTAAATATTCGAAAGCAAAATTATTTAATAAGTGGAACTTAACACAATGTGCCAGTTTTTAACTCACCTCGACAAAGGTTTCCTCCGGTGACTTGTCGCGATCTGGCGTAATGCCGGTTTATTAGTTACCGACCGCACAAGTTGTTACAAATTCATAAGTGACACTAGCGACATCTAGCGAAAATTAAACGCATTAGAGCTACAGGGGTCTTTCGGTCTTTGCATTAGGCGCGTTTCGTTTTACGTATTTTGACAGTATACTTAACTAAAAAATAGCATTTTTTGTATAGTGCCACTTATGTTTTAAGGGTGCGATATGTATAAAATTATTCATTGTAATGGCTCTAGTGATAATGACAGTATCAGGAGTTTATTTAAACCCGAAGAGGAGACTGATAGTACTTCAGAATCTGTTTTAAGTGGATGTAAGCAGCTAAAACAAAAACAGTTATGTGATATAACAATGGGTCGAATAATGGCACAGCCTCAGTTGTACATAGGGGTTCCATTTTCTAGCAATATTCTTGTAGAACTTCTACAAAAACACTTAAAATGCAATCGACATCATATTTGCTTAGTTTTAAAAAAGCTACGACTGAAAAAATCATTTTCTATTTTAGCAGAAGATTTTGATATACATGAAACTACAGTAAGCAGAATATTTTCAAGAATTTGTTGGAAAATGGCTGAATTATTAAAAAAGTTTATTATAAAGCCATCACGAGAGTCAGTTCTTGCCAATTTGCCGATTAGCTTCAGAAATTCTTATTATAAAACATACTGTATAATTGATTGCCTTGAAATAGAAATAGAAGTTCCTAGTGATGCAGTACACCAATCGCTGACCTATTCCTCTTACAAGAAATGCAACACTCTGAAATATTTGATATCTTCAACACCAGACGGGGTTATAAACTTTGTCTCAGATGGTTTTGGTGGCCGAACTTCTGATTTAATTTTTTTTGAAGAATCTGGATTTATGGACATTTTACCACGTGGAGCTTGTATCATGGCAGACAGAGGTTTCAAGCACATCGAAGGAGTGTTGGCAAAAAAACAATTTCGGTTGATTAGACCGACTAGTGTTAGCAACACCAAGAAAAGTTCAAAAGATGAAGTACTAAGGTCAAAGAAAATTGCAAGCCTTCGAATTCATATTGAAAGAGTGATTAGAAGACTGCGCGAATTTGCTTTTCTAAAGCCACATGCCTTTTTTTTTTGTGGATGGGAAATCATCAAATAACTTCTCCCGCTCTGGGCGGAGCGGGAGGGCGTGTCAGACTCTTACTGACTAAAACCCACCCGTGTTCCTTCGTTTGCCCTGTTGCCGGGGGCCACGATCTCCCTTTCGGTTTTCTTCGCAACGCCGGGAGGCATCGGCCCTAGTGGACCCCTTCAAATCTTCTGACATCTCTTTGAGGCGCGCGTGGAACACAACGCGCCGTCGACCCGGGCCTGGTCCTTATCGGACGGTGAGCCACCCATTGCTCACCGTCCGCAAGCCCGCGCCTACGGTGGCCGGAAATCGCCTCGCGATTCCCGACGCCCTGGGCGTCTCCTCCTGCGGCGGTTAGGGGCGTGAGGGCGCGAAATTTGCCTCTCCCTCACGCGTTCCGCCTCCTCCTTCGCGAGCATTACAGCTTCGCAGAAGGAGGTACGGCCTCCCATTTCCTCTCGCTCCGTACCATGGCCTGAACCAGGGCCACATGCCTGTGTTGATCATTTTCTAATTCCCCATTTAGACTATAGAATAATCATTTGTTGTGCGCTTGTCAATTTACAATCACCTTTAATTAAAATTGAATAAAAAAATAGTATTTACAAAGCATAGAATTTTATTCTTTAAATTTACAAAAAAAAATATTAAAAAAAATGCTTAACCCTTAAATGCACAGTGATGTAAATTTCCATCGTAAAGAATTTTTGCGATTATTTTTAGTCTGTGATCCGAACAAATTTATTCATGGACATGTATCCGAACTTCAATATTTGGGTAACGTTTTTGAACGAAAAAAAAAAGTCAATGTCAAATGTCATGGAAAATCATCTGTCAAAAGAGGCGTGTGTGCTACTTGAAAAGTTAAAGGATTCTGATTGATATTTTACGGATTATTACAGCTAATTTATATATTGAAAAATATATATTTTATAAAATAAGGTAAGTTTTCAATGTTTTAGTAATTTGTTGTAGAAAAATCATAGTTTTTTGTGTGTGCTGAGGATTTTTTGTTTGTGATGGAAATTTCCATCAATATGCATTAGTCGTCGTTCTCGATGTATGAAAACCTAACTTTTCAGCACTACTATCGTTTATCTCAAGTTTATAATGATTTTTATGTAATGTTTTGGCCAAAATGCCTCATCCAAGATCAAGAATATCTGATAGAGACATTGAAGAGTCTGCACTGGAAGTAGGATATCTGTCAGAAGATGGCATGGAAATGACTGATACAGAAGATAATGAGGAAACTACATTCTACACTAATAGGCATGATTTGCTCCAAGACTTGGAGGATAGTGATAATGAAGAAAATGAACCTACTTTACATGACCAACAAGATGAAGTGCATGATCCCCCCCTCATCCAAGAATCTGTGACATCTGAAGTAGAAGAAAACTCTGCTAGCCCGGCTTGGATTTTAGATAAAAGGAAACTAGTGTGGAAGAAGAGATCACTCCAGTTTTCTGAGTCAAACATTGAATTTGAAGGCAAAACTGATCTAGGAACTGAATTAACAGCCCTAAAAACACCATATTGACGATGAAGTGACAAGAACCTTTCTCTACCAGAACATGATTTTACAGGAAATGTAAAAAACATTTTATTTATTTTAAACGCAAGGTATGAAAAATACTGTTATTGGATATATATTAAATAAGAAGCGGGTATAGGGGGCTATGTGCGACTAGTGTATATACAATCAACTTTTTTATTTAGACGTAGATAGGTGATATTGCAATCTAGGCTTTGAAAATATACATTATATTAGCAAAGATAGAAAATATTTCTGGTATTGAAATTCTATAATATTTTAAAGAAAAGGCGTGATTTTCATCGAATAATTTTTAATTAACTTCAAAAATGTTACAGATTGTTAGAAAATAATATTGTAATATTAATTATTACAATCAAATATCTGATAGAACATAAAAATGGCTACATTGCTCTTGAGACTAAATTAAAAGAAAAGAGAATAATCAGTTTATAATTAATATTATTGGAACAAATAAAATGAAAGAAAAAAAACATGTTATGCCGACCGCAAGTAAAATCGGACAAGGGCAGCAAGATGATGTCGGGACAACTATTTTGTCTCAAAAATTGTGTTTTATTAAATGAACCAAATGGTTCAAACAAATGGCAAAGTGTCATAAAAATTATTGCAATCTTTAGGTAATACTGCTTTTAGTTGTTGCAGGTGGTTGTACTTCGTTACTGTAATTGGAATTTTGTTAGGATGTAGTGGAGGATAGATTGCTTCCGAAGCTAGTAACCTAGGTCTGTTTGGTAATAAAAAAAAATCCACTGTTCGTCAAAACCCAGTTTAACTTCGATTGTCATAGTATTGTACTTTATTCCTCTGATATCTACAACCTGTGGATCGCCAGCTTTGCGGCCTAGTCGATACTTTTATAAAGCATATTTTCAGGTCGGGCATTTCTTTAACAAATTCATGATCTACATTAATTGCTTCATAAGGGTTAGCGCTTCGTGCCTCTTTAGTAATCGTGACATAATCACTGGGCAAATGCATTTCCCGATTTTTGAGTTTTCGTTCAATAGCACTGTGAACCGAGTCACACTCCATCTGAGTGTGACCTGGTTCTAAAAATTTTTGCGTAATGATTACGTTGTTTCTTGCTCAAAAGGAGCAGTGCATTTGCCAGCACACAATTAAGCAAGGCATTCAGGGTCGCGCCGTTCGGCGTGGCTCCAAATGGCTTAAGTCAAATGGATGGACGCAAAACAAGTATCACATTCACGATCACTCAAATTTTCTTTCATTTACGTGTTTCACCGGGTCGAAAGAAGTTGACATGAGCTCTGATTCCGAAGAAGAGCTTTTACTTTGTGTGGCGGTTGTTTCTCATCATACAGTATGTTAAATAACAGAGGGCGTTCCCTTAAACGCGTTAATCTATACCATTAATACATTGAAATAAAAATATCAGTATAGAAAAACAAGTATAAAAAAAAACCGAATGAAAAAAATATAATAAAAGAAAATAAATTTGAAACGTGCTGTTTAAAATCAAAATAGTAGCGCGGTAAAGTACCTAGCGTATTCGCGCTGCCCAAACCGGCAACGTCGCTATTTTTGTCTCGCTCGATGACGAGCGCGTCGGCGCCGAACGGCGACTTTGATAAAAGCGAGCGGCCACAAACCACACAGATACGAGTACAGTACTTAAGTTTTTTTATGGGTAAGGTTCTAGGGTTAAAGACTTACCTAAATTTTGAACTGCTCAATATGCTGACCTCCTCTCTCCACACATTGTTGCAATCGCCGACGGTTATTTTGGTGCACTCGTCGCATTAAAAGCGGGTCCTCGCGTATGTAGTTCCTGATAACACAGAATGCTGTGCAAATTCGCATTTTCATCTCCTCTCGCGAGTGGCTTTCTTTTTTATAAACGAGTTGTTTGACCCAACCCCAGAAAAAGAAGTCGAGTGGCGTTAAGTCAGGTGACCGCGGTGGCCACGCCTCGGGACCATACCTTCCGATCCAGCGGCTATCAAACAACTCATTTAATCGCGACCGCACTTCTGTTGAAATATGAGGGGGTGCACCGTCGTGTTGAAACCACACATGTCGAAGCTCGGCTAGCGGCAACCTGTTGAGGTAGCGTGCAACGGTGCCGTTCAGAAGCGCCAGATACCTCTCTCGATTTAGAGTCCCTGGGATGAAGACAGGTCCTATTATTTTGTTTCCCCTTATCCCAGCCCACACGTTCAGCGACCAACGTATTTGATGTGCTAAAGGCCGAGTAGCACGCGGATTATGGCCTCGTTCTGCCCAGTGATGGCATACACGCCGATTCCACATGCCATTGCGTGTAAATAGGCTTTCGTCTGACCAAATGACGTTTTCGATGAAGCGGGTATTCTCAGTGCATTGCTGTAGTGTCTACTGGCAATAAGTTAACCGGCGCTCGAAGTCAGCTGGACCAAGCAGCGCTTGCACTTTTTGAAGTGAGTACGGATGCTGCTTGTTTTTCTTTAAAATTTTAAAGACTGCTACGTGACTCATGTTCAACAAGCGGCCGGCCCTTCTAGTGCTTGAACCGGGCTCCTCCTCAAAATGCCTAAGCACGTTCTCTTCCTGCCGCACAGAGATCACGGGTCGGGGGCCACCAGAACCAAGCGGCACTACGGGTTCATTGTTACGGAGTCGCGCCAGGGCACTCCAAATAACACGAGCATTCCGTGGTTGACGTGCATTGGGATACCTTTCAGCATACATCCTCAGAGCACGTGCACCATCATAATTACACTTAGCATAAATAAGCACCATATTCACATACTCTTGAGGAGCACTGAACTGATATCGCGGCATTTTTCACACACGAACGAACACAAGATGTTGCAATGCGGAAATAAATGCACATCCGATCGGCGCGCGGGATTAGTTCCTAATAAAATATGGTGGATATTGAGGGGCGGGGGCGGGGCTAGGCGCATCAATAGATCGCCGCACACGCGAGTCGTCATTCATAAAGTTTGTTGCGACATTGCCATACTTCCACATTGAAATACAAATGCGCGTGTACAGAGTGTTTCTTTTACATATCAATTTAATATTTTTTGTGAATATTTTATTATAAAAAAAATATAAAAACATTTTGTTTCTGAATGGTAATATTTTTTTAGCATGTGTGGATGCTATACTGTTGCGGGTAAACGGGAACGCCTTTCGTTAATTAACATACTGTATAATAACGAGAAAACCAAAAAAAAAGTGGTGCAAAGAGTGGCTGAAGAAAAGGGACAGTTTCACACACATCAATTTGTTAAATGAACTGTCATTGGAGCCAAGTGATTGGAGAAATTATCTGCGAATGGACGAGCCTACATATTTTAAACTACTGCAACTCGTCACCCCACTTATAACTAAACAAGACACCAATATGAGACAAGCAATAAGTCCTCATGAGAGGCTGTGTGCCACTCTTCGTTTTTTAGCATCAGGAATGAGCTATGAGGAGCTTAAGTTTCCAACTAATATCTCCACAACGTTTGGGAGTAATTATACCAGAAACTTGTAAAGCAATTCTCACCGTATTGAAGGATTATATGAAGGTATGTATTTTAAATACACACATCAAAAGTGTCTAGGGATCAACATATATTTTTGCAATAACTTTTCTCCTGATTGATATTAATTAAAATTTTCTTTAAGGATTCATCAAATAAAGTGTTTTCGTTTGTCACAGTAACGATAAACCAAGTCACCTTTGCATTAATAAAGAAATTTGCCATTTTCCTAATAAAGGGATTTTTGACATTTGAACCACTAACATTAAAGTTCGAAAAAAAGACTGAAATAACAGTTTTCTTTAAAATTTTATTGGGTAACTTAAACAATTAATAATCCGTGTTTCTACCGCGAACACTAACAACACAAGAACATCGGTTTGGCATACTCAAAATGAGTTCATCCAAATCACGCTGTGGAATGGCCGCCCATGTTCGTTGCAACAACAAAAAAAGGTCTTCTTGCGACTGGATACCCTCCATATTCGGCAGAGCTCTTCTCTGTAGCATATCCCATGCATGCTCAATCGGGTTCAAGTCTGGCGACTGAGCAGGCCAGAGCAGGACATTGATGTTAGCTGCGGCGAGAGTCTGTCTTACAACTCTTGCGGTGTGCGGTCGTGCATTATCATGCATTAACTGAAATAAGGGACCGATTTGCACTTGTAGAGGAACGATGACGTCAGATACAATCGTCTCAGCATAAATTTGAGCGTTGAGGTTGCCTCTGATCCAAATCAACTCAGTTCTTCCGCCGATCCAAATACCCGCCCATACCATGATGGTTCCGCCACTATAAGGATGGACTTCCTGGCAGGATTTTAATCGCTGTTGGCGTCCAGGGGTTCTCCAGTGTCGTATACGTCTTGTATCCGGTCTCATACCAAAACGAGACTCATCAGAAAAGCACACGAAACGCCATTGTTCTTCTGCCCAATTTCTGTGTTCAAGAGCCCATTGATATCGAATCCTACGATTGTGCATTGCTATAGGTGGTACCCGTAGCGGTCTTCGGGAATGAAGGTTCACTTCATGCAAGCGGTTTCTGACTGTTTGGTCGCTAATTAAGTTCCCTGAAGAGTGATGAAGCCTCACGGCTAACATCATGGCGGTTATTGTTGGAGCTCTTCGAGTTAAGATTTGAATGTATCGGTCTTGTCTCCGTGTGGTGCAGCGATACCGTCCTCCATGGCGCTCAGCCACGGTACCAGTGCTTCGGTAACGTGTCCAAAGTCGACTGATAACACTCTGACTTGTATTCAGAGCTAAAGCCACAGTACGTTGCCGGGAACCAGCTTCTATCATTCCCACGGCTCTGAGCATTTCTTCCCTGCTTAAATGACGTCGCCGCTCCATAATAACGTTGGTTTTAATCAGTAGTAGGGAAACAGTAGCACTAATAATGTCTTCAATGCGTTGTATGTTTTTATAGGGAAAATATTGACAGCTGATTTTCATCTTTTACTCGAATTTGATTAACAGTTCCTGTTTCAAATTATGAAATGCACCAAAAAGGATCCATATAAATTTATATAATCATAAATTTATTACAAAGCCACATCTCAATCTCAAGAAATCCGCATAAAAATGCTTGATCCCTAGACACTTTTGATGTGTGTATATTATTTTAATCCAGTTAAAGTTGCTAGCTATATTATTAAATAGAATTAAAAGATTGGGTTTAGAAACATGCTACCCTGCATGTTAACAAGGTAGCACGTTTCTAAACCCAACCATTTTTTTAAATTATGTTGCTTGTACATTCAAATAAGATATAGGATTCTTTTTCTTTTTAACTAAGCTAAGTTGGTTTTGCTTAGCTGGCGTAGGCTTAGGTGGCGTTGAATAAAACTCAATAAATAGAATTAATTACACATTTTCATGTATGTTATGGTAGCCCATTACAATTAATTAATGTAACATAATACGTTATTTGTTACGTAATGCTTCTATGTACTTGTTCAAAACTGCGTCGTCGTCGACTTCAGGCAGAGATATAGTATTCTCATTACTGTCGTTATATAATGTGGCCCTGTATGTAGCATGTGATTCGAGAGGCATTTGGACTGGTGGTAGTAGAATGTGTGATGGTTGGGTCAGTGGCTGCTGGGCTGATGGCTGTTGGGTCTGCGTTTGTTGGGCCTGTAGCAGTTGGATCTGTGGCAGTTGGGTCTGTAGCAGCTGGGACTGTGGCAATTGAGTCTGTGGCAGCTGGGACTGTGGCAGTTGGGTCTGTGGCAGCTGGGACTGTGGCAGTTGAGTCTGTGGCAGCTGGGACTGTGGCAGTTGGGTCTGTGGCAGTTGGGTCTGTGGCAGCTGGGACTGTGGCAGTTGGGTCTGTGGCAGCTGGGACTGTGGGACCTGTGAGTGTTGATACTCGGTGACAATATGTGATGAATAATTTAGGTTACCACAGTCGGCTTGAAATATAGCGTCATTTATTAATTTTTGGCAATATAAAGCCATTCTTTCATCCATCTCTCTCAATTTTTCAGCCACATGTTCTCCAAAAACACTGTATTTTTTTTAGAGTTCTGAACATCTAGTCTGTTGGAAATTTTTGACAAAACTTCAGTAGCCGTTGTCTTTAATTTTTTTTTTGCACTCTCATTTTTTTGCTGTGACGCATTCTGGCGGATGCTTCTTTTTGAGTAGTTCGACATGTTTGTACTGGTGCTACTTTGGGAGTAGCAAGGCGAAGGTGGCTCCACATCTGCGAAGTCCTCGATATCCTAAAAAATAAGCATTTAGAATTTATAATATTATTTTTGTTGCAGGTACCTGCAGCAGAAGAAGAGTGGAGAGTTATCGCAAGAGGATTCGAAGAAAGATGGCAGTTTCCTAACTGTCTCGGATCTATTGACGGAAAACACGTCCGGATCATACCACCTGCTCGATCTGGATCCAGTTTCTTTAACTATAAAAAGTTTTTTAGTGTTGTTCTCATGGCTTGCGCTAATGCCAACTACGAAATTATTTGGTGCGAAACTGGAATGAATGGTAGAATATCAGATGGTGGAGCTATAAAGGAAACTAACTTTTATGAGAAGTTAATTAATCACGAGTGCAATATACCTAATAAGAAGAGGCCAACAAACACATATGGTAAAGCTGTAGAACTATTCAAATAGTTCTACAGCTTTACCATATGTGTTTGTTGGTGATGAAGCATTTGCTTTGAGACCTGACTTTTTAAAGCCATTCGGCAGACATGCTCTTACGCAAGAGAGAAAAATATACAACTATAGATTGTCACGAGCAAGAAGAGTAATCGAAAATGTTTTTGGAATAATGTCGAATCGTTTTAAAATTTTTAGTACTCCCATCAATTTATCTATTGATCGTATAGATCTTGTGGTCTTGACATGTTGTATTCTACACAATTTTTTAAGGAGGTTGGTCCCCCACTTTTCACAAATCGATCAATTTGATATAGACGATGATGCTGTTGATGAAACCGTTCCAGTGATAAATCTGGAACCATTGGATATAACTACTGGAAACTTCAGTAACGATGCAAAGTTTGTTAGAGAGGAATTTGTACGCTATTTTAATGGCGATGGCGCAGTAAGTTGGCAAAAGGAAAAAGTAAATTTAACCTAAAATGAAAAAAGTAAATAAATCCTTACAACCCTTGCTATTTTTTTTTATTCATAACATATTTACCTCATTTTCAGGTGTCGTTTCATTTAATACTTCAGCAATACCACTAGATTTTCTCACTTCAATGTCTCTATCTGCCAAAAATAGCAATAAATCATAGTACCATAATTTAGGTACATGGACTTCATCGGTTCCGGCCCCTGATCGATAAGATGCTTTAACCTGCAACAATTAATATTTTATTAGTTAGGTACTTATAATCACTATTTCAATACGGCTGTCGTATCTTTGTGGGTCTAAAGTTCGTTCAAAAGGTTGCGCAGTAATAAAAATAATTGTTTTTAGGAATTTGTTGTGCGCAGATGGTGAGCAGTAGGTAACTGTTTTTAGGAACCTACCTGCGCAGAGCCTATGTTTACTTTATTATATTTTTTACGGCCGTATTGTAACAGTATTAATTACAAACAACTTAAAAATAATAATGATAGGTAAATTGCAGTTTTGACAGTCAATTGTAATTTATTGAATGGATGATAGTAGCTCGAAATGGTCACCTTAACAAGTTTAAAGACTTTTTAGCAGAACTCGACGTGAGTTGATCGACCGTTGATTGAATATTTGATTTGTGTGCATATTGTTGTTTGACAGTGTGTTAAAAAAAAGAAGTTACTTTGAATACTAAGTAGGTACATAATATATAATAAAACCATGATTTATAATTAGCTATTGCAGTTACTAAACAAAAAAAAAACAGGTTTCATTAATGGAGACTTGTTTATCATTTAAACCCTATAAAACTCAAAGATACTTATGTAATTTGTATAAGACAGACCTTATTATGCTCCTTGTTGAATGAACTCCTCAGTGAATTAATTTTTTTGTTTACACTATCCATGTTTGCGCTAGGCTCTGTTTTTTTTATTATTTGTAATAGCTGTTCGGTGGCGTTTAACCTCTTATGTTTATTTCTATAATCTTTGTCATTCACCTTCCACAAACATTCTAGTTCCTTGTATTTATTGATAAATTCGATTATCGCCTCGCGCCCGGACGCCATTTTGGTAACACAAAACAAACAAGTAGGTACATCTTGCACGAAACACGTCTCCATGCGGAATGAACACAAAATGGATGTCGGTTTGCGCATTCACGGGCAGCGCGGCGCGATGGCATGACGTAGTGTATCCCCACTCACGATGCGACGGCATGATGATGCGGCGTGACGCCACGGCGCGGCGCGATGGATTTTGATGCGAATGGAAATCCAGAGTTTTACATCATGCCAAAAGGATTTCACATTCACAATCAATATTTGGACGTATATCATGCCATTTGACAAGATCGCATGACCGTGAATGCCCACCTTTACGATTCTGGTATGTGCACCCGTCGGAGTATATAACAATTGGTAACTGATGTGGAATACAATGTCTTTCTACATAATCAATTAAAAACGTTGCAAAAGTGCTATAGTCTTCAGATAAGAAAAAAATAAAAGTCGTTAACACTCGTGTACCAATGTATTCCAATACTTCAAAACGATACGAAAAAATGTAAAGGAAGTGTCGCTAACACGATCAAAACAAACGTATCGCGGTACGGGGCGTCCTTGAATTGTTCACTGGGCATGAGTTACAAACCTTTTGGCCAAAACCATATTCAATCGTATTTGGCTCAGGCTCATAAAAAGTGTACCATCACACACGGGAACTTGTAACACACGATAACACATTAGAAATATGTAACACTCTGGAAATATTGTTAGGGTTAATTCACATGTTATTAATTAAATAAAATACTAAGTAGGTAGTCATATATATTTATTTATTAAAGAGATTCAACAGCATCACTAAGGTATATCGTCAAACTCAAAAACTTAGCATCATTTATTTCTTCTTACATACTAATTAATCGTATTATGAGATCATGATTTGTACTTTTGTTTCGTTTTGAAACGTTTCGATCACATTCAAATAATTACAGGTGTCCTACCATAAACTGTTAACGCGTTCCAGTTTAGGCTGTGGGAAAGAGATGGCTCTAGACGATTTGTATAGCTCTGTCTCTTTCCCACAGCCTAAACTGGATCGCGTTAAGAGCTCGTGGTAAGGCCCCAGATTATATTTTCTTGTGTTGATTGTGTTTTCTTTCGATCTTCTGACTTCTAACTTTGTTTTTGGATCCACTTTTATAAAATTGAATGGGTCATATTGGGTTAAATCAAAGTAAGACCTATTTTCTTCAGTATCTGATAAGACTGTAATCGTTTTGTTACCGTGTAAAATAGATTTTTCCGTCTTCACTATTGATGGTTTTAGTAAGTCCGCAGATTTCACATTAAAACAGTCGCAAAAACCTGGTCTACTCTTTTGGCAAAAAACATCTTAGATAACGGTAAAAAATTGAGTTTGCTGAGTCAACGTTGTTAATAATTTGGTGTATCTTCATTGTATTTGGTACTGGAACTAGTTCAACTTCTTCGTTCAGTATGGCATCGTCGGGAATATAAAATAGTTCTACTTCTGTTTCAGACGCCTGGAGTAATTCGTAAACTGTTTTAGCGTCAGGAACATCCGAACCATAGGCGACAAGTGAATCTAATGTACGTTTGATAGCCCCTCCCACGCCATCAGCGGCTCCTTTGCCATGAGAGGCTTCGAAAAAGTTCCATGTTGAATATGGAAAACCGAGTTCCTTTGTAAGTTTTGAGAAATAGTTTTTTTTTTTTTTTGTCGGTACTGAACTGTAGGGCCATCTGAATGAAAATGAATCCCATTTACTTCAGGTAGTTTCTGTTTGATCAATTTTAGCACAGGTAAGAGATGAGCCCAAATGGCGTCCGGTCCGTGGTCTTTGTTAGGAGACAAAGATGCAAAGGATTGATTACCGTTTTTAGTATACAAAATACCAGTGTGAAGACTAATTTGCTGTCTTGACCCATCGAAATGCATTGCTTGTATTTCGGTGCTTAATTTACAAGCATAATTTTCCGAAAAGTCGACGTGTAATGCTACGGTGTGGTCATCCAGATTTTTCGTGCACCAGCGATATTCTTTGTATTGATGGATAATAATGTAGGAATGGATCTTGAAATCCTGCAATTCTTGTTGAAACGCGTCCAAGAGCATTTGCAACGTGCCAGTCTTTTTTCTTTGTCAATTTTCTTCGTAGTCTTAGTCACATCGCTATTTCTTTTTGGTTTGTATTCATGAGATTTTAAAACCCATTCGTACCATGAAATGCTGTCGTTTAGATTTTTCTCACCCATAATAAAGTTGATACACTTATTCTTGCATATTTTACACTCTCCGTAACAACATTTTTTTGATTTTATATCGCGAACAACCATGGCCAATAATCCCTCAAGATCTTTTGTTATTATTAATCTAGTAGCCTCGAGTACTGTGGCTTTCATTTGCAAATTCTCATGTCTTTTGCAAGCACATGTATTTCGGTTTTTGGTGGCAATATATAAAAAGGCCTATATCTTTTGAAAGTAACGTATGACAATTTTCCACCTTCTTCTCTATATTTTTGTTGTAGTTTATGTAAAGTTCCGAGCAAATATCTTCTCTGCTTTTTATGTTTATTTTTCGTTTTTACTTCATTTTTGCATGCCGTCATTCTACTGACATCGTCCCTCTCATAAAAGTCTTTCAACTGGGTCTCTATTAAACGGCTTTTATTTTTCTGTCGCTTATGATGCCGAATTTTTCCTTTCAAACCTAAATAAGTTGCGACTTTAGTCTTCATGTTGTACCTCCCTATAGTGTCACTTCTGATGAAAACGTTTTTCATCAACCGCTTATCTTCAATGTTTTTATTTTTGTAACTTTCCTTTAAATTTTCTAGAAGAACGTTATGTTCAAGAAGTGTTTTTCTCACTTTCTCCTTTTCTTCACAGCGTACATTTGGTAAATGTTGATGAATAAATGCGTTCGTTTTAGAAGAGGGAGACATTTCTTCATCATCCTTACGAATTATTTTTGGACTTGAATTTAAATTTTCTGCAAGACTACGAATTAATTTGATTTTTTCTTTAATAATTTTTAGGAACTCATTGTTTTTGTGTATACACCTGTTTAATTCTTGCTTCGTGTTTTTTAAAAGTCGTTTTAATTTTATTACTTCCTCTTTCGATTTTTGGTTTTCCGTCTTTAGTTTATAAATCACTTTTCTATTAAGGTTTCTCTTCTGTTTTAAAACTTTTTTATGTTCAGCTGAAGGCACTACTTCAGACTCCTGTTCTTGTTTGTTTTTCTTCTTTCTATCTCTCCACTGCTTTCTTATATTCTCTTGCTCAGATGGAGCATATTCTGTAATTTTCTTTCTATTTCTTTTTGTTCTCTCACATTTTTTCTTTTTTGTAATAAAATCTTTTCCAGATCTTTTTCTTTCAGCCTTTCTCGATAGAGTTTTTATCTTTCAGCCGGCGTTAGTGGCATCTGCAAAAAAATCTACTGTTTGTACCAAAATAAAAAATATTTTAGCTACCTAATATTGGTCGTGGGACTAACGAATTACCGTGACCCCGGAACGTAAAGGGCTATTGATTTTTTTAAACAGTCTAAGTTTTTCTAACAGTCCCTTCTGCCCTGTCCTGGGTGGGAGGACTCATTTGATGATTTTACCACGATAAAAAAAAGCTAGGTACCTAATATTATTCGATGCATCTGGATCAGGACCATGTGCATTTGGATTGAGTGACCTTTTATTTACATCCACCTTAACAAAATGTCACAATATTTTTAAAACCATCAAGCCATTTAAAGGTAATTTCAGGTATTTAGGACAGTATCATTGGATCATTCAGTACAGACACCATTTTGTCTGAGAGATAGTTGTAATAAAAATGAAAGAAAATGTACATGTTCCGAATATATTTGTGCAATAAATATAACACAAATACATTTTGTTTAAAAGTTATATGAGTAATTTAATGTTTTTAAATTTGCTGAACTGAGTGATCCCTATGAATACTGTTTATACGTAGTTAACTACCTGTTTCGTATCGATTAACACAAACCACTATTACTTTTGTACAACTCTATGACTAAAGTTTCATATAAAAATAATTTACATAATATATGTTTACAGCTTAATTTACAGAATACAAAGCAATTACCTATGTTACGAAATAAAAAAGATCACTCAAATCCAAATGCACATTTCAGGACTGCATGCATACCTATTATGTAGTGGACTTCTCAATAATATTGCCATATGAACTAAGCTTTATGCGTTTCTCGTGTGTTACGTCACACAATTTCGTAACACACGCAACACACGTGAACAAACACTCGTGAGTAATATAACCTAAAAGTCATGTAGCATCTTTAAAATGCAATTCAAATCTGTATTAAACTACTTTATTTGATCATATAATTATCCTTTTCAACTGCCCTTACCCGAAACAAATATCTTTTACTACTTACCACGCGAAATTGCTTCCGAAAAGTTTAGAAAATCTAAGGACGAAAAGTAACACTCACGGAGCACTGCCTCTTGCACAAAAACCAAGATGTCCGACAACACACTGACAGATCATATTGAAAATAGTAATGTTGCCATCACAAAAAATAGATACCATGTGTTGCTAGTTTTTAATACAAGTAAACTACTACGTAACAAACTGATTGTAACACACGTGAAACGTGTTGGATACATTTGTTTTTCAAATCATATTTATTGAATTTATGGCCAGTTTTATTATAATTTCCATTTAAACAGTAGTTTTAACTCCATTTATATAACACATTACATAAATTTCTCGATAAAAAGCACAGAAAGGATGAAATAAATAAAAAATGAACTCGACTTGGGGTGGACACATTTTATTGTTGAATGAAATTAGAAGTAAGTAATTATTATAGCGGTTCGTTTTGGTTAAATTCCAAATATATTCACTATTTCAAAGGCCCAATATTAACAAGTTATTAATAGCTAACATGGAAAACAAAAGATTAATTCATTATGAACCTTCGACTTTTTTTTTCACTGCTCATAAACTGGCCCATAAAAAATATGGATAAAGTACAACTTTTGTGAGCCTTAACCATTTATTTTGGAAGGTACCTAATATGTAGTACTTAATGAAACCCTTAAACCAAATTTAAAGTCAAATCATTTATTTCAAATAAAAACAAAAATAGGCACATAGTTTCGTAATGAATTACATATTTTTTTAATAATATTGGAACACACAACAGTCACTCTAGCACTTTCCATTTCGGGCCCAACTTTATATGAAACCTGAATGGTCTCCTTATGTAGAAAATTCAGAAGGGGAATCTGTGTCTGTATTTTCACTCCCGGAACTTTCGCTTTCTGAAGTATCTGTAACATGTATAATAAAGAGATCGGCTGTTCTATCTATCTGATGATCGAGTCCCTTCATCTTGACTTCTTCCTTTTTGACGTGCTCGACACAATTTTTCAGGTGTTACCTGATTTAAGGCATCATTAAATATTTTTTTAACGTCTGTTAATTTATATGCCATTGAAACAGTTACTTTTTTTTCAGAAGACATTTCCTCAGTGAGTTGCTTGAATGGCTTCAGAATTTTTATTATTTCTGGCAGTGTCTGCCATTCGGCCTTCGAAAGATTTCCTACCGGATTGTGTAGGATTCAAAGAGAGGCTTCTAAAGGTTCTTGAAGTGAAGAAATCCTCTCAATCATGTCCAGGGTACTGTTCCATCTAGTCACTACGTCCATTGTTAGCTTCAATGGTTTTTGATTAGTGTTACAGTACAATATCTTTGTGCTGTATCTACAATCTACATCGCAATCTTATGTTCTTAATCGCACGTTCAATATCTATTAAATGTTTCTACTATCTGTGATCAGCACGTAGTCTTTAGTATATAAGATGCACCTTTGGATAATTATAACCAGACTATACTACATCTTTGGTCTCATTTATACCTAACCATATACTGCCAAGAAGTTTGGCAAATTGGTGACCCCGACGAACGAATACGCAGCAAGAAACATGGCGCAACCACCGTGCAAGGCGAACATAAATCAGCAAGGAACACTTGAAGTAGCTGCTGGCACCTCGGTTTTATCCCGCATTCCGGAATTTTGGAAAGACCAACCCAGATTATGGTTCACGCAACTAGAAGCCATATTAGCACCACAGAAGCAAGGAGACGAATACAAATACTGTACGGTAATAGCAAAGTTATCCAAGGAAGGAATACTACAGGTTAGTGACCTAATCACTTCGCCACCGACTACAGATAAATACAAAAACATCAAGGAACGTTTAATTGATTGTTACGAAGAAACAGAACAGCGGCAGTTTCAAAAATTAATATCAGAGACAGAACTCGGTGATCAAAAACCTTCGCAGTTATTACGTCAAATGCGAGTCCTCGGGAGAGGAAAAATCAGTGACGAAACAATTAAACTACTATGGTTCAGGCTTTTACCAACATCAGTTACTACGGTTCTAGCAGTTACGGAAGACATGGAAATTGACAAACTGAGCCTAATTGCAGACAAAATAATAATGAATTCAAAAGTAACCGAAATATCAGCTGTTAGCAACGACACTTCAAACGACAACAATACAGCATGCATTTTAACCCAGCTAGCAAAATTACAGATAGATATTGACGCAATTCAGCAAGGTCGATATGGCTATCGACCCAACACGCACAATCATTTCAAGAATTAAGAAGATTTTTGGGCATGGTCAATTTCTACAGAAGTAATATTCCACGCGCAGCGGAAAATCAAAGAGTTTTAAACGAATTTCTACATGGTTCAAAAAAGAACGATAATTCACCTGTTCCTTGGACAACGGAAGCAGACCAAGCTTACGAAAAATGCAAGGAAAGCTTGAAAAACGCGGTATTAACAGCGCATCCTTCCCGCAACGCATCACTAGCGCTCATGACCGACGCTAGTGCTACTTGCGTTGGTGGAGTTTTACAACAAAAATCCGGACGCAATTGGGAACCATTAGGTTTTTTTTCACAAAAATTGAGCGAAACTCAACAAAAATATTCTACGTTTGACAGAGAGCTGTTGGGAATTTACATGGCCGTCAAACATTTTCACAGATTAATCGAGGGAAGAGAATTTACAATATTTACGGATCACCGACCTTTGACATACGCATTCTCCCAAAAACCATCATCAAACGATACACCGCGACGGGTCCGGCAGTTAGATTTCATTTCACAGTACAGTACCAACATCCAACACATAAGCGGACGTGACAATATTACCGCCGATGCCTTATCTCGAATAGAGGAAATATACGTGCCATCACCTATCGATTACGCTGAATTGGAAAAATGTCAATCAACAGATAATGAACTTAGTAAATTACGTGACAATAAAAGATTAAAATTCAAAAACATTACGCTTCCGGGTTCCACAATAAACATCACCTGCGACACGTCTACTGGAAAAAGCCGCCCCTACTTACCAAAGCATTTTCGCAAACAAATTTTCGATACCATTCATGGTATGAGCCATCCAGGAAAAAGAACAACGAGAAAAATGATAACCCAAAGGTATTTATGGCCGTATATGAACAAAGATATCAATAATTGGTGTAGATCATGTTTAGCCTGCCAGAAATCAAAAATACAACGACATACGATATCACCTCCTGGTGCTTTTATGACAGCGCAACGTTTTGAGCATTTACATATTGACATCGTCGGGCCACTTCCGATTTCACAAGGGAAGAGATATTTAATCACAATCATAGATCGTTGTACGTCATGGCCCGAAATATTTCCGGTAGAGGATATAACTGCAGAAACAGTAGCCAAGACGCTTTTCGAAGGATGGATTACTCGTTTTGGTTGTCCATTGCGCATTACTACGGATCAAGGCCGACAGTTTGAATCAAGAATATTTGAGTCACTCTCTCGATTTTTGGGAATACATAAAATTAGGACAACACCTTATCATCCGCAATCCAATGGAATGATAGAGAGATTTCATAGAACTTTAAAGGTAGCGTTAATGGCAAGAGAATCCAACGAAAATTGGTTAAAAGAAATCCCAACAGTTTTACTCGGGTTGCGGAGTAGCTTGCGAGAAGACACAGGTTATAGTTCAGCAGAGATGACATATGGAACGCCAATACGACTCCCTGGAGGGTTTTTTGAGTCATCAGCAGCACAGTTATCAACGTACGAAGAATTTGTAAAACAAATTCAAAAGGGCATCACACAAATGACGTCAATTCCGAAAAGAAAAAACCATAACCAAGCTATATTTGTGCATCCCGAACTCAAAGAATGCTCACACGTATTTGTTCGGTGTGATAGAATGAAGAAAGCCCTGACGCCGCCGTATGAAGGACCCTACCCAGTAATTAGTAGAACAGATAAAACATTTTGCATTAGAATTAGGGATAAGGAGACAGTGATATCAATTGATAGATTGAAACCAGCTTTCATGATCAATGACGAATCAAACTACGTGCCAGATTCAAAGGATTGCGACAGACATTCACACACGTACGCTACACGATCGGGACGTAAGGTAAAGCCAGTGGTACGTCTATAAAAATCGCTGATAGAAGCAAGTTATTCGTATATATATTAGCATAGATCTTAACATATACCATTAATTCACAACTACTCGTAACAACAAGACATCTAAAATGGGAAATCAAAGTTCTAAGGACCAGATAACATACAATACGGACAGTTGCCTCAATCAAAACGAAGCGGACAAACTCCGTAACCTGATCCAGGAGGACTTACGGTGGACAAGAAATGTTGCGATGGGACAGATTATTTTAACAATCGGTGCGATCCTAATTTATGGCATAATGAAAACACTGGACAGAAGAATGAAGAGTTTAACGGAAGAAAATAATAAACACTCGTGCAACAGCTAAGTCAAAATTACAGACGTCAGCAAATCGCACCACAACAGGCGTCATCAAATTCCACCGCGTACAATAGCATTATTATTTATATACATCAGCAAATAACTAGTAAGGTCTAGATCAAATTTATATTGTAAACACTATTACCATAATATTTACTTTTTTTTTTTCTTTTAAAGGGGGGTGTACTGTTACAGTACAATATCTTTGTGCTGTATCTACAATCTACATCGCAATCTTATGTTCTTTATCGCACGTTCAATATCTATTAAATGTTTCTACTATCTGTGATCAGCACGTAGTCGTTAGTATATAAGATGCACCTTTGGATAATTATAACCAGACTATACTACATCTTTGGTCTCATTTATACCTAACCATATACTGCCAAGAAGTTTGGCAAAATTAGGCATCAACTGCTCCTGCATTGAAATTAGTTTTTTGGTAGCTATTGGACTCTTGTGGAAATGTTCCACGAAGCTTTTTTTTTTTTATCAGCTCCCCAATTCCATAATCCTGGAGTCCTGCACGCACGACTAAATTAAGGGTGTGAGCGATACACGGCAAATGATCATAATTTGTTAATCGTATAGCCGCCTTCATGTTGGCTGCGTTATCTGTTACGCAGACAAATATTTTATTTTGTATGCCCCAATGGCAGAGTAACCTGTACAGCTCATTTTTAATATATTCGGCCGTATGTCGCTCATGACATTAAAAAAATCCTAATAAAGCAGACTTCAACTGCCAATTTAATAAATAATGGGCTGTTACAGCTTGGTAAGAAGTTGTTGCTCTTGAAGTCCAGCCATCAGTGGTGATCGATGCACATTTTGCACTCTCCAATTATTCTTTTAATATTTTTTGGACTTCTGAGTATTGAGCATCCAATAAAGTATTGCTTAATATGTAACTTGAAGGCATTTTGTAACCTGGTTCTAAATAATTAATGAGATCTTGAAAACCCGCGTCTTCAACTACAGAAAAAGACTGCAGGTCTCTAACAATCATTTTAAAAATTAAATCATTAATTTTTTTTGAAGTGAAATTTCTTTACGCACGCTTGACTTGGGGAGTAAGCTGGCGAACGCGTGACGTAAGCGTTACGAAAAGTGTGATCGGGCAAGGCGAACGGAAGTTGAGTGGGGGATATAAGCAAGAGACAGCAGTGCGCGCGCACATTTTCTTTCTCTCTTCCTCTCATAGCCAAATACGTTCCGTATATCTAAGCACACTGCAGGCCTATTGTCTGTATCACAGTGTAGGAGCAAGAGAGAGCAGTGCGCGCGCACATTTTCTTTCTCTCTTTCTCTTATAGCTAGTAAATGAAATATGTATATATTTCAGTCAGTAGTTCGTTTGCGAGTTTACTAGCGTTACGCGAACGGTGATTCTTTGGTTATTTTTCGTAATTCTATTTCGTTTTGAACAATTTTATGAATTAATATTTTGTTCAATACATTCAATATTCTACGTTTAAAGTGAATAAAACTGTAAATTCATTTTATTGTATATTCATTCATTTTACAGATGGAGCGAAAGAAGTTTCACTTCAGTCTTGTGGTCATAAGCACACTCGTTTTTTTCTCTTACCACACCTACTGAACGTTTTATAAAGGCACTCAACTTAGTCTGCTGCGAATTGGTTTCATTTATTTTAATTACAGGATTTGTGGATTCTGTACTTGCTGATGTTAAAGTTGATGGTGTAGGAGCTTCCAGAACTACTGAATCTGACATGGAGCATGGAATGATGGTTTCATAGGTTGATCTGTGCTTTTTCATGAGATGTTTTTTCAAATTTGTAGTAGAGCCGCCTTTCACTGAATATAACGAATTACAAAGATCACATTTGGCTTTATCGGTGTTAGTCTGCGTCAAAAAACCCCATAGTTTACTTCTTTTCTTATCCATTGTAGCTACGTGCTGTAGCAAGTAAATTGAAGTGTAAAACTGTAAAATAAAAAATAATAAGGGTAAATAACAATAAATCGAATATAAACAATTAACAACATTTCATAAATAACAGTTTTTGTTAACGAAGAAACAATTAAACCTCATTAGAGCGGCTTTATTTTATATCTCTTTTAAGATAAGAACAAAAATTAACGTGAAAATAAGCTATAATATAAAACAAAAACATACATTATACATACATTTCTATTTGTAAACAAATACTTTCTTACCTTGTTTATGTTCCAATGTCAACTTTAAATTCTCAATTAAACGTTGTCTACACACAATACCTTTAATAAACTTGGACGACTAATTTACAAATTATACTTTACAAACAAACAACGATGTTTTCTTTTTTTTGTAACGTACGTTTTTAAATTCACCGAATATAAGCGCCCGCATGCGTAAAACAAACGATCAGCAAACGTTTCAATACACGCATCAATGCATGGTACATACGTGAACTAAAACAGTGTCGTCGACACTACGAGAAATACGAGTAACGAAACGGATTCGTGTGTAACGGTTCGTTACTCGGTACTAAAATACAAGCAAATACGGCATAAATACTGCATACTAATATGCATTAATAATTTAATAATGTTTTTAAGTTGCGTAGTACAATTAGTAATGCCGGAGGTTAAAATATTCGTCATGAATTTAAATGCACTCTTTAGATACAATAGTTCCTTATACGCAAAAAATACGTATGTATAAATTAATCGATATTTTTTATGCACAATACACATTCCCCTAATTCAGGGTAATTTTACCGTCATAAACTAGCAACACAGACGATTTAAGGCTCTTTCAAACAGGCGCGACACGCGACGCGACACAAAGACACCGCTCGTCGCGCGACGAGCGGTGTCTTTGTGTCGCGTCGCGTGTCGCGCCTGTTTGAAAGAGCCTTTACTGTTAAGGTTTTGTGTTTCAAGTGAGCCGAAAATATTTAATGGAAAATAAATACCAAAACAATAAAAATATCAAGAGTTACCTGTGTAAAGATATTCCATCTTGTTTTCTTAGTTTTTGTGAACAACTTTTGCAGTGTTTAAACACACAAGACGGCATCTTTTGACTTATAATGACAAATCACTAGTGACGTGTGAGCGAGACGATGCGTACCTTGGTACTGTCGCGAGTTTGTATTTGCTTTTGATTCTGTATTTGCTTTGGTGGAACCACCCGCGTGTTCTGAGCGCTCTATCTGCCTATTTCTTTGATCTGAGCTTACAACCCGGTCACATTATCTCGAGACCTGGCGTCGATGACGTCACGTCGCGTCGGCGCTCTGATATGGTGCGCAAAACAAGGATCCTCTAGTAGCATATTATTATAAACAATAAGATTTCCAACAAAACAAATATTGTGTTAATTAATTTAATGTAGGTAATATTATTTTAATGATATGATTAAAATGATGAAAAACAAATGAAACAATCTTGGTTAAGTGGGTACAAGAAGTGTTTATTACACAAAACTACAGACTAAAAATCTTCTTCAGAATATATGATTGGCTCGATGCCAGTCATTGTCTCATTATCGCTATCGCTGATCTCACTGTCCGAACTCTCTTCGCCTAGGGATATAATTATTTCACGAACATTTTGTTCTTGAAGGTGGTCTTTCTCCCAATACTCCTGTTGTAATCTTTCAACGTGATTTACTTCTTTTTTCCAGTCGGAAGGTGTGATGGAATTAATCGCATCTCTTGTTAATTTTTCTATTTCTTTTTCTGACTGGCTAACATTTTTGTCTGCCACCCTTTGCTTCACTAGATTCCAGATATATTCAATCGGATTTAAGTCACAGTGATAGGGTGGCAGACGTACTATTTCCTGACCATTCTCTTTCATTAATTCGTCGACGACGTATTTTTTTGGAGGCTTTGTCCTTAAAATTATCGGGTACAATTCCTTTTTCGTCATATTCTCGTCAAACGTTATTGTCACGCAACCAGTTTTGCATAACAGATTTGAGTGATGCACTCGTGGGTGCTTTTATTGACTGAGTTGAATGGTAAGGTGCATTCAATGACGACTATACCGTTCGGCGGTAAGTTAGGTAGCAACTTTTCTTTGAGCCATTTCAAGAAATTATCCGTATCCATCTCATGATGATAGTCGCCTGTTGTCTGTTTGCATTTATATAGTAATTCTGCGCCTGGTATAAAACCGTTTTCTCCCCCAGCATGCACAAGAATCCATCCCTGACCGGGGTTAAAAAATTTTTTTACGCTGCTGTCGTTACTATTTTGCCAACATTAACGGTGTAGTGTGAGTGAATCCATGTCCCGGATCAGTAGTGGGTTTTAGTTCGCGCCAAATTGTTTCACGGAGTAAGGTCAGCATGGCAACAAAACGAAGAAGAGTTGTCCATAGTGAGGTAATATTTATTTAAGTATACGTTTTCAATTAAAATGTTATACAAAGATACTTAATATAGCAATAGAAGTATTTATAAAATGAATGTTTTTTTGTGTTATAAAATGTTTATATTACTTAATTATTTTGATTACATTTTGTTTTAGGGTCGAAACATGATAGCTAGTGTTTATCATTTTCTGCGAGAAGAATATGAATTTACAAAATCATTAATGGAACTGAACTGTGATTTGTCTCATTTACGAGACATTACACGCCGTACAGCTGAAGCTACGGGTGTGAGCCAAAAAACAGTTCAAAGAATATTAAAAGAAGAGAAGGAATTGCCATCCACTTCATCAAAATTCACTTCACCTATGAAGAAAAGGAGAAAGCGAGATAATAAAGTGGATATAGAAAATTTTACAGCCGATGTGGTTCGCAGTACTGTACAAGATTTCCATATTGTCCATAAAGAAATTCCAACATTAGCTAAGTTAAGAACAGCATTGAATGAAAAAATCGGATTCGAAGGTTGTTTAGAAACTGTTCGCAAGTTACTGTTGAAATTAGGTTACAAGTGGCGCAAAACAGAGAACAACCGTAAAGTCTTGACGGAGCGTCATGATATACAAATGTGGCGTTTAAAATATTTAAAAAAAATAACAGAGTACCGCTCTCAAAGTCGGCCCATTGTCTACACCGATGAGAGCTACGTCCTTTCGACACACGTGCGAAACAACACCTGGGCAAAAAAAACGGAAAGAACTCCGTTTTTAAAACAAATTAGCACAGGCGCTCGCTTTATTTTAGTGCACGCGGGAACCAAGGATGGTTTTATTGAAAATGCTTCCTTGGTTTATAAGGCCAACTCAACAGCTGGTGATTATCATTCAAATATGAGCTATGATAACTATGTAAAATGGCTAAATGAAAAGTTGCTACCCAATTTACTTCCGCGTTCTGTCATTGTCTTAGACAATGCATCTTATCACAACACACGGGCTGAACGACTACCGATGCAATCTACAAAGAAAGCCGATATGCAGCAATGGCTCAGGGATAAGGGTATAGCATTTGATGAATCTCTTCTTAAATTGGAATTGTACGATACAATAAAGAAGTACAAAGCCCAACACGTAATCTACAAGATTGACGATTTTATAAAAAGCAAGGGTTTTGATGCTTTACGCCTTCCCCCTTATCACCCAGAATTAAATGCGATTGAAAATATTTGGGGGATCGTTAAAAATTATGTCGCATCTAAAAATATCGAGCAAAACATGACGAATACGGAAAGACTGATCAATGAAATTTTGGGCCAAGTTAGCAGTGAAACGTGGCAAAAAACTTGTGCTCATGTTGAAAAAATTGAAAAAGACTACTTGAAATATTTTGATCTCGATTTTGAATTTATAATCAATGTACAAGATGATTCTGACGACAGCAAAACGGAATCGGAATCGAAAATTTATCTGATAGTGATTGAAAATACTGAATAGTCCTACTTGTTTCGTTTCCATTCTGTAACACCAATGTTTAATTAAATGCCTACATATTCTTAATATTTTTGTATTTATTGCAACCTAATCTAATTTATTTACAAAATGTATATACTTTTAAAACCAAAATTTTATTTAGATTATTAAATCTCGCCTTGAATATATATCAGATTTTTTTGCTAACGTTACCCTACTTTTACACACACAAGCGCGCTTGTCGGGATACGTCACTACTACAATCAAAGCCGAACGGACTTCGTGTGAAATAGAATATCTGTACCTTAGTATAAATTAGAAAATAAACTTTTAATATAATACTTACCATATACTTTTTTATTTGTCTCGTCCAAATTTTCAAAATCTTTATTTAAAATACCACATATTTCTTCCCATGCTTTGAGCGTTAAATTCTTCTACTTATATTCTTCGAAGTTCTTATCCCATAGAACTGGCCTTTCTTGCACCAAAGTATATCGACTTCAATATCCATTTTATATTTGTCGAACGTGCACACAAACACGTCCGATGCCGCAGGTCACTGGTGCAAAATGGCGTTGGATTTCTGTACCCCCGCGCCGCCGCCGCCGCCCGCCGCCTCTGCGCCACTGCGATCGCCCGCCAATCGACCGCAGAGCGCGCGGGCGCAACCCGCCGAGGCTGCGGGTGACCGCGGCCCGCGCGATTCTACTAGTTGCCCGCCGGTGCAGCGGGACCCACAAACAAACGCGCAGACTGCGGGCGTAAAACGTGTCGTGAAATGTGTATTAATGCTTTACATGTTATCTGCAGAAGCTGCGGGACGCGGGTGAAAACCGCTCCGTGAGTTCTTAGCCTTAATGTCGGTAACGTATCAATGGATGACAACGTCTGTCCATCGTTTAAAACGGATACAGTTTTTGAATTTTGAAGCTGTTGTACTTTTTTTTTTTTTTTTGGGTGGGAAATCATCAAATAACTACTCCCGCTCTGGGCGGAGCGGGAGGGCTGCTGGCGGAATCTGTTGTACCTGAAACCTAAAAGAAAAAAACATTACCTCCACTTTCAAGGTAGGCTTAAACGTCATTAACTTTTTTGCTTTAATTTTTTTTATAAGATATAATTTTTATAGAGTAGCCGTTTATACATACCTTTGAGTAACAGCGGGTAGGTGTATGTCAGCTAAAATTGTGATGGTCATAATTTGTCTTGAAATATTCGGTGTCCATTCATCTCCAGATAAAGCGAATAATCACCAATATTATCATCTGTGTTATCGCCGTTTGCTACTTCCTCAAAGAGACTGCTTTCTTGCATTAATCTGTAATATTGCAATAATAAAAACTAACAATTTCTAGTAACCAGCCTAAATTAGATTACAACTTAAAATACGTAGATTAGAAAAACATAACACTCACCTGCTTAATTTGTCGTCTGGATCCATTTTATACAAATTTTATGTAATGAACAACACTGAACAAAATCACAACAAAAGGTTTTGATAGAAAAACCGTTATGAAATATTTTTATAATCTGGGTTGCCATTAGGACTTACTGTTATACATCAACGGACTTAGTGATTTTTTACAAAAAATTACGTAGACTTAGTGATTTGTTACACTTAGGGTTTTTATGAATTGAATATTTAAAAAAAAAATTTTTTTTGTAATCTAAAAATGATACTTAGATATTTTTGCCAAGAACCTGAAATATACCATTTTAAAGAGAATTAAAAACAAACAAGACGGTGTTGCTAGCTCAAAACTGTAAAAATGGACTTAGTGATTTCATGAATTGGGCCACCCAATTGAAGCAGTGCCTGGAAGGAGGTCCCGAAATGAAAATTTTAAATTTTACAGTAGAGCAAAACAACTTCATTTTTTATATAATATCTACAAACTTACTTTTTATATAATGTACATACATAGTTAGACATCATTTGTAAGATAATGGAGGGTGTGAAATAAAACAATAAAACCTTAGGACAGTTTTTTTTTACAGCATTTTTGGGCACTTATTCCACGAAATTATTCATCATCACTAGAATGTTCATTGTCATTCAAGTTTCCTTTGAGGTTTTCATAATAATTAACTGATTTATGCTTTTTTAAGAAAGGAATAAGTTTCAGAATATCCTTCAGCTTCCCAGCTTTGATAGGCAAAGAGCTCCCATAAGGGTGTGGGATATCCTCAAAGGAGATTTGAGTGATGTTTTTTTTAAACATGTTTGAGAAAATGTAATGGTTCCATTCGTTTAAGGTTTGATAGGCATCTATTTTGTTAACATGAAACTTAAATTTTTTAAATTTTGTCACATTAAACTTTACTCTCTTATCATTTTCAGCTGTTGTGTTTCAATATTTTGTGTAATCCTTTATCATGTTTGATTTTAGTTCCACCACTTTAAATCTTGATGATATTATATTAATCCAATCCTCAGGTAGCTCAACGGTTTCCCTTTTTCTTTGCATTTTTTCTATTATAGCAAAATGACGTTCACAGGGTAGATAACTATGTCCCCTCTCTGGTAAAAAAATAACAAACAGACTTAAATCTTCCTGTTAAGACAAGTGACTCCCAAAACCTTATCATTGTGATATTAACATTCTGGCCTCGACAACCATCAGTAACAACTATAAGTGACTTCACTGAATGTGGAACAAATGCCTCAATGTAATGTTGAATGACAGAAGCTACTTCGTATGCTCCTTTTTTTTCTTCAGATTCTGGCCAACAGTACATATAGATTTTGCTTTTTTCCCAGAGTATACAGACATAACATGCAGCCATAACCGTCTTGAATAAAATACTTCTCCGACATTAAGGTGTGGGCATGCTATATTTTGTTTGAAATCTAAACAAAGCAGCTCGACAGATACATCTGATTCACTTAGACTTTGAGCTGAATCTAGGCTGTCATAGAATACAGCTGCTTTCTTTTTATGACAATCAAGTTGAGCTTTCAGTTGGGCTGTTCTAGTTGCGCTGAAATTTTCTTTTTCAATCAAAGCTTATAGCTCTGTACATTTACTGCAAATGTCAGTACGAGGCTTGCCAAATGCATAGTTATAGTTGTCTTGATAAATTTTTCGGTAAAATTGATATGAACAAGGGCTATTTACTTTCTTCATGTCAATATTATTATCTATTATAGCCTGATATTCTGTTGGATAACATTTTTGAAGAAAAAAATTAAACATCTTCATTATGTCAAGAATGGATGGTAAATATCTTTTTTTTAGATCCAGTTTTCCCATAATGACACAGCTTGTATGGAAAAGATTATATGTGTGATTTTATCTGAGCAACTAACTCATCAGATTTCTTATGTGGTCGCGAATCATGGCAACCTCGTCTATCTTCAGGTAGCCTGCCTTGAGCTTTTAATGTACCTAATCTCCTTACTCTTTTAACTCCAATACCATGAAGGCTAGCGAATCCCTCACGGACACACCCTCTGTTTAATCTCACCAATATGTATTTCATATGAATAATTTTGTAGGTTATGTCTTGTTGCTTTAGTCTTTGAATTTTTAATGGGTGACACAATCAAGTTTTGCAATTAAGCATCTTGAGCGACTTTGTTACCCAATTTATTGAAATTTGAGAGTTTTCTTCTACTTGTAATTGACGAAGAAAATATATATATACACCGCCGCTTACACCGACATTTATCACCTTTTTTCCTGGCTGGAATAACTTTTCCTTTTCTGTTAACTAGTTCTTCTACGCAAGCTTTCAGTTTTTTACGTTTATTATCCTTGCATTCTTCAGGTTTCGCATGCTTCTTAAGTGCCCTGTAAACGATCAAATTTGCTTGACAAATTTGTTTGTCAAACTTCACGTTTTCATCAAACAATACCTTAAACGATCAAACCAAATATCAAGGAAAGTTAACTTTCTAGTAGATTCGGGTTTCTCCTTTCGTGACGTGACGTCGCAGTGCCGAGCGCTTACAATGAGTAATTCAGATGACGCATTTTTGGCATTGACTCTAGCACTGTGTATCAAGACAAAAAAAAGAAGACGATGGAGTCGAGAATGGTTGAAATTAAGAGATAAATATACCCACGAGAATTTGCTACGGGAAATATTGCGCACAGAACCTGAAGACTACGCAAACTTCCTGCGCATGGACCATAAAACTTTTGAAGATTTACTGACTATACTCCGTCCTCGTATTGAAAAAAAGGACACAGTTATGCGGAAATCTATACCAGCTTCTCAAAGGTTATCAATAACTTTGAGGTACCTGGCTAGCGGTGCCGATTTCGAAGACTTAAAATTTCAAGCCTGCGTTGCACCTCGAACATTGAGCAACATTATCATTGAAACTTGTGAAGCAATAAATGAAACACTATGCAACAATATGCATCTAATTAAAATGAATAAAAATGTGTCCAGTATTTTGCTGCTGTCTCAGCTTCAGTTTCGTTTGGTTGCGAGTCTGGAATATGAATTAACACAGGCTGGTCCGTATTCGACAAAGTTTGAGCTTGATTTTGAGTATGAGAGATAGGAGATTGAATGTACGAAACGGGAGATGAAGATTGCGGAACAGTAGATTGAGTGCGAGAGATAGAAGATTGAATGTACTGAAGGGGAGATGGAGATTGCGGAACAGTAGATTGAGTGTGAGAGATAGAAGATTGAATGTATGGAACGGGAGATAGAGATTGCGGAACAGTAGATTGAGTGTGAGAGGTAGGAGATTGAATGTACGGAACGGGAGATGGAGATTGCGGAACAGTAGATTGAGTGTGAGAGGTAGGAGATTGAATGTACGGAACGGGAGATGAAGATTGCGGAACAGTAGATTGAGTGTGAGAGATAGAAGCTTGAATGTATGGAACGGGAGATGGAGATTGCGGAACAGTAGATTGAGAGTGAGAGGTAGGAGATTGAATGTACGGAACAGAAGATGGAGATGAGGGAATGGAATATTGATTGCTCGGATTAATTATTACTGAATATCTACGAAGATTTCCTTCTTCACCTTCACAGAGTATTTCGTTGATGAACTTTTCTGCCAGTCGTCTTTGTTCTGCAGACATCTCCAGTTTAAAGGCCCAGTTTCTTGCCATTGCTTGATATTCATTTTCAGGTTTTTTGAAATGATCCCTGGCTAATGTCAGTAAGTCATGCTGCAAGTCCTCACTTTTCTTCTTTTTTGATTGCACTGGATTTTTAGATGCCAAAGGTTGCGAAGGTGTTGAGTTTAAAGATTGTGATGATGATGATTCCTGGAAATAAAAACAACATTGTAATAAACATTTTTCTATTTCAGGTACCCAGAACAAAATAAAATTGGAAGATATTGGCGCGACGATTTGGAAATGCATGGAATTTTGATAATTGCATTGGAGCTGTAGATGGAAAACATATCACTTTGCAAAAACCTGAGCATTCTAGTTCCTACTATTATAAATATAAAGGAACATACAACATAGTACTTATGGGTATATGGGTATATGTACAATGCAAATTATGAATTCATTATGGTTGATGACGGTACAAATGGCAGAGTGTCAGATGGAGGGGTAATTAAAAACAGAAAACTTTGGCATTGCTTTGAGAATAATCAATTACAGATTCCAGAGCCAGAAGAATTGCCAAACACTAATAAAAAAATGCCTTTTTTGTTTGTAGGCGATGAAGCTTTCCAACTACTTCCAAACTTTATGAAAAACTATTAACGCTGTTCCATGGCAAAACAAATGTTTAGAGTAATTTTTTATGTTATACACACGGCTACACATCAAGCTATACAAAACTAGTTTTAGCTAACCTCGCATTGTATATCCTTTTCGTACAATCAGAAGACAGCTTATACTGGTTAAGTATAGCTTGATGTGTAGCCGTGTGTACGTGTAAAAAATACAATACAATAAACAGTACTACTATTTACCTCTTGTTCTATTATTGTGCTAATTCCTGATTTTCCCTCCATTTGATCTTGCAGAAATTCTAAATCTTTGTAGTACCATAATGATGGTACATACAGATCATCTGTACCAGAACCAGAAAGCATAGACTTTTTCACTTTGTTCTTTTCGCGCTTTAAACTCGTACGTAGAATATTAATTTTTTTCTTCACGTCTTCCTCCTTAATGTTCCGGCGACACATCTTCAGTAAATTTGTCATTTTTTTTATTGCTGTGCTTCTCTTGTTCTTGTCCATATAATCTTTTGATTTTATTTTGTTGTAAAATCTATTTGGAAGATACTTTTTGTTAGGTTTTATGTCATTAATAATGTCGATAAAAAGATATTCGAAATTTAATATGCTTGTAACTTGACGTTTGAAAAGCAACCATCGTACAATGTTTTCTGAGTTTTTCTTTTCCTTTCTTATTTCCCTATTTCCACGAACGTGATTCTTCATATCTATTATCATACCTATTACAATCACAACACGTTATCAGCACGAGGCTTTGTATATTTTATCTACGATCGAATTTAAAAGGAGATTGGTGGTGAAAATATGTCGTCTGCAGTTTCTGGTATGTCACTAAATGGTATTCCGATACTTTGTAATAGAGAAGGATACACTGTGTGGAAATTTAAAATGAGAATGCTATTAATCCATGAAGGATTGTGGGAAACCATAAGCGGAGTAGTTGTCGAAGGCAATAAGACGGCCGACGATGTACGGAAGGATGAAAAGGCTCTTTCTAAAATATGCCTTACTGTGGATGGCGCTGCTATTTCGGTTGTTCGACCAGCTAAGACCGCAAAGCAAGCGTGGGATGCTCTTATGAAATCCTACGAGGATCGAAGTTTGGGTCGTAAACTGTCGTTGGAACGTAAGTTGTACAGGTACACCTTATCTGACTTTTCTAATTTAGAAGCTTACATAAATGCAATAACTACAACAGCACTAGACCTGGCCGATATTGGCAAAACTATAGAAGATAGTTCTTTAGCAGCTATTATATTGGGAGGTCTAACGTCTCGCTACGAGCCTATGATAATGGCGCTTGAGAATGGGAGCGTTGAAGTCACAACAGATTTGGTGAGGACTAAGTTGTTGAGTGAAATGACGAAGGAGACTAAAGATGATGTGGCTGCGTTGAATGCTAACAGGCAGGTTATTTGCTATCATTGTAAGAAGCCAGGGCACAAGAGTCCTAATTGTCCTCTCAAAAAGAAGGAGAAAAAGGCAAAGGCGAGTTGCTCTATAGAAAATTGTTCTAAAGATAAGGGAATGAATGTTTCTAGTTCAGGGAATATGGATGCATGTGTCACGGAATTGGCTTTGGATGGTGTCAAGGAATTGGCTTTGTCTGCACCAAGTATTCAGATGTCTGAGAAGTGGATTATCGACTCTGGTGCGTCTACTCACATGACTCCACATGCTGAATGGTTTAATAGTTACCGACCCTGTGATGGGAAGATAACTGTAGCAAATGGTAAAAGTTTGCCGGCTGTGGGTTTAGGAGATGTTGCTATTGACTCAAAAACCGATTTCAAGAAGATTAAAAATGTTGTACATGTTCCTGGCCTAGATTGTAATTTACTCTCAGTCAAAAAGGCAGTAGAGAAAGGTTTCTCGATTGTTTTTGATACGAATGGCTGTAATTTTTATTATTCTAATGATATTTCTTTTATAAATGATCCTGTTTTACATGGTTCTATTTGTGGTGGATTGTACACTTTAGATTGTACAGTAAAACCGCAAGGTGTTTCAGCTTATAATGTTCACACTAATTTGTCCCAGTTTCAGCTTTGGCATAAGCGTCTAGGACATCTCTGCCGTATTGGTATGGATCTACTCAAAAAAGGTCTAGCTGTTGGTGTTGAGTATACTGAGGTTGACAAAGAACCATGCGTACCTTGTGTAGAAGGTAAGCAGGCCCGGAAGCCTTTCAAAGGGATAAAGTATAAGAAGGCTTCGTCACCATTAGAATTGGTCCATACGGACGTTTGTGGTCCCCTGACCACTGAATCTTTTAAAGGTAATAAATACTTTATTATTTTTGTAGATGATTATACACGTTTTATATCCCTTTATTGTATGTCATCTAAGACAGAAGTTCAGAAGTATTTTTGTGCTTTCCAAGCACTTGTTGAGAGACAGACTGGCAGTAAGATTCAAACCCTTCGGTCAGACAATGGTACTGAGTATGTCAACAAGGAGCTGACAGATTATTTGCAGGCTCAAGGGATTCGACATGAAACCTCTGTACCATACAGCCCTCAACAAAATGGGGTAAGTGAACGTTGCAATCGTAGTATTGTGGAGAAGGCCCGTTCCTTGCTAGCACATAGCTCTCTGTCGAAAGCTTTTTGGCAGGATGCTGTTGAGACTAGTGTTTATTTAAAGAATAGGTCACCTCATCGTGCACTTGATGGTAAGACGCCATATGAAATGTGGTGTGGTAGTAAACCCGACCTGTCTCATTTAAAGGTGTTTGGTTGCCGAGCTTTAGTTCACGTGCCTTCATGTCAGAGAACTAAGCTTGACATGAAAACTTCTGAACATATCTTTGTTGGATATTCAGACGATCCAAGGAGTTATTATTTCCGTAGCGCGGAAAACCCTCGGAGGTTGATTAAGTCACGGGATATTACGTTCTTTGAAAATAATTTTTCAGGATTGAAGGATAAATCTGTTCAGCCTGAAGTTGTTGTGAGCCCTAATGTCATTAATCTTTTTTCACAAACTTCTTCAGATACCACATCGCCACAGGAGATTTCTATCTCATCTGCTTCTATTTCTTCACCTACTTCAGAAAGTGTGGACATGGAGGTAGAGCAAATTGACGATTTTGTGGACGCGACTGATGAAGCTGGTGGGGTTGGCGACACAGAGTCTCTACATTCAGGTGAACAACGTGATCTGTCCTTGGTTCCTTCAGATGAACCCAACGATGTATGTCCTGAGAGAAGATATCCTAATAGAGTACGTAAACCTCCAGATTATTATTCATATGGCACTCACGGTGTTGATTTGTTGTGTGATGATCCGAAAAGTTATCGTGAAGCTATTAATAGCGATGATAAAGATAACTGGATTTCCGCAATGAAGGATGAGTACAATGCCTTATTGAAAAAGCAGACTTGGACATTAGTGGATAAACCAAATAAAAAGGTTATACCGTGTAAATGGGTATTCAAGGTAAAGAGGGACGCGAACGGTGCAATAGTTAAGCATAAGGCGCGACTAGTTGCGAAAGGTTTTAGTCAAGTTTGGGGGACTGACTATAACGAGACTTTTGCCCCTGTAGTTCGAAATTCATCTCTACGTACGCTTATAGCGTTGGCGGCAGAAATGGATTTAAAGATCCAACACATGGATGTTGATACCGCATTCCTCAATGGGGACTTAGAGGAGGAGGTGTACATGCAACAGCCTGAGGGATTTGCTGAGCGCGGGGCAGAAGGTAAAGTCTGTTTGCTCAGAAAATCAATTTATGGTTTGAAGCAGGCAGCTCGAGCCTGGAATATCAAATTGCATCAAGTTCTATCGAAAATTGGCTTTGCACGAACATCTGCGGAATCATGTGTTTACTTGAAAAAGTTTGGTAATGAAATCATAATACTTGCAGTCTATGTTGACGATCTAATTGTCTTTTACAAAGAAAAATGTTTGTTTGACGCTGTCAAAAATGACTTAGAAAAATTTTTCTCGCTAAAAGATTTAGGTGCATTATCATATTGTTTAGGCATAAATATTAACCGTGTTGACGATAAAATCATGGTCAGTCAGAAGACCTTTATTCAGGCAGTGTTGGAGCGGTTTAATATGAGAGATTGTAAGGAGATGTCTACACCTTTGGAGAATAACAAGTTGGAGAAAGGTAATCCATCATCTCTTGGTGAATATCCTTACCAAAACTTGATAGGATGTTTAATGTACCTAGCTGTGAATACGAGACCCGATATAGCTTATGCCACAAGCTATTTAAGTCAGTTTAATAACTGTTACGATAAGAGGCATTGGTTGGCCGCTAAAAGAGTGTTACAGTATTTGAAGGGTACTATGGATTACTGTATTACTTACAGGAAAGTCGGTAGACGTTTGTGTGGATTCACGGATGCTGACTGGGCGAACTGTGTACATGACCGTCGGTCGTACACTGGTTTCTACTTCACGCTAGCGGGCGGACCTATTAGCTGGGAGTGTAAGAAGCAGCCGACGGTAGCCTTATCGTCTACAGAAGCTGAGTATATGTCCTTAACCAGTTCTGCAAAGGAGGCTATTTTTCTCAGACGGTTAGTGTGTGACATTACTGGTTTTTCTGATAGGGTGTTGCTATACAACGACAGTCAAAGTGCACAGAAACTTGTGCTAAATCCAATCCACCACAATAGAACCAAACACATTGATACGAGATATCATTTTATTCGTGAAAAGGTTACTGAGGGTGTTATAAATATAAAGTTTATACCTACGGATAAAATGACAGCCGATGTTTTAACCAAGCCCTTAAGGCGCATAGCTCATCTTAGGTGCGTTGTTAATATGGGTTTAGTGATAAACAAGTAGAATAATCTTCTATTTATTTATTTTTCGTCGGTTTATATTTTGTATTTGTGTTTAGTCTGGTAGTAATGTTTTATTATTTTCAATTGTGTTTAGCATTACTACTTTATCTTTTTATTTCCATTAAGGGCGGATGTTGTAAAATCTATTTGGAAGATACTTTTTGTTAGGTTTTATGTCATTAATAATGTCGATAAAAAGATATTCGAAATTTAATATGCTTGTAACTTGACGTTTGAAAAGCAACCATCGTACAATGTTTTCTGAGTTTTTCTTTTCCTTTCTTATTTCCCTATTTCCACGAACGTGATTCTTCATATCTATTATCATACCTATTACAATCACAACATATTTTCCATTACATCGGCATATCACGATAAACAGATATGAAATGCAACGTAAATTCTTTGTTCGTATTATTGCCACTCATATCGTCACTGAGCGTAGCGTCCTCCATGATATCAATACAACGAGTGAGATTTTGTTTGACAAACACCGCCGTTCACGTTCAAACCTGTTTGTCAAATTCGACATCAATCCAGATTTTCATCAAACACGACAAACACGTAGATTGTTTGACAAACGCCTCAAACATAGCAGTACACTATCAAATAATTTGACTAACACGTAAAATTTGACAAACAATTTGATCGTTCACAGGGCACTTTAGGTTTTATTTCGTCACTCATTATCAAAATCACAAATTACGATCAACTTAAACGCTGGATCAACGACAAACAAGCAAGTGACATTTCAATGTTGCCAGTATATAATGGAAAAAAGGCCCGATTTTATAAATGGGGACCTTTTTCCATAAACTTAAAATTTGAAAGTATTTTGTGAGCCTTTCTCTCATACATATTGGGACCATATTCCACAACATAATGTACCATGGGATTACCTGTCAATTTAAAAAAAAAACGTATTTCGTCTATGGGTATGGATTGGGACCTTCTTCCAGACACCGCCTCAATTTTATGTCGATAAGAAGTTTCTATCAAATTCACCCCGTGATTCAAAGTAACCCCGGTTTACGGTACAGTATAAAAACTGTTAATAATATTACTTATGGCACAGATGTCAAAATCATCAATTTCGATTTTTCTTGCGGTTTTTACCTTGTGTTGACAATTTTTCTTCACGAGTATTGTTGCTAGAACCTTGACTAGTACTCGTACTCGGTGTAGCATCTTGCAGTGACGCATGCCGCAATTCTTTGGCCTCCTTTTTTATTCTCATCAAAGTACATTTTGATATTCCTGTTGCAGCACAGGTTCGTTTAACAACTTGATCTACAGGTATTACGAATTGCTTGTTAGCTTTCTCTGATTCAAAGAAAGCGAGAACTTTCAGGATTAAATTTCTTGCTTCACTGTGAATAGGTCTTCCCATATTTGAAAAAACTTTCACTGTCCCACTTCAAAGCAACGAAATAGTAACAAAAATGTCCAAACTTAACAAAAATGTCCAACGTTACAATAAAAACAATATTTTAACGTAACAGCAATAACAAAATAACAATAAAAGTCCAAACGTAACAATGAAATGTTTAAAAATATACCACGAAAACGAAGTCGACGCGTATCGGCAACGAAAGTGCTAACCGTACTGACCACAGAGTACATTGAATGTACTTTTTTTTTTTTTTGAGGGTGGGAAATCATCAAATAACTTCTCCCGCTCTGGGCGGAGCGGGAGGGCGTGTCTGACTCTTACTGACTAAAACCCACCCGTGTTCCTTCGGCTGCCCTGTTGCTGGGGGCCACGATCTCCCTTTCGGTTTTCTTCGCAACCCCGGCAGGCATCACATTGAATATACTGAGATAGAGTTATCAGTCGAGACTTTATAGTCGCAGCGCCATCTCTTGTTAATTTAACGAGTTATAAAACTTTACAATATACCTATAGGTATAGATAGCAAAGGTATAGGTTCATACCTCGCTACATTGTTGCCGTTTTCGTTGTTTTTCTTGCTTTATCCATTTTCATTACACCATGGGTTATTAATTTAGTGTAAATCATATGCAATATATATAAAACATGGTGTAATGAAAACGACTCAATGAATTTCAAAGAAAAGAATTACATTAATTTAATCAAGCCCCACGAATTTAATTTAATCGAGCCCCACGTTGGGCGCCACTATGTTGGTGGTGTCTATCCAGTAAAAGAAACAATCGGTTTATAGCACGGAAAGAAAGCCTGTTTATTAAGTACACACAACACAGTCTATGTTCACAAGCTTTTGGCGGGAGCCTACGAGAGCCGCGGAAAGAATCTACATGCGTTCGTATAAAAGCGGGGAGCGCGACTGGTCTCGGGAGCGCGAGGGAAGCCGCGGGCGGCGCGCGGGCGGGGTGCCTGCGCGCCGCTCGCCCGGCGCGACGGCGCGTCGCCCGCGACCGCGCACCGTAGCGAGTTCCAGGAATCCAAACCAAAACGCGCGTTATATTTTTTATTTCTCTTTTTATAATATTGGTGAGCCATTTCCTGCACTCTGTCATTCACTTCATAATGTGTTCTAAATCCTTTTATAATTTTATTAGTGTCCTTACACCAATTATATAAGAAAAATCTGCATAACAAATCTTGCATTTCTGCTACTATTAAACTTTTATGCTCAAGACACTTAAAATTATAATCACAAACCGTGCTTAAAACAGTCTTCGTATAATTTTTTATTTGACCAATATTCACATGATTTCTTATTATATATGTGATCATATCCTGCTGTTTTGAAAAACATTCCATGGCTTCTTCAGTACGGTATGTCAAAAATAAATTTTCTAGGGAGTAATCTCGCATTTGTATGTAATCTAAATTATCTTTATTTTTCGTAAAAAGTAAGCATTGCACTCCTTACAATTTTTAAATATTTTTTTTAAATTTTTTAAAGACACCCTGTCATTTGTGCCTTAATTTTAACATCTTTTATTTTGTTTTTAAAATTTAACATGATATGATCACTATTCATAATAATATTAAAATCAATTTCAAGAGGAGCACATGACATTGATTTATTATTAAAAAATAATCGGCCTAAGGTATGAAACACTGTCATTGCACATGTCTTTTTCACAATTAGAACCTGCAGAGTGCACGCTATTTAAATTATTTATTAATAAAGCAGCAAAATAATATTCAAAGCCTGCACTCGTGGGGTTAGTATTTCTAGCCCCATGGCTACGAACACAACCAAAAAAAAATTTCTAAAGGGTCCTGATTAAAATGTCTGAGCCATATGGACTTACAATTGTGCTCCTGGAACAATTTATTGGTCAAATATTCAATATTTTCTAAACTTATTATCCAGTTAGTGATTGATGGCACAACAGAAGTTTTGCCATCTTTTGTCACAAATGTCATTGTTTTCATTATTGACTTGGCTTCTTTCCAGATTTTGAAGTGATTCGAATTTGGTGTCACTGAGTGCAGTAATAGTTTCCCTGACCGCTTTTGCGAATTTTCGTAGCTGCCATTAACGGAGTCGAAGACGATATCAAAAAAAAAAAAAAAAGTACTTCAGCTGTAGCTTTAGCTTCCTCAGGCAAAATTCCTTTTTCTGAAAAGCAATACTGTCATATAGCACAACAATTATAGTATTAACTTACATTAAATTCAATCCAGGTATTAAATACTAACAAAGTACACAAGTAAAAACTATAAAAAATATTATGAGTATATCTCTTAAACAAACACGAGCCCCTGTGGATATTTAGAAAAAAACGAGGTTTGTTTCTAGGTAATTAGGGGCCGCAGATTTCATTTTTGATGGAAAAAAACTAAAAAGGGGAGGGAAAGGGAGGTTTTTTGGGTGGTAAATATCTTACCATTATCCATTACCGACTTGTAAAATATTACGATGGTGGTAAAATACTTACCATTATCCAATACGATTTGAACAAATTCCTATACTATTTGTTTTTCCTGGATTTGCTTGTGCAATTGGTTAGAAAAAAAAAATATAGGCATTAACATTTTTTCGAATGTAAATATGAATGTAATGTCTATTTTTAGTAGGTAGGTAAATAAAATATACTCGTGTTCGTAATAAAAAGAGAGGTTTATTAATTATAAAAAGTAGGTGTGTTCTCAGAATGAGAACACACCTACTTTTTATAATTTAGTTTCCTTGAGTTTCCTCCGCAGTGTGAAAAAGCCTGAAACATGACTTTGCACACAGTCACTTTACACATAGAACAACATAATATGGACCTCTTTTGTATTTTTTTTGTGCTGCAAAATCTGCACCTTTTGTATGTCTCACTTTCTTCAGGCAAGTGAACACCGATGTTGAGGAGACGGATTTCTTCTGGTACTCGAAAGTGTCCTCCTTTTTTATTTTTGAATATTGTCGGTCTACATTGCTTCTTTGTAGTGAAATTTTCAATAAAACCACGAGCTAATCTCAGTCTAAAGTTTCGGTGTCAGTGTGGTGTTACTACATGAGTCATGTTGTATGTTATGTGTGCGTTTATAATAGCGGAATCAAACATGAAGATGAACAACTTCATCCAATATTTTTGAGATTTTCTGTCTATTGGATACGATGACCTAAAGTGATCAAAGTGGTCCACCCCACCCATATTGACATTGTATGCGGCGATTGCCGTTGGGCAAAGAACGTCTATTCGCGAGCCATCTTTTTGTGTCCTTATTACAAATAACGTGTCAAGTGGCTCATGAGCTGTTGTCAAAACAGTCACATCCCTGGTATCGTGCCATTTCAAAGCAGTTATTGGCTCAGACGTCATAAAAGCAAATTGATGCTTATCTAGTCTTAAGTTCTTGGGCTGAGTTTTTTTCATAATGTTCGGGAGATCTTTCCGATTGCTTCGGACTGTTCCTACAGCGTATATACCTTTATTAAATAAATCTTCCATCAAGTTGTAGCTGGTGAAGAAATTATCAAAAGAAACCAGTGTATTTCTTGGAAGATCCTAGCAAAGTAACATAACTACATTATATCCCAGTCCTTCGTTTTCTGCGCTGTCTCCTTTCCCCGTATTAATTTGAAACTGGTTCATATAGCCTGTTGTAGCGTCACACCTGGCCCATATTTTGAAGCCCCTTTTAATGGGCTTTTTAGGCATGTACTGCTTCAAACTACTTCAGCCTTTAAATTTGACCATACACTCATCAATGGATTGTCGGCTCGAGTCATTCATTTCATTCATAAATACTTAGTTCAAAGCAGTTATCATGGGCCTCAATTTATAAATTTTATCATGTCCAGGAGAACCCCTTGGAGGCTCCATTTCGTTATCGTTCAGATGCAAGTTTTCCATTATTTTTTTAAATCGTGCCAGAGTGAATACTCGAGATATTTCGGGGTTGTTATAAAATGTGTCACTTGCCCAATGTAGTTCCATATCTGGAAGTGGGTTCAGTCCTATAATTATTAAAACTCCTAAATAGGCCTTGATTTCTTCTCTGGTTACTTGGCTCCAGTTACGACTGTTTCTTTGAAGGGCGTATCTCTTGGTTTGTTCTACAATAACTTCAATGATATATTCGGGAAAAAATGTTTCAAAGACTTCAATTGGTTGTGTTTTATGTGTATATTGCGAGCGGGGTTCGGCATTTTTAGGCAAGGAATATTATGGGTTTCACGCACAGTTGTCCATTCTCGGGGTGCAGAACGGGCTCTCCGTGTAGTTTGAGAAGATGATCGATTTAGATTGTTTGATAAAGAGTGCACAGGTGCATTATGTGCAATTATAGTAGGATTGTCTAGATCCATAAGGGCTGATTGGCTGGTAATGACTAGGTCTTCTTCAGTCTGTGACGAATTTTGGTCTACTGCAGCGAATGATGATAAACTTGCTGAGCGACTTCGTTGTGTCGAGATGAGTAGGTCTCTGCCGATTACCAGCTCCAGCGAATAATTGATTTGCTCCTCTGTGAATAACGACTCGTCAATCGGCTCTTGAATTCCAGAAGACGGAGTTGTAGAGCAAGGCTGATTAAAGGTAAGAGGATCTCTATTTATTGGCTGTTGCATTTCTATAAAAGAGGATAACGTTGCGGGGGAGCAACTTCGTTGAGTTGAAGTAAGTTGGTCTTTATGATCTTCTGAGAGCGAGCTACTTTGGATTTGGCCAGAAGAATTTTGACTTAACCTTGGATTCAAGTTATCAGAGACTGTTGTATGTGTACTTGTCGATGGATTACAGTCTAAAACTTTTAAAAGAGCTTCTTGTGTTTGCCCCGTTGCCTCGCCATCTTTAATATTTATTTCATCCCCGAATCTATCCCAAAGATCTCTTCCAGGCGCCTTTCGATAAGATTTTCCTGTGATAAAAATTGATAAGAGTCTGAAGGACCACTTACATTATCTCCATAAAGAGGATCATCTTCGTCATCATAGTCAGATAAATCTGATAATTCGTCTAGATTATCCACTATTTTTTTGAGTGTTTTGGAGTCATTGGTATACGTTAAACGTCTTTTCTTCTTTTCCGCCATGTTGAATGTAGATCACTGAAATAAGCAAAGCTAAGCAAATTCGAATATAATGCATCATTCACCACACAAAAAATATACATTATTTTTATATTAGTAAATCCAATTTACAGTTAGGCACGAATGCACAATGGCATATAATTTACCACTATTACCCATAACTTCACACGATCAAAAAACATGCACCGGATTTTTCAACCTAATGGATGCAAAACTACAAGAATATAACATAGTTTATGAATCTGAACGCAAAAAAACACTTACCAGATTTTTTGTTGAACAAACTAAACATTTTTGAGTAACGTCACAACAATTTCAAAATTTTTTCACTAAACTGCCGACTGACTCACTTTGACATTGACGTATATGGACAGATGACGTTTATGAATAAAATGTTGCTAGTAATTGGATTTAAAAAAGACAACATTTTACTTATTATCAAATTTAAATGTTGCCGGTGCAAGAAAAATTCTTTTTTAAACAAAAATCTCAAGTGGTAAGCATTAAACCTATAAAGGTTTAATGCTTACCACTTGAGATTTTTGTAATTGAAATAATTCAATAAGGGATATATAGCTCACTTGCTAGATACCCCATAGCTATAGCAACAGATTTGCTGAACACCTGAGTTGCACATTTAACCTTCATCTTCTTAATTTTGTCAGGTAAAACATGCTGGTCTGTTAGTTTAGGCAACATTCTTAAGCCCATAAATAACACACGTTTTTCCCCCAAAGGGATAAAAACGATATATTTCATGTCTTGCCTAGGCTTGACCTGTGAGATAACACCTTACAATAATCTCCCAAGCACACCGCGACATACATGATCCCCGCGCCGTCCAGGCAGCCAGACATCGCCCGCCACCCCCGCGACGTCACGTCGGGGTGCGGCCTGTCAGCTGCGCGATCTACAGTACCTTGAGATTATAAGTCGTCAAGGACTTATTGGGTCAAGCCTAGGCAAGACATGAAATATATCGTTTTTATCCCTTTGGGAGAAAAACGTCTGTTATTTCATGGTCTGTGCCGTCGGCTTGACCTGTGAGAAATGTTTGGTTTCTGACAACGCGGGGATGCGTACTGTGACTTTATACTGTGGATAGGTATGAATGGTAAGACTGCTAAGTGCTTAGGTAAGTATAGTTTGGAAATAAAATTAAAAAAATATGAAAAGGAAAATATTTATTGCAAAAATAACACAACGTACATTTTCTGAATAATTATTGAACGTAACAAATTACAAGTATCTAATCAACAACACTTAGAGATCCAATTCAGTCAAAAAGTATTAAAACTAGAATTAACAAGATTATCGACTGAGTCGTTTTTGGTGGGAATACTGATTATTTCTTTAAAATAATGTTTAATCACATTACGGTCGCTTCTCCAGTTACCGTTCCTTAAAATAGTATCTAATGGGACATTATTATCCCTTCTTGATGAAGCTACCGCTGATCTAATGCTCCCTGGGGGGAAGCTAATATTTAACGTTGAAAAAGCGGTTTTCAGCTAACCAGCAATAATTGACCGGGAAGCTGGTCTCACTCGACCCCGAGTCGATATAAATAAAGAATTCACACAATTTCCGCCTGCGCATCTCCTAGATCTCGTGAGTGAAAGAAATACATTTGTCCAATAAACAGGGTCAAGTTTAATATTAGGTATTTTAGAAACCTGCCACCCTGATTGCCTTTGAAGCCTGTTATCCGTTTTAGATCCAAAATCAGGCCAGAAATTTACAGAGGTCTCATCAAGTAACATACTATCTTCGTCAATCCTAAGTAACGTGAGGTCATGAATTCGCCGACCGGAAGCTAATAGTAATATGAAAGCCAGATGACGAGATACCTCAAAAATACTATACTATCTTCATTCACAGATAAGTTCTCCATCCAACTAATAAGTTGAGCAATATCCCAAATTGTTTTCTTTCTAGACGGTGGATTACTTGTATCGATAAGCCTTAATCATTTGTTTTACCAGCGGACTCTCCGAAATCGCCTCCCTTTGAAGTGGGCATGCAAAAGTAGCTATTACCGATTTATGCAACTTGATGGTGTTAGGAGAGAACTTTTTTACTCTATGCAGAAAACTCAAGTGTAAAGCTACTGAAGCCGCATCTGGTTTATTTGGATCTAGATTCAACATATTGCATCTCTTTGTCCAGAGCTTCCACGGGGCTCTATACGTTTTTAATGTGGATTGCCTCCAAGATTTCTCCAGGAGTTGTCGGTCTTCCTCTGGCCATTTTGAGATTATTTCTGACCACCCCGTATTTTCCATGCTTCCAAACATATCTTTCGAGCATGGGGGAGATGTGATTGAGATGTCATGTTCATTATGTGATGTTGGAGATTCCTGATCCGGAAGGGGTGATCTGCCGCCCTCGATCTCAGGTCCGCTCTCCAAAACACTTTTTCCCAACGAGGGACTATGAGTATATACAGTCCTTTTGCGTGGTTCAGATGTGATAGTAAAAACCCAGGCTAGCTTGAACTCCCACATCTTGCTGAATGCGTCGAAAAACAGGGCTTCTTTGTCCTTCACATCCTGAGTGATATAGGTTGGAATCACCCTGGACGCATTTGTGGCAAAAAGATCGATATCTGGGACTCCCCATTTCTGGAATATAATGTTGCATATTCGTTCTGATAGATGCCAATCCACTATATGCTTCTGTCTGGATAAGCTGTCGGCTGGATCGTTGTAGATTCCCGGTATGAACTGTGGAACGATTTCGGTATCCATGCTCAGGGCCAATTCTAGGAGAAGAGATGCCAATTTTGTAAACTGCGAGGAACGAGTACCGCCTTGATTTTTTATATAAGGAATCATGGTTTGGTTGTCCGATTGTATTATTACTCTTTTTTGTCTCAGCGACTCTTTTTCTAGGCGAAATGCTTGTACAACCGCATACAATTCCTTCATGTTGATTTGCCAATAATTTTGTTGGGGTGTCCATTCGTCGCAAATGAGTTTTCAATCTACCTGAGCTCCCCAGCCTGTGTCCGACGCATCTGTTGTTATTATGACTGTTTCGCGATACGTGAAAAGCGCTGTAGTTCTTTCTAGGTTTTTCAACCACCACTGACATTGCTGAAGAGCCGACGTTGGTATGCGAAACTTCTTTTTTCGAAAACAATCTGGAAGTGTGTGAGCCGCCCGTTGTATGTCCCTGCAGTGTAGTCGTCCCAGGGGGATAACAAAGTTGGCAAAATTTAGTTTTCCCAGAAGACTCTTGGCTGATATCCAACTCCAGGTTTGAACTCTCAACAATCGTATCAAGTCTTTTCGTAAGGATATCACCTTCTTCTCTGGTAGAGCTCGCAGATTTTTTGCAGTGTCCCACAGAATCCCTAAGTATTCCAGACGCTGAGCTGGGTAATTCAGAGATTTCTCTCAGTTGATTATCCATCCTAGTTTCTCTAAAAACTGGACTGTCTTGGCAACGTAGACTTCTAGCCTTACGGGATCCTGATCTGCTAAGAGAAAATCGTCTAGGTAGACTATCACTCTTATATCCATCTCTCTCAGACGTGATGCCATCCAGTTTGATACTCTGGCAAATGTTAGGGGAGCGATGGACAGACCGAAAGGAAGGCATGAAAACTGCAGAAATTTTCCTTGATGAACGATAGAGAGGAACTTTCGGTGTTGTATCTTTATAGGTATATGAAAATAAGCCTGTGAAATATCTATCTTTACCAGATAATCTCCTTGTTGTAAGAATTGGGGTACTTTTAAATGATTCAATAAACGGAACTTTTTTGGTCGAAGATATCTGTTCAAGCCTCGAAGGTTGATAATTGGTCGAGTTCTTCCATCCGGCTTGGGTACTGGAAACATTTTGGACAAAAACCCTGTTTTTGATGTTGTGTCCTCCAGTATACCTTGATGTACCAGTGACTGGATTTCTATGTCCATCTTTTTGTATCGTATAAATGTGAGATTTGGTCTGAAAGAAGAATCAGAGGGGGTTTCATTACGAAAGGAATCGAGTATCCCTTTATTATATTTAAGATACTTAAGGGTGCCCCCTCCCCCTTCCAGATATTTAAGAAGGATAGGAGTCTTCCCCCTCTGAACTCCTTTGTGTCAATTTCGCTTCGGATTTTCTTTACCTCTATGCCCACCTCTTTGCATAGACTTTTGTCCCTGTTTATTTCCATATGAGCGTTTCCAATTTTCGGGCGCTTTACTGGTAATGGGCTTGCGAGTGAAGGGTTTTGGTGTTTTAATAATTTTGCCAGGTCGAGGACGTTGATGCGATGATGATTGACGGACATTATAGTGTTTCGATTGAAAAGACTTTTTGTATTGCTCACGAAATAAATTCGAAATGTCGAGCAAGTAATTAGGACTATAAGCAGTGTACTATTTTACTATATAGAATGACTACGAAAAATCAAGAAACGTGCAACTCACTTCACTTGTAGTACAAGGTACAGATCCTTTTTTTAAAATTGATCGGCCAGTCTTTCCGAAGTAAAATGCTTTGAGCATAATTTTGACGAAGCAGATGGAAGCCAATTTTCTTCTTTACGGTCTATTTGAACAAACCGTATCCACTTTTCACGTTCTACATTATTTACACTCGGAAACCTGCAATAACAGAACCCTACTTGTACGAATAGTACTTGTTCCTTTATTGACATTTAAATTAAATGATATGATTATGTTCAAACAGTATTATATTTTAAGTGTTATTTATTATTTACCTCATAAAATATCGATGACAAAATCGATAAACAACATTACATCTCTGCAAGGCAGTAGGCAGTGGCTCTATTCAGCAATAGAGGGCGTTTATTACAAAATTAGCATATGTTCTAGAACTATTTATTAAAATAATTATTACTAAGTAAATGTAACAAATACTTACGAAAATAAACCGAAGTTAGATCCAGTCGTTCTACCATAACGAGATTTACAATACCGTAATGCGCAACTCGGCATATTTTCTTAGAAAATATTTTTCTTTTGTTTGACAGTTTGTCAAGAATACGACATAACATGCTGGCGTACCACACTAGACTGAGCGACTTTTGTCCACTAGGACAAATGTATCGGATTCCGATTTTTTTCGCTATGTCCCGTCTATTGTGTAGTATAATTTAATGTCTTTGGTTTAGACAACTGTATTGTGTGGCCGGCCGGTTTTCTGGGCGCCATGCGCCATAGCAAATACGTTTCGTTCCAATAATCATTAGTTTACTTTTCATTTTATAGAACTACAATTTTTTCCTAAATATAACATAATCAACTCAAAAAAGTTTGAATTTTTTTTTGAATAAAGCATTACTTTTAAATAAAAGTTGTCAGTGTAAATATTTAGATATTGCTGTGGGAAAGGCACTAATCGTGCTGCTTGAAATGAAACGCATAAAAAAATGTCAATACAATGTTGCCCTTAAGCCGGCTGTACACATGGGGCCAAGGTGTTGGGCCAACGTGTTGGGCAAAAATGATGGATAACCAATATTGCTGTTCACACATTGGCTTACTGATCATTCTGCATTGGCGCTTCAAAGATGGACGTAGAAGTTCTTGCAGCCGCGGCAATTTATTTATACAGTGCGTTTAATTATTACGTACATGTGCACCAAAGTAGAGTGACTAAAAAGAAATGGCGCAAAAGAAGGTGGTGGATGGTGACTATTCATCGGAATAGAACGAGGTATATGTGTTATTAGTTATTATTGATATATAGGCTGATAATAATTTTGCAAAAAGTTAGGTCAGTGTCACATTTACAATAGGTATGGCTTTGGAGTCCATGTATGTACCACATAGAAAAATTAAGCAAAATTAAAAATTTTGTAAAAAGACGGTAAAAATCTCATCGAAAAAGAATAAATTAACTCAAAACCCTCGTCTTAACTTAGATGTAGCGATAATAATTTTACCATAATACATAACCGAGGAATTTCAACAAAAACTTAATCATACTCATAAGTGTATTTTATGTCGTTGTTAAACATCTACAATTCTTCAATAATTGTATTCACGTCACTAGAAAAACTTTAGCTGGTTTAATGGCAGCCCCCGACGGATATTCCTCGGTTATGTATTATGGTAAAATTATTATCGCTACATCTAAGTTAAGTCGGGGGTTTTGAGTAATTTTTTTCTTTTTCGATGAGATTTTTACCGTCGTGGGTTTTTTTTAAATTTTTAATTTTGCTTAATTTTATTTCAGACTTTTTAGAGAGCATATCGTCGGCTTAGAGTGTAAACCTGCTAACTCCATATTAGGTAAATTTTCAGGATAGACAAAAAGCATTCCTAAAAAAATATGAATATAATTTATGAAAAGACTTTTATATTTTCAAACTTGTATTTGCATATCATACAATTTAAAATAAAAAAATAGATAATTTACTTCAGCATTTATTTAATTAACACCACTTTTGTGACTTAGCAGGTTTTCGTAATCAAATATCTATTTTAAAAAACAACTTAACAGGTTTTCATAAACCAAAAGAAAATTTATAAAAGTATTGATAGCATTAATAAAACAAAAACAAAAGAAAATCTCTAAAAATTAACAAAAATTAGGTTCTGTCTTTATGTCCTTAATTTAAAAACATAATTTACTTTCAAGATCAAACAACTTATATGGTTTTATACTAAAATTAAAATTTTGAAACTTTCAGTTACAATCTTAAATTATAATATTATTACTTTTAAACAAAACAAACTCTCAAAATGAACAAAAAGTAGATTCTGTCCTTATAAAATCTAGAAACATATTTTTTATTTTCTTTTTAGCGTAAACTAAATAAAATCTTTATTCTTATAATTAATTATTATAATTAAGCAAAATTATATTACTCAGTCTTAATGTTCAAATCAGTCTCAACTTTAGTTTTCTACTCATGGGGTAAATTGTCGTAAAAATTACGATAGTTTGCAGGTAAGGTATCTTTCAGATATTGCAGATCATCAAATTTTCTTTTCGTTATTTTCCTCCTAGTAAGGTGCTGATTTCGGAGAGAATCAAAAGGCAATGCACTAACTGCCGGTGATTTTCTTTGCGGTAGTACGGTCCAATCTTCTGTGAATCTTAATTTGAAGAATATATCACCATCTGGAGTATACCGAAGAGCTTTAATGTCAGTTAATTTGGGGTCACCTTTACCGCGTCCAGGATGAATGCTTTTAAAAAACCCAACGTCATTAAAGCTTTTGAAAAAACTATGGTTTAACTAAGTTACGTCGTAAGGTCTGGGGTGTTTTCTTGCTGATCTGCAAATGGTGATGTACTCTGCAGGCACATTGATGTTCTTGTTTTTAAGAGCCCGTTCATCAGAAGAATGAATATTGTCAGCTTCCATCTGCGTATGCTCAACTTCTAGAAATTTTTGTTCTATGATGATGTTGTTTTTCATAGCGGTGCATAAAAATGCATTAGACATCACACAGTTTCTGTTCTGATAGGTACAACCATCGCTATAAAAAAATATTTAATTTGGTTTTTCTGACTCATTTTGTAAAAGCTTTTTTTCTATTAAGCTTACCCAAACACTTGCAAACTCTTCAGAATTCAAGCCTCCTTCAGTTTCGTTCCAAAGATAACAATAGCCATCTTTGTTGTTTAAATTAAAAAAGGCAATATTGTGTATTTGGAGCTTTGTTTTATAGTACAAACTACTAATATTTGATTTAGGGGCCATTAGAACCACCTGCAAGTCTACAGTAAAAACAAGGTTTTCTTCACGTATGTCTTTCTCCTTCTCAGACCTAGCTTCTTCTTTCTTCTTTAGATGTTCTGAATATTCCTCTTGGGATTTATTTCCGACTTTATAGAGAGCACATATTTCGCACTGATCTTTTTTAGGGTGAAACAATCCGAGATTAAGATTGTCAAATTCCTTATGAAATTTGTAGATGCATAAAGCAACTACATTACGTGTTTTACACCAATCATTGACATAAAAATCATAAAGGGATCGCTTTGAACGCCACTCTGGCAACAAGTACTTCTTTTGTGTACTAGCACGACAGTAATGCGATTCCATCGCTGGCAGTGATTCTAAAAACTTTTTCAGCTCCTTACGTTCTGATTCGAAAGGCTTAGAAGATTTTTTTGTTTGTTTGGAATCAAAATCCTTGTTCATTCTTTTTAAAAGCTGCCCCTTTTTTATTTCTCCAATTTAAAACAGTCCATCTACCAATCCCAAGCGTATTCAAAAACTGTGTTCTGCAGACTTTGATTGGCTCATCATCCTTTTTTAAATGATAAAATAAAAAGATTGTCCTCTTTTCGATTCCTCATTAGTTTTTCTTCCCCTTGGTCTCTTGACAGGCAAAGCTGTCACAAGATTATCAACAAAACTTTTTTTTCTGCCCAACTCATTGTCCAAAATTCTTTAAAAATATTCTGCCTATCTGTCTCTGTAAACATTGAACATTTCAAAGATCCTTCATAGTTCTAGGCTGCCATGGAACTTCATAATTCCATTTTTCTTCTTTTTTCTTCCATAGTATTTTTTTCCAGATTCTCTCAACTTTCTGTTACTTTCAGCATACCAGTTTGATTTTTGAATGTGAATCCTTTTTCTTCTTTTATTGCTTTTCTTTGGATAGTTTTCGCAGTCAGACTCAGAGTCAGAATTAATTTTGTATGGTACCAGACCTTATTGCATACTTTCATCTGACATCAAATCATCTATTTGGATGGATGGTCTTGACGTAACAGAATGGTCGATAGTACCTGTAGAAGAATTTCTAGGACTATTTTCAATTTGTTGCAAAGTGCTCTGCTCGATAGTATTTTCAGAAACCAGACTATTGGAACAGTGCTGGTCAACAGTCATTAATTCAAGCAAAGGGGATTCATCTAAAGGGGCAGTGGCATACCTAGGGTTTCAAAATAACGCAAGCCCAATAAAATTTTAACCGATTTCAAAAAAAGAAAGTTCAGTTTTCGACTGAGTATGTAGGTACCTCATCGCAATTTTCTCATAAACTACTGGTTAGGTACAATAAATTAAAAGTGAATTCATCCATCCATCTTCTTCTTTCCTCTTCTTTCTTCAATTTCACTCTTGCTTGTCGTGCGGTGAATGAGGTAACCAAAGCACACTGAAGGCATGCTAGTGCTAGATTGAATATAATGAACATATCAGCAATTGCATACCTCCGGTGGCTTTGAAAAAAGCCGTTTGGTTTGCTTCATTGCTTGAGGGAACAAAGTTATGGTAAGTAGTTGCTTCCTTCGTAACAGGACCCAGGTTACAGACAAAAAAACAAAAAAAAGTTACAAAACGAAAGTTAAAAAATAGCTAGATAGAATGTAATAAGGAATTTAAATAAATTATTTATATTCTAATTGGAATCGTCTATCTTTCTTAAGAAATGATTTAATTACATCAGAGTAAAATGTTGGTGATCGTTTTAATTCTACCAACAACTGTTTTCAATAGCTATCATTGATAATTCGGAAAGACGCTCTTGACCTTGTGTATTTCTCAGATAGGTATGGATACGTTTAAGAGACGAAAAAGCAGGTTCCGCGGAAGAACTTGTAGCCGGAATAGTTACAACAAGATACGCTAACTTTAACAGCTCGGGAAAGGCATCTTCGAGGTTATTCTCATGAATGAAATCAATTAATTCGAAAACATTACGATCTTTCAGATCAGGACTAGAATACAAGCAAATCAATTGGCCTTTTAATGTTTGTTTGTCGGAATAGTTTGCATAAATGTCAAATAATGAATCTAATTCCTCTATAGGAAAATGTGAGTGATAATTGTAAAATTTTTTGTTGTTGAGCAGTTGGAAAAACTTTAATTTATAAATTTCAGAATATCGGTCAGTAATTTCGGTATTAATGTTATCAATTACTTCTACAAAAAGCCGTCTGTATTCCGTTTTTGCACAGCGTACGTTGCGTCTCAAACGAGCCGAGTTATTTTGCAAAGTGTTCTCATAAATTTGATCAAATTCGGATTGAAATTCAGCACGTAACCATGCCTGAAATTCCTTTATTTTATTAATACAATAACCGACATCAACTTGTGATTTTTGTAGAATATTGTACAAGCAGTCAGTTTTTTCAAATATGCGATGAAAAATAAAAAGAAAAAAATTGAAATTAAAAGATCGCAAAGTGTTTTCAAAATTCTCCGCAGCTAAAATCGTATCCCCGTCCCAGTTCTGTGGATTGTCGCACAGATCAGAAAATATGAAAACTAAACTACTCCAGGAGGCACAGAGACGAGATGATGCAGAAGGTACGGAACAGAATGCCCTAACGACTTCGACTTCGATCTCGAAACGTCCCAAGTGTTTTCGATGCAAATGTAATTTATATTCAACATATAGGTTTGCAACCTCTAATGTTACGGCTACACTACCTTACCGTTCTACCGGGTTGTTACCGCAATAATTATAGCATTTAATTACCGTTTAAATTACTGCGTGAAGTGGTATGGTTACACTAGAGTTTACCTAGATATGTCAATAAATTAGGCGGTAAAAAATTCATTTTTCAAGATGGAGGTTGAAGCTGCAGCTGTGTTGTATTTTATGAGTGCCAATTATTTTTACATGAATCATTTAAATTATTACAAAACTAAAGCAAGACTAAAAAGAAGATGGTGGATGATAAAAATGCACAGAAGCCGTACAAGGTTAGAGTTTTCCTATTATTATGATTGTTTGAATCATGGTTTTATTTGAGGAGGTGGAGAACTAAACCCAGCCCTACTTTTCCACTTTTTCTACTTATAGAATATAAGAATACAGTAAAATAGGTATAGGTATATCTTCAACATGTGCATTTGGTTTTAATAATGTAGGTATGTAGGAAAATTTTAAAAGTGGAAAAATGAGGTTTTGTTCCACTTCCTCATTTATTATAAGAACATTGCCTTCACTTTATTTATTTTTTCATTTATTTCAGGAGAACAATGGAAGAAAATATATTCTCTGACTTGCTAGCTGAACCAAGTCAACAATTTATTGGATTCGTCCGAATGTCATCGACTGATTTCGAAATACTCCTTAACAAAGTGGCCCCTAATATCGCAAAACAAGAGACTAGATTTCGAGAAACTATTCCAGCCAAAGTACGATTAGCCATCACATTACGATATTTAGCTTCTGGAAATAGTTTCAGAAGTTTACATTATTTGTTTAAGATGTCCCCCCATCAAGTTATTTCCAATATCGTCAAAGACTGTTGTGCTGCTTTGATAACTGTTTTGAAAGACTTAATCAAGTTACCTTCGTCTCAAAACGAGTGGCTACAAAAGGAGGCCGATTTTAGAGACAGATTTCCCCATTGCTTGGGAGCCCTCGATGGCAAACATGTGGTGGTGATATCACCGATTCACAGTGGTTCCGAATATTTTAATTACAAACATTCATTTAGTATTGTGTTGATGGCCTTGGTGGATAGCAATTATTGTTTTATGTTCTGTGATGTTGGAAGCAAGGGAAGAATTAGCGATGGTGGTGTATTTAGAGACAGTATTTCATTCAGCTTAGTCAGTCGCATAGAACGGTTGTGTGTTAGATAGTGGAAAAAAAAAATCTTCTACCACCCTCACTATGGTGCTAAAAAAGTGTTCGAATTGCAATAAGAATATAACCAAGAAATTACCAGGTCTAGAGTGTAGCAGATGCAACAAAGCCGTTCATGCCACCCCTGTATGCGCTAAACTAACTAACAAGCAAGTTTCTACCCTACGGAACTCTAACGGCTTAGAATGGAGCTGTCCAGACTGTTTAACGAACATGTCCAAGCGATCCTCGTTCTTCGTTCCTGACGATGACTCCGACAGTGACGAGCAAGATAACAGTGAGGAAAACCCACCTGCTACGCTTGATGTCAAAAAACTGCTGCAGGATATTAGCAAGGATGTACGAAAAGCAGTTCAGGATGCCCTGGAATCTGTCCAAACGTCTATAGAGTTCGTAAGTGATCAAGTGCTCACTCTAGATAAAACAATACAAAATCAAGACGAAAAAATCAAGGCACTCGAAAGAAAAAATATAGACCTAACCAACAAAAACAAAAATTCCGAACTGAGGATTGCAGCCCTAGAACAACAAATCCTTGAAATCGACCAGAAGTCTATGGCTACATTTTTGGAAATTTCTGGATTGCCAGACACACCTAAACAGGACGTACAAACCGCTGTAAAGGCGGTTGCTTCTAAGCTGGAGGTTAGTGACGAAGATGTGCTGGACATCCGCCAGCTATCGCGCCATCGCAAGGAGCAGCCCGTTACATTGGTTCTAGAAATGAAAACCAAATCAAGCCGAAACGAATGGATTTCAACTGGGAAAAGTTTGCAGCTAACTGCTGGAGATGTCGTTTCCGGTGTGCCTCAGGACTTGGCCACGAATAGAATTTACATTCGCGAAGTCCTGACACAACAGACCAAAGCTATCCTGTATGAAGCCAAGCAACGCCTGCGAGAATCCTATCAATTTATCTGGTGCAAATATGGTCGAATATACGTTAAAAAGGATGCAGGCAAAGATACCAAAGTGTCGATTGTACGCAATAAACAAGATATTGAACTTCTAGCTGAGTCATCAGCATAGGTGGGTATCTACCTGTTGTGTAAGCAGTAGTAATTACAAGTCTCTGTCTGTTTATCTTATTATATTCAATATGTGTAGTAATTCCACTAAAATAAGTGAATTATTTGACTGTGTAAATGTAAATTCTTTCCTGGAAATCATTAAGTCATTCAACATTAACTTTCTTTGCCTACATGTAAATATACGGTCGATGATCAAAAACTATCCCAAGCTCCTTCAAATAATAAACAGTTGTCTTACACCTATTGATATGATTGTTGTGACCGAAGCAAATATTTCAGAAGCTATATCAAACCTATTTAACATCTCTGGCTATAGGATGCACACAAAATTACGCGAAAATCAAAAAGGCGGTGGAATTATAATGTATATTAAAAATTATCTTAAATTTACACCGTGTAATTTCACTACCCACACCTTTGAAAATGTCACAGGCACAATCAAAACAATATCCAACCAAATAATAAATGTGTGTGCAATATACAGGGTGTTTGGTGCATCGTGTGCCAAATTGAAATGGTCGACTGGGGAGGTCACCTGCTATCCTTTCAGATCCCTAAACACTTCTCATGCCCTGTGGATTTTTTTTCATCGACTTTTTATTGTTTTATTAAAAAAATACCCAAATTTTACAGTCAAGTACAAATTAAAAAAAAAGTGTAAGTCGTAGCCTCTGAATTTTTATTTTATTTAGCTGTGTATTGTATTACAGTACTTTTAAATTCAAAACTAGTGACATTAACCATGTAGTTTTTTTTTATTTACGCGAGTAAATAAAAAAAAAACTACAAAAACCAAAGTATTCCAGCATGACGGCTGTCCCGCGCATTGGCGTTTGACTGTGAGGGAATATCTCGACGATGTGTTCGCCAATGCGTGGATTGGTCGTGATGGCCCTATTGCATGACGTTCCCCAGACCTAACTCATTTAAAAAAAAATGCAATTATTTTTTATTTCTAGTAACCCCAAGAGAGATACGAGACAGATTTTACCTTAGATAACAGATTTAATGAGTTTTTAAGGTATCATTTAAGCAAAAATATTTTTTTAAATCATAATTTGGAATTTAGTATTTTGTGACTCGATTCACAATTCTAGCGAATTCACAAAGTTGTAAAAAGATTTTTATGGCATGTGGCACATCACTAGCAAGAGAATAGACTAGAGAATTTCTGAGGGAGTTGGAAGATCCCGGTCGCTTTTGTATTTTTTTTTATAGCCATGTAAATAGCTGTAACATGGACAGCTTTAATTGAAGTCCAAAACTTTGCGAGTAAATTAAAAAAAAAACTACATGGTTAATGTCACTAGTTTTGAATTTAAAAGTACTGTAATACAATACACAGCTAAATAAAATAAAAATTCAGAGGCTACGACTTAAACTTTTTTTTTAATTTGTACTTGACTGTAAAATTTGGGTATTTTTTTAATAAAACAATAAAAAGTCGATGAAAAAAAATCCACAGGGCATGAGAAGTGTTTAGGGGTCTGAAAGGATAGCAGGTGACCTCCCCAGTCGACCATTTCAATTTGGCACACGATGCACCAAACACCCTGTATAGGCCACCTTCCACTAACAAAACTATTTTCACACGTGAACTAAACTCTGTGTTGAATAAATTTCCATGCAATGACTTAATTTTGCTTGGTGATATTAATATTGATCTTCGATCGTATTCCAATTGCAGAGATTCCTACTTAGATATGCTCGCCGGGCACGGACTAATGTGTGGTATAACTGACTACACTCGCATTGAGAAGAGGCTAAACAAATGAACAAAATCGTGTTTAGATCACATATTCGCACGCACTATCACCACTACATTGGATCCGTGCACGGCGGCTATCGACAGCGTACTGGCGGACCATCGCCCCGTCGTACTTAGCTTCATCAATAACAATGCGCAAGCGACGACGCATATACAGGTTGATACAAAAACCTTGTTTACCCGATGCTATAAAACTGTACTCGAGGAGCTAAATAAAACCGATTGGTCTCGTGCCACTTCATTAGCCTGCCCTATCGAATCATATAATTTTATAAATTCTAATTTTAACCGGGCATACCAGGCTTCTACAAAAAAAAATAATTTAAAAAAGCGATATCAAATCCAAAACCTTTCGACTACCATGGATAAATCAAAATATCAGAAATCTGTGTGATAAAAGAAATAAACTCTTTAATGAATGGAAAGCCGACACTAATAACAAATGTCTTAGACAAAAATATAACCAAACGCGGAACAAAGCTCATCAAGTAATCGAATATCACAGAAATAGATACTACAATAAAGAAATTACAAACAATTTTACAAACAATAGGAAAATATGGAAAATAATTAATAACATCTTAGGTCGCGTAACTTCGTCTATAGACCAGGCAATACAAAGAGCATTTGACGCTCACAACTTGACCGATAAACAAATAGCCAACAAATTTTCAGAAGGATTTGACACTTCCATCAAAAGTATATTACCAAATTGCTCCACACCTTTGCTAACGAACACCTGTATTGACAAACCGATCAACCTTAGCATGCGCTTTTCTAAAGCAACGCCGGAGGAAGTAGTTAAAATAATTAACTCACTCAACACCGAGAAGGCGCCAGGTTCGGACTCCATTAAAGTAGCTGATATAAAAAATATAAGAGACAAACTATCCCCTGTTATATCTAACTTGATTAAAACTTGCATAGCTACGGGAAAATATCCGACTGGACTGAAGCAGGGCTGTGTTCGACCAATCTATAAGAAAGGAAAACATGATGACGTTACTAACTACCGTCCTATAACGCTACTTTCAACAATTGATAAAATTATAGAAAAATACCTGACTGCTCAAATTTATGACTTCTATCGCAAAAACAATATTATCTATCACAATCAATTCGGATTTCAACCAAATAAGAACACATCTTCCCTCTTGTCCATCTTTACCGACACAGTCAATAGCTACTTAAATGATAGGAAAGTAGCTCTGGCCCTATTTATAGATTTTTCCCGCGCTTTTGACACTCTCAACCATAGTCATCTTGTACAGAAACTCCAAGACACAGGAATACGCGGCCCCCTACTAAATTGGTGTCAAGACTACGTACGTGACAGGTCATACCGGGTTAAAGTTGGTGATAGTCTTAGCGATCCTATCAACGTAACAGAGGGCACTGCACAAGGTTCCGTAATCGGACCTCTGCACTTTCTAATATATGTCAACAATATGTATAAAGTCATTGAACACAGCACTTGTTATCAGTTTGCTGACGATACCTGCCTTCTGATTGCCGACAAAGATCCCAATCTCGCCATTTCTAAACTTCAAACCGACTTCGATAACCTTAGCAAATGGTGTCACGACTCTGGACTTGTCCTAAACGCCCAGAAGACAAAACTTGTCCTAATTAGTAGTCCTTATATTAAAAGAAAACCCCCATAATGCCCTCATCGCTCACGGCCATTCCTGTATGCACGCTCTCAGCTCAACTATTACAAATAAATGCAAATGCCCTCCCATTGAAATTGTCGACAAACACACATACCTAGGCCTGGTCATCGACAAGACATTTAATTGGTATCCCCATATAAATCGAGTCTGCGACAAACTAAGAGCGTTTTTGGCAAATATGATAATTATCAGGAACAAAATACCGTTTAAAACGAGACTAATTCTTTATAATGCCCTAGCAGATTCCTATTTATCCTACGGGTTAACAAGCTACGGCCGTACTTACAAAACTCACCTGCAAAATATATACCGACTTCAAGTTCGCATTCTCAAACAAGTAGTCTCTCAGAATGTCAAACTCAAATGTACGGGTAACGAAGCGCTTTTGTTTGAACATTGCAATGTTCTTCCATCTTAAAATAGAATACGCATTACCAAATGAACAATTCTTTAACACTGACATCCAAACTGAAGTATCGCACTGCAAACAAACGCGCTCCGTATTACAAAAAAAACTAGTGACAACTTATGCTAAAAACACTTACGGACAACGAACCTCTGCTTATTTAATTCCTCGACTGCTAAATAAAATGAATCCTATGCTTAGAAGTAGTATAACGAAATCCAATATAAAATCAAAATTAAAATCATACTGTATAACGAAGTTAAAGGACGACAACGCCAATATTGAAACTGGTTATTAGCAAACCACAGATGTGTGCCGTACCCAGTTAAGCATGTTGTATCTATCTATTACTGTTTGTAGTACTAGTGCGACCAACATATCCATGCAGACAGATAAATTCTAAACCAACTCTAATGAACATTATACCTATTGACTGACGACAGAGCCGCGCCGATATGAACTGCATGGATTGGTTGGTAACACGATGTGCATACCGATTAATCACTTAAAAATATTATATTCTATTTTTATGACCTACTAGCTGAATCAACGTTCCTAACAAACCTCTGTGGTTTTCTGGAACGTATATTTTGTCAATTGTAATGTTAATAAGTTTCTTGATAATATCAATAAAAAAAAATAAAAAAAAAAATTTGAAAAGCTACACAATAACACCTTAAATTTGCCACAACCTAAGCCACTTTCTAATGATAATGTACCTATGCCTTACGTTATTGTTGCTGATAATGCATTTCCATTACATCCCAATTTAATGAAGCCTTATCCTGGTGACCATCCAGAAGGAAGTATGCAACGAAAATTTAATCGGAAATTATCTTCCGTCCGCATCGTTGTAGAAAATGCATTTGGCATAATGTCAGCTCGGTTTCGAGTACTTAGGGCACCTATAGCTCTACAACCACGTGAAGCTTCAAAAGTAGTCATGGCCTGTGCTTTATTACATAACTTTTTGAGAAGAAGTCCCAACTCACGATCTACTTACACACCACCAGGCTACGTTGACCAGATAATGAACGGAGAAATAACAAGATCAGGTAATTGGCGACAAGATATCGGAGATGGCAGCGGTGCTTTAAGGCCATTAGGGTCAGTTCCGCGACGTTCAAGTTTACTCGCAACAGAAGTAAGGAATAAATTCTCTGAGCATTTCATGAATATCGAATAGTACCTACTACTGTGTAATTTAGATAAAAATAAAACAAAACCGAAATAATTAATAGTCTTTTATTTAACTTTAATATAATTATGTAGGCAAAAAACAGGTAAATGAGATCGAACTTATGTAAGTAAAACTAATCAAGTAATTGGTTATCAAGTATTTGGACACCGCCGGTGTTAGTTATGATAATCCGTCTTGCTGAGTCTGAAGTAGCAGTTGTTTGCGCTGGTGTCGAATGTACTCTGCCTCGTTCAACATTTGATAGCAATGACTGTGATGAAGTAAGAGTAGTTTGTGTTGGAATAAACGTAACTTGTGTGTTTTGTCCGCTTTCTAAGTCATAGGCTAAAAAATTTGTTTGCGCTAGTTCCGAGTAGGGTCTATTTTGTCCGTAGTTTATTAGCAATGGCTGTGATGAAGTACTTTGTGTAGAAATAAATGTATCTTGAGAGTTTGGCCGGTCTTCCAAGTCATAGGATGTAATATTTGCTTGCGTCGTTGGTACTGAATAGAGTCTACTTTTTCCGACGTTTGACGGTAGTGATTGTGATGATGATGAACCACACGAAGATGGAGTACGATTTCTCATAATTGACTGAAATACTAAATTTTGAATGTCATTCATCAAACACTCTCTGTCGAAAGGATCCTTTATTTTTCTAATTTTGGCTGCTATCATTAACCCAAAGTGGTCGTACTCATCAACATTTGCTTTTTGAGTTATAGATTTCATACAATCAAATGCTTCGTCCATTTGTTTTTTGGCTGCAATTATTTCTGGTGGTGCAACATTTTTCTTAACAAAGCGTTGTTTGTTTGTTGACTGATTAGGAGGTCGCAAGCTACTGGCGCCTTCTATTGCTTGTCTTAACGAATTCTGATCATGTGTCGTACTTGGTGTAGGGGAATCTATATCCTGATTAGTTTCCTGAGCTTCAGAATCCACCCTTGCATCCGACGAAGGAACCTGAAACATTTTTTATGCTTAGTCATTCAAACATTAATATTTTACATACAATATAGCTTTCAATTCTAATCAATTAGTTAGCTGGAAGAAAATGCTATGTATTATTAACTAAGAAGTCGGTGAATGAGCGCATCCCTAATGTCGTCGCTATCGCGCATCTTCGCCCCCGCACTAGCATCTTTGACAGTCGAACAGAGAATTACGCGCCCTTTTTACGATGTTAAACTTTTTGAATAGTTTGAAGTTGTAATTAAATGTTTTATATTTTAAAATTACGTTTATTACTAATAGTATATATACATTTTTATTCTAAATAATACAAAAAAAGGGCTAAGTAAAAAACTAACCTCTGAATTCAATTCACTGTTGGAATCATAAACTGGTCGTAGAAAACTGTTCATAAGTTCAAATGCATACCAGTTAGTACTATAAATTTCACTTGTTCCCGCTCCAGACTGTAATGATTTTTTATGTTTATTTAGATGGTTTCGGTAATAATTCATCAAGGATTCTTTTTTCTTCTTCAAATCATCTATTGTACTTGGAAATGATAAATTTTGTTTGATCCGACGCCAAGCATCATTTTGTACACTACGATTTTTATGGGCTTTTTGTCGGGTATCCCAAAGAGACGGTTCGGATTGGAATAATTCCAAAAATTCGAGCGCTTTTTCATTTAACCACTCCATGTCGGTCGATACGTGCGTCGACATTAAGCTCATGTTGCACACTGGACAAACGGTAGTGTGGCCATAAACGCAATAATTACTGCGGTAATCTTCTTTGATGTGCGAAAAAAGACCGCCGCTGGAGCTATTGTCTACCGTCATTTGCCATATTGATTGGCATTGTAAAATTATGACCATAAATCGTGGTTACACCTAGGCGTTATTGAAGTTATGGCAATAATAATTGGCATATCACAGTAGTGTGGCCGTAACATAACAGTTGCTTCTTGTGCATCTACACAAACTTGTTATTTGTGTGGTGCAAAACCAAAAGAAATGAACAATAGAGATCTGATTATAGCCAAGACGGTCAAACAAGATTTTCTGTTATTCGGTTTATCACCGCTACACGCATGGATACGTTTTTTTGAATGTATTTTACATATTTCATAGCGCCTCGGTATTAAATCATGGCAGGCCAGAGGAGATGAAAACAAAAAGATCGTGGCAGAAAAAAAGAAAGATGTTCAAGAAAAGTTTAGGAGTGAGTTGGGATTGTTGGTTGATATGCCTAAACAAAATACTGGCAATACTAATGACGGTAACACGGCACGAAAATTTTTTAGAAATGCTGAAAGTCTGCAGACATAACAGGCGTCAGCGTTGCACTTATTAAACGCTTTCATGTTATTTTAGAGTGCATAAATAGTGGTTTTCCGGTCAATTGCGACAAGTTTGACGAATACAGTAAAGCAACTAGTGATTTATATATTAAGGAATACTCCTGGTACCCAATGCCTGTAACCGTGCACAAAATTCTCTTCCACGGAAAAGATATTATTGTGTCGTGTGTTGTCCCAATTGGTCAGTTATCAGAGGAGGCACAAGAATGTAGAAATAAACATAATAAGAAGTTTAGAGAGCTGTTTACGAGAAAGACTTCACGAGTCGATACTAATAGAGATTTAATCAATAGGTTGCTTATAACGTCCGATCCATATATAGCAAGTTTACGTCGTTTGCCCAAAACCAAGCGTGGGCAAATTACTCCAGAAGTACAAGAGTTGGTAGAAATTAGAACTCCACCAATGGAAATTGGTGAAGGTCAATCAGACGAATTTGGTCAAGATTCTAACAGAGATACAGATGAATCTGATAGTGACTCTGATTAATTTGTCCGCTTAGTGCAAGTGAAGCAATATAAAGCCCTAAGTTAATATTATTAAGTATACATATTATATTATTTTAAAAAAACTGTATTATATTATTATTGCTTTATTAATCATCCATTGTAATATTATACACACGTAAATGTTTTAAGTATTACGTTTCAATCTGTTCTGTGCTCGAATACATCGTAAATCAATTGTATGTTTTTCATTTTTCATTTATTATATAAAATATAAGTCATTGATGTTTCATTTCAATATTTCACTACTTATAGTATTTTTTATTGCGTGAAATAAATATTATTACTCATTTAAAGCATACAATAATATTGTCCACCTAGATTTAAAAAATATCGCACTGTGCTCAGTAGGAAAAAGTTTTAACATATCAGTACTTTTTTGTTTCAGAAAGTAAAATAAGAAAAAGATGGAGATATCTAAGGGATCAATTTGCGGTAGAGTTAGGAAAGATTCCACCTTCTCGCTCTGGAGATGAGGCAACTACAGTATATCCCAAATGGCCATATTTTAAACACTTACTTTTTCTCAAACCTATGGTGAAGGCGCGGCTAACCACTGGAAGTTTGAAGCGACAAAGATCTCATTCAAATAGTGCTGTGAGCCTTGATAGTGAAACAGAATACACCCAAACCACAAATGACAATGATTGTTCTCTTTCACCTGGACCAAGCAATATGGAAGATAATGATGCGAGTGACCAACCAACAGTGTCTCCTGCGATGCCTGTTTCAAAAATCGCTTTGAAAAGGCCGAAAAGAACAATCAATGACAAATTATTGGACATTGAGCATCAAAAACTTAAATTTTTACAAGATAAGGTAAAATCCCGACAGAATAGAACAACAGATGCAGACAACGAACATATTTTATTTTTTTAAAGCCTCATACCACACATTGAAAAAATTCCACAGCACATGCTCCTTTCTTTAAGAAACCGCATTCAAAGCGTCGTCGACGAGTTCGCGTACCAATCTTTGCAATATGGTAACCCTAGTTCGATGTCAAACTACTCTCATTTAAGTAATGTTTCCCGTAATAGTACTCCAGAGACCTGCAACGAAATAACTCTTCCACAAACTTCGAGTGACAATATTGCTGTTATAAGCAACCGATTAGCCACAGAAGAATATGAAGAATCCACCTGCAACCGACTAGCTGCAGACGAATGCAATCAATCTAATAGCCACCGAGTATCTTCAGAAGAAAATAATGAATCTACTCAGAATGAACAATCTCTTGCCGAATTTTATAGCAGATACCAATTGTGAAATTTTCAATTTGATTTTGGCTCATGGGGTGCCAAAAACCAAGGTTTATAGCTATACCTTAAACAGCATTTTTAATAAGTTTGTTTGCTTGAAATTACCCATTTGGAGTTTTACTTTAATTATAATTAAGTACTTATTATTAATTTAATTTTAAGTTGACATGTAACTCATGTAACGTATTGTATGTTCTGCCTCTCGCTGATTTTGGCTAATAAATAACATTCACTTAATTGAAATTGTATTTCGGATATTTTTCATTGTGCTTAAAACTACTTACAAATAAAACATACTAGCCTACTGAATGAATAAAGGTCAAGGAATTTTTTTGAACATTAGCTGTGGACACCCCGATTATAAGCGGTATAGAAGACATTTCATTTTGAAATTATACCACCGAGTATATTACGCATATAAATATTATTCATTACTTACCTAATAGTGATAACGAGTCTTTCTTCAGGTGAAATTGGTTGAACATGCCAGTTACACCATTTCTTAATTAAGCGATGTTCGATTATATTTAATATGTAGTAAAATGTTTCTTGAGTCATCCTTGTATAATAATAAAACTCCTTTTCATCGTCCTTTATATATTTTAAGAATAAATGATAATATGTTCCATATTTAGTTCTTTTTCTGTTAATATCAGATACACTAACTGTTCTTCTCTTTCTATATTTGACGTAAGTACTTTCTAAAAGTAAAAAATCTTCGTCCGACGAACTGCAGGCCATGATTGTCACTAAGGACAGATTCACCTGTTTCTTTATGCGAATCAACACTGTACCGATCGGTACCGACCCGTACAGATTTGTCGCACCCTTAAATTAGTGATAACATGTTTTGAAAAATTTATTTAGAACAATGCCATCTATTATTAATTTATCGAATAATATCGGGTTGCAGTCACGTGACATTGTGTATAATGTTTTCTTCCGACTGAATCCTCTGTGGTACTGACGCGCCGTGGCGAGCGCGGGGAGGTGAAAGAAGAACGGGGCGGGAGGTTCGCATTCCAGTGAGGTCTCGAGATAATGTGACCGGGTTGTACAGTACCGACCAAAAGTCCATAGGCAATCGCACAAAGCAATAGACTGACGCTTCGGTTTGACTTACGACCTTCTTCTATAAGATGTTACAATACTATAGATACACACACACTCACTTTGTACGCAACTCATAGTAGTTCATAATTTCAATCAATATAGAATACGGCGTGCTAGCTCAGTGGATAACGTGCTTTGGTATGTGCGATTATGGCGAGCCGAGCGAGGGTTCAAATCCCATCTGTGGTTTGCTTGTAATTTTTAATAATTACATTCATAGTTTTTGTTATTTTTTAATAATTATTATTCATAGTTTTTGTTATTTTTTAATAATGACTAGTTCAATAATCATTCGTTTTTTGTTTCGGTCGTCTTGTTCACATAAATATTAAGGTTTAGCAGGTAGACCACAGAAAACTAAGTAAATCATTTCGATTTCTGTGGGGTAGACAGACGCAGTTCGTTACGCGTATTCGCGATTGCTACGGTCTGTTCCCAGCCAATCTCAAAACTTTGTTGGTTCGTGGTTATTGTTGGTGACGAGTATTTAAGTATTAGCGGTGTTGTGGTTATTGTTTTCAAAATGCAGTCAAATATAAATATTGAACGGAGATCAAATATTATTGCGCTGCGTAAAAGTGAATGTAATTTAGACAAATATCTAATGAGACCGGACTAAGTGTGAGTGTTATCATTTAAATATTTCATATTTTACTAAACATAAATCTTAATCAAAGGTATTGTTGATAGAACAGAGGTATTGTTGAGACAGAAGATGCCTTTAAAATTTTTAATTCATTATGAGGTTTAATTCGATTAGTGAATGATAAATAATTATTATGTGTAATAAATACAATGTTATTCTTTGTTCTAGAGAAATACTGTGAGGGTTAAGAGGAATGAGCAAGAGGCTTATTATCGAGCAGTAGCGACGTCAAATGATGGAGGAATATGAAACAAATGGTTTCATACCAACGAGATATTTTGCTGAATTATTAAACACGTCATTATGAACCGTTCGCTGTGCACTCTGAAGACTTGTATCACTGAAGACCAGCTAGGAAGCCGTTTTCACAGAAAGGCATAAACAAGAACGTTTAAGTTTCGCACGATAATATTAAGACTTCAAGTGGGACACTGCTATATTTTAACCTTAAAATATTTACCGTACCAACTTAATAAACAACAGATTCGTTATTGCATGAATTTGTGGTAACGATTTTTTAAGCAAGTTACAATATGTTGTTTGTCGTATTTCTCGCAGATAGACCGAAAATGTTTAAGATTATTTTAGTAATATTATTATTTTAGGATTACAATTTGAGGTTAAGTTTCAATCTTCTTTTCGTAAAGAAAATGAATACTTAAGCTATAACCTCAATACCAACCAATATTTACTAAAGCCAAATAAAATGTAAAATAAATAATGTAAACAAACTGCCCATACTTTACCTTAAAATCACCTATTTTGTAAGTAGTTTTTTTTTTACATTTTGATTACTTCTTACTATTACTTCGACCATGATCAAAGCTAACTAATAATAAGCTAGCTAATATTTATGGTGAAAAAATCAATTTAAAACATTTCATAATACAAATATGTCAAAATAATATAAATTACTTAAGTTTTTTGACATCTATTTCACATCTTATTGAGCTGACGTAATGACAAATAATTGTAGCAATATATTATCTATAAGTAAAATAAATATAACGAATACAATTTTTTAATTTTGCTATCACATATTACGCATTTTTAATTCTAAACCCTTTATTGCAATAACAGCATTAATAAAAAAGGCAGCAATAGTTAAGATATAATATTATTGCAAACAAAATATTAATATTTGCAAAAACTGCACTGTGCTTGACGAGGTTGGAACCTAAGCCAGTTTGCATCTCAGACCATTGCTTAACGCGTTCTGCTCTCTGCACACGTAAGTTTAGTTTGAATTTTAGCATTGCCATAAACTGGCCAAGGTCAAGCGCATGATGCGTGTTGTCTAACAAAAGCGACGGAAATATATATTTGTTTCGGTAGTGAGGCGCAAGTACGCGACGATACGACAGTGTGTAAAGCGCAATACTGCGTTCTCTGTGGTGTGTGTGCCGTGTTGTTTACACATACAGATATACGGACTATACCGCGTGTTCACAGCAATATGATTCTTAACGTGCTTATGCACTTTTGAACGCTTGCGTATATCAATTTCATCGATCGCATTTGTCGCCATCGCCGGAGTCACCTCTCCAGGTGTGAAGAGTACAGCTGCTAGCACAACATAAGGTATTCCGCAAGAACAAGCGAGACGGCACGAATCGCAATATTCATCAAGTGTACGAGTTTATGCGCCAGGAACGCGATTTGCGCACGCCACCGAGCGGAACAGCAACATAATTTCGTACGAGCGCAAAAGGGACAGCAAGTAACGCTAGGAAATTGCATCACGCCGCCATTTTTGTGGCATCCGATCGACTCGTCAGTGAAATCCAGTCCACGCGCATCAATAAGTGTTGTTTGTGTTTTAGTATTAAGTTGTGATACTACAAAGAAAAGGTGCTTAGTAGTTAGAAATGGAGGAAGAACTAAAACGTAAAATAGCCTCACGTGGCTATGTTAAAGGTACGATCACTCGATTGCATAATTTCGTTGATGTTTCTGATCTATCAAAAATAAGTTGTGATGTGCTGATCATCAAACGTGATCGATTAGTAACTGCCTTTCGTGATTATGAGTCTTTATGTAAAGAAATTCTGTATCTCGATACTGCCTTTTTTGTAAATATTTTCTTCTTGGCAGTGTAAGTCTTTCTTTCCTTCACTCTTTCGCTTTTTATTTTAGGTGTCTTTTGTTTTTGTCCTTTAGAAGTACATGGTAACGGATCATCAAAATCTTCGTCAAACCTTTCTTCCAAAACAGTAGAATGTTCATATAAACTACCCGCCTTCTGAAAATTTGTAGGTACTTATTTTATTAACATAGAACATAGATTTCCCAAGATCTTATGCCCCGGGTGTACCTATATCACTTAATAATATTAATAACTACCCTGAATCACTTACTTCATTCTGCCTTAATGTTTTTTTCTGCCCTTAATTCAATCTTTCACTTTTTATATTAGGTCTATTTTCTTCTTGTCCTTGTCTAGTAGATAAGTAATGGCTCCTGCAAATCTTCATCAATGCTTTCTTCCAAAATATTTTGAAAAAAAAAAAACTTCAGGGCCTTCATCTTCTGAAGAATTCATTGAAGTATATGAACAATCACTCTCACTGTCTGAGTCTAAGGTCTTTTTCCTTTTATTTTTCTTTGCTTTGGACTTATTTATCAGTGGTTTTTTGTTCTCATTATAGCTTCCTTGACGTATCCGTTTCTTTGAAGTTTTAGTATGTCGTTACGTGAAATAGTTTTTAATAGTAGCTCTTCGAATGAAACTCGTTCTTCTTCTTTGCTTTTATTTATTGTTGAGCTGACTACTACATTATCCAATATTTTTACTTTACAAGAATAACTGTTGGCATTGGTATTGGCATTATTAGGACGTGAAAGTATGAACATTTTAGGGTCCTTTACAGTCTCCCACTTTTGAAACGTAACCCGAGTACCTGAATACGTGTTCATATCAGCCTTTGTACCATTTTCTGTCGGTAGCTTTTTCTTCATATCCCGTGTAATGTTTGCTATAGCTTTATCAATTTCGTCTGGCAATCGTCGTATCTCACTGTTAATTGTTTTAAGGCATACACTTATTAGTGTTGGTACTTTGTTCTTTCTGACTGTTATCTTTCTTGGTGTGACTTCCTTCAACATTTTCTTCACCATTGTGATCAGTATCATTACGAAGCTGTTTTTTTTGCTGCTGGTGTTCTTCCCATCTTGACCATGCCAGACTGTCGAATTTTCCTTTTGGGATTGCATCTTTGTTCAAAGGGCATATGCCCGCTTTCCTGAAGCCATTTTGAATGATAACAGGATTTAAATCATCCCATATATTAGTTATGATTCTGGCAAATTCTTGTTTTGGGAGTTTTGCTCCCACATGGAGTCTTTGCCATTTCACAAGTTCGCTGTCCCATTTGTCTTTCATAGGTTTCATTGTACTACAGTCTAATGGCTGCAGTATGTGGGATGAGTGAGCCGGCAGTTTAAGAACCGTAATGTTTTCGGCAATTAGAAGGTCTATGATATTCAAATCTACATGTGTCTTATGACCATCATAGACCAATAAGACTGGTCGTTTTGCTCCGAAAGCTGGCAAAAAAACGGCTTTGATGTATTGTTCGAAAATGGTGGTCTCCATCCACCCTTTTTAATGACAGCGTAAGCTGTATGATTGTTATCATTTTTAAACAGCCACTCGCTCCACAGATGTTTCCCTTGAAATATTATTAAGGGTGGGATCTTTTTGCCAAGTGCAATCGTAGCTAAGAGCACAGTGGTGTTATTCCTCCCAGGAGAGCCTGTCGTTCTAGTAGAGGGAAACCCCATCAGACACTTTAGTTTTGGTGGGGTCACTACAAAAGCTGGTTTCATCCAAATTATATATAAGGTGTTATAAAAATATCTGCCATGGCTGCAATGGGAGATAGTATTGTGTTTATAGATTACAATAGTAAAGATAAATTATTGATTATTTGTCATATTTTTTTTCATACAAAAAAAGTACGTATAAATTTGAATTGATTTATTAGTATAAAACCATCCCGTAGTAAGCTGTTGCCGTACCGCACCGAATTCAATTCATAAACGCCGGCGACGTTCATACACTGTTGCCATTCTTATCAAACAAATGCCGCCGTGCGCGGCGGCCACTCTGTCATCGGTCGCGCAGCCCCGCGCGCCCCCACCCTCACCCGCACTACCCCGTTCGTCACGCGCCAGCCGACCGCCCGCGCCCGCTCCCGCTCGCCAGTTGCCAGTCGCCCCCCGCCCGCTCGCAGTGATGGGAATATCGCGCGCGGTTTCATTAAAAATGCCTCCCAGACGACGGTATTCCAATCAAGACTATCTTGAAATGGTATTGTGCTACCGCGAGTGTAACTCTGTAACTGCGCATGCAGTAAACTTATTACCAGCAGAGGTTTGGTGTGCGAGTGAGCCATCACACCATTCTGGACGCCGTGTACAGATTTAAACGACACGGCCGCTTTGACCCGCCTCCGGTTGACGCAGGCAGGCCTCCATACTCTGCCGAACTCGAAGAGGAAGTGTTAGACTTCTTCCGGCGTCATCCTCTTGCGAGCACCAGGGATGCTGCTTGAGTCTTCGACGTGAGCGACAACTACGTGTGGCGACTTTTAAATCGGGAAGGGCTCCATCCTTACCACTTCACAAGAGTGCAAGAATTGCATCCACATGACTACGCGGCTCGCCTAGCGTTTTGTAATTGGCTTCGAGAAGAACGCCGCAACATTCTGTGGACTGACGAGTCCACATTCACACGGGTTGGTATGTTCAACATACACAATGCGCATTATTGGACTGAGGCGAATCGTCGTGTTGTGCGGCCTGGCCGGGTTACTCGGCTAGTGTGATGGGAAGTTTATCATCTTATTTACGTCAGTTTTTTGGAAGAATGCGGTAGCTGGTAAGTAATTGCTTTTTAAAACACTTGGCGTATTATTGCGTCACTAGTAGATTGGGTAGTGACGAACTAGTCAGCTGATATCAGTTTTCATTCACAGAACAGATGAAAAGAGATAGCAGTTGTTTTGATTGAAAAAGCGACACATCGCGCGTAATTTGTGAACCACATTATGCAGAGTAGAGTCAATGTTTATTTAACTACTTTGTTTTCTCAAATTGTAATAACTGTTCCGGGGTACGAAAATTCTTCACTATTTTAATCTATAAACACAATACTACCTTCCATTAAAGCCGTGGCAGATATTTTTATAGCATTGCGGTTTGTCAGCCAAACCACACTCTTGTATTGTTCGTTGTAACATATCCAAATAATCGTTAACTATGAAAGGATCACATGCTTTTTTTCGAGCTATTTCTACAGTCTGCGGCTTTTTCAAACTTAATTTGTTTCGTTTTTTAAATCCTCTAAACCATTCCATCCCAGGATAGTTATCTTTAAATCTCGCAACGATTCCGTTCTTTCGAATATAATCAGATATTAATATTTTTACTTCCTTGGAGGTTAATGGATACCTACATTTTTTCATCACATGGAGATTAGAAGCTACTTTAGTTTCCCACTCTTTTGACAATTGCTTATAAGGTGTGAACATGAAAGGCTACTGCACGCCGGCCCTAAGCTTCTACTCTCGCATCTGAACCAACGATTTTGGATTGTTAATGGATTATTAGAAGTTAAGAAAATAACTCACAAATGTACTGTGTGTTTCAGACAAAAGGCCTCAGTAGCCAAGCAATTAATGGGCTCCTTGCCGGCTGCATGTGTAACAGCCACTAGCCGCCCATTTGAGAAGGTTGGCGTGGATTTCGCTGGGCCAATTGATGTAAAACTCTCTCGCGTAAGAAGATCAATAATAGGCAAAGGCTATATCTGTGTATACGTATGTTTCGCGACAAAGGCCGTTCACTTAGAACTTGCCTCAGACTTGACAACAGAAACCTTTCTTGCGTGCTTGAGGAGATTTATCTCTAGACGAGGGTTGCCCACCGAAATTCACTGCGACAATGCAAGCACATTTAAATGCGCAAAGAGTCAATTAGTCGAACTCTACAAACTGCAAACTTCTCAGAACCACCAAATGCAAGTTCAAAGATTTACTGCCGAGCGTGGCATACAATTTCACTCACCTACATTTGGGGGACTCTGGAAAGCGGCAGTAAAGAGTACAAAGGTTCACTCAAAAGAATATTGCAAAAAACTTTCTTAACCTATGAACAACTTAATACAGTATTAATTGAAATAGAAGCAGTACTGACTTCTCGACCGCTCTTACCTTTATCTTCAAACGCTGATGATTATTGTTATCTAACACCCGGTCACTTTATTATAGGGAGTGCATTGTCAATGTATCCTGAAACTAATGTATGTAACACACCACAAAATAGACTTAAGTTTTGGCAACTTTGTAATTCTCTAAAACAGTCTTTTTGGAAAGTGTGGCATCAATATTATTTAAATTTGTTACAAAATAGACCTAAGAGGCGTGATAATATATGTAATGTTAAACTAGGCGATTTAGTCATTTTAAAAAAGGATAATATACTCCTCCTATGTCGTGGCCTATGGCACGAATTGTTAATTTGTTTCCAGGACATGATGGCAAAATTAGGGCAGTGGAGGTTAAGACCCCAAATGGGAAAATTCATTCCCGGGCCATCAATAAAATCTGTCTACTACCTATAGAAAATGATGATAGTTCTTAGATATTCCCTTTTGTTCAGGTTAAATAAGTTATGTATAAAAAACTGTACTATGTATGAACGTACTGTATTGTATAATGCATGTTAATTTAAGCTCTAGTTTTTAAATAGTCTAAAAAACAAATGTAAATTTAAACAATTTAATTTTATGTAATTTTTTGTACGTTCATTGCTATTCCTGAGAGGCCGCAGCATGTAGATCTTAATCGAGCCTCCTTGCCGGATTACCGCCATGGGATCTGGAGGCAAAGGTCCTCGCGCACATCTGGGAGTGGCGCGAGGAGGCGAAACGCCGGGGCTTAACTCCGCTGCCGCGAGAAATCGCGGCACAGCGGACAGAGCTCCGGCGGGATCTCATGGCGTCATGGAGAGTGCGATTGTCGCAACCCAGCGCTGGGCACGCCACAATTGCGGCGATAAGACCCCTCTCTGAGGAGTGGCTGGAGAGGCGCCACGGCGTCCTCACCTTCCGCCTGACGCAGGTCCTCACCGGACACGGCTGTTCGGGAGGTTCCTGCACAGGATAAGGCGGGAGGATACGCCCGGGTGTCAACATTGTGTGGATCGCCCGGAGGACACGGTGGAGCATACGGTGGAGGTCTGCCCAGCTTGGGCGGAGCATCGCCGTGTCCTTGTGGAGGCGATCGGCGGCGGTGATCTCTCGCGTCCGGCCCTGATACAGGCCATGGTAGGGAGCGAGAGGAAATGGGAGGCCGTCACCTCCTTCTGCGAAGCGGTAATGCTCGCGAAGGAGGAGGCGGAACGTGTGAGGGAGAGGCAAACTTCGCGCCCTCACGCCCCTAACCGCCGCAGGAGGAGACGCCCAGGGCGTCGGGAATCGCGAGGCGATTTCCGGCCACCGTAGGCGCGGGCTTGCGGACGGTGAGCAATGGGTGGCTCACCGTCCGATAAGGACCAGGCGTGGGTCGACGGCGCGTTGTGTTCCACGTGCGCCTCAAAGAGATGTCAACAGAATTGAAGGGGTCCACTAAGGCCGATGCCTGCCGGGTTGCGAAGAAAACCGAAAGGGAGATCGTGGGCCCCCGGCAACAGGGCAATCGAAGGAACACGGGTGGGTTTTAGTCAGTAAGAGTCTGACACGCCCTCCCGCTCCGCCCAGAGCGGGAGAAGTTACCTATTTGATGATTTCCCACCCAAAAAAAAAAATGTAGATCTTAATTATTAATTTGCAACACCAACATTAAATGTAAATCCTCATGTAAATAGTGGCAACACTATTCCCTTCCATCTGCGACACTGGTCCAATACAGACGTACATTTATAACTTGTATTTTATTCTATCTTCCCCGGCACCAACGTACCAGCACCTCATCAGCTACCCAACACCTACAAAAAGCTACACAATCCTTATAAACGATCAAAACAAGTTCAAGTAGAAATGAAAATACCCCAAAAGACTGTAGCTTTATCAACTAAGCAAGTCAATGTTAGGGATTGTAAAACATCACCAATAAAACTAAATATGTATAAAATTATTCATTGTAATGACTCTAGTGATAGTGACAGTATCAGGAGTTTATTTAAACCCGAAGAGGAGACTGATAGTACTTCAGAATCTGTTTTAAGTGGATGTAAACAGCTAAAACAAAGACAGTTATGTGACAAAACAATGGGTCGAATAATGGTACAGCCTCAGTTGTACATAGGGGTCCCATTTTCTAGCAATATTCTTGTAGAACTTCTACAAAAACACTTAAAATGCAATCGTCATCATATTTGCTTAGTTTTAAAAAAGCTATGACTGAATGAATCATTTTCTATTTCAACAAAAGATTTTTATATACATGAAACTACAGCAAGCAGAATATTTTCAAGACTTTGTTGGAAAATGGCTGAAGTATTAAAAAAGTTTATTATAAAGCCATGCCGAGAGTCAGTTCTTGCCAACTTGCCGATTAGCTTCAGAAATTCTTATTCTAAAACATACTGTATAATTGATTGCCTTGAAATAGAAATAGAAGTTCCTAGTGATGCAGTACACCAATCTCTGACCTATTCCTCTTACAAGAAATGCAACACTCTGAAATATTTGATATCTTCAACACCAGACGGGGTTATAAACTTTCTCTCAGATGGTTTTGGTGGCCGAACTTCTGATTTAAATTTTTTTGAAGAATCTGGATTTATGGACATTTTACCACCTGGAGTTTGTATCATGGCAGACAGAGGTTTCAAGCACATCGAAGGAGTGTTGGCAAAAAAACAATTTCGGTTGATTAGACCGACTAGTGTTAGCAACACCAAGAAAAGTTCAAAAGATGAAGTACTAAGGTCAAAGAAAATTGCAAGCCTTCGAATTCATATTGAAAGAGTGATTAGAAGACTGCGCGAATTTGCTTTTCTAAAGCCACATGCCTGTGTTAATCATTTTCTAATTCCCCATTTAGACTATAGTGTATGGTCTCTTGCTAGACTATGCACTACTTTTAGATGAGGGATGAATGGAATGAAAGAAGGTAAATTATCAAAACACTACTGTATTGTCTCAAAGGTACTTTAAAGTAAAATGAGCTTAATGGACTGATGGTGTGGAAATGAAGTGAGTGACGCGGCCCTTGTTGGCTGTAACGAGAACGCCTGGCTGCATTGATAGCCCAACGCGAACTGAACTAATTACTATGAGTTGAAATGAATGTGTTGCGTAAACTGCTGAATTGCAGAATGTGCGGTTGCACCGTACATATAGCATAATCATTTGTTGTGCGCTTGTCAATTTACAATCACCTTTAATTAAAATTGAATAAAAAAATAGTATTTACAAAGCATAGAATTTTATTTTATAAATTTACAAAACACAATATCAAAAAAAAATGCTTAACCCTTAAATGCATAGTGATGTAAATTACCATCATATAGAATTTTTGCGATTATTTTTAGTCTGTGATCCGAACAAATTTATTCATGGACATATTTGGGTAACGTTTTCGAACGTAAAAAAAAAGTCAATGTCAAATGTCATGGAAAATCATCTGTCAAAAGAGGCGTGTGTCACGTGTGTGCTACTTGAAAAGTACCGTAAAATGGGGTGAATAGAAAGAATTTCAACTTTTGGATCGAAATTTTAGTATGTTTTATCAATTTCGGAAAGTAACAGTTACAGTGTCTTGTGTTTGTGTTTTCAATTAACGATTAACTTATTTTCCTTCTCATTTATTTAATAAATTACAATATGTACGCGTTTTCTATTTACCCGCGATATGGGTGAATGGAGTCGAAAAGGGGGTCAATAGAAAAAAATGCTAGGGTTGTCAAAATGTATTTATGGATCTAGTACCTACAAATTATTTATTATTTGACCATTAATATTAAAAAAATACAACAGGGCTGGTAAATTACATTTTTAATGCAACACAATTAGAGCAAAACACCAGTATAAAAAACTTTTAATAAACATAACAGTGTAATTTATAAAAAAAAGTGTTATAGTTTAAGTGTTATCATCTAGTTAGTCTTTTAGAATAGCCTCATCATCTTTATAATACTTGTTCGGCCTTGCAGTTTTCTTTAAAATTAGTATAGGCGCTTCAGGGGAAGCTTTTTTATATTTCTTAACATAACTAATATTTTTGCGAGTTTCTAAAAAGTTTATATTTCTATTATCTTTATTTTCTCTTTTTTTTATCTTTGGTAAAGCATTAGTTATAACTTCTGCTACAGAATATTCTTCTCCGTTATTTTCTAATGGACAGTTTGATTGACCATCATGATCAGACTCATAGACATTATTTAGACCAGTTTCGATATTTTCAGCTGCTCCTGTAGGGTTTATTATTAACGCATCACTTAGTGGACAATTTTCAATAGTTAGCTCTCCTCCACATTCCAAGTCATCTTCTAAATATACAGGCATATCCATCATAGGGTCATTGATGTCTATATTATCATTTGGTTTATCTGTAAATGCATTGCCTTTGTCCATGTTTTCATCTCTGATGTCATATAATTCGCCTAACGACGTGCTTGTCTCTCTCTTTGTCTTCTTACCCTTTCCTTTTCCTTTAAAACTTTTTTTAATGTTTATTGTTTCTTTAGGCAATAGATTTTCTTTTTCCACGGAATTATTAAGCTTGTTTATTTTTCTTTGCGGTTTTGATGTACTCGGGCCGGGTGTTGCTTCCGAGTCTACGTAATCCTCAGTAGATTCACTGACACTCTTTCCTGCCACCACATCGACTTTCCGCTTTCTTTTTATTTCTTTCACGCCCATTGTACCATATCGCATGTCGTTTAATAAAGTTAGTACAGACTCATCCACTGCTTCCCTATGTCTATTGGTATCGGTCGACTGTGTTGGTATTCGAGATAGCACTTGTGTAGAATCTAAGGGATAGATACCAGTATTTTTTAAACCCGCTTTTAAATTAGACTCAGCATTTTCTTGTATAACCTCCATTAATTTCTTTAATAATTTAGGGAAGCAACCCTTTGGCACACATGTCTCATTGCTGCCATCGGTTTTCTTCCACTTAAGAAGTATTTGCCGCCAAGCTGCCTTCATAGGCCTAAAAAAGGCTACATCGAGAGGTTGAGTTAGGTGTGTTGAATTGCTCGGTAAAAACACAAAATCAATTTGATGCTCTTTGCATAGTTTTATCATGTCAACCGACAAATGTGAAGATAAATTATCGCCTATTAGCAGCTTTTTTCCCGGTTTGTCAGCGAAGAATGGAATAATGATGGATTGTACCCAATCTTCAAAAATGGTACCATCGAACCATCCTGATGCCGAACGATTATACCTTGCACCTGTAGGCCCGTGAGAAACCCATGTGTTGTACAAATTTTGGTCTTTGTACACCCCATATGGTGGTAAAATCTCGCCTTCTGCCGATCCAGCTATCATTAAGGAAACAGTAGCCTTTGAGTGGTTCATGACGCGTTCTGGATATTGAGTGCCGCGTTTCGTAATAATTTTTCTGCGCCCAGGATCGTCCGCGAGATTTGTCTCGTCATAATTGATGATATTTGATGCTGGAACATTGGCGTAAGATTTTTGTAGCTCTTCAAAATATTTTGTTACGATTTCTGCTGACACGGCAGCTCGAGACCTTTTAATATTTTGGCATATCCGTTGGGAAATTTTATCTTTATGTCTATTTAAAAAACATTGGATGAAATCGGGCCCAGGGAAATTATTTTTTAATCGCTTATGAGTAATTCCAATCTTGTCCAGGTATATTTTAACAATATATCTTAAATCTAGTGTGTCCAGTGGATATCCCCATTCTGCACAAACATTGATATACTGGATGATATAGTCTTCCGTTTCCAACGAAAGGGCTCTTTGCCCACCTTGAGATTTGACTAGTCCTTTGCTGTGACGATACAAAACTGATGGATGCATATTGTGTTGGATAGCTACTGTTTTTATCGAATCATTACCCATTAAATAATCTTCCACCGCTTGCTTAAGAACATTTTCGTCATACCTTTTATAGCGCTTGCCTCCAGGTTCAGGTTTATAAATACGCGGCATTGTCCAATATAATCTAAACGAACAAAATACGCAATTATTTTCAATAGTCATAAAAATATGAACAATAACCTAAGTATTTCATAAAATAACAGTCACTAGGTACCTACAATCTACCTAAGTACAAAAATGTATCAGGTATAATTTTGGTTGGCAGCCCTAGCAATAACAATTCTAATCACCCCAGACGCATTGCTAATCACCCCTCGTGCAGTTCTATTCAGCCTTAACGCGTTTCTATTTACCCCCATACTCAATTATTTTCACCCCTCAGGCGTCTTCTTTTCACCACGAATTTATCCGATTTATAGGACATAACTTTTGGGCATATTTAGAACAGAAATTATGCTTAATTTGGCTTACCTTTAAATTTTCTCAATATTAAGTAACAAACACTTTTCAACAATTCGTATTGATAGCGAAATTCAATCGTAGTACCAAACAGAAATAAAAGTTTTACACAGCCCAAAATCGCAACCGTTAGTTGATCACTTTTACACATTATTTTTCGCATTTAGGAACAACTTCACTATTAATGACGATGTTGCCATAACAGAATCAATATTGCCGTATGTAAAAAAATCAAATGTAGTTAATTTCATGTAGCACAGTGAGAACATTAATGCAATGTAAAAAGTTTCGCTTTTTTTTCTATTCCCCCCTTGAATTCTATTCACCCCATTTTACGGTAAAAGGATTCTGATTGATATTTTACGGATTATTACAGCTAATTTATATATTTTATAAAATAAGGTAAGTTTTCAATGTTTTAGTAATTTGTTGTAGAAAAATCATACTTTTTTGTGTGTGCTGAGGATTTTTTATTTGTGATGGAACCATCAATATGCATTAGTCGTCGTTCTCGATGTATGAAAACCTAACTTTTCAGCACTACTATCGTTTATCTCAAGTTTATAATGATTTTTATGTAATGTTTTAGCCAAAATGCCTCATCCAAGATCAAGATAGAGATATTGAAGAGTACTTGTCTGCACTGGAAGGAGGATATCTGTCAGAAGATGGCATGGAAATGTCTGATACAGAAGATAATGAGGAAACTATATTCTACACTAATAGGAATGCAAAGAGATTAAATATACCTATTATAGAGGGGCTATGCGAAGAAATGTCATAGAAAAACTGTGATCCCTTGTCTCAGTACCGCCATCTAGCATAATATAGCAAAATTAGAGCGGCTATTAGGAACACTAAATTTCAGTAACGCCATCTAGCTTTGAATAACATACTAGAAACTTTGTGTAGGGATGTTACCATTTAAATAACAAGGTATCGATAATAATAATAAAAGTTACGAGACTATTTTTTGTTCACATTTGAATAGATTGAATCAAATGCCAAAAAATTAGGAAAACAATAAAACGATTAGTGGTTTCAATGTGTACAAGTTATTTATTTATTTATTTTTTTTACATACAAATTACTAAATGATCATGAAAGATATAGAAATGGATATATAAATTATCATCAAAGATATGTAATTTTTTTGTGAAATAAAATTGATATATAAATTTTATTTTATAATTACAAGACTAACGGTCCTTCGTAACTTGAATTGGGAACCTCTTCATCCGAACTAGGTGGTAACCTGTATCTCGGAATACAAACCATCCCCTCTAATAGATTGTACAATTTAGAAGCCATTATTATGGTCTAATGATTCAAGGGTTCGATTCCCACAGGACACAAATATTTAGGTGATGAATATAAATGTTCGCATTAATCTGAGTGTTTCTTATGTATTAATTTACCAGAAAATAGTGTTATATCCATTGTCTAGTAGAAGCTCTGCGAGTTTACGGCTCGAATTATATGTGACCGCGCAGCCTGGCCGCTACGCCTTGAAATTACAAGCAAAAGTATGCAACGATTTATTTGGACAATCGCACAGCCGCTCGTACACCGCATACAGTTGCTTGTAATTTCGTGGCGTTAGCGGCCGGGTCGCTTGGTCTGGCGGACGTATAATTCGAGCCATAAGCAAACAGATCAATCGACCTTGCTTACATAACAAACATCAAAGTTAATAACATTCATACAGCTGGTAATGAGGAGACCACAGACATTCTACTTAAGAATCTTATACCTGACGATTCATAGAATAATAATAGCAAGTACCACCAACAGATCAGAGCATGGGCTGCCGTGCCATCTGTGCCCCAACATCAGACCTACATATTTTTATTTATCCATTGACATGTTTTTAAAAATCGTTAACAATATCCCACCTAAAAAGAATCGACAAAACAAATAACCGGATTACATTGCATCTTTCAAATTATTGTTTTAGTGTTGATTTCATTAATTAAACATTGCAGCATCCGTAGTCGCAGGATGACTAAGGTAACAGGCGTCATGTCATGACAAATTGTTTGAAAAGTTATTACCGAAAAGTTATTAAAGTTGTTATTGTTATACCGTACAATTTTTACATCAATGACTAATGAAGTAATGACTAATTAAAATAAAATCTTAGGTTCCCTCAAATAAAATCAGTTTTGTGAACTTTTGTCTTTTAGATTTGTTCTGAAGACCGAGGTCGAACTTTGCAACAAATCGAAGTTTAATATTAGCATAAGTCTCTATTATGGATCTTATCAAATATAGTCTGTGATTGAGCATCGCGGGGCTCTCAAACGAGTGGATAATAAGACCTTCAAAAATATTGGAATGTATGAATACTTTTAATACTTTCATTTTAATAAAATCGATACTGTGTTTTGTAGATACACCTTTACCGTCATTTTCGTTTATAAGTTTTCTAATGAATATTTCTGTGGCTTTACATACGTCAAAAACGCTCTTACTAGAAAAATATAACCCACCCATATCTCTTACTGTAATTAATTTATGGAAATCTAATTTTCTATTAGAAACCAAACTTGACACACAAATTTCACACTTGATTTTCCTACTTAGTATACGAGACATATAACCAGAAATATAGCCAATAATTTGATAAGCTCCCACAGAGACCGATGTTTCGTTTATTATCCCACTCAAAAACTCGCAATTTTCACTAACTTGGAAATCAGTTTCAAATTCCTTCTCTAGAACCTCGTCCAACTGAAAGTCTTCATTATCCACTTCCCTTAGTATGCAAGTGTTATTAACTGTTTCAACGGAAGAACAAGTGAGTATACTAAAGTTATCCATTGGAGCACAGTTGCCAGAAATGAATCACGTAATTCTAAATTGGCTAAAATCTTTTTATATGCCGCTTTAAATTGTATAACATTAGGGTTGTTGTTATGACCCCCATGTCTTCTTATGCAACCAAAAAACAACTCGAAGTGGTCTTGACTGAGGCTATAAGTTGACAAGTATTGAATTTTATGTGTCTTTACTACTATTTCAAACAAAGTTTGTAGACTTTGAATGTTAATTAAAAATCCTAAAAAGCCGGTTTTATTAATAGTATCAATCAATCGCTTTTTTATAATTTTTAAAATAATTCCATTTGGGAGATTGCGACGTTTTATTTCTAGTCTTATTTTTATGTATTGTTTTAGGGATAGTAAGTAATTCTTAGCTAGTTCAAAAAAAAATTGAAATGGTAGATACATTTTTAGAATTTAGTGGCTGCTTGAATCCATATTTTCAATATTTATTACTATTCATAATATCATATAAATCATTTATAATAGAAAAAAAAATTACTGTGCCAGAAACATGCTCAAATGCTTTTCCTGTGAGTAGCTCATTGCAAAGTAATAAGGCTTTAGCTACACTTCTACTTAATAATTGGGTCGCTAATCGGACTTTCATTATTTGGTTTCGGAAATGGATATGCTTATTTGTTAGTTTATTTGCAAAATGTAATTGCTCATTTGTTTGCGGTTTATTTAAAGACTCTAATAAAGACCATTTTATTTTCTCATTTTGTGCATCATAAAATATGTTTTTGCTTTCGAATATGTTTCTTATCAATTTTATTATGTGACTGGGATCAAGAACTATAACAACACTTTCTTGATTAACTGGATGAGGAAAATCTGTTTTTAAATTATCTGGATCAGTCAATTTACAACCTAATATTTCTGCAGTGCTCAAATTTGTTGGAGCACCATCAAAAGTCATACTGACTATTTTACGCCTACTTCGTGGCATAAGCTTAAACATTGCCTAATTAATGTAGCTTTGAATTCAGCTTTAATACTATTGATAAAAAAATATCCTACTGGTATTTTCCACTTTTGATCTAGTGATACAACCATGAAAACAATAGCTTGAGAAGCTATTTCGTCTTTTATGTCACCAAAACCTAAATTGACGAAACCTTCATTCGTTTTGGTGTTCCATATTTTTTGACGTCTAATAGAAAACTCATCAAAAACTAAAGAACAAATTAACTCCTTTCCCGTTTTGATTATTTTTAACTTCAAAGCGCGAAACGACTCATTAGTAAAACCAGGCTGTGCATATATACTAATATACCATCTGCGTAATGTTCTTACATGTAGAAAAACTTTATTAAAACATTTTCTGGCATAATTATCACGACAAGAGAGTAATAATGAAAAGTTAAAGCACATTTACGAAGAGACGGACAAAATTTACGACGCGATAATCCTGCCTTCGTGGAATTTCTGTAGAGTATCATAGAGGGCTTGAGTTTCTGCTGTAGTTTTAAGAGAGTTTACCACATTTTTTTGGATGTCAAACTTTTTTTCTAAATGGTTAACGAAATCTTTCAAGTTTAATATTTTACGTTTTAAATATCTATTTTGTTGGCCTATTTTTTAATTTTAACCTGATGACGTAGTTTTTGTTTTTGTAACTTATGAACTTGTGCCTTCAATGCAATTTTTCTCGGAGTGTCGAAGATAGACTCAGAGTCTGAAACATCAACATTGACTGGCGTAGTAAGTCTGGTGGCTTCGGGGTTCATTTCATCATCCTGAAATTATAAAAAAAGTCTAAATGTGAGTCGTACTCGCGCTAAACTATACTAAGTTTGAAACCTTGTATTGTATCGGTTATTGTACTCATCATTATAGACAACTTTTACTATGGGACCAGCACTGAAATCGCGAAAAAAAATCAGCTGATCCATACATTATGTCGAGGTATGCAAATTTAAATATATGCTGCTGTTATTTATCAAAAAAAACTAATGTTGTAAACCTAAAGATTGAAAATTTCCCTTTCGATCGCATCTTCTTCAGCAACTGGTTGCGTTGCAAGTGTTCATTGATTGCGAAACTTGATAATGCGGACGAAAGTAATATTTCAATATCTGATTTCTATTTTGTGGGATAGAAACCGCTGAGACGAACAGACAGATAGCAAAGTCGAGCAAGTAATTAGGACTATAAGCAGTGTACTATTTTACTATATAGAATGACTACGAAAAATCAAGAAACGTGCAACAAGTGAGTTGCACGTTTCTTAATTTTGCACTTGTAGTACAAGGTACAGATCCTTTTTTTAAAATTGATCGACCAGTCTTTCCGAAGTAAATGTCTTTCCGAAGTAAAATGCTTTGAGCATAATTTTGACGAAGCAGATGGAAGCCAATTTTCTTCTTTACCCCGTAAAGAAGAAAATTGTTTTTTTTACGGTCTATTTGAACAAACCGTATCCACTTTTCACGTTCTACATTATTTACACTCGGAAACCTGCAATAACAGAACCCTACTTGAACGAATAGTACTTGTTCCTTTATTGACATTTAAATTAAATGATATGATTATGTTCAAACAGTATTATATTTTAAGTGTTATTTATTATTTACCTCATAAAATATCGATGACAAAATCGATAAACAACATAACATCTCTGCAAGGCAGTAGTAAAGCTATTCAGCAATAGAGGGCGTTTATTACAAAATTAGCATATGTTCTAGAACTATTTATTAAAATAATTATTACTAAGTAAATATAACAAATACTTACGAAAATAAACCGAAGTTAGATCCAGTCGTTCTACCATAATGAGATTTACAATACCGTAATGCGCAACTCGGCATATTTTCTTAGAAAATATTTTTCTTTTGTTTGACAGTTTGTCAAGAATACGACATAACATGCAGGCGTACCACACTAGACTGAGCGACTTTTGTCCACTAGGACAAATGTATCGGATTACGATTTTTTTCGCTATGTCCCGTCTATTGTGTAGTATAATTTAATGTCTTTGGTTTAGACAACTGTATTGTGTGGCCGGCCGGTTTTCTGGGTGCCATGCGCCATAGCAAATACGTTTCGTTCCAATAATCATTAGTTTACTTTTCATTTTGCTAGAACTACAATTTTTTCCTAAATATAACATAATCAACTCAAAAAAGTTTGAATTTTTTTTTGAATAAAGCATTACTTTTAAATAAAAGTTGTCAGTGTAAATATTTAGATATTGCTGTGGGAAAGGCACTAATCGTGCTGCTTGAAATGAAACGCATAAAAAAATGTCAATACAATGTTGCCCTTAACCCGGCTGTACACATGGGGCCAAGGTGTTGGGGTCCCATATTATTATTATACTCTTTGGTGTTGGGCCAACGTGTTGGGCAAAAATGATGGATAACCAAGATTGCTGTTCACACATTGGCTTACTGATCATTCTGCATTGGCGCTTCAAAGATGGACGTAGAAGTTCTTGCAGCCGCGGCAATTTATTTATACAGTGCGTTTAATTATTACGTACATGTGCACCAAAGTAGAGTGACTAAAAAGAAATGGCGCAAAAGAAGGTGGTGGATGGTGACTATTCATCGGAATAGAACGAGGTAAATGTGTTATTAGTTATTATTGATATACAGGCTGATAATAATTTTGCAAAAAGTTAGGTCAGTGTCACATTTACAATAGGTATGGCTATGGAGTCCATGTATGTACCATATAGAAAAATTAAGCAAAATTAAAAATTTTGAAAAAAGACGGTAAAAATCTCATCGAAAAAGAATAAATTAACTCAAAACCCTCGACTTAACTTAGATGTAGCGATAATAATTTTACCATAATACATAACCTCATTATTACTTTTAAACAAAACAAACTCTCAAAATGAACAAAAAGTAGATTCTGTCCTTATAAAATCTAGAAACATATTTTTTATTTTCTTTTTAGCGTAAACTAAATAAAATCTTTATTCTTATAATTAATTATTATAATTAAGCAAAATTATATTACTCAGTCTTAATGTTCAAATCAGTCTCAACTTTAGTTTTCTACTCATGGGGTAAATTGTCGTAAAAATTACGATAGTTTGCAGGTAAGGTATCTTTCAGATATTGCAGATCATCAAATTTTCTTTTCGTTATTTTCCTCCTAGTAAGGTGCTGATTTCGGAGACAATCAAAAGGTAATGCACTAACTGCCGGTGATTTTCTTTGCGGTAGTACGGTCCAATCTTCTGTGAATCTTAATTTGAAGAATATATCACCATCTGGAGTATACCGAAGAGCTTTAATGTCAGTTAATTTGGGGTCACCTTTACCGCGTCCAGGATGAATGCTTTTAAAAAACCCAACGTCATTAAAGCTTTTGAAAAAACTATGTTTTAACTAAGTTACGTCGTAAGGTCTGGGGTGTTTTCTTGCTGATCTGCAAATGGTGATGTACTCTGCAGGCACATTGATGTTCTTGTTTTTAAGAGCCCGTTCATCAGAAGAATTAATACTGTCAGCTTCCATCTGCGTATGCCCAACTTCTAGAAATTTTTGTTCTATGATGATGTTGTTTTTCATAGCGGTGCATAATAATGCATTAGACATCACACAGTTTCTGTTCTGATAGGTACAACCATCGCTATAAAAAATTATTTAATTTGGTTTTTCTGACTCATTTTGTAAAAGCTTTTTTTCTATTAAGCTTACCCAAACACTTGCAAACTCTTCAGAATTCAAGCCTCCTTCAGTTTCGTTCCAAAGATAACAATAGCCATCTTTGTTGTTTAAATTAAAAAAGGCAATATTGTGTATTTGGAGCTTTGTTTTATAGTACAAACTACTAATATTTGATTTAGGGGCCATTAGAACCGCCTGCAAGTCTACAGTAAAAACAAGGTTTTCTTCACGTATGTCTTTCTCGTTCTCAGACCTAGCTTCTTCTTTCTTCTTTAGATGTTCTGAATATTCTTCTTGGGATTTTTTTCCGACTTTATAGAGAGCACATATTTCGCACTGATCTTTTTTAGGGTGAAACAATCCGAGATTAAGATTGTCAAATTCCTGATGAAATTTGTAGATGCATAAAGCAACTACATTACGTGTTTTACACCAATCATTGACATAAAAATCATAAAGGGATCGCTTTGAACGCCACTCTGGCAACAAGTACTTCTTTTGTGTACTAGCACGACAGTAGTGCGATTCCATCGCTGGCAGTGATTCTAAAAACTTTTTCAGCTCCTTACGTTCTGATTCGAAAGGCTTAGAAGATTTTTTTGTTTGTTTGGAATCAAAATCCTTGTCATTCTTTTTAAAAGCTGCCCCTTTTTTATTTCTCCAATTTAAAACAGTCCATCTACCAATCCCAAGCGTATTCAAAAACTGTGTTCTGCAGACTTTGATTGGCTCATCATCCTTTTTTAAATGATAAAATAAAAATATTGTCCTCTTTTCGATTCCTCATTAGTTTTTCTTCCCCTTGGTCTCTTGACAGGCAAAGCTGTCACAAGATTATCAACAAAACTTTTTTTTCTGCCCAACTCATTGTCCAAAATTCTTTAAAAATATTCTGCCTATCTGTCTCTGTAAACATTGAACATTTCAAAGATCCTTCATAGTTCTAGGCTGCCATGGAACTTCATAATTCCATTTTTCTTCTTTTTTCTTCCATAGTATTTTTTTCCAGATTCTCTCAACTTTCTGTTACTTTCAGCATACCAGTTTGATTTTTGAATGTGAATCCTTTTTCTTCTTTTATTGCTTTTCTTTGGATAGTTTTCGCAGTCAGACTCAGAGTCAGAATTAATTTTGTATGGTACCAGACCTTCTTGCATACTTTCATCTGACATCAAATCATCTATTTGGATGGATGGTCTTGACGTAACAGAATGGTCGATAGTACCTGTAGAAGAATTTCTAGGACTATTTTCAATTTGTTGCAAAGTGCTCTGCTCGATAGTATTTTCAGAAACTAGACTATTGGAACAGTGCTGGTCAACAGTCATTAATTCAAGCAAAGGGGATTCATCTAAAGGGGCAGTGGCATACCTAGGGTTTCAAAATAACGCAAGCCCAATAAAATTTTAACCGATTTCAAAAAAAGAAAGTTCAGTTTTCGACTGAGTATGTTATGTGTTACAATTTTCTCATAAACTACTGGTTAGGTACAATACATTAAAAGTGAATTCATCCATCCATCTTCTTCTTTCCTCTTCTTTCTTCAATTTTACTCTTGCTTGTCGTGCGGTGAATGAGGTAACCAAAGCACACTGAAGGCATGCTAGTGCTAGATTGAATATAATGAACATATCAGCAATTGCATACCTCCGGTGGCTTTGAAAAAAGCCGTTTGGTTTGCTTCATTGCTTGAGGGAACAAAGTTATGGTAAGTAGTTGCTTCCTTCGTAACAGGACCCAGGTTACAGACAAAAAAAAAAAAACAAAAAAAAAGTTACAAAACGAAAGTTAAAAAATAGCTAGATAGAATGTAATAAGGAATTTAAATAAATTATTTATATTCTAATTGGAATCGTCTATCTTTCTTAAGAAATGATTTAATTACATCAGAGTAAAATGTTGGTGATCGTTTTAATTCTACCAACAACTGTTTTTCAATAGCTATCATTGATAATACGGAAAGACGCTCTTGACCTTGTGTATTTCTCAGATAGGTATGGATACGTTTAAGAGACGAAAAAGCAGGTTCCGCGGAAGAACTTGTAGCCGGAATAGTTACAACAAGATACGCTAACTTTAACAGCTCGGGAAAGGCATCTTCGAGGTTATTCTCATGAATGAAATCAATTAATTCGAAAACATTACGATCTTTCAGATCAGGACTAGAATACAAGCAAATCAATTGGCCTTTTAATGTTTGTTTGTCGGAATAGTTTGCATAAATGTCAAATAATGAATCTAATTCCTCTGTAAGAAAATGTGAGTGATAATTGTAAAATTTTTTGTTGTTGAGCAGTTGGAAAAACTTTAATTTATAAATTTCAGAATATCGGTCAGTAATTTCGGTATTAATGTTATCAATTACTTCTACAAAAAGTCGTCTGTATTCCGTTTTTGCACAGCGTACGTTGCGTCTCAAACGAGGAGCCGAGTTATTTTGCAACGTGTTCTCATAAATTTGATCAAATTCGGATTGAAATTCAGCACGTAACCATGCCTGAAATTCCTTTATTTTATTAATACAATAACCGACATCAACTTGTGATTTTTGTAGAATATTGTACAAGCAGTCAGTTTTTTCAAATATCCGATGAAAAATAAAAAGAAAAAAATTGAAATTAAAAGATCGCAAAGTGTTTTCAAAATTCTCCGCAGCTAAAATCGTATCCCCGTCCCAGTTCTGTGGATTGTCGCACAGATCAGAAAACAACTCAATAAGTTTACTTTTTTGTTCAAAAACCGTGTTTACAACTCGCGACATGTATGTCCAACAAGTTGCGGGAGCATTGGGCAATTTTTTGCTGCAATGAGTATCGTAAAAAGCAGCTCGTTTTGTACTATTACTAAAAAAATAACACAAAGCTTGAAGGGCTGAAAAAAGTAAACTAACCTCCTGAATTCTATTGCATGATTTAGACAACACTAAGGTCAAAATATGCGCATTACACCAAATGTAAATTGCTTGTGGACAAACATCTTTAACTTTTTGTTGCACTCCATTTCTTACACCGGACATTACACTAGCACCGTCATAGCTTTGCGCTACTAATTTTGCGATTCAATCATGTCTATTCAATAATTCTAAAATAATATTAGAGAGTGAGTCTGCTGTGCGAGTTTCCGACACATTAAGGAAGCCCAAAAAACGGTCATGAATTTCATTTTTATAATAATATCTGAGAATCAAGCACAGTTGTTCTCTATGACTAACATCGGGGGTTTCGTCAATAATAATTGAAACAAATTTTGTTTGTCTAACTTCGTAATCGATGCAAGTTTGCATCACATCGGCTACGGAATGAATAATATCGTTTTGAATTTTGTAAGATAAATAACTCGGCCCCGGTTTGTCACTTTCCTGATGCTGCATATGTTTTTCTAAAACGACATCGTATTTTGAAATTAACGAGATCAGTTCTAAAAAATTGCCTTTATTTAATGAAGTTTTGGATTCATCATGTCCTCTTAAAGGAAGTTCCTGTTGTGCTAAATGACAAACAATATCGACTAATCTTTGAAAAACACTACGGTTGTTTTCAACGCGCGTGTTATACGTAGTGCGGTCCAAGAGTTCTTAACCTAACATAAAAAGACAAATGGAAATTAAACAAAACTAATATTATTTTTCAATATACTCTCCCTTTATTGCAACACATTTTTCAGAACGTCTGATTAATGCTTCTATGCCACTATAAAAATATGCTGAATCTTTACTATCAAAGTGGTCGTAAACAGCCTGTTTAATTTCTTCATCGTTGTAAAAATTTTTCCCTCTCAAATCTGATTTTAATTTTGAAAACAAAACATAGTCTGAGGGGGCCAGATCAGGGCTATACGGGGGATAATTTATCTCTATGAAGCCGCATTCCTTAATTGTAGACTTCGAAATCGCAGCAGTGTGAACTGGAGAATTGTCGTGAAGCAATCGGACACCTCGAGTTATTTTCCCTCGTCTTTTTTCAATAATTTTCTGGCGTAACTGTCGTAGTAAGTCACTATAATAAGCTGCGTTTACAACCGTGTTTCTTTCCTTGAAATCTATGAGAAGGATTCCCTCACAGTCCCAAAAAATTGTAGCCATGAGCTTTTTAACGCTTTGGGTGACCTTAGCTTTTTTTGGTGCCGGTTCTCCCTTTCTGTGCCATTCCATCGAGTCTCTTTTAGACGTCGGATCGTAGTAAAGAATCATAGTTTCATCGCCCGTCACAATCGATTGAATAACTGCTTCCTGGTCATCGCGGCAAAGCTCAAAAAATTCTTCACAACATTCAACACGTCGCTGCTTTTGGACTGCACTAAGAATCCGTGGCACCCACCTTGCACTAATTTTTGTCATGTGTAAATGCTTGTGAAGAATTCTAAGAACACTTGTTTTTGAAATTCCAGACTGTGCAGCAATTTCTTTTGTTTTTAATCTACGATCACTCAGAACAATATCTTCCACAAATTGAATATTTTCTGGGGTCGTCACTGTGACAGGGCCTCCTTCACGTGGATCATCTTCCAATGATTCTCTACTCCAACGAAACAGCTTAGACCAGTTTTTTATTGTTGCATACGAAGGGCAAGAGTCACCATAAACGACAGTCAATCTTTCTTTTATTTGCGTTGGCGTTAGACCTTCTTTAGTTAAAAACTTTATAACAGCGTGATATTCAATTTTATACATTTTGTGAAAATCACTCGTCTTCATGTATGTAAATCGCTCTCAAAACTAAAGTACCAAATGGAATAAGTTGAAACTCAATACAGTGCATGTTGAGACTTGTACCTACTTTATGAAGGAAAATCCACATTACGTTCTGTTTATTTTCTATGTTAGGCTAAGAACTCTTGGACCGCACTACGTATTTTGAAATTTCCTCAGATAACTGGCGTGATATAGATGTCTCAATTCGTTGTTTACCAAAATTACCGAAAGAAACCATTGCACACAGGTATTTATGGGAATTTGCGTGCCTTTTAATGGCGCCAGATATGTTATTTAAATCATTATAACCAGATGTATTCCAAACGGAATCTTCATTCGAAAAAAATATGCAGCACCAGCAATACAACTTAATAGTATGCGAACAGCCAACAATCCAACTAGTTTTATACACTGATCTATTAAATTTTCGTTTATGCGATTTACTAGTCTGAGAAATACACAGATTAGGCGTTCGTTTTGATGAAGAAATTAACTGTTTTTTCTGAGCAAAGTTTAAAGATTTTACCTTATCTTCGTCAATCAAAACTTGAACGCATTTTAAATCCTCACAAGGTACAATTACCTCCATTGTTGTAGGTAAATCACCAAAACAATTGTATCACTGAGGAAATCTAAGAAAACACACAAAAAACTTTAACAACAAAACCTTTTTCCACTCAAGCAAATGAAACTGAAGTTAGTTGCACTCTCGGATGTCGGGAACAGTGTTGTCATTTAGGCAAAAAAGTCGCCAGGTATATGAAAAATCTAGCTAGATGTTGCAAATTTTTTATTTTTAAGATATTGCTTGAATATTTAATTTCGTTATTTTAAAAAGTCGCTAGTTTTTATTGTTGCTAAATGTTAAAAAAGTTTCCAAGCTCGTTAAAAATCTCCAAGATCTCACAACGTGGCTAAAACGGCAACACTGCAGAGTTGGCAAGCTGACAAGATCACGCATACGCGTGCAACTTCATACCGAAAGCCCGGCTTAAATCTGCCATAGTGATCGATTTGTTCTATGCACAAGGTCTAACTCGTTATTCGGCACATCGCTATAAGTGCGAAAGTGACTGATATAGTATTTGAAAGCCCGGTAAAAGCCGGTGCGTGTAAGCGAGATAGCTATATGTAGATGCTACAAATGCGAAACTCTGCGCGCGAACAATCGCGATGTGTAGTAGTGTAGCATAGGTAGATACTTTGTGTTATTTTGATAAGAATTAAGCGCGCGAACTTTTAAATAGTTCGGGTCTGATATTGATTCTCTATCGAGCATTTTAGTAAGGCATGCCGGGGTTTTTGGGCTTATATGAAGGTACCGCCACTGTAAAGGGGAAATCTTATTGATATCTTCGAATTGGACTTCTTGTTCTGTATTTTGAGGTTCAATATGACTATTGCTGTTTACTTCTTGGTTCAGAGTTACATAATCATCTTTAGTGTCATTATTTTGTGGTGAGAGTATACTAGAAATATCTCCTACAAGTACATTATTCAAATCGGCAAGTTAGGAGGAGTCGCAATGTGTACTTGAGCTTAAGTCATCAGATATTTCTTTAGATATAATCATTTCAATTTCGACATTTTCAACTACAGACCATTCTTTGGGGAAGGATGCTTGAAATGATTCCGGTGCTGTTTGTCGATTTATATCTTCTTTGCTTGCACACAAGTCCAGGATTTTACGGCCACGCCAATACTTACTCGATGACATCTGCAAATAAAGAATTAATTAATACATTCTGATAACAATAATTGTAGGAAATGAAGTGAAATAAAATAAAATAATTCTATACGTTTAAACTCTAAAATCAGTCCCAATCTAAACGTAGTTCCTAATTTGTCAATTAGATTTTGAAACTTGAGTAAATGCATTAAATACTTGACATAACCCATTCACAGAAAGTTTACTAAGCAAGATATTAATTAAAACATAATTAAAAGTTAATTTATGATGATACATAACGTCGACCTAATTCGTTAACCTGCTAAGTCCATTTTTTCATAGTTTACAGGACGAAAAAAAAAAACTGAATAATTTTTTCATTAATTTAGCAATCAAAATTCTCAAAATCCCGTTGGTTTCTATAATTTTTCTTGTAATTTTAACAATATAATTAGTAGCATAACTTATATACATCTTATAAAATTCAGAAAAACACTTATTTAGCAGTTTTTCGAGGAGAGTTTCGATTTGCTTGAGGACTTAGCACTTTTTGAATTAAATTTAGTATGGTGTATTGATTAATTAATTGTACAGTGAAACGAATGCAATCAGTAATCAAAATATTTATTATTAACAATTAAATATTCAGTCTTCTTTAATAGGAAACAGTCTAATTCTCTAATATCTAATTTAATAGAGACTTAACCTAAAACAATTCTCGAAAAATCTTAAATTGGATAACAATATTTAGAAATCTATAATCATGATTCTTCTCATTCTACTCATGAGGTAAGTAGTCACAATATTTATGATAGTCAGAAGGAAGGGTCTTTTTTATTTGCTGCAAGTCTTCAAATTTTCGTGCAGTAATTTTACGTCGGTTCTGGTGCAATTGAGATAGTTCAGTAATCTCGCAAGGATTACATTGAAAAGATCGCCTTTGTGGTAAACTTTGCCATTCATCCTTAAGGCAAGTTTTATAAAGAATTGATCCATTGCTTTCGTAACGTAGTGCACGAATGTCGTTCACTTTGAGATCCCCTTTGGATCTTCCTGGACGAATACTTTTATAAAACTGAATTTTGTCGAATTTTTTTAAGTAAGTGTGGTCCAAATATGTTACAGAGTAAGGTACTGGGCATTTACGAGCATGCTTAGCAATAGATATGTATTCAGCTGGCACATTTATGACTTTGTCCTTTAGGTGACGTTCTATAGTGGAATGCATTGAATCGGCCTCCATTTGGGTGTGACCCACCTCTAAAAATTTTTGTTCGATAGCTATATTCTTGTGCCTCATGACAATATTCAAAAGAGCGTTAGATAAAATACAATTTCTATTTTGATAAGTGCAACCGTCACTATAAATTATGATTGTTTTTTTCTCATCTTCAGCATTAACTTCAGGACGTATTATTTTGTTTTCTAAAAAGTCGACCCAAATGGAGGCAAATTCTTCAGCATTAAGTCTACCTTCTACTTCATGCCATATGAAACAGAAGCCATCTTTATTTTTTATATTGAAAAAGCAAAGGTTGTGAACTTGCAGCTTCGTTTTATAGTAAAGCGTACTAACATTCGATTTTGGTGCCATTAGTACCGCCTGTAAATCCACTGTGAAAACTTAATTGTCTCCTTTCTTATCCGCATCTTTTTCTTCTCTTGCTTGTATACTTTGTAACTGTTCCTACTTTATAACAGGCGAATTTTTCGCATTGATCTTTTTTCGGCCTAAGTAGGGCCAAATTTTTGTCTTCGAATAAATTCGAAAACAAACTTATGGAGAGAGCTTTTATATTTCACTCTTTGCACCAATCGTCAACGTAAAATTTGTAGAGGCTTTCTTTAGAATTCGATTCTGGCAATAAATATACTTTTTGTGACGTGGCTCGACAATAATGGGATTCCATTACGGGAAGAGAATCCAGAAACTGAATAAGTGATTGTTTCGGCTTCGAAGCAATTTCAATGTACTAGGAGACTGCATTGAAAACTCCTGCTTTCAATGTTGAACCGTGCATCTTCCTAAATCCAAGGTGTTCAAAAACTTTGAGGAGTGGCTAGAGAGGCGCCACGGCGTCCTCACCTTCCGCCTGACGCAGGTCCTCACCGGACACGGCTGTTTCGGGAGGTTCCTGCACAGGATAAGGCGGGAGGAAACGCCCGGGTGTCACCATTGTGTGGATCGCCCGGAGGACACGGTGGAGCATACGGTGGAGGTCTGCCCAGCTTGGGCGGAGCATCGCCGTGTCCTCGTGGAGGCGATCGGCGGCGGTGATCTCTCGCGTCCGGCCCTGGTTCAGGCCATGGTAAGGAGCGAGAGGAAATGGGAGGCCGTCACCTCCTTCTGCGAAGCGGTAATGCTCGCGAAAGAGGAGGCGGAACGCGTGAAGGAGAGGCAAATTTCGCGCCCTCACGCCCCTAACCGCCGCAGGAGGAGACGCCCAGGGCGTCGGGAATCGCGAGGCGATTTCCGGCCACCGTAGGCGCGGGCTTGCAGTGAGCAATGGGTGGCTCACCGTCCGATAAGGACCAGGCCCGGGTCGACGGCGCGTTGTGTTCCACGCGCGCCTCAAAGAGATGTCAGCAGATTTGAAGGGGTCCACTAGGGCCGATGCCTGCCGGGGTTGCGAAGAAAACCGAAAGGGAGATCGTGGCCCCCGGCAACAGGGCAACCGAAGGAGCACGGGTGGGTTTTAGTCAGTTAGAGTCTGACACGCCCTCCCGCTCCGCCCAGAGCGGGAGAAGTTATTTGATGATTTCCCAACCTCAAAAAAAAAAAAAAGGGTTCAAAAACATCTTTCGACATACTTTGAGACTTTGATCATTTACTTTTAAATGATAAACAAAGGTGTTAGCCCTTTTGGTTGTCCCTTCGGTGTTTCGATTTCGTGGTCGGACAATTGGAATAGTTGTTACCCATTCGTTAACAAGGGTCTTTTATTCGCCCCAAGTAAGACTCCAAAATCGATTAAAAATACTTCTCCTTACACCTTCATCTACTGTTTCACATTTTAAAGTACTGTACTTCCCAATCTTACACGAGCATCTTGGTTTAATGGAACGTGCTTCTTTAGTTTTATTATAATTCCAACAGTCTTGTGTCTTGTCTTGTTATCAACTTTAAAACGTTTCTTTCGTTTCTTACTTTTTTTGATTTTAGCAAGTGAATCTGAGTCGGAATCAGAAAAAGGCACAAGCTTTTTCTCTATATCACTATCATCCGATATCGGCGGATTAGGTATAACATGATGTGTGTTTTCAACACGAGGTATAATTTCTACAGGGCTGATACTTAATTCATGAGCAAACACTTATTCATAACCTAATGTTTGAATAGTATGCGTATCGGAACTATTTACGGTATCAGAGATCAAAATATTCGTTGCCTGTGAATCTTATTTCAATGTGTGATGGTACTATTATCAAATTATCGTCTGTTTATAAAAACTTACCTAGTTTATAATTAGTGGTTTACATCCTCAAATATTTGACACAAACACAACAAAATTTGACGCGCCGCAAACGGCACGTGGGTTTGGGAACGTTGTCAGTGCAAAACTGAGGCCCCAACAGGATTTAGCAGGTTTTCGCTGTGGAGATTGGGTGGTGGTTAGAAAGCAGTTTTTCGGGCATAGCATTTGTCACTTTTATAAGCTAATATCGCTGTTATTCCTTATGTGTTACGGTAGATATTTGACTGAATTTTTTTATTATTATAAAAAGTAAATTTTGCCAAAAAATGGACTTAGCAGGTTAACGAATTAGGCCGACGATAGTACCTGCTAAGTACAATAAATGTAAGATTGATTGTAAGGAAAAACTGCTAAATCCCACATGTTTGGGCTATAGGTTATCTGAAGTTTTACAATAAATATTGCTTAATTTACAAATACTAAGATAACAGTATAAACACATACCTTTCAGGCCTTTAACTTTCAACCTTTATTTACACTGTTATCACAGAAAAGATCAGTTATTTGTACGAGCACATTTGCCGGCATCGGAATCTCGGTACAAAATGGCGGCTTACACGGAGTTAGCAGGAAACTTTTGACGTTATGGATTTGACTGTTTTACTCAGTACGCGTTTCTGTCAATTTTAAAGGAAAACGGACTGTGGCTGTTTTTCTTGATTATGTATTTCTTTTTACACTTTCGAATGGTATGAATAACGTCATATAGTCAAAAATGGATTTGGCAGGTTTACACTCTAAGCTGACGATATACGAATTATAATCTATATAACGTGTAGGTAAGATCTCGCAAAACAATAAGTGTGATTCATCCTACCACATAATATTAAGTTCCTTATTGAATATTATACAGTTGCTTTCTGTTGGTATCATAAGACTTATCTTAGACCATGCACCAATCAACTACGAACCCATTGCTGAAAACCGCATTGAAATCGGACAATTCGTTTTAATATTATTGCAATATTATTTTGCACTAATATTGTAACGCCCTCTAGTGAGTTACAGACGTAATTTTTATGATTTGGGAACATGCATTAAGCTACCACGTACACATTACTTAAAACAGAATTGTAATCGGACGTTTCGTTTTGATTATATTGCAACATTGTTTTGCACTAATATTGTGGCGCCCCCTAGTGAGTTACAGCCCTGACACCTGTCTAAGAACATGTACTCATCAAACACAAACCCGTTATTGAAAACGGCATCAAAATCAGATCATTAGTTTAGAAGATAGGTGGGAACATTACTTTGCACAAACACACACACACACACACACACAAACATCTCTCACCCTAAACGCACATACCTGCTCCGTTCCGTCGTGGGTAAAATTGACTCGATCGGCTGATTGGATTTGTATGGAAAAACGTAATATTTTTTTGAGATTTCGACATTGATTCCATAAAGAAACTTGTTATGAATGAGACACCGAGTGACTTCCTAAAATTTTGCTACGGGGTAATTATCACTGTATAACTAATTAATACTCTGTCTATACTAACTTTATTTTAATATTTCTTTGTTTTTAGAGAGACTATGAATCAACAGCTTGCCGAGCTTCTTGCAGAACCATCTGGGGAGTTCGATAATTTCGTTCGAATGTCATGCACTGATTTTGAATACCTGCTACAAAAAATTTCTCCGATGGTTTCTAAGCAAGATACTACTTGGAGGGAAGCTGTACCAACAAAAATACGACTTGCATTGACATTGAGATTTTTAGCTACTGGAGATAACTACAGAAGCTTACACTACCTATTTAAAATATCAAGTTCACTTATCTCACGCATAATAATTGAAGTCTGTTTGGCACTCAATGATATTTTGCAAGATATGATTAAAGTAAGTAAAACTTCATGTTATTAATGTATTATTTATTCATGTTTAAAAGAAAGAGTTACAAAATAGTTCTAGAGTTTCAAAATACAACAGTCTTAATTTTACCATGGATAGATCAATTACTTGAATCATCATGAAACAATGTTTAGCATCAGATGAACTTTTCATTTGTGTGTTTTATGCGTCTTCATATGCCTGATATATTATATTTTGAGTCTCTAAAGACTGAGATTGGTTGTACGTTCTATCAGATAATTCTGGTAAATGAAGTTCAACAGGTAGTTCTGGAGATGATGTTTGTAGCCCTTGAGCAGATGAAGACTGCATTAATTGTGATTGTGAATATATTTTATCATTAGACAATATCCGAATACGTTGAGTTTGGGGTTCATTAAAAACATACTGCGGTGAATGGGGTAGGTTATGCGGAGATTGATTGGGAATAGTAACGTAAGTTGGGTCGGTAGTGTGGTGAAGGAGATGAGCGAGACCAGTTTGAGCGATAAGAACTTTGTGAGGAGGATGAACGATTCATATTAGTGGAATCAGTAATAGTATTTTGGCTACCTCGACGTCTTTTTATCAACATGCTATCAATCTCTAACATAATTTCTTCTCTTTCATATTCTGGAAATTTTCTTAACTTTGTGGCAAGAAGTTTAGCATATAGTTCACAATCATCATCATGTCTAGCAATTTTATTATCAAACACTCTGTTTAAAGTGCCAAAAGCATTTGCCACCTCCTTGCTGGCCTCTGATAACTCTGGTGGATTTTTCGAACGGCGCTTTTGAGTTGGAGGAGCAGTAACTTTTGACTTATTACTCGTATTCCCATCTTGAGATGTGTCACTTTCAATAACGGGACGATTTAAGTCGGTTTCTGCCTCTGTTTCTTAGTCACGTGTCAATGACGAATCCTGTAGTAAAAAAGTGATATCAGTTTATTTTTTATTTATTTCAGATGCCTGAATCTGCGAGCGAATAGATGTCCGTTTCAGAAGGATTCAGCTTCCCGCATTGTTTGGGCGCTATAGATGGGAAGCATATTAATATACAATCACCTTTACACTCGGGAACTGAATACTTTAATTACTATAAAGGCAACTTTAGCATTGTTTTACTAGCACTAGTAGATAGTAATTATTGTTTTTTGTTTGCCGATGTAGGTTCTCAAGGACGGATTAGTGATGGAGGAGTTTTCAATAAAAGTATCTTATATCAAAAACTATCGTCTAACAGTATGAATTTACCCCGTCCTATTCCACTTCCTAATAGTGACATAGTCATGCCTTACGTATTTTTAGGCGATGGTGCATTTGCTCTCAGTACCCATTTAATGAAACCGTTTCCCGGTCATCACGCACTAGGGTCCCCAGAAGGAGTATTCAATCAAGAACTATCCTGTTCTCGAGTAAAAGTAGAAAATTCTTTCGGAATACTAACCGCCAGGTTCAGGATCTTTAAAAAACATATACCCTTGGAACCTACCAAAGCTTCTATTGTTACAATGACATGTCTATATCTACATAATTTTTTGAGAAAAAGTATTTCTTCACAGAATATTTATTCACGTCCAGGTTCATTCGATATTTATCAAAATGAAGATCTAGTGCGGCCAGGTTCATGGAGAAATAATGGAGATAGTTCGTTTTTGCCATTATTAAGTATACCGCGGAAACCGCCGCGTACTGCGACACAAATAAGATTGGATTTTATGTATATCCAGCATATTGTAAAGTTAAATTGGCAAAAAAACTTTGCTACCCCAATGACATAGATGTTACAGAAACATATGCAGAAATCAAACTACAATCTTTAATCGATCATACGATCACAAGATTATGCAAGGCGCAAGAAGAGGTTTTAAAAACTATAAAAAATATACGAAACCTAGAGATAATAGTGAAGTGGGGTTGTGATGGTGCGGAACAACATAAATATAAAAATCTGAGGAACAGTGTAGTGATGAAAGTCTTTTTAGTATATCTATGGTACCTCTGCAAATGTATGTGGAAATTAACAAAATTATTATATGGCAAAATCTTTCGCCATCTTCGACCAGATATTGTCGACCAATAAAAATTATGTTTGCAAAAGAAAATGCAAATTTGATAACTACAGAAGTTGATAAAATCAAGAGTCAAATTGACACTCTAACACCCACAAAAATTTCAGTTAATGGCGTGGAGATGTTAGTAAAGGCTAAAATGATATTTTGCATGATTGACGGCAAAGTTTGCAATGCTGTTGCTATTAGAGAATGGGATACGATTGCAGGAAGAAAATACTTATTTGTAGTGTAACAGAAAAATGTAATTTTAGACTCACGTTATAAAGGTTGCTAGGACACCTCAAGCAGTAGACAAGATGTAGTTTATATTCAACATATAGGTTTGCAACCTCTAACACTGCCCCTTAAACTTATCTTGTAAACATACATCGGTAGCCAAACCTAACTCGTTTACAAAATACTTATGTTTCTCTACCGACAAAGGTTTAGTTAAGACATCCGCCGTCATTTTGGACGTTGGCATGTAATTTATTTTTACTGCACCATTGCTGACCGCCTCCCGGACGAAATGATGACGTATGTCTATATGTTTTGACCTACCATGAAACATACTACTTTCAGTAAATTTTAAGGCCGACTGATTATCATTGAAAATAGTTATTTTAATGTTACTACCTATACATTCGTGCAAGAAGGTTAAGGTAAAGCACTTATTGTCCAAAAAGGACTGATACTCGTCTTTCATAGCAGCTCGCCACTGCCTAGCTTCAGGACTATTCAACGCTTCTTCAACTGTTCTTGGATCATCACTGCCGCACGCTTCCCCCGTCAAAAAACCACACAAGAAGAAGTTCGCATCAGCTTCCACGTATTCTGCTCTCGAGTCATCTGTCTCAAATGAAACATCTGGAACATTAGTAGCATCTGAGTGATGATCCGTGACCAAGCTACTGGTCGAAGCCTCGCTATCATTAGCATCATCAGTAGTCACAGAAGTTTGTTCTGACTCTGTTCTATTCTCGGATACACAAGGAGTCTTAAGTTCTATAACCATATCTGATTCTACTTTAGTGAAATTCAGATGTTTGAGGAATTGATTCTCGATGAACTTAACATTTCTCGCTATTGTTAGCTTATAGCTCTCAACATCCAAGTCTATATCCTTTTGTGTTCTCACAATATCCCGCGAATATGTAAGGTTTAGATTTGCGATCCAGTTTATTACGATTATTTTGTACAGCATATGCTAAACAACCAAACACACGTAAGTTATCCAAGTTTACCTTATTTCCAGTGTAAATTTCATCTGGAGTTGCACCTCTAACTGCCTTTGTAGGTGAGCGATTTTTAATGTACACCGCAGTGTTCGCAGCCTCAGCCCAAAACCGTTGATCCAAACCTGCTTCCAGAAGCATACAGCGCACCGCCTCCATAATCGTACGGTTCGCGCGTTCGGCAACTGCATTTTGCTGTGGACAATGCGGAACAGTAGTATGATGCCCGATTCCACAATTACTCAAATACTGCTTAAATCTCGTATTGATGTACTCGCCACCATTGTCGCTTCGCAGGATTTTAATCTTTTTATTAGTCTCGTTCGTAACAAGCGCTTTAAAAATCAAAAAACACTCAAAAACTTTGTCTTTTGATTCTATTGAATAACAAAATGTCTTCCTAGAAAAATCATCAATAATCTTAGCAAATATTTCGCACCGCCTATTGATTTCACTGGCATAGGGCCGCACACGTCCGTGTGAACCAGTCCTAACACCTCACTTGCACGTGAAAAAGATTTCTTAGAGAAAGGCAAATTAGTAACCTTACCTTCAATACAAGCGATACATTGCTCATATGTGGATACATCATAGCGATACCAGCCGCCATACCACTCTTGAGTAGGTTCATGCTGCGACTATTCAGATGTCCAAGCCGTCGATGCCATAAACCCTGAGATTGAACCTCTACCTGGGTACTCAAGGAGACGCTTACTGGCTTACTGTGTTCGTGCGAAACGGAATTTATAGACGCATCCCCGGTTTCTAATTTATAAAGACCGCATGCATCCCGTTTTGCTACAGCTACTACCTTTCCATTTTCGTAAATTTTACAAAAAATCGATTTAAATTTTACTTCAAAACATTTTTGTGTCAATATACTGACAGATAACAGATTACATGACAAATTCGGTATAAAAACTACATCTTGTCTACTGCTTGAGGTGTCCTAGCAACCTTTATAACGTGAGTCTAAAATTACATTTTTCTGTTACACTACAAATAAGTATTTCCTTCCTGCAATCGTATCCCATTCTCTAATATGGTAGCAGAGCGTGAGGAAGCAGGACGCGTATGATATAATTAATTACATTATCAAGTAATAATTACGAAATCGCGAAAATGAGTAACCAATCTATCGCAATTGAAAAACTCTCCGGAGTAAATAATTACGCCACCTGGAAATTTCAAATGAAGATGTTGCTTATTCATGAAGACTTGTTTGAATGTGTCAACGAGGTCGATAAGAAACCAGAATGCGAAGACAAGAAGAAACAGGAAAAAGCGCTAGCACGAATCTGCTTTAGTGTTCAGCCATCTGTTTACTCCGTTGTCAGGAACTGCAATACTGCGTTTGACGCCTGGAAGAATATACAGAATTCGTTCGAGGACAAAGGTCTGTGTAGAAGATTAGGTCTCCTTAGAATGCTATTTAGTTTACAATTAGAGCAGTTTGAGAATATGGAGGCGTATGTCACAAAAATTCTAGATACAGCCCAACAACTGCAAGACGTGAATGCTTCTCTAGAAGACAAGTTCGTTGCTATAATAATACTTAGTGGGCTCCCCAAGCAGTTTGACCCACTCATTATGACGTTGGAGCATAGTAGCCTTTCTCTCTCAAGTGAACTGATGAAAACTAAACTACTCCAGGAGGCACAGAGACGAGATGATGCAGAAGGTACGGAACAGAATGCCCTAACGACTTCGACTTCGATCTCGAAGCGTCCCAAGTGTTTTCGATGCAAATGTAATTTATATTCAACATATAGGTTTGCAACCTCTAAGCGTGCACTAAGGCCATTCGGCGAACGCTCTTTCGCCGCATGCACGCAACGCTGAACGCTCCGCTAGACGCTTCTTCACTCAGGCCGTACACTAACACGCCGCCACCAACAGTCTCTCTGTAATATATAAATAAATCTGTAATCAACAGTTGCTTCTTGTGCATCTACACAAACTTGTTATTTGTGTGGTGCAAAACCAATAGAAATGAACAATAGAGATCTGATTATAGCCAAGACGGTCAAACAAGATTTTCTGTTATTCGGTTTATCACCGCTACACGCATGGATACGTTTTTTTGAATGTATATTACATATTTCATATCTCCTCGGTATTAAATCATGGCAGGCCAGAGGAGATGAAAACAAAAAGATCGTGGCAGAAAAAAAGAAAGATGTTCAAGAAAAGTTTAGGAGTGAGTTGGGATTGTTGGTTGATATGCCTAAACAAAATACTGGCAATACTAATGACGGTAACACGGCACGAAATTTTTTTAGAAATGCTGAAAAGTCTGCAGACATAACAGGCGTCAGTGTTGCACTTATTAAACGCTTTCATGTTATTTTAGAGTGTATAAATAGTGGTTTTCCGGTCAATTGCGACAAGTTTGACGAATACAGTAAAGCAACTAGTGATTTATATATTAAGGAATACTCCTGGTACCCAATGCCTGTAACCGTGCACAAAATTCTCTTCCACGGAAAAGATATTATTGTGTCGTGTGTTGTCCCAATTGGTCAGTTATCAGAGTAGGCACAAGAATCTAGAAATAAACATAATAAGAAGTTTAGAGAGCTGTTTACAAGAAAGACTTCACGAGTCGATACTAATAGGGATTTAATCAATAGGTTGCTTATAACGTCCGATCCATATATAGCAAGTTTACGTCGTTTGCCCAAAACCAAGCGTGGGCAAATTACTCCAGAAGTACAAGAGTTGGTAGAAATTAGAACTCCACCAATGGAAATTGGTGAAGGTCAATCAGACGAATTTGGTCAAGATTCTAACAGAGATATAGATGAATCTGATAGTGACTCTGATTAATTTGTCCGCTTAGTGCAAGTGAAGCAATATAAAGCCCTAAGTTAATATTATTAAGTATACATATTATATTATTAAAAAAAAACTGTATTATATTATTATTGCTTTATTAATCATCCATTGTAATATTATACACACGTAAATGTTTTAAGTATTACGTTTCAATCTGTTCTGTGCTCGAATACATCGTAAATCAATTGTATGTTTTTGATTTTTCATTTATTATATAAAATATAAGTCATTGATGTTTCATTTCAATATTTCACTACTTATAGTATTTTTTATTGCGTGAAATAAATATTATTACTCATTTAAAGCATACAATAATATTGTCCACCTAGATTTAAAAAATATCGCACTGTGCTCTGTAGGAAAAAGTTTTAACATATCAGTACTTTTTTGTTTCAGAAAGTAAAATAAGAAAAAGATGGAGATATCTAAGGGATCAATTTGCGGTAGAGTTAGGAAAGATTCCACCTTCTCGCTCTGGAGATGAGGCAACTACAGTATATCCCAAATGGCCATATTTTAAACACTTACTTTTTCTCAAACATATGGTGAAGGCGCGGCTAACCACTGGAAGTTTGAAGCGACAAAGATCTCATTCAAATAGTGCTGTGAGCCTTGATAGTGAAACAGAATACACCCAAACCACAAATGACAATGATTGTTCTCTTTCACCTGGACCAAGCAATATGGAAGATAATGATGCGAGTGACCAACCAACAGTGTCTCCTGCGATGCCTGTTTCAAAAATCGCTTTGAAAAGGCCGAAGAGAACAATCAATGACAAATTATTGGACATTGAGCATCAAAAACTTAAATTTTTACAAGATAAGGTAAAATCCCGACAGAATAGAACAACAGATGCAGACAACGAACATATTTTATTTTTTAAAAGCCTCATACCACACATTGAAAAAATTCCACAGCACATGCTCCTTTCTTTTAGAAACCGCATTCAAAGCGTCGTCGACGAGTTTGCGTACCTATCTTTGCAATATGGTAACCCTAGTTCGATGTCAAACTACTCTCATTTAAGTAATGTTTCCCGTAATAGTACTCCAGAGACCTGCAACGAAATAACTCTTCCACAAACTTCGAGTGATAATATTGCTGATATAAGCAACCGATTAGCCACAGAAGAATATGAAGAATCCACCTGCAACCGACTAGCTGCAGACGAATGCAATCAATCTAATAGCCACCGAGTATCTACAGAAGAAAATAATGAATCTACTCAGAATGAACAATCTCTTGCCGAATTTTATAGCAGATACCAATTGTGAAATTTTCAATTTGATTTTGGCTCATGGGGTGCCAAAAACCAAGGTTTATAGCTATACCTTAAACACAACATTTTTAATAAGTTTGTTTGCTTTAAATTACCCATTTGGAGTTTTACTTTAATTATAATTAAGTACTTATTATTAATTTAATTTTAAGTTGACATGTAAGTCATGTAACGTATTGTATGTTCTGCCTCTCGCTGATTTTGGCTAATAAATAACATTCACTTAATTGAAATTGTATTTCGGATATTTTTCATTGTGCTTAAAACTACTTACAAATAAAACATACTAGCCTACTGAATGAATAAAGGTCAAGGAATTTTTTTGAACATTAGCTGTGGACACCCCGATTATAAGCGGTATTAGAAGACATTTCATTTTGAAATTATACCACCGAGTATATTACGCATATTTTTATACTAATAAATATTATTCATTACTTACCTAATAGTGATAACGAGTCTTTCTTCAGGTGAAATTGGTTGAACATGCCAGTTACACCATTTCTTAATTAAGCGATGTTCGATTATATTTAATATGTAGTAAAATGTTTCTTGAGTCATCCTTGTATAATAATAAAACTCCTTTTCATCGTCCTTTATATATTTTAAGAATAAATGATAATATGTTCCATATTTAGTTCTTTTTCTGTTAATATCAGATACACTAACTGTTCTTCTCTTTCTATATTTGACGTAAGTACTTTCTAAAAGTAAAAAATCTTCGTCCGACGAACTGCAGGCCATGATTGTCACTAAGGACAGATTCACCTGTTTCTTTATGCGAGTCAACACTTTACCGATCGGTACCGACCCGTACAGATTTGTCGCACCCTTAAATTAGTGATAACATGTTTTGAAAATTTATTTAGAACAATGCCATCTATTATTAATTTATCGAATAATATCGGGTTGCAGTCACGTGACATTGTGTATAATGTTTTCTTCCGACTGAATCCTCTGTGGTACTGACGCGCCGTGGCGAGCGCGGGGAGGTGAAAGAAGAACGGGGCGGGAGGTTCGCATTCCAGTGAGGTCTCGAGATAATGTGACCGGGTTGTACGTATATCAATTTCATCGATCGCATTTGTCGCCATCGCCGGAGTCACCTCTCCAGGTGTGAAGAGTACAGCTGCTAGCACAACATAAGGTATTCCGCAAGAACAAGCGAGACGGCACGAATCGCAATATTCATCAAGTGTACGAGTTTATGCGCCAGGAACGCGAATTGCGCACGCCACCGAGCGGAACAGCAACATAATTTCGTACGAGCGCAAAAGGGACAGCAAGTAACGCTAGGAAATCGCATCACGCCGCCATTTTTGTGGCATCCGATCGACTCGTCAGTGAAATCCAGTCCACGCGCATCAATAAGTGTTGTTTGTGTTTTAGTATTAAGTTGTGATACTACAAAGAAAAAGTGCTTAGTAGTTAGAAATGGAGGAAGAACTAAAACGTAAAATAGCCTCACGTGGCTATGTTAAAGGTACGATCACTCGATTGCATAATTTCGTTGATGTTTCTGATCTATCAAAAATAAGTTGTGATGTGCTGATCATCAAACGTGATCGATTAGTAACTGCCTTTCGTGGTTATGAGTCTTTATGTAAAGAAATTCTGTATCTCGATACTGCCTTTTTTGGAAATATTTTCTTCTTGGCAGTGTAAGTCTTTCTTTCCTTCACTCTTTCGCTTTTTATTTTAGGTGTCTTTTGTTTTTGTCCTTTAGAAGTAGATGGTAACGGATCATCAAAATCTTCGTCAAACCTTTCTTCCAAAACAGTAGAATGTTCATATAAACTACCCGCCTTCTGAAAATTTGTAGGTACTTATTGTATTAACATAGAACATAGATTTCCCAAGATCTTATGCCCCGGGTGTGCCTATATCACTTAATAATATTAATAACTACCCTGAATCACTTAATTCTGCCTTAATGTTTTTTTCTGCCCTTTATTCAATCTTTCACTTTTTATATTAGGTCTATTTTCTTCTTGTCCTTGTCTAGTAGATAAGTAATGGCTCCTGCAAATCTTTATCAATGCTTTCTTCCAAAATATTTTGAAAAAAAAACTTCAGGGCCTTCATCTTCTGAAGAATTCATTGAAGTATATGAACAATCACTCTCACTGTCTGAGTCTAAGGTCTTTTTCCTTTTATTTTTCTTTGCTTTGGACTTATTTATCAGTGGTTTTTTGTTCTCATTATAGCTTCCTAGACGTATCCGTTTCTTTGAAGTTTTAGTATGTCGTTACGTGAAATAGTTTTTAATAGTAGCTCTTCGAATGAAACTTGTTCTTCTTCTTTGCTTTTATTTATTGTTGAGCTGACTATTACATTATCCAACATTTTTACTTTACAAGAATAACTGTTGGCATTGGTATTGGCAATATTTGGACGTGAAAGTATGAACGTTTTAGGGTCCTTTACAGTCTCCCACTTTTGAAACGTAACCCGAGTACCTGAATACGTGTTCATATCAGCCTTTGTACCATTTTCTGTCGGTAGCTTTTTCTTCATATCCCGTGTAATGTTTGCTATAGCTTTATCAATTTCGTCTGGCAATCGTCGTATCTCACTGTTAATTGTTTTAAGGCATACACTTACTTTATGTTCTTTCTGACTGTTATCTTTCTTGGTGTGACTTCCTTCAACATTTTCTTCACCATTGTGATCAGTATCATTACGAAGCTGTTTTTTTTGCTGCTGGTGTTCTTCCCATCTTGACCATGCCAGACTGTCGAATTTTCCTTTTGGGATTGCATCTTTGTTCAAAGGGCATATGCCCGCTTTCCTGAAGCCATTTTGAATGATAACAGGATTTAAATCATCCCATATATTAGTTATGATTCTGGCAAATTCTTGTTTTGGGAGTTTTGCTCCCACATGGAGTCTTTGCCATTTCACAAGTTCGCTGTCCCATTTGTCTTTCATAGGTTTCATTGTACTACAGTATAATGGCTGCAGTATGTGGGATGAGTGAGCCGGCAGTTTAAGAACCGTAATGTTTTCGGCAACTAGAAGGTCTATGATATTCAAATCTACATGTGTCTTATGACCATCATAGACCAATAAGACTGGTCGTTTTGCTCCGAAAGCTGGCAAAAAAAACGGCTTTGATGTATTGTTCGAAAATGGTGGTCTCCATCCACCCTTTTTACTGACAGAGTAAGCTGTATGAATGTTATCATTTTTAAACAGCCACTCGCTCCACAGATGTTTCCCTTGAAATATTATTAAGGGTGGGATCTTTTTGCCAAGTGCATTCGTAGCTAAGAGCACAGTGGTGTTATTCCTCCCAGGAGAGCCTGTCGTTCTAGTAGAGGGAAACCCCATCAGACACTTTAGTTTTGGTGGGGTCACTACAAAAGCTGGTTTCATCCAAATTATATATAAGGTGCTATAAAAATATCTGCCACGGCTGCAATGGGAGATAGTATTGTGTTTATAGATTACAATAGTAAAGATAAATTATTGATTATTTGTCATATTTTTTTTCATACAGAAAAAGTACGTAAAAATTTGAATTGATTTATTAGTATAAAACCATCCCATAGTAAGCTGTTGCCGTACCGCACCGAATTCAATTCATAAACGCCGGCGACGTTCATACACTGTTGCCATTCTTATCAAACAAATGCCGCCGTGCGCGGCGGCCACTCTGTCGTCGGTCGCGCAGCCCCGCGCGCTCCCACCCTCACCCGCACTACCCCGTTCGTCGCACGCGCCAGCCGACCGCCCGCGCCCGCTCCCGCTCGCCAGTCGCCAGTCGCCCCCCGCCCGCTCGCAGCGACGGGAATATCGCGCGCGGTTTCATTAAAAATGCCTCCCAGACGACGGTATTCCAATCAAGACTATCTTGAAATGGTATTGTGCTACCGCGAGTGTAACTCTGTAACTGCGCATGCAGTAAACTTATACCAGCAGAGGTTTGGTGTGCGAGTGAGCCATCAAACCATTCTGGACGCCGTGTACAGATTTAGACGACACGGCCGCTTTGACCCGCCTCCGGTTGACGCAGGCAGGCCTCCATACTCTGCCGAACTCGAAGAGGAAGTGTTAGACTTCTTCCGGCGTCATCCTCTTGCGAGCACCAGGGATGCTGCTTGAGTCTTCGACGTGAGCGACAACTACGTGTGGCGACTTTTAAATCGGGAAGGGCTCCATCCTTACCACTTCACAAGAGTGCAAGAATTGCATCCACATGACTACGCGGCTCGCCTAGCGTTTTGTAATTGGCTTCGAGAAGAACGCCGCAACATTCTGTGGACTGACGAGTCCACATTCACACGGGTTGGTATGTTCAACATACACAATGCGCATTATTGGACTGAGGCGAATCGTCGTGTTGTGCGGCCTGACCACTTTCAGACTCGGTTTAGCCTTAATGTGTGGGCCGGGATACTCGGCTAGTGTGATGGGAAGTTTATCATCTTATTTACGTCAGTTTTTTGGAAGAATGCGGTAACTGGTAAGTAATTGCTTTTTAAAACACTTGGCGTATTATTGCGTCACTAGTAGATTGGGTAGTGACGAACTGGTCAGCTGATATCAGTTTTCATTCACAGAACAGATGAAAAGAGATAGCAGTTGTTTTCATTGAAAAAGCGACACATCGCGCGTAATTTGTGAACCACATTATGCAGAGTAGAGTCAATGTTTATTTAACTACTTTGTTTTCTCAAATTGTAATAACTGTTCCGGGGTACGAAAATTCTTCACTATTTTAATCTATAAACACAATACTACCTCCCATTAAAGCCGTGGCAGATATTTTTATAGCACCTTATACATATACATTGCGGTTTGTCAGCCAAACCACACTCTTGTATTGTTCGTTGTAACATATCGAAATAATCGTTAACTATGAAAGGATCACATGCTTTTTTTCGAGCTATTTCTACAGACTGCGGCTTTTTCAAACTTAATTTGTTTCGTTTTTTAAATCCTCGAAACCATTCCATCCCAGGATAGTTATCTTTAAATCTCGTAACGATTCCGTTCTTTCGAATATAATCAGATATCAATATTTTTAATCTTTAAATCTCGTAACGATTCCGTTCTTTCGAATATAATCAGATATCAATATTTTTACTTCCTTGGAGGTTAATGGATACCCACATTTTTCCATCACATGGAGATTAGAAGCTACTTTAGTTTCCCACTCTTTTGACAATTCAGTAGGTCTGCCAGGCGTTGGCTGTTTGGCACCGCGTGTTCCGTATAAACGGTGAATAATGGTTGACCTTGGTATTCCGTATTTTACGGAGGCTTGGTAGCTATTAATTTTTTTTGTCGTACGTTTTCGACAGCTTCTATTAGATCAGCTAATGAATACTTCGTCTCTTTTATTCGTTTATATTTTGGCATCTACAAAATAAAATAAAAAGATACTCAAAAACTAGAAAACAGGTCATAGAGGTAAAACGATATTGTTTGGTAGTACAGTAGTACAGACGCCAGCACATCAAGCTACTACAATCTGTCAGATTTCTGTAATAGATTTTCGACTTTATTTCTAGAGCATTAGGTTCAAGGTTCATTGGGAAAAATTGACAGTTTCGGGTAGCTTGACCTGCTGGCGTCTGTACATCAAATAAAATAAGGTGACCTAAATGCCAGGATTCCACTTATCAAATACTGAGATAAACTGAAAATAAATCATTTATTATTCACTACTACCTAGTGAATCAGAATTTTAATATTTGACTCAAAGAGCGATACAAGCGCCAATAGTTTCAAATATATAAACGAACTATTCAACTACTGCTTAGTATGAATAGTATCCCTTTCGATAAAATATTTTTATCGTAGTAGATATTTTCACTGTCGCATCACTAGCATTATCATACTACATATAAAAGCGGTCATATAAATGCAACTAAAAATTTAAAAATAGTTGCAATAACCTGACTTGATTTTTAGTCTGGTAAATGTAACTGAACCCATAAGTTGGGCTAGATTTATCGTGGAATGAAACAAATACGTAAAAAACAACTTACCGTAGTAGATAATCACTTCCTTTATAAAGAAACCTACCAAAAACCACAAAAAACAGAATTAAATAACTATTGCGCTCCGCGTTTACGCCGCGTCACTCCGAACAAAATGGCGGTTTGACAAAAAGTCATGTCATTTACACAGTTCAATAGCTATCAGCGCCATCTTAATCTTTTCATTGGAACTTAGGATAGAAGAACAATATTACGCCTGTCGTTGTTCGAAATAGTGATGATAGATAGAGTTATTTAAATTAGTTGCAATAACCATATAGTTGCAATTACAAGACTCGACCTTACAGTAATAAATATAAGATTATTAATGACCATAATAGGCAACATTTTAGATTTAAGTAGCACTGTTTAGTCAACCGCTAGTATTTTGAGGGACTTTGTATCATGTATTAGGCAACAATTAGCTGCTATTAAAAACCTTGACTCCAATGTCATATACTGGGATGCAGTTTTGTTATGTGTTCTTTTTCCCGTAAATTAGATGGAATTACTGCACGAGCTTATCAGCTGGAGCGAAATCCCATAATACAACCTAAGCTCGAAGATTTCCTGCAATATATTGAGAAACGAGCTCTGGCATTGGAAAATGCTGGACAGGGTTCTCACTTGCAGCAACAGTCAACCAAAGTAACAGCAGTCGCCACTGCAGGAGCAACATGCATCTTCTGTAAGTTCAATGACCATAAATTATATAAATGTAAGAAATTTCAGCTATTGCCAGCAATCGATAGACTGACGTTTGCCAAAGAACAAAAATTGTGTAATTTGTTTAGGTATGCATGGTGGCAAGTGTAAGTTTCACTTCCGGTGCTCAGAGTGCAAGAAGCCTCATAACACTCTGCTCCACTGCAATTCAGGTGAAACCACACCAGCTGTCACCTTATCAAGTAATGTTAACCCTAGAAAGATAATCACATAGCAACTAGCGTAAAAGATAATCATACGTCTGTCAGACCTTACCTTATAGATTTTTTAGTAAGCCTACGAAAGTATTATCATGCCTTATAGGTTGAAATAATTGTTTGTATTATATTTAAGGAAATAAAATGAAAAAATAGCAATAATAAAGTTTAATTGACAAATTACAAACAAAAATCGTAAACTTCTTTACAAATTAACAAAAACTTAACCTGTCTTTTATAGGAACATTTAAAATCACTTTCAGTCTTTATATTTTCATATTTTATACTTTTACACTTAAATTAACGTAAACAATACCTACTACAATAATCAGTCTTTTACTTTCGGATATTACTTAAATGCACTTATGGCATACAACTCTGTTGTGTTCTCCACACACGGGTTTTTTGCACTTCATACATGATAATTTTGACATCCTACGGAGTTTAGATGGACAGTACGAACAATATCTCTTTTTTTTTACAGGCAGCTCTTCTTGCTGAGCCGGGCCACTGTTTACATTAGGATTAGGCAACAATTCCTCTATATTTTGCTGCACAGTTCTTTTCAGAGTTGGCATCTGTAACCTTTTTTCCATCCAAGGCAAAGTGAGATCTGTACTAAGTTTTTTCATAAAGTTCTTACGGCTTAGAGGCTTTTCGTTCTTTGATAGAATATTAGAACAATAAATCACATAGAAATTTACAAAGGCTATGTTGAAAATGCCATAAAGTACAGCCATTGGCCATCTGTTTGTTTTTCTGGAGCATGACATTGACGAACACATTTGGTCGAATGTGTCAACACCTCCCTTGGTCTGGTTATAAAACATTATCATTTCTGGTTTTCCTGTCGTTTGATTGATTGTACCTTCTTCATCACAAGATGATAAGAGGTAAACCATTTTTGCTGGCTTCGGTTTGCATGACACAAGAGTCAAAGGACAGTCGTAACAGTACATAGAGGTGCCAACCGCTCGAGATCGAGTGTTTTTCATTTGATCTGGGATTTCTCTTTTATTCGAACGTATAGTGCCAACCATTGTGAGTTTATATGGTTCCTGTAGCAAGGACTTTGCTAATGGCACAGAGGTAAACCAGTTGTCACAGGTGATGTTGCGATTGGTACCATGAACAGATTTTGACAGTTCTTTTACATAAAATTCACCCTGAGGAACGCCGTTGGTGTTGGTTGCCTTGCCGATATAAGGCATGCCGTTTATCATGTATTTCGTCCCACTGTCGCACATCATAGGTATTCTTATTCCATACTTGTTTGGTTTATTTGGAATATACATTCTAAATGGACATCTACCTCGAAATCCTAGTAGCTGCTCGTCAATGGTAAGGTATGGTCCAGGTGTGTAATTAATTATACATTGATGTATAAACATATCCCATACTTTTCTGACAGTTATGAATGGGTTCATAGTCCTGAGCGCTGGGCGTAACGATTTGTCATCCATACGCAGATACCTGATCAGAAAGTCGAATCTGTCTCGACTCATAACTGACACGTAGCGCGTTCCTGAAAATGAGCTATCAAAAAGTTCTTCCGTCGAGAGGTGGTTATCTTTCATAGCAGCAGATAATGTCAAGATCCCAATAAGCGCACGGACTTCAATTTCATTCGTTTCCCGAAAAGTAGCAGAAAATTTTACTTCTTTTCCAGCTTCTTTATCTTTTGCTTCTTTATTTCGGCATTTTAGGGAAATTTCTTCGTTCGTCCATCTCACTATTTCACTTAGTATATCATCAGTTACGAACAGATTAAAACATAACAAGGGGTCGTAAACGTTTCTACACATACGCGTTGGTCCTCTAGCTGATCGAACAATATTTATTGCTGAGGTTCTACCGTGACTTCGACCCTTGCTTGTGGCCCAACAATGCTTATTTTTACCTCTGAGTGTGCGCTGAGAAGAAATAATCATGCGGCTATCAGAAGGCGCAGCTTGGTCGGCAGTAGACTCTGAATGGTCTTCAGCAGAGACTTCGGGTATATCCTCGGCTTCATCGATGAATTCGTCTTCAGTGTCACTCTGCACATCGTCTTCTAAGAGGTTATCTTCGCATTCGCTTTCCGATTCTGCTGACGATTCCTCTTCATTTTGATATAAAAAGTTCTCAATTTGAGAACTATCCAACACCCTTCGGTTTGCCATTATAATATAATAATAATTAATACCTGAAAATAAAATAATTATAAGTGTAAATAACAATAAACAATCAGTTCAAATGATTGCAAAAGTTGCATTAAAGATAATCATACGTTTTGCGGACGTACGACATAGGTATATCTTTTATTTGAACGTACTTACCGTGGCGCCACTGCTGCTTAGCGCGAGCTCCGGCCACCGACTGAGATGACTCGCGCGGCTAGCGCACTGCGATTAATAATAAAAAAACTACAACGAAATTTAATTTCACGATACGTCTCGCGGACGTAGATTATCTTTCTAGGGTTAATAATAATGTGATTGAATCAAAGTTGTAGGAAGGAATGGCACAGAATACATTATCAAGGCGTTACTGGACAGCGGATCTCAGGTTTCTTTTGTAACTGCAAAAGTTGTTCAGCTATTAGGTAAAACCCGGTTAGTAATGTAAAACCCGGTCACACTATCTCGAGACTTCGCTGGAATGCGAACCTCCCGCCCCGTTCTCCTTTCACCTCCCCGCGCTCGCCTCGGCGCGTCAGTACGGTTAGCACTTTCGTTGCCGATACGCGTCGACTTGTTTTCGTGGCATATTTTTAAACATTTCATTGTTACGTTTAGACTTTTATTGTTATTTTGTTATTGCTGTTACGTTAAAATATTGTTTTTGTTGCAACGTTGGACATTTTTGTTAAATTTGAACATTTTTGTTACTATTTCGTTGCTTTGAAGTGGGACAGTGAAAGTTTTTTTCAAATATGGGAAAACCTATTCACAGTGAAGCAAGAAATTTAATCCTGAAAGTTCTCGCTTTCTTTGAATCAGAGAAAGCTAAAATGTACTTTGATGAGAATAAAAAAGGAGGCCAAAGAATTGCGGCATGCGTCACTGCAAGATGCTACACCGAGTACGAGTACTAGTCAAGGTTCTAGCAACGATACACGTGAAGAAAAAATGTCATCACCAAGTAAAAACCGCAAGAAGTACAAAAAAAATAATCGAAATGGATGATTTTGACATCTGTGCCATACGTAATATTATTAACAGTTTTTTATACTGTAAGAAAAGAAATCCCAACATTAAAGAAAATCTTGACAGTCGCTAAAAGGGATATAAATTTTAAAGATGAAAGAAGTTACCTTAGAACAATTTTAATTGACCATTTGGGATATAAATTCAAAAAATTTACCTTAGAAAAATTTTAGTTGACCATTTGGGATATAAATTCAAAAAATGTAAAAATGCCCGTACAATCTCAATACAAAAGCCAGATATTGCCGCGTGGAGGGCTCGCTACTTGCGCCGGATGAAAGAAAACAATGACCTTGGCGCAAATAAAAAACCGGTTACGTTTCTAGACGAAACATGGATTCACTCACACTACACCGTTAATAAATGTTGGCAAAATAGTAACGACAGCAGCGTAAAAAAAATTTTTAACCCCGGTCAGAGATGGATTCTTGTGCATGCTGGGGGAAAAAACGGTTTCATACCAGGCGCAGAATTACTATATAAATGCAAACAGACAACAGGCGACTATCATCATGAGGTGGATACGGATAATTTCTTGAAATGGCTCAAAGAAAAGTTGCTACCTAACTTACCGCCGAACGGTATAGTCGTCATTGACAATGCACCTTACCATTCAACTCAATCAATAAAGGCACCCACGAGTGCATCACTCAAATCTGTTATGCAAAACTGGTTGCGTGACAATAACGTTCCGTTTGACGAGAATATGACGAAAAAGGAATTGTACCCGATAATTTTAAGGACAAAGCCTCCAAAAAAATACGTCGTCGACGAATTAATGAAAGAGAATGGTCAGGAAATAGTACGTCTGCCACCCTATCACTGTGACTTAAATCCGATTGAATATATCTGGAATCTAGTGAAGCAAAGGGTGGCAGACAAAAATGTTAGCCAGTCAGAAAAAGAAATAGAAAAATTTACAAGAGATATGATTAATTCCATCACACCTTCCGACTGGAAAAAAGAAGTAAATCATGTTGAAAGATTACAACAGGAGTATTGGGAGAAAGACCACCTTCAAAAACAAAATGTTCGTGAAATAATAATATCCCTAGGCGAAGAGAGTTCGGACAGTGAGATCAGCGATAGCGATAATGAGACAATGACTGGGATCGAGCCAATCATATATTCTGAAGAAGATTTTTAGTCTGTAGTTTTGTGTAATAAACACTTCTTGTACCCACTTAACTAAGATTGTTTCATTTGTTTTTCATCATTTTAATCATATCCTTATAATAATATTACCTACATTAAATTAATTAACACAATATTTGTTATGTTGGAAATCTTATTGTTTATAATAATATCCTACTAGAGGATGCTTGTTTTGCGCACCATATCAGAGCGTCGACGCGACGTGACGTCATCACGCCAGGTCTCGAGATAATGTGACCGGGTTTGTATAGTATTCCCATTGAAATTCATTCATTAAATTCACCATTCAAATGAACGGTAACTTGTCATATTGTAAAAGAGGTAACATGAAAATTACTTCAAAATAAATTTGATCTCTCTAGTTTCATAATACCGCCCAACATTAAATTGGCAGATGAACAATTTAATGTGCCTAGTAAAATACATATGTTATTATGCGCTGATGTGGTTTTCCAGACCCTGTTACCGAACGAGCAGTGCACAAGCATCAACCTGCCAACACACAGCGAGCAGTCATCAGCTCTGCCCTAGAATAATGCTCATCCACTGCAGCAGCCTGGTAACACACAACTACGGATCTTGAACACATACTTCGGTCACATTGTAGGAGGAAATGTGCCAACCAAGGTATCTCAACAGACTTGTAATAGAGTAGTATTAAAATGTGAATTAGGTCTCAATGAGACACTTGCCCAGTTTTGGACCAATGAAAAAGTTCCAGAAATATTTACTGAGCAAACATCGGAGCAAGAGCTTTGCTTTTCAAAGCTCAGTTAAATTAATTAATAATCAGTTTGAGGTTCCTATGCCTTTAAAATTACCTTTATCAGATATAAACAATAGTCTTGGTGAATCTTTTCATTTAGCATTAAAAAGGTTCATGAATTTGGAAAAGAGATTGCATACTGATCCTGATTTATTCGTGCAATGTAAAAATTTCATTAATGAATATCTATTGCTTGGTCATGGTCATTATATTGATATTGAATTTTATGATTTAAATAAGCATGCAGTGTATCTCCTACCACAGCATGCAGTTATTAATAACAATAGCAAAACCACAAAGCTTCGAACTGTCTTTGATGGTTCAATGAAAACAAGCAAGAAGATTTCTTTAAATGATTTACAACTCAATGGACCTGTGGTTCAAAAGGATTTGTTTGATATCATTTTATTATTCCGCTTAGGTAGATATACATTTACTGCAGATATCAAGCGTATGTTTAGAAACATTAAAGTAGATCCTCAATACACTACCCTTCAAAATATTCTGTGGAGGGACGATCCTGAACAGCCAGTCAAGTGTATAAGGTTAGATACGGTTACATATGGCTTCAGAAGTTCAAGTTGTTTAGCAACTCGCTGCATAGATGAGCCAGCAAATAGATATGAAAAATCATAGAATTACAAAAGGGTGATTATAACATGAAAGCCTTAGGGCTACAATAAATGTAAAAGATGATCACTTTATAATCTCTACTCAATAATAATGTTACAAAAAGGAGCATACTTAGTTACATAAGTAGATTTTATGACCGAATGGGATTTGTGAGCCCAATTGTAGTCACTGCAAAGGCCATAATGCAAAAATTATGGCTACTGAACACAGGTTGGAATGACAGTCCGCCTGCAAATGTTCAGCAAGAATGGTTTCAATTTACCAATAATTTAGCTGCAATGCAGCCAATCCTTTTAGATAGGAACATCAGAATTTCAGAAGCAGACTCGGCAGATTTGATCGGGTTTGCAGATGCTTCGAGTAAGACAGCCTACGGATGCTGTGTGTACCTGCGACTCACAAACCAATCAGGTACAACAAAATTGCAACAACTCTGTTCCAAATCGCGGATCAACCCTATTCAAAAGAAAGGCATGACTGTACTAAGGCTTGAATTGAATGCTGCACTATTACTATCGTAATTAATTTTGCGGACTCATAATACACTTAGAGTTAAAATCAACATAAGGCATGTCCGTTTATTCAGTGACTCACAAATTGTCCTAGCATGGCTGAATACTGAGCTAACAAAACTTCAGGCTTACATATCGAACAGAGTAAGTGTAATTCATCAAAATACAGCTGGATGTAGTTGGCATTATGTCAACACAAACGACAATCCTGCTGATCTCATTAGCCGAGGTGTCAACCCGAATGAGCTGAGTAGCTGCGATATTTGGTGAAATGGCCCAAAGTTTCTGCAAAACAGTGAGTACAACTTTCCTGCTTCCAGCACTCTTGCTGATTCACTCTCAGTGGAACCCTGCTTAGCTTTATCCAGCAATTTGGTATGTCAAAATCCAAATCCGCTTGATTATGTGTTTAAGCGCTTCTCTAATTACTCTAATTTAAATAAAATAGTAAGGCTATTAGCATACATGTTGCGATTTTTAAACAACATTAATAAAAATAAAGTCGAAATAAATACGAACTTTTTGCAAAGTTCAGAGTTGAATCGTGCATTAATGTTAATAATTAAACACGAACAAAATATACTTTTTAAACCTGAAATCAAAGCAATAAACAATAATAACAATTTGAAAGGAAATTTATCCGAATTGCATCCCTTTCTTGAAAACCAAGGTCTTTTGCGCGTTGGGGGTAGACTGCATTATGCTGATATTGCTTATTCACAAAAGCATCCTGTCATACTGCCCAAAGGCTCTTCAATTACTAGCTTGCTTATAAGGTGTGAACATGAAAGGCTACTGCACGCCGGCCCTAAGCTTCTACTCTCGCATCTGAACCAACGATTTTGGATTGTTAATGGATTATTAGAAGTTAAGAAAATAACTCACAAATGTATTGTGTGTTTCAGACAAAAGGCCTCAGTAGCCAAGCAATTAATGGTCTCCTTGCCGGCTGCATGTGTAACAGCCACTAGCCGCCCATTTGAGAAGGTTGGCGTGGATTTCGCTGGGCCAATTGATGTAAAACTCTCTCGCGTAAGAAGATCAATAATAGGCAAAGGCTATATCTGTGTATACGTATGTTTCGCGACAAAGGCCGTTCACTTAGAACTTGCCTCAGACTTGACAACAGAAACCTTTCTTGCGTGCTTGAGGAGATTTATCTCTAGACGAGGGTTGCCCACCGAAATTCACTGCGACAATGCAAGCACATTTAAATGCGCAAAGAGTCAATTAGTCGAACTCTACAAACTGCAAACTTCTCAGAACCACCAAATGCAAGTTCAAAGATTTACTGCCGAGCGTGGCATACAATTTCACTCACCTACATTTGGGGGACTCTGGAAAGCGGCAGTAAAGAGTACAAAGGTTCACTCAAAAAGAATATTGCAAAAAACTTTCTTAACCTATGAACAACTTAATACAGTATTAATTGAAATAGAAGCAGTACTGACTTCTCCACCGCTCTTACTTTTATCTTCAAACGCTGATGATTATTGTTATCTAACACCCGGTCACTTTATTATAGGGAGTGCATTGTCAATGTATCCTGAAACTAATGTATATAACACACCACAAAATAGACTTAAGTTTTGGCAACTTTGTGACTCTCTAAAACAGTCTTTTTGGAAAGTGTGGCATCAATATTATTTAAATTTGTTACAAAATAGACCTAAGTGGCGTGATAATATATGTAATGTTAAACTAGGCGATTTAGTCATTTTAAAAAAGGATAATATACTCCTCCTATGTCGTGGCCTATGGCACGAATTGTTAATTTGTTTCCAGGACATGATGGCAAAATTAGGGCAGTGGAGGTTAAGACCCCAAATGGGAAAATTCATTCCCGGGCCATCAATAAAATCTGTCTACTACCTATAGAAAATGATGATAGTTCTTAGATATTCCCTTTTGTTCAGGTTAAATAAGTTATGTATAAAAAACTGTACTATGTATGAACGTACTGTATTGTATAATGTATGTTAATTTAAGCTCTAGTTTTTAAATAGTCTAAAAAAACAAATGTAAAATTAAACAATTTAATTTTAAGTAATTTTTTGTACGTTCATTGCTATTCCTGAGAGGCCGCAGCATGTAGATCTTAATTATTAATTTGCAACACCAACATTAAATGTAAATCCTCATGTAAATAGTGGCAACACTATTCCCTTCCATCTGCGACACTGGTCCAATACAGACGTACATTTATAACTTGTATTTTATTCTATCTTCCCCGGCACCAACGTACCAGCACCTCATCAGCTACCCAATACCTACAAAAAGCTACACAATCCTTATAAACGATCAAAACAAGTTCAAGTAGAAATGAAAATACCCCAAAAGACTGTAGCTTTATCAACTAAGCAAGTCAATGTTAGGGATTGTAAAACATCACCAATAAAACTAATAAATATGTATAAAATTGAAATATATTCATTGTAATGACTCTAGTGATAGTGACAGTATCAGGAGTTTATTTAAACCCGAAGAGGAGACTGATAGTACTTCAGAATCTGTTTTAAGTGGATGTAAACAGCTAAAACAAAGACAGTTATGTGACAAAACAATGGGTCGAATAATGGCACAGCCTCAGTTGTACATAGGGGTTCCATTTTCTAGCAATATTCTTGTAGAACTTCTACAAAAACACTTAAAATGCAATCGTCATCATATTTGCTTAGTTTTAAAAAAGCTATGACTGAATGAATCATTTTCTATTTCAGCAAAAGATTTTTATATACATGAAACTACAGCAAGCAGAATATTTTCAAGAATTTGTTGGAAAATGGCTGAAGTATTAAAAAAGTTTATTATAAAGCCATGACGAGAGTCAGTTCTTGCCAACTTGCCGATTAGCTTCAGAAATTCTTATTCTAAAACATACTGTATAATTGATTGCATTGAAATAGAAATAGAAGTTCCTAGTGATGCAGTACACCAATCTCTGACCTATTCCTCTTACAAGAAATGCAACACTCTGAAATATTTGATATCTTCAACACCAGACGGGGTTATAAACTTTGTCTCAGATGGTTTTGGTGGCCGAACTTCTGATTTATAATTTTTTGAAGAATCTGGAAATATGGACATTTTACCACCTGGAGCTTGTATCATGGCAGACAGAGGTTTCAAACACATCGAAGGAGTGTTGGCAAAAAAACAATTTCGGTTGATTAGACCACCCAGTGTTAGCAACACCAAGAAAAGCTCAAAAGATGAAGTACTAAGGTCGAAGAAAATTGCAAGCCTTCGAATTCATATTGAAAGAGTGATTAGAAGACTGCGCGAATTTGCTTTTCTAAAGCCACATGCCTGTGTTAATCATTTTCTAATTCCCCATTTAGACTATAGCATAATCATTTGTTGTGCGCTTGTCAATTTACAATCACCTTTAGTTAAAATTGAATAAAAAAAATAGTATTTACAAAGCATAGAATTTTATTTTATAAATTTACAAAACACAATATCAAAAAAAATGCTTAACCCTTAAATGCATAGTGATGTAAATTACCATCGTATAGAATTTTTGCGATTATTTTTAGTCTGTGATCCGAACAAATTTATTCATGGACATATTTGGGTAACGTTTTCGAACGTAAAAAAAAGTCAATGTCAAATGTCATGGAAAATCATCTGTCAAAAGAGGCGTGTGTCACGTGTGTGCTACTTGAAAAGTACCGTAAAATGAGGTGAATAGAAAGGTTTTCAACTTTGGATCGAATTTTTAGTATGTTTTATCAATTTCGGACTTCACATCATATATTGGCATAGGCCAATATATGATGTGAAGTCTATAATTAGCAAAGAAACTAAATAAAATCAACAAAAAACAAAACCTATGTGAAATAAATAAAATCAAAAATGAAGTTAACTTATTCTAATCATCAGTACGTAAGTAATTATTAAAATATTATCTGGAGTTACTAGATGATAATACTATATTTAAGTGTTATCATCTAGTTAGTCTTTTAGAATAGCCTCATCATCTTTATAATACTTGTTCGGCCTTGCAGTTTTCTTTAAAATTAGTATAGGCGCTTCAGGGGAAGCTTTTTTATATTTCTTAACATAACTAATATTTTTGCGAGTTACTAAAAAGTTTATATTTTCTATTATCTTTATTTTCTCTTTTTTATCTTTGGTAAAGCATTAGTTATAACTTCTGCTACAGAATATTCTTCTCCGTTATTTCCTAATGGACAGTTTGATTGACCATCATGATCAGACTCATAGACATTATTTAGACCAGTTTCGATATTTTCAGCTGCTCCTGTAGGGTTTATTATTAACGCATCACTTAGTGGACAATTTTCAATAGTTAGCTCTCCTCCACATTCCAAGTCATCTTCTAAATATACAGGCATATCCATCATAGGGTCATTGATGTCTATATTATCATTTGGTTTATCTGTAAATGCATTGCCTATGTCCATGTTTTCCTCTCTGATGTCATATAATTCGCCTAACGACGTGCTTGTCTCTCTCTGTCTTCTTACCCTTTCATTTTCCTTTAAAACTTTTTTTAATGTTTATTGTTTCTTTAGGCAATAGATTTTCTTTTTCCACGGAATTATTAAGCTTGTTTATTTTTCTTTGCGGTTTTGATGTACTCGGGCCGGGTGTTGCTTCCGAGTCTACGTAATCCTCAGTAGATTCACTGACACTCTTTCCTGCCACCACATCGAGTTTCCGCTTTCTTTTTATTTCTTTCACGCCCATTGTACCATATCGCATGTCGTTTAATAAAGTTAGTACAGACTCATCCACTGCTTCCCTATGTCTATTGGTATCGGTCGACTGTGTTGGTATTCGAGATAGCACTTGTGTAGAATCTAAGGGATAGATACCAGTTTTTTTTAAACCCGCTTTTAAATTAGACTCAGCATTTTCTTGTATAACCTCCATTAATTTCTTTAATAATTTAGGGAAGCAACCCTTTGGCACACATGTCTCATTACTGCCATCGGTTTTCTTCCACTTAAGTATTTGCCGCCAGGCTGCCTTCATAGGCCTAAAAAAGGCTACATCGAGAGGTTGAGTTAGGTGTGTTGAATTGCTCGGTAAAAACACAAAATCAATTTGATGCTCTTTGCATAGTTTTATCATGTCAACCGACAAATGTGAAGATAAATTATCGCCTATTAGCAGCTTTTTTCCCGGTTTGTCAGCGAAGAATGGAATAATGATGGATTGTACCCAATCTTCAAAAATGGTACCATCGAACCATCCTGATGCCGAACGATTATACCTTGCACCTCTAGGCCCGTGAGAAACCCATGTGTTGTACAAATTTTGGGCTTTGTACACCCTATATGGTGGTAAAATCTCGCCTTCTGCCGATCCAGCTATCATTAAGGAAACAGTAGCCGTGGTTCATGACGCGTTCTGGATATTGAGTGCCGCGTTTCGTAATAATTTTTCTGCGCCCAGGATCGTCCGCGAGATTTGTCTCGTCATAATTGACGATATTTGATGCTGGAACATATTTTTGTAGCTCTTCAAAATATTTTGTTACGATTTCTGCTGACACGGCAGCTCGAGACCTTTTAATATTTTGGCATATCCGTTGGGAAATTTTATCTTTATGTCTATTTAAAAAACATTTGATGAAATCGGGCCCAGGGAAATTATTTTTGAATCGCTTATGAGTAATTCCAATCTTGTCCAGGTAAATTTTAATAATATATCTTAAATCTAGTGTGTCCAGTGGATATCCCCATTCTGCACAAACATTGATATACTGGATGATATAGTCTTCCGTTTCCAACGAAAGGGCTCTTTGCCCACCTTGAGATTTGACTAGTCCTTTGCTGTGACGATACAACACTGATGGATGCATATTGTGTTGGATAGCTACTGTTTTTATCGAATCATTACCCATTAAATAATCTTCCACCGCTTGCTTAAGAACATTTTCGTCATACCTTTTATAGCGCTTGCCTCCAGGTTCAGGTTTATAAATACGCGGCATTGTCCAATATAATCTAAACGAACAAAATACGCAATTATTTTCAATAGTCATAAAAATATGAACAATAACCTAAGTATTTCATAAAATAACAGTCACTAGGTACCTACAATCTACGTAAGTACAAAAATGTATCAGGTATAATTTTGGTTGGCAGCCCTAGCAATAACCATTCTAATCACCCCAGACGCATTGCTAATCACCCCTCGTGCAGTTCTATTCAGCCTTAACGCGTTTCTATTTACCCCCATACTCAATTATTTTCACCCCTCAGGCGTCTTCTTTTCACCCCGAATTTATTCGATTTATAGGACATAACTTTTGGGCATATTTAGAACAGAAATTATGCTTAATTTGGCTTACCTTTAAGTTTTCTCAATAGTTAAGTAACAAACACTTTTCAACAATTCGTATTGATGGCGAAATTCAATCGTAGTACCAAACAGAAATAAAAGTTTTATACAGCCCAAAATCGCAACCGTTAGTTGATCACTTTTACACATTATTTTTCGCATTTAGGAACAACTTCACTATTAATGACGATGTTGCAATAACAGAATCAATATTGCCGTATGTAAAAAAATCAAATGTAGCTAATTTCATGTAGCACAGTGAGAACATTAATGCAATGTAAAAAGTTTCGCTTTTTTTTCTATTCCCCCCTTGAATTCTATTCACCCCATTTTACGGTAAAAGGATTTTGATTGATATTTTACGGATTATTACAGCTAATTTATATTTTTTTAAATATATATTTTATAAAATAAGGTAAGTTTTTAATGTTATAGTAATTTGTTGTAGAAAAATCATACTTTTTTGTGTGTGCTGTGGATTTTTTGTTTGTGATGGAACCATCAATATGCATTAGTCGTCGTTCTCGATGTATGAAAACCTAACTTTTCAGCACTACTATCGTTTATCTCAAGTTTATAATGATTTTTATGTAATGTTTTAGCCAAAATGCCTCATCCAAGATCAAGATAGAGATATTGAAGAGTACTTGTCTGCACTGGAAGGAGGATATCTGTCAGAAGATGGCATGGAAATGTCTGATACAGAAGATAATGAGGAAACTACATTCTACACTAATAGAAATGCAAAGAGATTAAATATACCTACTATAGAGGGGCTATGCGAAGAAATGTCATAGAAAAACTGTGATCCCTTGTCTCAGTACCGCCATCTAGCATAATATAGCAAAATTAGAGCGGCTATTGGGAACACCAAATGTCAGTAACGCCATCTAGCTTTGAATAACATACTAGAAACTTTGTGTAGGGATGTTACCATTTAAATAACAAGGTATCGATAATAATAATAAAAGTTAAGAGACTATTTTTTGTTCACATTTGAATAGATTGAATCAAATGCCAAAAAATTAGGAAAACAATAAAACGATTAGTGGTTTCAATGTGTACAAGTAATTTTTTTTTTTTTTTTACATACAAATTACTAAATGATCATGAAAGATATAGAAATGGATATATAAATTATCATCAAAGATATGTAATTTTTTTGTGAAATAAAATTGATATATAAATTTTATTTTATAATTACAAGACTAACGGTCCTTCGTAACTTGAATTGGGAACCTCTTCATCCGAACTAGGTGGTAACCTGTATCTCGGAATACAAACCATCCCCTCTAATAGATTGTACAATTTAGAAGCCATTATTATGGTCTAATGATTCAAGGGTTCGATTCCCACAGGACACAAATATTTAGGTGATGAATATAAATGTTCGCATTAATCTGAGTGTTTCTTATGTATTAATTTAGCAGAAAATAGTGTTATATCCATTGTCTAGTAGAAGCTCTACTCTGCGAGTTTACGGCTCGAATTATATGTGACCGCGCAGCCTGGCCGCTACGCCTTGAAATTACAAGAAAAAGTATGCAACGATTTATTTGGACAGTCGCACAGCCGCTCGTACACCGCATACAGTTGCTTGTAATTTCGTGGCGTTAGCGGCCGGGTCGCTTGGTCTGGCGGACGCATATAATTCGAGCCATAAGCAAACAGATCAATCGACCTTGCTTACATAAAAAACATCAAAGTTAATAACATTCATACAGCTGGTAATGAGGAGACCACAGACATTCTACTTAAGAATTTTATCTTTAACGATTCATAGAATAATAATAGCTAAATGTTGCACCAACAGATCAGAGCATGGGCTGCCGTGCCATCTGTGCCCCAACATCAGACCTACATATTTTTATTTATCCATTGACATGTTTTTAAAAGTCGTTAACAATATCCCACCTAAAGAGAATCGACAAAACAAAAAACCGGATTACATTGCATCTTTCAAATTATTGTTTTAGTGTTGATTTCATGAATTAAACATTGCAGCATCCGTAGTCGCAGGATGACTAAGGTAACAGGCGTCATGTCATGACAAATTGTTTGAAAAGTTATTACCGAAAAGTTATTAAAGTTGTTATTGTTATACCGTACAATTTTTACATCAATGACTAATGAAGTAATGACTAATTAAAATAAAATCTTAGGTCCCCTCAAATAAAATCAGTTTTGTGAACTTTTGTCTTTTAGATTTGTTCTGAAGACCGGGCTCGAACTTTGCAACAAATCGAAATTTAATATTAGCATAAGTCTCTATTATGGATCTTATCAAATATAGTCTGATTGACCATCGCGGGGCTCTCAAACGAGTGGATAATAAGACCTTCAAAAATATTGGAATGTATGAATACTTTTAATACTTTCATTTTAATAAAATCGATACTGTGTTTTGTAGATACACCTTTACCGTCATTTTCGTTTATAAGTTTTCTAATGAATATTTCTGTGGCTTTACATACGTCAAAAACGCTCTTACTAGAAAAATATAACCCACCCATATCTCTTACTGTAATTAATTTATGGAAATCTAATTTTCTATTAGAAACCAAACTTGACACACAAATTTCACACTTGATTTTCCTACTTAGTATACCAGACACATAACCAGAAATATAGCCAATAATTTGATAAGCTCCCACAGAGACCGATGTTTCGTTTATTATCCCACTCAAAAACTCGCAATTTTCACTAACTTGGAAATCAGTTTCAAATTCTCTAGAACCTTGTCCAACTGAAAGTCTTCATTATCCACTTCCCTTAGTATACAAGTGCTATTAACTGTTTCAACGGAAGAACAAGTGAGTATGCTAAAGTTGTCCATTGGAGCACAGTTGCCAGAAAATGAATCACGTAATTCTAAATTGGCTAAAATCTTTTTATATGCCGCTTTAAATTGTATAACATTAGGGTTGTTGTTATGACCCCCATGTCTTCTTATGCAACCAAAAAACAACTCGAGGTGGTCTTGACTGAGGCTTTAAGTTGACAAGTATTGAATTTTATGTGTCTTTACTACTATTTCAAACAAAGTTTGTAGACTTTGAATGTTAATTAAAAATCCTAAAAAGCCGGTTTTATTAATAGTATCAATCAATCGCTTTTTTATAATTTTTAAAATAATTCTATTTGGGAGATTGCGACGTTTTATTTCTAGTCTTATTTTTATGTATTGTTTTAGGGGTAGTAAGTAATTCTTAGCTAATTCAAAAAAAAAATTGAAATGGTAGATACATTTTTAGAATTTAGTGGCTGCTTGAATCCATATTTTCCACATTTATTACTATTCATAATATCATATAAATAATTTATAATAGAAATAAATTTTACTGTGCCAGAAACATGCTCAAATGCTTTTCCTGTGAGTAGCTCATTGCAAAGTAATAAGGCTTTAGCTACACTTCTACTTAATAATTGGGTCGCTAATCGGACTTTCATTATTTGGTTTCGGAAATGGATATGCTTATTTGTTAGTTTATTTGCAAAATGTAATTGCTCATTTGTTTGCGGTTTATTTAAAGACTCTAATAAAGACCATTTTATTTTCTCATTTTGTGCATCATAAAATATGTTTTTGCTTTCGAATGTGTTTCTTATCAATTTTATTATGTGACTGGGATCAAGAACTATAACAACACTTTCTTGATTAACTGGATAAGGAAAATCTGTTTTTAAATTATTTGGATCAGTCAATTTACAACCTAATATTTCTGCGGTGCTCAAATTTGTTGGAGCACCATCGAAAGTCATACTGACTATTTTTACGCCTACTTCGTGGCATAAGCTTAAACATTGCCTAATTAATGTAGCTTTGAATTCAGCTTTAATACTATTGATAAAAAAATATCCTACTGGTATTTTCCACTTTTGATCTAGTGATACAACCATGAAAACAAGAGCTTGAGAAGCTATTTCGTCTTTTATGTCACCAAAACCTAAATTGACGAAACCTTCATTCGTTTTGGTGTTCCATATTTTTTGACGTCTAATAGAAATCTCATCAAAAACTAAAGAACAAATTAACTCCTTTCCCGTTTAGATTCTTTTTAACTTCAAAGCGCGAAACGACTCATTAGTAAAACCAGGCTGTGCATCTATACTAACATACCATCTGCGTAATGTTCTTACATGTGGAAAAACTTTATTGAAACATTTTCTGGCATAATTATACGCGGCAGGAGAGTAATAATGAAGAGTTAAAGCAAAACGAAGAGACGGACAAAACTTACGACGCGATAATCCTGCCTTCGTGGAATTTCTCTGCCTTTCAGTTTAATACCTCTGGGTATATTTTGTTGGGATATACGACGCTCAATAGAAGGTCTTGCTAGATCAAATCCGATTTCTAGGAGGTATTGACGACGGATCACTTTCATTTGAGGGTTATTCATCTGATATATCACCAGGCCATTTATGCCCGCCATGTTTAAAAAATTGTAAATCAGCGTGAGAGGCCATCGGCGACTGTTACGAGAAACATCGTATTGTCTACACAGTTTATCAAAAATGTCGACGACGTATTTGGTGTGATTATAAAATGTAATGATTTCAGGTTTTCTAACATCGCCAGTCGCTGCATCAATTTTATCATCATTGTGGAGGGTAGACAATAACAATACTACCTTATTTCGTTTTGGCACATCGCTGACTAGTGTGCAATCAGGCTGAAATCCAAAAATGGATCCGTTTATTTCTCTGTTTTGTGTAGTTTTGAACAGTTCAGGTACCTCTGGTTTTTTTTTTTTTTGTGTTCCTACGGTTGTAATCTTGTGAGCCAATAGTTCTTTGCATGTAGGCACACTAGTAAACCAGTTATCCATAGTTACATTACATCCTAGGCCGAATAATGGACTCAAAATTCGGTTTACGATGTCAGACACTTTATTCGATTCCCGAAAGGGTCCTTCTGGTTGCGCCCCCACGTAGATTTCAAAATTATAGGCTTATGGGTATTTGAGATCCACCACCATAACGATTTTTATGCCAAATTTAGCTGGCTTGTTTGGCATGTACATCACAAACGCGCAACGTCCCTTGAACGCTACTAATTGTTCGTCAATAGCAAGATTTTCGCTTGGAGTATAATATTTCTTACAGTTATGTAACATAATACTCGTAATTTGACGTATAGCAGCTAGTCGGTCGTTTTGTTGACGAGCTTGCCTATCTCTTACATCATCAAAGCGGAGGGCGCGCAGTAGGATCGGAATCGGCTCTCTGACATAGTTGTATACACCACTTCAATGCCAGTACCTTTTGAGTTATCCCAGAAGTCCTTCAGATTTCTTCGCCCCGCACGGCAAGTTCCAATAACCAATAAAATACCTATAAGTGCCTTGATTTCTATCACGTCGGTATGAGACGCATCTCTGTCTCTTTGGTATTTGCTTTTTATGATATCAATATAAATATTTGTTGAATCAACAAGCACGTTCCAAATATCAGCATCAAAAAACAGCAGGAATGATAGGATAGCCGTTTTAGCGTATTTTGCTACACCTACTGGGCCTGGTGGACGGACTAAAATGTTGTGAGATCTGGTTCTTGAAGTGGGCGGTGCAATCTTTCTCTATTTTGTACAATTACGAGACTGATAGGAAGCCAAAGTCGATAGAGGCACGTCTTCATCTTCGTCCTCGTCTTCCTCGCCATCTTATTCCGTATCAGAATGGTGAGGAGATCCAAGCGGGCCACTTTGTTCCGCGGATTCTCCGCATCCTCACTTTCGCTCGAAATGTCGTCATCTTCATCCTCCAGCAGCCATCTTTGTATTTGGTCGCACAATCTGTTCGAGTTCCCCGCCATCTAAAAAGTGAACAAAACATAATAAAGATACATGAAAAACCCATAAATACAAACAACAAACACTTAAAAATTAATTAACAGTATGTTTTGTAGTAATACTGCAACAAATGTTTCATATTTACCTCAATTTCACCACTAGCACACTAAACAATTTCCTCCAACGCTCGCGCGGGCTACAGGCGTAGCCCAACAACCTCAAGGGCGATTTTTTGCAGACGTCGGTGAGCCGCGGGAGTCGGCACGCTACTGGCGGGAGCGGGGGGTAATGCTTGAGGAATACATTAGACGATTTCGCTGTAGCGCGGCAAACAAAAATTATACAGTATGTTAAATAACAGAGGGCGTTCCCTTAAACGCGTTAATCTATATCATTAATATATTGAAATAAAAATATCAGCATAGAAAAATAAGTATAAAAAAACCGAATGAAAAAAATAAAATAAATGAAAATAAATTGGAAACGTTCTGTTTAAAATCAAAATAGTAGCGCGGTAAAGTACCTAGCGTATTCGCGCTGCCCAAACCGGCAACGTCGCTATTTTCAGTTCCAAATAAAATAAGGTGGATATTGGGGGGCGGGGGCGGGGCTAGGCGCATCAATAGATCGCCGCACACGCGAGTCGTCATTCATAAGTTTGTTGCGACATTGCCATACTTCCACATTGAAATACAAATGCGCGTGTACAGAGTGTTTCTTTTACGTATCAATTTAATATTTTTTGTGAATATTTTATTATAAAAAAATATAAAAACATTTTGTTTTTTAATGGTAATATTTTTAGCATGTATGGATGCTATACTGTTACGGGTAAACGGGAACGCCTTTCGTTAATTAACATACTGTATACGACAATATTACACGCTGGGCATCGATCACTAATAAAGAACTAGATACACAATCAGTGACAAAAAATGTCCTTACCGAATGAGCACCCACTTGAACATTTGGGTGCTCTTTTCATTTAGTAGCATTCGAACGCTCCGACGGTAAACGTGTCTCAGTGCTCGTTTATAAATTGTAAAAATAACACATCCAGGACGCTAAAAAAGGATGGAGTTTCATATTTTCGCTAAGTATTAACTTTATTATTATATAACTGTTATCACTGTACCGTAAATGCTGATATTTTGATAAGAAATCACTGTAAAAACTTTTTTTTTAAATTAATTCTAATTAAACAGCAGGAGTTATAAAGCATCTCAATGGTAAAGACGCTTATTAAACCTATTAATCATACTATCGCATGCTCACTTAAATTGTTCAGGTTATGTGCGTTGACTCTGTTCCATTTGTTGGAGACGCTAATGTTTTTTATTTTTATTATTAAAGAATGATTGTTTTGTGTTTTTGTTTAATGATTATAGTAACATTTTATAAATTAAATTTTGACTAAGTACATGTAATAAAATTAAAGATGTGACTTTATATTTTATTTTTTAGCTTCCTCGAGATCCAGTTAGGTGTGGAGAATGGATATCAATTATAGCACGTCAAAAATCCGACGAATTTTTCAAGCCGACCCAAGGAAGTGTTGTATGTTCCAAGCATTACGCGGTCAAAATGTATGGAATAGCATATATTTTTTTTAATAACCGACGAAAAATTTCAAGTCCGGGGGTTCAGAATCGTTTACTGAATCCATAGTAACAGTTTTCGCGTCGATATCCATGCCACCCTGTATACACCATGGAATAGAATAAAATATGATTTAATACGTACACAATTTTTTTATCCATTAAACTTAACGAAATTAAAAAAGATCATTTATAATTACAGTATAAACAAAAAAATCTTAGACAGTTCGACTCCACTCATTCCTTGTCTTAGCGGCGAGCCTACATCGTAAATTTTTATTGCTTTTTTTGGCACTTTGTAATGCTAACTTTAAGACACGCCTGTAAGGTTGAATTTGATTTGATGTATGTTGACCAGTGAATCGGTCGTAAAAAAATATTGCTTTTTGTACATAGCTTTGTGAAAACAACTTTTAGCGTTGCGTTTAAGGTTGAATTTACATTAATGTACATTTATTTCAAATAGAATTACCTAAACACAATTTGAATACAGTTTTAAGAGAACTTTTACTTGGCATTGTGTATCTAGTTCTTTATTAGTGATCGATGACGCTGGGTTACATATGTAGCCCGCGCGTGCAGTCTAGTGTTAATAGAGGTGGGCATTTTCACAAAAAAATATAGGTATTAAAAGAAGTAAGATGTAATTTCAACTACATTTTTTATGTGAGATTGTACTTGTTTGCATTTCATTAAACTCTATATTTTACGATTTTAGCTTAAAACCAATAATTAATCACGTAATTATGAGAAATAAAATAAAATAGAGGGTAAGTCAAGGATATTTCGTCAGGTGTTACTTAAATTAAATGCGATTAAAAAATAATCAAAACCATCAAATTTTCTTTAATACGAAATAAAAGAGCACACGTTGGATCAACTAAATCAATTTGAAAAAATACGATATATTATAATATAACCAAGAAATATGCCTCCTTATTACAATTTTGTTACCAGTGATGACATTCGAACATTACGATATTCTATTATTCAGATTAAAATACGAAAGTACACAAAATGAATATAAAACGTATTAATGATTTAAATTATCAATAAAAAAAGATTTTGACTTGAAAATTAGGGGGACAGTAACAAAGCTGATGGTAACAAAATTGTTACGAAGCATTTACACTAGGTTATGTTTTCTTATACTAATGAGGTACTTATTGAGCTTTTTTTTTCAAATCAAACACAATTGAAACTTATCCAAAAACATCAAATTATCTTGTTATTAATAACCAATGATGCACATTTTACACGATAAATAGTAAGTATAGGTATTTTTACATTATTAATAACAATAACGAATAGTAATTTCACGCTTACGTAGTCGGTAAGCCCTAGCGAAACACTATCTATAAATCTTATATAAATTTTCATAAATTATTGAACATTTAACTCTATGTATATTCTAATATTTGGTATCATCAAACAATACTAATAATAACGACAGTTAGTTGTATTTTAAGATTGAGCATATTATTAAATATTGTTGATTTTTGGAGGTTAAATGGAAAGTCCCAGGGAATGTTTTACTGTTATTTAATGAAATTATAGGACACAAAAATAAAACGTGCTAACAATGGCGGTTCTGCTCAGAGAAACGGGGAAGAGGAAGTCGGTGTTGCCATACACATGAAACACCTAAAATTATATTTTTAACATTGCAATTATACTTCACAACACCCTCCCTCAATGTTAAAACTCGAAAAAGAAAACAATATTACCTTTTAGTCATACAATAAGAAAATAACGATACTAACACAATCCCATACAGCATTTAAATTTATCAAACTTTACTTTACCCAAAGGTTTGATTAAAACATCTACCACTTGATCATCTGTGCTGATATAATCCACATTTACAATATTATTATTTATCATATCGCGTACAAACTTTACCTTAATGTCAATGTGTTTAATTTTATGATGAAATTGCGGATTTTTACAAAGTTTAACAGACTGATTGTATTCAAACAATTTCACACTACAAGTTTTACCTTCAAGATATTCAAAGAAATTTTTCAACCAACAAGCTTCGCTAACAGCTAAACTTAAAGCTACATATTCGGATTCGGTGGATGACAGGGCAACTGTAGTCTGTTTGCGAGAAACCCATGAAATTGTACAACCATAAATTTGAAACACATAACCACCAGTTGACCGTCTATCAACTTTGTCACCGGCCCAATCAGAATCAACAAAACCAATGAATATCCTTAATTTTACCTCTTTTAAAAACTAAGCTTATCTGTAAGCTCCCTTTTACATATCGCAGCACTCTTTTGAGAGCTACCCATAAATCATTACTAGCACAGGACTGGTACCTACTTAAAATACTTATGGAAAGACATAAGTCAGGTCTAGAACACAACATTGCATACATCAGTGAACCAATTACCTTTCTACATCTATGTTCTATTTCTAGACTCTCAGACTTCTCTTTTTAGCGCACTATGATCAAAATTTTCTTCCATGGGCGTCACAGCCGCTTTACAATCTAACATATTACTAGATTTTAACAATTTCTCAAGGTACTTTGATTTATTATTATAGTTTCCTCCCTTAAATTTTGTGTTACATGCATTCCCAAATAGTGACTAATATGTCCTAGATCTTTCATTTTGAAGTTTTCATTTAACAATTGCTTTACATTTTCTATCTCTTTTTCAACACTAGACGCTAACAATAAGTCATCAATATACAGGAGTAAATATACTTTACATTCTGCATTTATTTTCATATAAAGGGTGTCCAGCGGGAATTTTTCAACTTTAAATCAACGTTACTCATTTGTTAGCGGGGTTAGGGCCGCGGAGGGGGTGGCGCTAGAAGCTACGTTTCTGCGGATTTGTCAGTCGCCATGAGTCATTGGTCGGGCGCGCACCGCGCGTACGCGGTGGAGCAATATTTAATGAACGGCAATTCGCCTATTCGAGCGCGTCGTGCTTTTTGTTTGCATTACAACATTCGGCGATTAAGCGATGGTCCGAGTACGCAGCTTATCAGAACGTGGGTGCAAAGATTTCGAGAAGAAGGGACAATGATCAATAGGCCGCCGTCAGGACCGTCTACGTCGGCAGCAACACCAGAACGAGTGACACAGGTGCGTCAAGAAATTCTAAGAAATCCAAGGAAATCAGTAAGAAAGATTGCCGCCTCTACAGGCATTAAGAAGTCAACTGTGCATACGATTTTGAAAAAAAAAACTAAAGCTTCATCCCTATAAAATGCAAATTGTCCAAAAATTAAATGAGAACGATTATGTTTCAAGGGAAAGGTACGCCAGAACGGCTTTGGAACGATTTCGAACCCCGAGAACACTTGGAAACATATTGTTCAGCGATGAGGCACATTTTCACATCGGGGGTTACGTAAACAAGCAAAATATGCGTTACTGGAATCCCAACAACCCAAGAGAACGTCATCAGAAAAGTTTGCACTGCCCTAAAACCACAGTATGGTGCGCCATCTCAGCTCATGGAATAATCGGACCGTATTTTTTTAATGAGGGGGAAACTGTGAATTCCTCTGTATACTGCCGCATGATTGATGAGTTTTTGGTGCCGCAATTGCAAGTTTTTCCAGGGCGCAACAATAGGACACATTTCCAGCAAGATGGGGCAACCCCGCACACTTCTAGGGTATCCATGTCGAAGTTAAGGGATATTTTCCCTGGAAAATTAATAAGCAAGTACGGAGACATAGCCTGGCCACCACGATCGCCTGACTTGACGCCTTGTGATTTTTTCATGTGGGGATACCTCAAGTCTAAAGTGTACTGTAATAATCCCCGCACCATATCTGCCCTACAAGAAAATATCCGGCGTGAAATTGATGCAATCCCCCAAGCACTGTGTTCGCGCGTATTCGCCAATATGAGGGTTCGCTTACAAGAGTGTGTTGCGCGAAACGGACGTCACTTGGAAGACATTATTTTTAAAAAATAAAATCCGCAGAAACGTTCTTTGTTTTAAAAATAGAATAAATATTTTGAATGTAATAATATGTTTTTTATTTAAGTTTAAAAAACAAAATTTTCCGCTGGACACCCTTTATAAACAATATTCATAATCACATCTTAGAAAACCTAATTTAGTTATAACATCATGAAATTTTTTGTTACAATTTTTGGGTGAGTCTTTTAACCCATACAAAGATCTTTTTATCTTATACACATTATTATTTTTCTTTTCACTGAAACACCCATTAGGTAAAGATACATAAACATCACCATCAATGTCACCATATAAAAAGGCACTACACACATCTAATTGATGTATAGGTAAATTATATTCATTACAGAAGGCTAAAAATAACCTTACAGAGGTTAACCTTGCTACAGGACTATAAATTTCTGACAAAGACAAATCTTGTTTAAAACCCCTAGCCACCAACCTAGCTTTATGTGACACAATGTTACCTTTTTCATCTTTCTTTCGTTTAAAAACCCATTTACAGTCAATAATATCACAATTCTTCGGCTTTTCTACACTTGTCCATGTATCATTTTCAGTAAGTGCTTTCATTTCTATTTCCATTGCCTGCTTCCATTTATTACCATCACTACTTGATACAGCCTCCTCATATGTTACAGGATCTTCATCGCTAACTGTCAACAAACCCAAATCATAATCAACTAAATTTTCTGGTATTTTAATTTTACTTCTGTCCCTTAGCTGCATTGTACCATTTGTTTCATTATGACTTATGTCATTACTGCTCTGTACCTCATGTATTAAATGCTCACTTTCATTTTTTTCTACCTCCTGCTCTTTCACTTGAATATTCTCCTCATCACTCAACTCAACATTCTCCCCATTTTGTATACACACATTTAAATTCTCATTTTCCACATATTCATTCTTAGACAAGTTAGGTAAAAACACGACATCCTTGTGTACCTCAACCTTATGTTTATCACTAAAATATATGCGATACCCCTTTACATTTTCCCCATAATCAACAAATGCCTTCTACACTCTTGTTGTCCCATTTTAAACGCTTTTCCTTTGGTATATGCACTGATACCTTACAGCCAAACTCATGAAAGAAATCCAAGCTAATATCTTTATTATAAAACAACTCATATGGAGATTTACCCTTGACTGGGCTAGGACCTGTTCTATTCAATGTATAACAAGCTGTGTTAACTGCCTCTGCCTAAAATACTTTACTCATGCCATAAATCATGGCACGGGCAGCTTCCACAAGTGTTCGCATCTCTCTTTCAGCCCTGCCATTCTGTTGAGGGGTGTACACTACAGAACATTGATGAATGATACCTTTTTCTTCCAGAAAAACTTTTAACTCATTACTCATGAACTCTAAGCCATTGTCTGTTCTCAAAACTTTCACTTTTCTTTCACATTCCCTTTCAACCCTTGCCACAAAGTTCCTAACATGCTCAGAAACTTCAGATTTTCTTTTCATAAAATATACAAAACGATAACCTGTACAATCATCTTTAAATAACAGAAAATATCTTGATTCTCCTATTGAGGCATTCTCCATAGGCCCACAAACATCAGCATGGATCAAATCTAATTTTTCTACTGCACGGCTTTCACTTCTAGGGTAATGCTGTCTATGCTGCTTACCACGCAAACAATTTTCGCACATAGCAACCTCACTTTTGTCTATATAGCTAATATTATTCCTGGTTAGAATATCTTTAATTTGAGTAAGATTTTGATGAGAAAGCCTATTATGCCAAACTGAAATATCTTTTACCTTTTTGGTTATATGACAACATGACATATCAAAATCATTAAAGTTGCGTTCCAGTTCGTGTATTTTTGTAGTAAATTGAGCATTATCATACTTTGGATTATCATAAACAAAGTTCATTTTATATAGCTTACAAGATCTATTAGCTGTTGCACGAACTTCCCCATGTTTATTTATAAACTCACAAACATTACTATTTGACACTAAACGCATACCCTTATCCAAAACATATCCTGCAGAAAACAAATTGAACTTTAAATCTGGAATGTACAACACGTTTGACAAAATAGTTTTAATGTACTTACAATTATTCCAGGCATAGACTACTACATTCCCAACACCTTTTACTTCTAGAAGAGTACCATTACCACCCTTAACTCTAGAGGAGTAAGACTTATCACTTAAAGACTTGAATAAATTATTATCGCAACACATATGTTCGCTGGCTCCAGTGTCCATGTACCAAATGCCGCGTTCCACAGTACTGGTGCTTGAACACATAAATGCATTAACTTCACTTTTTGAATCTTTATTTGTGTTGTCTTCTTTCTTATTCTTCAGCTTGTAACAATTTTCCATGACGTGACCTCTCTTCCTGCAGTATTTGCATATTCTGGTTTCCTTATGTGTGCTTTTATTTCTGAAAACTTTTGCAATATGTCCTTCTTTACCACAACTATAACATTTCTTTATACTAGCCAATGCCACTATTTCCTTATTTTCAGAGCCCAATCTTTCTTCTTCCAAAAGCAATCTTGAAGTCAATTCTTCCAAGTTTTGACTCGCACTGGGAACTGACTCCCAAGCAGAACGGAAATGCTTGTACTGTTCTGGCAAACTCATGAGAATTTTAGTGATTGTCATCTTCTCCGACACAGGTTCACCAGCTTGTTAATTTTGCTAACTACATCCTCCAATTTAGACAGAAAAACAGACATGGAACTGTCTTCAAACTGTAGCAGAAAGAACTTTTGCTGCAGAAGGTGCACACTGAGAACAGACTCCTTATCATAGACAGACTTTAATTTGCTCCACATGGAACTAGCAGTTGAACAGGTTAACACATGTGTCAGTGGCCCTGGCTCCATCCTCATAACAATAATCTCTTGAGCTTTTGCATCATGACTCGTCCATTCTATAAGGGCTTTCGCATCTTCGGGCTTAACTCGCACTCCCATAATTAAATCATAGAATCCCTTGCTTTTCATAAGAACTTCCGTCTGAAAACGCCAGACCGCCCAATTCTCACCGCCTTTTAATCTCAAACTGTGCTGTGTGTTGTCCATCTTCACAAAATGTAATTACTCAAATTTTTTTTTTCATAACCTCGAAAATTTTCCAATAACCTTCTTCTCGAAAATCTCGAAAAACAACAAAATAAACAATACCCTGAGACTGCTGGTCCTGGGCCCATAACCTGTTGATTTTTGGAGGTTAAATGGAAAGTCCCAGGGAATGTTTTACTGTTATTTAATGAAATTATAGGACACAAAAATAAAACGTGCTAACAATGGCGGTTCTGCTCAGAGAAAAAGGGAAGAGGAAGTCGGTGTTGCCATACACATGAAACACCTAAAATTATATTTTTAACATTGCAATTATACTTCACAACAAATATGTATCAAACTAAATTAAATATACATATATTAAATTATAAAAGTAGGAACTGCGTTAAGCCTTTACGTTTAAGTTACTTAAAAATACCTTCAGATTAAGTATAGGAACGAAACAATTATTTAGTCTTATATTGGTTACATACATAATTTAAAAATCATATAGTAAAAAGCGTTTCATAGAAAACATTTTATCCTTTTCCCACCACACACAAATAAATGAGAAGTCAAATTGTGCCCGGCACACCATGGCCTTGTCTTTTAGTCGTGAACCTGGTGTGCTGAGCAAAATCAGCTTGCCATCTGTTTGTGGCGGTTAAAAGACTACAAAATGTAGTAAAAAAAAACAAAATCAATTTACACAATACTGACATTCATCAGTAGGGTAATGATCATAGACACTAAAATCACAATATGTAGGTACACCAAAAAAATGGTGTTTTTAGCAAGAACTTGATATCTTGTCTAGACATAGGTAGGAAGAAGTGTATTAATCTTGAATTTGCCATGTCTACTCTTTCCTTGCTTCCATAGCAATATTTAGATAAAATAAAATGGGTCTCTTTCCATGGCCATTGTAGTCTGTTATCATAAAATAATATAAAATCGTGATGCGTCAAAACTTTATCAATATCAATCTTGATTCCCATATTGTATAAATCTTTTAGTTTCTACTGCAATTACAACAGGATTAGCACTAGTTAATCTAAAAACAAAAGAAAAATATTTAAAATTGACGTTAAATAATTTACATAAAACTGAACTGTGTATGTGTATAAAAAAATATTCGAGTTAAGTACCTTCATCTGCAAAGCAAGCGTCACATATGTAATCAAAGTAAGTAGGAACCTTGACACAATTGTCACAGTATACATTTTTACACGCCAAGCATCTTATATTTTTGCCAAGGACCGAACACGAACATTCGTAGCACTCTGCAAAAGTCTTAGAGGAGATATTTTTTACACCTTCTTTGGTATTATTTAATTTATTTTCTTGATCGGTATTTGGTTCTTAATCAGGTAATAAGATCAGGGGCAGCAATTCAATATTCATCAAATCCGATTCTCGTTCATTTTGGGAACAGTTACTAATACTGATGCAGTCATCTTCTGCACCGTACATATCAATGAAATCACGAAGTTGAGCTGTGTCCTGATTATCTGTTGCTACTATTTTTAAGGAAGGTTTATCAGAATTACGCTTGAATAGACCAGTATTAATTTTTGAAGTTGATGGAATCTAAATATTTTCTTTGTCATCGTGGTAAATTGGCTGTAGAATAGTATGGTTTTGGGGAAAAAAGCATTTGCAATTTCCTCGTGAAGGTTCACAGAAACAGCTCACATCTCTAAATTTAATAGTGTTCGGCTTCGTTGTAGTTATGATTTGGTGCAATTTCATAGTCCCTTTTAAGGGAATCAAACTATTCGGAAGCAATTCAGCTACTTTCATAACTTTTTCTTCTTCAATCAAAAAGACTATTAAAATCAACCGTCAAAAACATTAGAGTGAAAGCATCAATTTCATTTGTGATGTCAAATCCGTAGCATATTTTTTTGTCCAATATTCTCTTAATACAACCGCCAATACCATCAGCTACGCTTTTACCGTGGCCACTTTCAAAAAATGACCATGTAGATGATCGCAAATTATATTCTTTTGTAAAGTGTATGAGTAAATAGTAAGTTATTTTTTTGTCTATATTGCGACGTGGGTCCGTCGGAAAAAAAATGTATCACATTGACATTAGGAGAATTTTCTTTGATAAGGTCGAGTATTGGGGTTAAATGCGCCCATATTGCCGGAGGCTGGTGATTATTGCTGTCGGAGATAGTACAAAATGATTGTGACGTATTTTTCCAGTATATCATGCCAGTATGCAGAGTTATTTGAGACTTCGAAGTACCAAAATGCATGGACTGAATTTCTTCTGATAGCTTTGCTTCAAAATTTTCTGAGAAGTCGCAGACAATAAGGGCTTCATTGTCTTTTAGTGTCGCGACGGCGTTTTGATATTCTTTCAACAGTTTAAGCATATTATAGTGATGCTTTTTGTATATTTTTATTGAGCTTTCAAAAGATTTTAATAATTCTTCAATTGTGCCTGTTTTAGTGGATTTGGCAGTTTTTTTCGTCGTAATTAGTTGTTGGTCATTACTATTTGATTTAAAGTAAGTATGATCTTTTTTTTCCCATTGATACCAAGTGGCCAATTTATTTTTCTCGGTTTGATACGAGCCTGCGATTTCGATTTTTCGTCCTGCACATGTTTCACAGTCGCTATACGTACACCAATAATTTCCCGTATTACAAACCAATTGGTTCAAAAGTTCCGAATGCTTGTTATTTATTGTTTTATTATTTATTTATTTATTTAGGTTAACCAACAATTGTTTACACGTATACATTTCTAACTTAATTGCTAGGGTAACATTTACAAGTCGTTGGATAATAATTTATTTATTTTCTTACCACAAATTACAGGGATAGTAATACATAGTCTTCAGACACAATTTCATAATTAATTTGTGGAAGACTGGTGCCTAAACTAAGTTTTTTACTTTTGGAATAAAATACGATTTTATGTTACAACGCTTATATTATGGAGCACATTTGGATTGACACACAGAATGACAACAACAATATTTTTTTTTACTATTCAAAATAAGTACCTAGGTACATGAAATTACTCTAACAAGTGGCCAGGGTGTTTCTATTAAAAAAAGGTAAACCAAATAGTTTCAACACCTCCCCGTAATGGAAACATCCTGTATATACAGATATACAAAAAATATATACACCCTAATAAATTAATAACAAACACTATAAATAATAATCACGAACACTTAACAAAACAATGAATACAAAAAACAAAAGCAAGCTAGCTTATGGCCTCGGTTATACCTAAACCTTTAAGACACATAAAATGTCGAAGTTTTGTTAAAGGTTTAGTAAGGACATCGGCTGGCATATTACGTGTGTTAATGTAATTTAAGACAAGGTTTTGTTGATTAAGTGAATCGCGAATAAAATGGTGCCTAATATCGATGTGTTTGGTGCGTGCGTGAAAGGTGTCGTTATGAGATAATTTTAATGAACTTTGATTATCTGTATAAATTTTGATTGGGCGATCCAAAGAAAATATTTCTTTAAAAAACGCCTTGAGGTATATGGCTTCTTTGCACGCTTCACTAAGAGCCATATACTCAGCTTCTGTAGTTGAGAGTGCGACTGTTTTTTGTTTGCGTGACTCCCAACTAATTGGTGCTCCACTCATAATGAAAAAGAAACCTGTGAATGAACGACGATCGATGATATTACTTCCATGGTCTGCATCTACATAACCGATGGGATAGTCTGGCATGACTTTATGATAGTGAAGTTTCAGGTCCTTGGTACCCTTAAGATACCTCAGTACCCGCTTGGCAGCTCTCCAGTGCACCTCCCCGTAATGTGTGTTGAATTGACTTAAAAATGACACTGCATGTGAGATGTCGGGTCTAGTGCCAATGGAAACATACATTAGTGATCCAATGAGCTGCTGGTAAGGTAAATCTGGCTGATCGTCATTAATGTCTCTGTAAGTGAGTTTTTGACCAGGTTCCATGGGTGTGGAAACTGATATGGCATCACTCATTCCAAATTTAGAAATAAGCTTATCTATGTATTTGGTTTGGTCAAGAGTAATGCCGTTTTTGGTATACAAAACTCTCATACCAAGACAGTCTTTTAAGGAACCTAAGTCTTTGACACAGAATTCTTTGCTAATAGCACTTTTAAACTTTTGTTTCATTTCCTTATCATTAGAAAATATGAAAAAAACGTCCACAAATATGGCGACGATAAGAAGCTTATTTTGGTTTTTATGATAATATACACAATTATCATTTTGTGATTTCATTAAACCAAATTTTGCCATTGCTTCGCAAACTTTTTTATGCCACTGTCTAGGGGATTGTTTTAATCCATACAAAGCTCTCTTTAAAAGACATACTTTGTTTTTGCTGTCCTCTTTTATAAATCCTTCTGGCTGAGTCATATAAATTTCTTCGTCTAAGGTCCCATAAAGGAAGGCAGTTTCAACATCTAAGTGATCGACTTCTAAGTTATGCTGAACAGCGTAAGCTATTAGCAACCTGACAGTTGATAGTCTAGTTACAGGTGAGAAAGTTTCATGATAGTCCACCCCGTAAATCTGGGTGAACCCTTTGGCTACCAATCTGGCTTTATATTTTATTATATTTCCCGATGTATCCCTTTTTATTTTATATACCGATTTACATTTCACAATTTTACGGTCACTTGGTCTGTCCAACAAAATCCAGGTACCGTGCTTAATTAGTGAATCGTATTCGACTTCCATTGACTTAAGCCAGCTGTCTTTATGAACATCTTCCATGGCTTCTTTAAACGTTTCAGGTTCAAAGTTCGTAGAAGTCAAGTTTGCTAGGGTGTCATTGTCGGGATATCTTATTGGTGGACGTCGGTCTCTAAGGGAATATCTCCTTTCGCTTTCAACATTAACATGGGGATGTTCCACAATAGTCTCACTTTCGGAGTCAAAAAACACTTCAGGTGTTTCTATTTCTGAGATTTCTTGTATTTCCGTATTTGGAACTTCAGTTGTTTCAGTTTGTGAAACTTTAGGTATTTCCATGTCTAAACCTGTTTCAGTATCTTGTACTTGAATTATGTCACTTGTCTGTGACTGAAACACATCTTGAGTGTCGCTAGTAGAAGGCTTATCCTCAATGAAGACAACATCTCTCGCGGTCAAAACCACTCGAGGATTTTAGGGATCAATTAAACGAAAGCCTTTACTTTGACTGGAATACCCAACAAATATGTACTTTCGAGTTTTTGACTCTAGTTTTGTACGTTTTTCTACGGGTATAAGTGCATGTGCTTCACAGCCAAAGACACGTAAATGTGAAAGATTAATTCTCTTTCCAGTCCAAATCTCTTCTGGAATTTTATTATTTAACGCTTGAGTAGGTGAATGATTTTTGAGATAAATTGCAGTATTTACTGCTTCTGCCCAGTATGCTTTTGATAAGTTAGCATCTTGAAGCATGGACCTAGCTTTTTCAATAATAGTTCTATTGACTCGCTCAGAAATACCGTTTTGTTGTGGATTATAGGGAACAGAAGTTTGATGCAAAATTCCGTTCTCTTTCAAAAAGATCGAAAACCGTTTACAACGACAAAGTATTCGCGTTCAGTAAGGTAGGACTTGAACCAACTTATAGAGGCCCTGTTATGTTTTAATATACCACGTTGTTTTAGTGCAACAAACAGAAAATTAAAATAACTATGTTTAATACACGCACATGTTTCTCTAGAGTGTATTATGTGGAGATAAAATAAAAAATGGTTTTTGTTTAAAAAATGTGGTAAAACCATAACGACCTCCTTCACTTGTATACTTTTTATATAGATTAACCAAACTATCGATTAAATATCTAATTTGTTTTTTGTCCTTTTGTTTAGTTTTTGTTTGTTTTTTGCCTGCAGTATTACGGCTTACATCGTCTCTCATGTAAAAGGATCGTATTTCTTGAATTACTTTTATGTCAATTGTCTTCTTTTTTCCTTTAATATATCCGTTTTTCAGTCCTATTAATTTTGCAATGTATGCCTTGTTACTAGAGTTATGGATTAATTGTTTAAATAAGCGTTTGTCATAATGTTTTTTACAATTTTTGTATGTATTTTTTAATGTATGCTCTAAAACTTCTTCACGCGCTTTCATCTTGTTTAATGTTTCTGTCATCATGTTTATTTTATTTGTAGACTCCGCTTTAATTCTTTGGTATCTCTTTTTATATTTCTCTTTTAGTTTATTTACTTTATTCGAATAATTCAAATGTCTTCTGAATTTATTTTGAAGTATTTTATATTTGGTACTAAGTTTCTTTATTATTTTTTCCGAATCACTTGATTTTGGTTGAGATTTTTCCATTTTTTCTTCTTCTTCTTCTGCATCTTTTTGTTTTTTATGATCATTTAGTTTTTTCTACATTTGTTTTGATAACGTATCCATTTTTGCCTTTGCACTGCTTTTTCTGCGTTATCCATCTCCGAAACTTATTACTTCTTAGATTTTATCCGCTCTAAATTTTTTTTTCTCTGCTCCTCATATTTTTCAGGATTTTCGTTTTTAAGGCGCTCCCTGTATCTGCGCATTTTTTCCGCTGCACTTAACGGCATTTAGACCAGTATCTACAATTAATAAACCAAACAGCGTCAACACTTGCAGAAGAAAATTCCTTTACAACAATATAGCTCATAACAATAACATAGTCTTATAACATTCAAACTACCATAGAACTAAAAAAATAATAAATCTCCAAAAAATTACAGGCTAATAAAATGCTAAACTGCTCAGTACAAACTTACATTTAAAATGCAAGGCGTGGCACACAGGGCCGGTTTTACAATTTACGATGACAAAAATAAAGTGTAGGTTTTTATTTACTTTTTGACTTGGTTATTATGTATTATAAGTGTTACAAGGTAGAAATAAAATTTTAGGATGGTACTATAAACAAAAAAAAATTATTAAAAGAAAAAAATAAAATAAATTTTTATTTAAAGTAAAGTAAAAAGGTCCTTAACTTAGGTTCTACGAGTATGCTACCTACTGCTCATCGTCATCCACATAATTATCGGAATCTTCATTATCTTTGTTTTCATCCTCTTCACTACAAAGATATGTAGGCATCCGTAACATCCCTACAACAACATCATTGTATATCTCTCCTCGTTTCTTGGGTTTTTCCCTGAGACTAGTTACGACAGGATCCGATGATACAAGCATCCAGTGAAGAATATCCATATTTGTATTTATTCTGGACGTTTTCCTAGAGTGATACTGTCGCAATTTTTTGTAGTTTTTGTGACTTGCTTCTATCACATCTTCTGATAATTGACCTACGGGCAAAGCCAGAGATTTAATGATGTCAGCACCGTGAATTAAAAGTTTATGTACACTTGCACTCATTTTGTACCATTTATATAAATTGATCGCCATTTCAGCTGTGCCGATGCAATAAGTTCTAAATTTCTCTTCGTCTATGTAATGTCCGCAGGAAATGACACTGAAAATATTTGCAAATATTTCAATAAGTTCTTTGGACACATCTGTGATTTGAGAAACCATAACAGGGTTTTTAAAAAAAATTCTTACTGTATTGCCATCGTTACTGGTGCCCCCTCCTTGTTTTGGTTGGTCAACAACAAGTCCCATTTCTTTGTAAAAATCTTTGCATATTTTATTTTTTCGCTCTTTCACTTTTTCCTGTGCTTCTTTGCCTCTAGCTTGCCATTGCTGCAACTCCAATTTATAAGAAATATACAATAAATATTCATAGCATCGGAGATGAGCATGTAGAATAGAAATACCAAATTTGTATGTGTCTTCGTTACATACTCTCTTTTTTACATTATCTAAGTCGTTCATATGAGTGGGTGTCGCTTTACAGACGGTACAGGCTTGTGTACGTTTGGTTTCTGTTAAAACATTCACTGTTTTACCATCCAGCATTGTGCAAATAGGGATATGTTTAAAATATATCGTTCTGTCTCCTAGTATAGTGTCAGTGAGCTGCAACTGCCTTATTTGCTGCTCAATCTCGTGGTACTCATCTTTAGTGTTTTGGTAGTTTTCTTTTTTAATTTAAATTATAATAACAAGATAATTTCGGCATTCTTGTTATATTAATAACAAGATAATTTGATGTTTTTGGATAAGTTTCAATTGTGTTTGATTTGAAAAAAAAAGCTCAATAAGTACCTCATTAGTATAAGAAAACATAACCTAGTGTAAATGCTTCCTAACAATTTTGTTACCATCAGCTTTGTTACTGTAATTTTCAAGTCAAAATCTTTTTTTATTGATAATTTAAATCATTAATACGTTTTATATTCATTTTGTGTACTTTCGTATTTTAATCTGAATAATAGAATATCGTAATATTCCAATGTCATCACTGGTAACAAAATTGTAATAAGGAGGCATATTTCTTGGTTATATTATAATATATCGTATTTTTTCAAATTGATTTAGTTGATCCAACGTGTGCTCTTTTATTTCGTATTAAAGAAAATTTGATGGTTTTGATTGTTTATTTTTTAATCGCATTTAATTTAAGTAACACCTGACGAAATATCCTTGACTTACCCTCTATTTTATTTTATTTCTCATAATTACGTGATTAATTTATTGGTTTTAAGCTAAAATCGTAAAATACAGAGTTTAATGAAATGCAAACAAGTACAATCTTACATAAAAAATGTAGTTGAAATTACATCTTACTTCTTTTAATACCTATATTTTTTTGTGAAAATGCCCACCTCTATTAACACTAGAGTGCACGCGTGCTACATACACGGGCGTCCAACGGTTATGTTGTCAGGACCGAAATAATCTACACCAGTGAAGGTAAACGCTCGCTGGTGATGAGCTAGTCTTTGTGGTGGAAGATCTCCAGTGGTTGGATTTAGCGGCTGTGATTTACGAATTCTGCCAGACTCATGATTTGCGTGACCTGCTTTGCGATGGTAATATTCTACCAATAACCGTGCGACTGGGTGGCGACCGTCAAGTAGGATCGGGAAACGGGAGTCGGGATCGATGCCTTCTACAGCCTTTATCCTTCCAGCCAAACGCAAAAGATTATCTTCTCCCAGGCGGCTGCTTGGAGGAATTGGTTTCTTGTTCAAAATGCAGAGAATTTCTTGCAAAAAACTGTCTTGTTGAACCCGCTGCAATATGTGCCTTTCAGCGGCTTTTATTAGGTCGGCATTCAAGCATTTGATATTTTTAAAAACATTAAGTCGTCGTTCGCACGGACATAATTAAATCGCGGCGGGATTTTATCGCGCACTGGATTTTCAGCTGTCGGTGTTAAACTGAGCGTTGAGAATCCAACGCGCTGGGACGCACTCTCGTCCCAGCGCATTGAAAAAACACACTTGCATTTTCAACTCTCGGCATCTCGGCAAAGCGTTAAAAATCAAGTGCACGGAAAATAATCGCCGCAATTTTATTACATCAGTGCGAACGTGGGCTTACTGTCAAAATAAGTTCGGACGAAGGACGCGTGATTTCAGTTTTAGGGTATTAGCAATAGTAGATTTGGTAACGAGGAGATGAAAATCTAGATTTAGCATTGAAATACAAAAAAATACATAAAGAGGCATTCACTGCCGCGTGAAAATTGCTAGCTCACTCACAAAAATGAAACTATCCCGCCAACTCGAGATATGTTTGTTGTATTGTTATTATACTTGTCCTTGAACGTACTGTGCGATGTGTGAATGCCATAAGTATCTAAGTCGACTTCTAGATGGCGTTATAAAACTACAGTCTCTGGCAATTTGTGAGTCGCTGATGCTGCCATCTGTTAAAAAAATGGAGGAAGAAAAATAGCCAGCTCAATAGCCAGACTTAGGGAGGTATCATTTCTTTGTATGGGATTGGGTATCTGTACTAGTATATTATTTGTGGTTCCGTCAAATATTTGATGAGGTGCCGCAATTGTTAGAAATATGCAACAGTTCTTCAGTGTAGCAGCCTATCGAAATTAAGAAGTGGGGACTCTAATGAAAGATTGGCAACATTATTTAAAATATCTAAGAAAACTCTAAGCAAGTGGCTGTGTCAAGCCCGTGAGATATTTACTGAACATTTTGTGCCCCAGCATTTAGGATTAGGACACATCACTAGGGAACTAATTAAAGAAAGAAAGTTAGCCATACCTAGTGCTTTAAGCCCCGTATTCATGGTAAACATTTGTTTAGCAACAAAGTCGAATCAACGTGTTGCGGAATTTGCTGTCAACATGTTACTGGCAACACTGCGTGTTGCAGAGTTGATAGCGTCATATTGACAAGCTCTCGTCCGACAAGCGTAAACATCAGTTAGGCGACAATTATTGTTGACGTATGTGAACGTTTGCAACAGTTTATAAACATGGCATTAGTGTGGAGCAATGATAAAATAATGTAACTAATAGAATTATTTCAATCAAAACCATTATTATGGGATTCTTCTATAAAAGAATACAAAGATAGAAACAAAAAGAACGATGCATTCGAAGAAATTTCTCAAGCCCTAAATATACCCAATAAAGATGTGGAAACTAAAATACAGATAGCGCGCGAGTTGAATGCAGTCGGGGTCTGAGGTAAAGAGCGGGAGCATCTCCCCCCCGCTATCCGCACGCCCCACCTCACGCGCCTGCAGTGTAGTGCTGTGCCATCCTTGTCAACTATCGTACGTCTGCCGTGTTATTGTGTTAATACTGAAGTTCCCGTGTTATTTTTTTCATTTTAATAATGACTGATCCGAGTTCATCAAGTTCCGTTACAAATAAACGAGCTTTTATTCATCGCCAAGCACGAGAAATGGCGAAAAATGTTTTAGAGATGTGTGTTGAAGAAATGCAGAACAAAAATTTGACATTTAATTTGAATAATGCTTTCGACCGAGCAAGCCGTTATACCGGACTTTCCAAAAGAACATTGGCTGCAATTCAAAATGAGTCTAAGAAAGGGCCTCTTTGTTCTCCTTCTAAAAAGAAAAGGCCATGTATTAAAAAGAAAAATTTAAATGTCGATGATTTTGATCGAAGTGTTATACACAGAACCATTGAAGAATTTTAAATAACTAAAAAAATTGTTCCGACCTGCACTAAACTCCTCGCAGCTATTCGTGAAAAAATCGAGTTTCCATGGGGAGTGACCAGTTTAAGAAAATTGTTAAAAGACATGGGATATAAATGGCTTAAATGTCATAATAAACGCAGAATTCTGGTGGAAAGGCCTGCTGTTGTATATGCACGGTCAAATTATTTGCGGAAAATTCGTCAATACAGGCAAGACGATCGAAATATTTTTTTTCTAGATGAAACATGGATAGATAATAACCTCACTTTTAAAAAATGTTGGCGAAATGAAACGATCGACGCCGTGTTGACAGACACAAGCTCCACAAACAGGCTTATTCTTGTTCACGCGGGATCAAGAGGAGGGTTTTTAAATGGGGCAAAACTACTTTTTAAAGCTGGTACTACCTCAGGTGATTATCACGGACAGATGAACAGTGTTAATTTTGAAAAGTGGGCCACTGGTATGTTAATCCCTAATCTACCGCAAAACAGCGTTGTTGTGATGGACAACGCGCCGTATCACAGTGTGCAAGAAAATAAAGTCCCAACAAAGTCCAGCACCAAACCTATAATGTTAGAATGGCTAACAAAGAATAATGTGGAAGCTTCAATCACGATGAGAAAAGATGAGCTCTTCCATTTGGTTCAGTTACATAAACCAATAGAAAAATCATTTAAAATCGATGAATTCATCAGGAGTCATGGCCATGTCGTAGTAAGACTACCACCGTACATGTGCAACCTCAATCCGATTGAGTTGGCTTGGGCAAAAGTGAAAAGAATAGTACGGTATCACAATGTTACTTCAGATTTATTCCTAAAAAGGTTAAAAGAAGTTACGGAGCTGGCGGTTTCTCAGGTTACAGCGGAAGATTGGCGTGGCTTCGATGATCACGTCATAATTTTAGAAGAAAATTATTGGCAAAGAGATGGATTAATTGAAGATACCATAGATCGATTCGTCATTGAGGTCAGCGACGGCGAGGATAGTGACACCGATTCAACCATATCTGCCATTTCTGAATCTGTATAAAAAAAATTTATTCCGTTTTGTGAAATGGTTATTAAAAACGTGTGATAATTATGATATTGTTTTTTTTTATCATGTTAACCTAGTATAAAAAATAAAATTAAACTTATAACATTGTTTAAATTTATCGACATTCATTACTCATTGTGGTCATAAATAATTATAAGCTCTGCATTCAACTCGCGCGCTATCTGTACATGTACTGCGCACTCAATTTACTAGAGAGAAAAAAAAGTTGTCGGCAAAAAAAACTACAGGCAGCGGCGCAATAGAAAAATGTAAATGGATTTATTACGAGCCATTGCAATTTTTGTTATTTGGTGCAACTACTTCTGGTGAAACGGATACTATGAATAAAACAGTAAGTTGTTTTTGTATATAATTTTTATTGTACTATTGTCTGTAAAATTATTACAATTACGCTAAATTATTTTGCCATGGAACACTTCCCTCTGGAGTTATAAAGTAATGGGCAAACTGTTCTCTAATACAAAAAGCTGATTGTGATGCAGGCCTGCCCCGTCTTTGCAAATCAATCATAGGAAACGAACCTAGTTCCCTTCACCATGAACCTTCTAATAATACCCCTTCAGACCTTCAGAGTCTTCAAAATCAAAAGTTTGTGGAGAATAGTACACTGTTGACCTCAAGTGACGTGACTGGATAAATCCACGTAAAACCAAGCATCTTCATTTATGCCACAGTCTGACAAGTTATCGATAGTGACCGACCGTAGCTTCGTATTTGTTTTCGGCTATTTTCGGCCAAAAAATAATTATTCGGTCATAAACCAGCCGAAGCTTCAACCATGGGTGCTAACTCTAGGTAATTGGACGAGACATTAGATATGCCTCACCTATAAATTGCCTGACATCCTCCTCAGACATCCGAAAATCGCTATTAGGATCTTTCTGCACTTGATAGAAATTGGTCTCTTAAGAGTTCTCTTCTAGGCCATCTTTACTATCTGCATCATCATTTAGCGCAAAACTAATGTCTTTGTCACCAAGGGACCGCTTACAAGACATCCTGGAACATAAAAAAAAACAATAATCTGCATAATAGTAGTAAACGAAATTTTACGCTTTTCGCCTGATGTAGCCTACGGGCAACAATCATAATTTACCAACAAAAACCAAATAAAACGTGAAGAGTATTCAAAAATAACGTTACACAATAAACTTCAAACATTTACTTCTCCAATTTATCACGATATTATACAAGATACAAGCAGATTTAAAAAAAAAAATTTTTCGTCACAGACAACCGCCACTTTTCGTAAATACCGACTGTCGAAACACAAATCTCAATTTGTAACGAATAGCGCCATCTAGTTGTAATATTTGGTACTAATTAGTTAGTAGTGTAAACTACGAGCTACAGTGCGGGATAACGTTAAGAAATCAATTTTATTAAATCTTCAGGCGTTTGTACGGTATGTTACCTACAGTCTACATTATGCTATAGAGCAAGGGTCTTCAACCTTTTTTAGGTCAAGGGCCTAGTATACTCTGATATTGGTTCGGCGGGCCGCAACACAAAAAAGGCATTCCATTGTAAACATTAAGTAATTAAAAAGCAATAATATAATCATTGAAGTTATTTATTACGTAATTTTACACACTAAGTAGAAATTGTTTTAATAAAATTTAATCAATGAGACGTCTGACAATGTTTACTTTTAACTAATTTATCTATATCTGCCCCTATAGTAGTCGTTGCAATTCTCAAACTGTTTTCAAGGTGAACATCGGTGATTCTAGTTCTTGTCTTCGACTTTACGTTCTTCATTCGAGAAAATAATTGTTCGCAAAGATATGAGGTGCCAAACAGAGATGTCATTTTCAGTGCATGATCTCTTATTTTAGGAAAGTCTGAAAGGATGTATTTTGAGTAAAACTCGATCAACCCTAAATTGAATTTGTCTTTTAAAGTAGAGTTGCACTGTAATTCTATCAATTCCATCTGAACTTCTTCAGGGGCATCTTCGACAGAAACATTGAATGGGCGAGCAAACAAATTCATGTTTTATTTCATTTTTCCGGAAATCGCTAAAACGTGAGTCGAATTGTGTTTTCAGATCCTGCAGCGCGGTAATATATTTGTCCATGTTTGAAGTTTGGCAAGACGACAAATTTGGAAAATGTGTGGTAACGTTTTTTTTTAATTGATTGATCCACAAGTCCAACTCCAAACGCTTTTAAAGCGTCAAATAGCTCGTGAACCAAATTAGCTTTTCCTTGCAATTTCTTATTTAAATCATTGAGATGTGATGTTATGTCGGCAAGAAAACCCAAATCACTTAGCTATGCTTTTTCAGCGAATTGTGGAATAGCTTTATTTTTACTTTGCATAAAAGCTGCAATTTATTTCCGCAAATCAAACACCCGTTTTAACATTTTTCCTCTGCTGAGCCAACGAACATCACAGAAATAAGTTATGTCACCATATTCAGCATTTGTTTCTTTTAAGAATTCCTGAAATTGCCTGTGGTTAAGACCCGAGATTTGATGAAGTTAACAGCTTTTATCAAAACATTCATGACTTCTTGAATACTAACAGACTTCGCACTTAGATTTTCTTGATGAATAATACAGTGGTACTGTATGAAGGAGATATCGGGATTATTTTTCTTTATTAAAGCAACAAGTCCTTCGTTTTTGCCAACCATAGACGCGTGCGCCGTCTGTGCAAATACCAGCCAAATTGGATAATTTGAGGTTATATCTATTTATGACGGTATTAAAGGATTCCATCAAATCGCATCCTCTTGTAGTACCTTTCATGGGAACTAGAGCAGCCATTTCTTCAGTAACAACAAAATTAACGTCAACGCCGCGAATAAACATGGCCAGTTCAGCGGTGTCAGTTAGGTGTGTACTTTCGTCGCGTGCAACGGAGTAGTATACGAATTGCGACACACGTTCCTTTAATGATCGTTCGATATCACCAGCCAATTCTTCTACCCTTCTTGCGACTGTAGCGCCGGACAGACTTATTTTGGAAAAAAGTTGCTTTTGCGAGGGGCATAAAACTTCTACTGCAGCTTCCATGCATTCTTTTATGAAGTCGCCGTCAGTAAATGGTTTTGACTTACGAGCTATTTTTTCCGAAATAATGTAGGTCACTTTTACACTTGCTTCGCGGTCGTCATTCTGTTTGTGAAATGAATACTGCTGTCTTTGTAGTTGTTTCTTCAGAGCCTCCACCTTATCGATTCGTATTTGTCCTTGAAGATGTGCAAACTAGACCTACGTCGATCGATCATTTGTCGTAACCCGGGTTGATCATGACCCACTCGTATGGTGATCGGGTTAAAAAGATTCGATCATTTCGATCATTCGGGTCGCAGTTCGTTTATAATAACCGATTGACGTATGCTGAAATGAAACTAGCTATTAAACGTTAAAACGGTATCTATTATACCTTTTTGGATTCCTCATGAGTGAATCTTATTATTTATACCATTCAATAACCAATAAAACTGACCTTATGTCGCAATGGTATGATATGGTTTCACTTTTGATATTTTCTTTCACATAACCTTAAAACTTTATTATACAAAATATAAACTTTATAACAAAAATACAGCTAAGAAACTAAGGTGTATTTTAGCCGCGGAGTGTTTTCGTTGTTTAAACAACGAAAAAACTTTGCGGCTATTATGGTCGCGTTCGAAAACATTAATCGAGAGTGTAATTTCTGTGGTGTAGTATTATATTATCCTTGCTGTGGTGTAATTATTGCCCGATGCCCAAAGAGATTATTGTGTAGTATAATTTAATGTCTTTGCCGATGCCGTTCGACGTCAAATGAGTGACATTGAGTTAGGCACTAAGCGGCATTTGAAGAAAATCAACTTTCAAGGATAAAAAATAAAATAAAAAGTAATAAAAAAGAAAATAAATTTTATTGGTGTTGAGCATTCACTCCAAATTGTGGTTCAAAAATAATATTTGACAGGCTTTTTTCGGCTTTAACGAGCTTCTTTTATTAGTGATAGTCATTCCGGCCTTTGAAAATATCCTCTCACATGGTACTGATGTTGCTTGCAAACATAATCGACGCTTCATTAAAATGTATAAATGTGGATAAAGGAGACGACGCTCATTCCACCACTTTAGCGGATCATCCGTTCTTTTTATAAGTGGTTCGTTTATATATTTGTCTAGTTCCACTATGCTTGCAGCTGTAGGGTTTTTTATGATCTCATTTTCCACTTCTTTATCAAATGACGCCCAGATGTTGCCAGAAGTAGAAGGTTGCGGTGGCAGGCTATCTTGAACTAGTAAAGGTGTCGCATCTTCTCGCGCACACAACCCACGAAGTTTTACTTTGATAGATTTCATGCAGTTATCATATTTTACTTTGTTAGTAAATGCATGCTTTTTAAAGCGGGGGTCGAGAAATGATGCGTCTGCAGCCAAAACGTTACCCTCTACATCAACAAAGCGATCGTTAAGCTGTTTATTAAGAGTCCGAAGTAATTGATCATATTCGTCAGGTTGTGCAGAAGGAGCATTTTCGGCAATGCAATTTTCGACATGTGTTTTCATAATTTTTTACCAGCACCAACACTTTCGACATAGAGACCGACTTTTCAGCGCTCATTTCTTCCGTCACATCATAAAATATTTTTAAAACTTTAACACATTTTTCTATGAGCAGCCAATCATCCGTCGTCAAGGTATTAAGACGGGGTTGTTCGATAGCTAGCGTACTTATGACAGCATCTTTAATTTTAAGCAATCTTTGAAGCATGTCATACGTGGAATTCCACCTAGTTACAGTGCGACATAAAAGAGTAGAAAATAAATGAGTGCGCCACAATCGCTCAGGTAGCAACCCAGTTAGTACGACCTAACAGATTTTGATACTTGAATAGTATTATTTATTTATTAGCTATAAATAATGAGTAGTGTAACGAGTGAATATTTTAATTATGTTTATTAATCAATTGCTTTCAATAAGTTCCGCAAAGATAGATAGATAATAGATTTGGTATGTAGTAGTAATAAAACAATAACTTCACTCAAATATAAACTATAATTAATAATTTAAACTAATCTAATAAATTAAAATCTAAATATTCTACACCTTCCATGGTATCACTTAAGTTCGTGTCGTCTATTTTAAGCTCTGACATTGATTCGTCACTGCTTTCTGAACCAATCTCATCGTCACTGCTGTCTGCACCAACCTGAATAACTAAACGGTCTATGTCATGATATAATGTTCTTCCACGATCATAATATTCCTTCTCAATTTTCTTAACATGTTCACAGCAATTCTTCCAATCCTAAGCTGTTATCAAATTGAATGCCTCTTCGGTTAGCTCCTTAATGTTTTTTGCACCCACATTCTGTGAAGCGACCTTTCGCTTTGCCAGTGCCCAAATTAACTCAATAGGGTTAAGATCACAGTGGTATGGTGGCAGCCGTACCACTGTATGACTGTATTGCCCTATAATATCATCAATTTCGTATTCTGGTTCAGGCTTATGTTGCTTTACCAGTGTCAGAAGCGAGGGTTTTCTCAAATCTGGGTCGAAAGGCACGTTGTTTTGTTGTAACCATATTTTTATTTCATTAACCTTATTAGCTGATGTCGGAGCTTTATTCTTTATAACAGAGTGATAGGGAGCATTGTCCATCACGATGATTGAGGGCTCTGTAATGTTGGGGATAAGTTTTTCTGTAACCCATTTAGTGAAATTATATTAGATAAACACATAAATTTATACATAATATTTTATTTAATATTAGAGTACAATAGGTAGGTACGATGTAAGCGCGCGACCACACCGAGGGCTCTGTTCTAACTAGCTCGTATGCCTTTACACACACTAATACACACACAGAACGTGGCCCCGCACCGCGCCTCAGTTCTGCTAACTCTTGCGTTGTCTATCAGTTCGGCTATCCTGACACAGACGATGTCCTCATCACAATGTTCATCAATTAGAAACCAGTCTTCTTCAGGAACTCGACAAAGTCTTCTTCAGTAACTCGACAATAAAAACACATCTGCCGGAGCAGGTAGTCATCACATACATCTGCCGGAGCAGGCAATCATCAAATACATCTGCCGGAGCAGGCTATTATCAAATACGTCTACCAGAGCAGGCAATCGTCAAATACATCTGCCGAAGCAGGCAATCGTCAGATACATCTGCCGAAGCAGGCAATCATCAAATACATCTGCCGAAGCAGGCAATCGTCGAATACATCCGCCGGAGCAGGCAATCGTCAAATACATCTGCCGAAGCAGGCAATCGTCAAATACATCTGCCGAAGCAGGCAATCGTCAAATACATCTGCCGGAGCAGGCAATCATCAAATACATCTGCAGGGGCAGGTAACCTTTGCAACATTTGTAACTGTAGGTAATGGCTTCATTCTTGACATTAGTTGTCATCACTCCCTGACTCATAATCAGAAAATGCCTGATTACACCAGGGCTTCATGTGGTCAACGGCAATTGTGTTTTGGTATCCGCGCCTACCCTTGGCAAATGATCGAACTATGTAACGATCATGAGGTAGCGCCGCGATAACTTTGTAGGGACCAGCATATCTGTCCACTAACTTTCCACTTGTAAGGCCTTTTTTTATCACCCTTCGTTCGACCATGACTAAATCTCCAACTTGATACTGAGGTGCATCTCTACGTTTCTTATCAAACAATCGTTTCATGTTGGTAGCATTTCGTTCTGTCATGCTTGCTGCTTCGGCCCGTAGAGCCGGTAGATCAGTACTAAAAACTGGTCCAACCAAATCTGCTGATAACCGTGGACGAAGGCCACAAACCAACTCTAACGGCGTTTTACCCGTCCCTTTGCACATAGTGGAATTCAGACCAAGTTGTACTTTAGGTAAAAATTTCACCCAACCCTTTTGATCATCTCCTACACCCGTCACAAGGGAATCCAAAATAGTGCGATTAAATTGCTCGACCTGGCCATTAGCACGAGGTGATGCTACAGCATTCAATATGTGCAGTATTCCATGTTCTTTGCAAAAGTCCTTGAATTTGTGACTGGTAAACGCTGTCCCTCGGTCGCTGACTATTCGCGTGGGGTATCCAAAAGTCTTAGTAAATCTTTCGAAAGCGGCTAACATTCCCTGGGCATTGGTGCTAGCCACAGCTTCCAACCAAATAAATTTTGTAAAAGCATCTATTATTGCTAAAACATAATTCTTCCCACTATCCCGACAAAATGGACCAAGGTGATCTACATGTAGTGTATGAAAAGGTATTATTGTTTTGTGAATTGGATGTAAAAACCCTGGTTGCTTTCCCGGAGGTCTTTTGGCAAGTTGACACGGGATACATCCTTTTACATATCTTTCAACAATTTGCCTCATTCGTGGAAACCAATATTTTCTCTTCAGAGCATCTAAACATTTCTCGAATCCAACGTGTCCGTTCTCGTCATGATAAACTTTTAATATATGACTCCGTGCGATTTTAGGTAGCACTGGAATAAGAGTTTCTCCTACAACACGACATAAACGTTCATCAACAAGCTGAAATTCCTTAGAAAATCCAGATTTCTTTCCCTTATTGGCTTCAATTTCACGTTTCAGATTTACTATGAGCTCTTGGGTATCTGCGTCGCTAGCCTGAATCGCATCGATATAATCTTCCTCCTCTATTCGGTTTACTTCAACAGGATTGCGACTTAGCGCATCTACATGTTCCATCTTCGTCCCTGGGCGATATTCCACATCAAAATGATAATCTTGTAGCGTGAGCCACCATCTTCCGATCCTAGGTGACATATCTCTTTTTACCCACACAGCACGCAAAGCATTGCAGTCAGTTACCACAGTAAACTTTATCCCTGAGAGATACACTCTAAATTTTTGCATACTGAACACAACTGCTGATGTCTCCAATTCGAAACTATGGTATTTTTGTTCCACATCGCTAGTTTGGCGACTTGCGTAAGCGACAGGTTTCCTTACACCGTCTCTTTGTTTTTGTATCAGAATGCCACCCAAACCAAGTTTTGATGCGTCAGTATGTACTTGTGTATCTAATGTGCTATCATATATCGATAAGACAGGTTTTTCAGTCAAGTTTTGTTTAAGCAGTTCAAATGCCTTGTGTTGTTCTTCACCCCGATGCCAACCAGTGTCACGCTTGGTTAGTTTGGTGATGGGTTGAGCTATTCGAGCAAAATCTTTGATGAACTTTCTAAAATAACTCGCCAAACCAATGAATTGTCGAACCTCGTGAACATTGTTAGGAGTTTTAAACTTAGTAACAGCTTCAATCTTTCTTTCTGATGGTCTTATCTCTCCATTACTGATTTCATGCCCCAAATACTCTATAGAGGACATGAGGAAGCTGCACTTCTTCAATCTTATTTTAAGACCAGCTTCTGAGATTAGTTTTAGAACTGTTCTAAGGTTATTTAAACCTTCACTAATATCCTTTCCTAGAATTATTATGTCATCAATATATAATTCAACACACTTATGTAAAACAGGAGCTAGTATCTTACACATGGCCCGCTGAAAAATAGATGGAGCATTACATAAACCAAAATTCATTCTTTTATATTGGTAGTGGCCATCGGGAGTAACAAATGCAGTATACTGTCGAGACTGTTCATTGATTGGTATTTGGTGGTATCCACTGGCTAAATCGAGAACAGTAAACACTGTCCTTCCAGCGAACCGGTCCAGTTGGTCTTGTATATTCGGCAATGGGTATCTTTCTTTTTTGGTTACCTTATTCAGCGCACGATAGTCTACACACATGCGCATTTCATTGTTCTTCTTTTTTACCAAAACAATAGGGCTTGCGTAAGGAGAATTTGATTCTTCTATTACCCCTGCCTGCAGTAAATCACTTACAATGTTCCTAACTGTTTCTCGCTCAGACTGAGAGAGCCGATAAGGACGGTAATTAATAATTTTGTTTTCTGTTAGCTCAATATTCATTTCAATATCGGTAACACCAAGGTCTGTATTGTTCTTAGCAACACATTCAGAAAATTCATCCATAATTTTGTTTAACTCACTTCTATCCTCTTCAGTCAGCTGATTGCCAACATTGTGGTGGTGGTCGTCTACCACATTGATACCCGAAACATTTGGTTCAGCTCTAGCAAGGCATTGATTTTTATTCACAACAATATTATCTGCGGTCCTATTTAATATTTTAATTACAGCGGTGCCCATTATCATTTCAGCACTGTCACCCGGAACAATCGCTTCACAGCGTGGCTTGTTGTGTTTTGCTTCGTGAACATCTAACCTCCCTGATATTGGTTCATCTGTATAAACTACAATCTTATTCACACCAGGAGTCAAAGTTACCTTCTCGGCGGAGTTCAAAGTAATTTTCTTTGTATTTTCGAAAATGTTTTCTACGTTTTCACCAAAGTTGTCGAAAATACACAACTCTTTGTTCGACTTTATAACCAATATATTTTCTGATTCAGTGAATGGCTGTCCTACCATCACATCCACTTTCTGTATTTTATCAGGTACAACAAGTAATGTACTATCACGGATTACACCATCGACTTTTAACTTTGCCCTGACTATTTCTAGTGGTGAAGTTAGAGATCCACCATATCCTTTAATCATAAGGTTATTCTCAGCTTTGGTCAAGTCTAAGCATAGTCTCTCTTGTGCTGACTGTTTCATAGTGTTGCAAGCACTACCGAAATCGACATATGCTGTACATTCTTCATCGTTGACTTCCACCTTTTTATAGTATTTTTCATCTGACTTATCGGTGCATAATGTCATAATATTCTTTACATTTGAGACAGTCTTCTTTCTTTTTCGACACTCATCAACAGTATGACCAGGTATCTCACAGAAGGAACATTTCTTAGATTTGTTTCGTTTCTTGTAACAGTCTATCTCCAGGTGCCCAGTCCGATGACAAAAGTTACAGACTCTGTCATCTTTAGACTTAATAGTTTCATTTGTAGATGTATTTTGTGGTTTATTTTTCCCAGATCTGCATGTTCTGGCTTTGTGTCCCTTCCTTCCCCAAGTGTAACATGCACCGTCAACTCGACTTAGGTGCTCCCTTGATTTTCTCATCTCAGATTGAATACCACCGGGATGAATGTTTCCTAAGTAACTGAGTAGTGTTGTAGTATTCCGACAGCCCGCAGAAACAGCGCCAACTTCAATCATTTTATCTCCAATGGTTCCTATAATCGTTTCGGTAATTAGGTCATCTGGTAGACCACACGACATTCCAAGTCCTAATTTTTCATAATAAAATTTAATAGGATCCTCATCTATCCTTCTAACGTCGTTTACCAAGGAGCGCAACATCGTGGATTTATTTTTGGTGAAAGGAAATGCTTTGGACAGACGAGCATTCCAGTCGGACCACGATATATCGTAATCCTCTAGACGCTCGTACCAATTCTTTGCATAACCACGCAGTTTTGATGTACAATTACAAATTATTGTTCTTTCGTCCCATCCATAAATGATAGCGATAGACTCAATGTTACGAATCCATTGGTCTATGGGTACGGCGGATTTTTGAGGGTCAAATTCTGGTACGGCATCATTGCGCCCAATGTAGCGTATCTCTCGACTAGTTGAGGGGGTCGGTGCAACGCTATTAGCGCTAGCGCTACCGCTGGCTTCAAGCGACGTTGGAGTTGCGTCACTTCGAATCTGACGTACTAAACTTTCAAGTGCCTCAATTCTCTCGTCCCGGTGCCTAAGCTTCTCGGCAGTACGTTTTCTTCTTTTACTACGTCTATCATCACCACTGGAAGACGATGATGACGAAGAACCATCCCTTTTTGAGCGTTTTTTATGCCGCCCCATGTTAACTTTTGTAATAAAAGTTCTTCCGCACTAATATGTCACATAAAATAATCACTAAAGGTAAGTCTTACTATTCTAAAATTAGAATACGATAGCACAAGTAACACAAAGAATGTTCACAGTCTTAAAGTTCAACAGCTATATCACATAAGTAGTATAACTCTGTATAACCGAAATAATAATTCGAGGCACCTTGTACCTCGTAATCTTACGATAACTAACATTAACGATATAACTAACATTAACGATATAACATAACGATAATTAACATTCTGAGAATTGGTGAGCTCGTTTCACGAGCTCACCAATTCTCAGAATGTTAATGTAAACAAGCACAGCGCAACGGTGTAGAGTCCGTACGCTAATCGGTTCTTCCCCGAAGCGTATACGTCGCCGCCACCGCGCGGGTGACGTAATACGTCACAGAATTCACAAGTTTTTATTGTTCAGTTTTCACACACTTCACGATTAGATTGTTTATGAAAATAGTCACACACTAGGTAAAACAACGTAAAGTTCAAATCCCGCTTCTGACTATTAGATAAACACATAAATTTATACATAATATTTTATTTAATATTAGAGTACAATAGGTAGGTACGATGTAAGCGCGCGACCACACCGAGGGCTCTGTTCTAACTAGCTCGTATGCCTTTACACATACTAATACACACACAGAACGTGGCCCCGCACCGCGCCTCAGTTCTGCTAACTCTTGCGTTGTCTATCAATTATGACAGTTCATTTCGGAATGATAATCTTCTTGTTTGTTCACACCACTAAAGAGTAGTAGCGCATTAGGCACAAAGCCTTTTTCATTTCCGGCATGAACTATAATCCATCGTTTTCCCTTTGAGATGTCTGTTGTGAATCCTTCAGTTTCAATCGACTGCCAGCATTTTTTAAGCTTGTAGCTGGAGTGGATGTAGCTTTCATCCAAATATATTATATCCCTTTGAAGCTCTTCAGGCAAGTTTCTGTTTTCCATAATTAATCTTAAATATTATTCTCTTTTATGTGCAATAATAGGTTTTTCCATCAAAGCTTGTCTGTTCGTTTTACATTTTTTATATCGAAATCCAATCTTTTTTAGAAGTTTCCGCAAATGCTCCCGACTTCCGTCATAGTCGAGGGAAGGGAAGATCCCTTAATTGAACTAATAATTTACCAATTGTTGGTACCTCTTTCTTTACAGTATAAAAAAAATGAATTTTCTGCCGAATCGCACATGTGTCAAAGTCATCCAATACCTTTGGGGGACGACCCTTTCTGTGTTTAGCTGGTGTCGAGAATTTCCCATCGTTTTCCATGCCGTGTTACACAATTCTGCGCACTGTGCTTACAGAAACACCTAAAACAAACAAAGCCTGGTATTAACATAAATTATAGATACAACTTTAAATTTGTGCTTTTCTCTTTTTATAATTATAACCACTGTCAGTCCGACGAAAGAAGTCCCGCGGAAAACATGTTCATAACGTGAAAATATTGTATAATTCTTTTTCTTTCCATTTAGTCGGTTGCTTCAACAAATATGGTGTAGCAAAAAATGTATTTTTTTAACATGCAATTAATTACATTAATTGTTTTTGTTTTACTATCAACGTTGTTAAGTCGCGCTATAACTTCAACGGTGTTTGTTATCTTAGCATAACCTCAAAAATGATAGACAAATAATTTGTAAATGATATTTAGTTAGAAAATTTTGCTCCCTGAATATATTAATCGTATGTAATTAACGTTTAGTGCAACTTTCAATAGTTACTTACCAGTAAAATCTGCTGTACGTTTATAAGCATCTTTGAAGTTGGACAGCAGCTTTCAGCTTGAAATTCGGCCATACACCGCATGAAAACTTTATAAGTTATTTCACGGGCACCTCCACGAATGACCTTGTTCATGATACGTCACCGTTTTCCTGTCCTCACTCAGAAATAACACACAAAAACCAAAATTCTAACGAAAAACGAAACCGATCGAGAAAAATTGACAGCTCAAGTACTCATTTTAGACGTTGCCAGTAAATGAAAACATTTTAGTTCCCAAATATTTAATTTCTACTCTTTTATATTGTACTGTACAACGCTCTGTTTGAGTTTGAGGGGAGGTAATTCCATTTGGTTTTTCCATAGCCGTCAGTTTGCTCTCAGCTGATGAGCTATGTTTGAAATATTGAACAATTGCTTTAACCCGATCTAATTGTCTTTTAATATTATTTAAGCTATGTTGAACTACGAGGTTTACTGTGTGAGCGAAACAAGGGAAATGGCGCCAACTTGTTAAGTGAACGGCTGCCACATATTTGCCGCATTATCTGTTATCATTCCTGTAATTTTATTTGATATGCCCCATGTTTCAACTTCATTTATCAAAAAATTAAATAAGTTTTCTGCCGTGTGCCGTTCGTCAAATTCAATGCAGCCTAATAAAACCGACTTAAGCAACGAATTCTGGTCAATATAGTGAGCTGTCAGCGCAACAAAACTCGTGTTACTTGTAGATGTCCAGCCATCAGTGGTTAAACATATCGCATCAGCTTCTGTTTTTAACTGTAGTAGAACTTTATCTTTGGTCGTTTGATAAAGTTTAGGTATTAAGCTGGAAGATATAGTTTTGCGAGTAGGTAATGTGTATGTGGGCAATATAGATTTAAAAATATTTTTAAATTCTTCCTCTTCAACTATTGCAAACGCATGATAGCCCTTGACAATAAATTTTACAATTTGTTCATCACGCTTCTTTGATTTGCTAATTGGTAATGGTCTCGTAGACACAGCGAAATTATTGATTTTTGACTGAACTTGCAATTGCGTGGTTTGGCGAACAAATGGGGCTGCCGCCGCCAGTGCAGTTTTATCACATGGAGAAGGTACTCACTTAGTGTAGAAGTAGAAGGCACACTATCTGTTCCTATAGCGTTTGATTCTGTACATCTCGGTAGGCCAATCTGTGCTTGGGGATGTTCACTTATAGGTTGCTCAATAGATACAGTCCCATGTAGTTTTTTCATATGCCTAGTTAAATTACCTGTGCCACCACCAGAATAGCTGATTATTTTCGAGCAGTTCTCACATTTTTCCTTATCTTTGTTTATTACAGAAAAATGATTCCAAATTTTACTCCTTTTCTTAGCCAGAGCTGACATTTTAAGTTATTAGGTAATGACAAAATTTAAAAAATAACACGACTGAAACTAAATATGTGCAGTTAAATTAGGTAAGCTAATGTTAATTTCAATATTCACATTCACACATTCATGCAAAATACATAAACACCAACACCAAACAGTTTCCCTATTTTAATAAGCAATCACTCGCAATATAATGTCTTAAAAACCACTAAAACAAGCAAACAAAACAACACCTGAATATTGCGATCCGATTTTCACATTCGTGTCGCGACTCGCGGGTCATAAGTTACTAGTGCAACTGATCGGATCTCTTCAAACAAAATTCAATCACGCGATCGATAGCTTGCGGCTCAGCGTCGCGAGCTATCCTGTACAACCCGGTTTCTTTTGGAGAAAGAGTGAGGTGTATGAAAGTGCAATATCATGTATGTAAACGAAAGAGATAGAAGACATTTTGCTTGTTACGTCTTGTTGTGTCATTGAATGCACGACTCAATCGATTGTACGAGCACGCAATTAGTTACCATAACAGTATGAAAATAAAGTCCGATTTGGTTTATTTTGTTACCTGATAATCGAGTCAAATAAGATCGGGTGCTTTTGAAATTCGTGATTCTATCACTCGGGTACAGGTTGCAATCGAATCAAAAAGATTCGATCAATCGTGAACGACACAGGTCTAGTGCAAACTTACTGGAATGTTTGGATTCATAATGACGTTTGATATTGTATTCTTTTACCACAGAAATTGATTCGTAACATACGAGGCAAATGGGTTTTTCCCCAACACAGACGAATAAATATAAGTTTTATCTTGGAATGATCTGTGTTCATCAGTGACCTTGCGTTTTCTACCTGTACTGGCTGTCATCACACTCGTTTGATACCGAAAACTCAAATCGCAACGTGTTTTAAACGCAATGAGCGAGGGAATGAATAAAGTACGTGCGCGCTGCAGTGCGATGCAAACGTGACTGCCCGCTCCCCTCCGCACCGCCACTCGTCAGGGGAGGTCCCGCGCGTCTCGCTACTTGAGTATGTAGTGTGGTGTGTGTATGTAATTGTAGGTAGGGGTTGAACATAAATTCGGATCACGCGCGTTAATTTCCTTCTTTTAAAGTCGGTTTTAATGTGTAAATAGGCAGGCCGCCAAGGAGGCAACCGCGGGCCGCAAGCGACCCTTGCTATAGAGGGTAAATTGTGCAGTATGTGGAATTTTCTAAGTCTGAATCAGAAACATAATATATAATATCTGCGTTTTCATTATCACATTGGCTGGAGCTCGGGCCAGCCTGTGTAGTGGTCCTATCAAGGATAACACAACTGTCCATCTCGTTACGGAGTTTCCTCATTTTAATCATGTTAGCGCCGTTATCAGTTGTAAGGCAATTTTTTTTTTGTAATTTCCGTGTTGATACGGAACCGCCGAAGGTTGTACACCAGTAAATCTTTGAGGTGCTCGGAAGCATGGCGCTGAAAATTTTCGATCACTCCTATATTTCTTAATACAAGCTGGCCTTCCAATAAATATTGACAATTAATCCCCATAAGACTACTCGTTGCAAGCGAAGCGATGTCTATTTTCCGCGATATAATTTTATCTTGTAACGTAAACGCTAATTCATCTCTCATTTTTGTAGCCAATAAGCGCACATTTTTTTTTTAAATATTGGTGGCGTTAATAGTGCTGGTATTTTCGGGTATCATAGATAGCAAATTTTGGAATACTTTATCAGTAACCATTGAAAACGGATGACCATGAACCGGCCACCAAGTTGGTACATTCTTAAAGCACACTGTCAGATATAGTAGTCGACTTAGTGGCCATATCGAGATCTTGTCGATTATTATTAACTTCTTCGACTTATTTATGTATATCTTTATGCGCATGCTTTAAATGTTTAAGTAAATTTGCGCCATGCTGCGTCTGCAAGAGAAAAAACATGCAAAACAAACTGGCAGTAATACAGAATTAGAACACAGAAAAAACAGAATTTGTGTCGTCTCGAGTCTTTTTAGAGACACAGTTTAGAACAGCACCCAGCAAAGTTGGTTCCGAACATATGCAACGGGAAATTCAAATAAAAAAAGGGAAATGGTATGTATGACATTTTCAGTTCATTCAGTTTTGTGAGTGGCGCAATAAGTGTACGTCACAATTACGTAAGTAAGTTATTATTGTTCTTGAGAATTAGCACAATTAGAAACTTTGATTAAAACAATAAAAAAACTCGCATTTATTTTATTTCGATCAAATTTTCAAATTGGGATTATTTAAAAGCAAAATAAATACATACCTACTATAATCGACACCTCTGGGCTCAAAGGTCGTAAAGGACAAAATGCAACTTTTCAGGAGAAGCAAAAAACGAAAAAAAAATCGTATTTTTACTCTAACTTTTTTGTTTCTTGAGCTATTTAAATGAAACTTTGGAAAAGTGCTTAGAATTCATAGTACTCTCTTGGGCAGTATTACAATTTTACCCTAATGCTTTATTTATCGAGATAGATTTCCTTTACGACCATAAATTTAAAAATAAATGTCCTTTACCCCCTAAAATTTTCATCTTATGATTTTAGCTTAGGGCGTAAATCTACTTTACTGAGCAAAATTAATCAAAGTAAGGAAATAATGGACAAGTGCAATATTTTTTAGGTTCTAAAGGATCACCCGCTAAGGTATTCTAAAAGGATTAATTGATAATTAAACTTAATTATTAAATGGATCACGTAATTTTTAAATATATTGTTACGAGCTGGGTATGGGATAAATTAATTTCTACCAATCAGACAATTAAATAACTTTATTAAACACAAAACACTTAAAACGTAATCACAAATACACTACTGATCACTATTCGCTTAGATATCGCACTTATAGATCACTTCGATTCGCTTCGTTGTATCGCCTAAATCGGACTGACTCATCGTGTTTTTTTTTTTTTTTTTTTTTTTTTTTTTTTTTTTTTTTTTTTTTTTTTTTTTTTTTTTTATGAAACGGGCATCTCGCAGTTTTGACCACTAAGGTCTTGGCTGCTTAACCGGACTTTCCTGTGGGTGCCTTAAGCTGCTACACTCAAAGCCTCCAGCCAGGGGAAAAAAACTAAACTAAATTAAAACTAGGCGAACGCTCGCTAAGGGCACCCCCTGTGGGGTACGAGCCTCGGCTTAGGGCGTCGCTGAGGGGAGGACAGCAAGAAGGGACAGGCTGGATCAAAATTGGTTTAAATCATGATTATTATGCGGGGTAGTTTAAAGCTACGTGCTCAGCGGCAACAACTTGCTGGCACCTCGTTTTCGAGCAAGGGTCGGGGAGGAGTATAATTTACTCAGGGACACGGTCGCGGTCGCAAAGGACCTCGGCGGCGAGGTCGGAATGACGGGAGGCGTCTGTTCTTGTGTATTGTGCTGGTGGCCCTATTCTGCTCTTGGAGGAGAGTGATGGGATCATCAGGGTCGGAAAGGACATGCCTCGGGCGGCGGATCTGACTAATTCGGGAAGGGACATAGTTGGCTGCTTCGACAACCAAGGGGTTGCGATGTCTAGGAGCGGAGTCAAAGTAACGCTTGGACATGCGTTTTAGGAACTGGTGAATCGTAGGGATTCTACAGTCGAGATGGAGGATCTCGTTTCTGACATAGAAGGGAGCTCCCGTGGCTTTACGGAGGAAACGGTTCTGCAAAGCTTGCAACCTATGGATGGAATGGGACTTGGCGTGGGCGAATACTGCACCCGCATAGGTCATAATGTGACTCATCGTGTGTCGGCTCTCTGCTTTTATACCGCCAATATTCAAGAACATTCCAGCTATGTGTAGAACGGTTCCAGAAAAACATCAACAAATAAACATTACCAGGAAATACAAAAGTAGTAGGTATAAAAAATAATAACCTACTTGTACCGAATAAAGAAATAGGTACTTTATGCCCTCGGCGTACGGTCGAAATTACAATGACGAGTTCTAATATTGTTTATAAGTAGTTACCTACTTAACTTCAAACTAATAATAATGGAATGCTTCTCGAAGTTTTTAGCGTAAACACACTGTAATCCGTGCTTTCTCGAAAGATCTCGTACGTACGACGTAACAATATTTATGTGTACTATACTAGGTACTATATTTTCTTTATTAATCATGAAATAACATAATCATACAAATAAAACGTACATTTTCGTAATCAAATTGAGATCGTTTATTATTTTCTATATGTGAACACAAAGCTTTTATAATAATTATCTATGAAATAATAATTATAGATTAAGATTGTAGTAATTAACGTCGTTTTCCTTACAAGTCCTTTTCTCCACTCCCTTCTTTTTTTCTTTTGATTTGTTTTTCTTCTTTAATCAACTTTATTTGTATAATCTCAATCAGTTTGATTAGAAGATGAGAAATAATGAGTAAATAAGTCATCATCATTCTGATGATTTATTTACTCATCTTCAATATCATTTTCATCATTCTCTTTGGCCGTTACGTTTATAGTCTCACGTAGCTCGGAATTGCATGGAAGTTCCCTGTATTCGTGAGATCTTTATACTTAGCAGCGGCTATTGGTAATCTTCTGTTATATAGCTGTTTCACTGCATCCATAGCAATCACTGGTTCATTGTTAATCTGGCTTTTATACCCTTTGTACTTTCCCTTCCCCTTTCCTTTATCTGAGTATTTCTCAAATAATGTTATAGAATGAGTCTCTGCTTTATCTTCCATAGAGTATTTGACGGACATTTTGTCGTTATGCTTTTTTTTAATGTGCCGACTCTGATGTTTTTAAATTTGATATTTTTTAATGTCTTTGGCGTGAATGTATTTAGAGCTAATTGATCAAAATTTAAAAAGTCAGAATATTCCATGACATTGACTTGGTAAGGTCTTGGTCTTTTGCGGGCCGATTCAAAATATGTGGGCCACTGTGTTTTCGCACTTCCCTTTCTATAACTGCATGAACTGTATCGACGGGCATGTATGTATGGCCCGGGAGTAAATAGTTAATTTGAATGACCTCCAAATTAATTGCTGATTTCAAAAATTGATTCATGGCAGCCAATACAATTTTATTTTTGTTTTGACCACAACACGAATCACAGTACATCAACAGATGTTTTACGCCCATTTTATCCTTTTCTTCAAGATATTTCGTTAAGAAAGTTGCAATTTCATTACTCCCTCTTTTGCCATTACATTCCCCCCATGTATAACAATTAAAATCCTGTGTGCGACTTTCATAAATGATGAAATTAAACACGGAATATTTTCTGGAATAGTATAATATCATACTTTGTCCATGTGGCGTGTTCAACACTTTTTGTAGGTCAAAGCCGCAGGTGATCGTTTCATTGTTGGGTGAATTTTAAATCTCTTATAAGTAGATGTTTTCTCTTTGAGATGGGAGTTCAGCAGCTCTTTGTCCTTGTCGTTCATTTCGTCTTTATTATTCTCTGCTTTGACGCAAGTTAGACATTTATCTTTTATAGGTACGTGAAAGCTTATATTATACTCTTTAAAAATTGTTCGAAATGCGTTTTCACTTAATGCCTGCTTTTCCTGTTCAGTACAATATTTTAAATACATTTGATATAAATTACTTATATTTTTCATTTCTTGAGGAAGATAAGTTCTATTAGTATTTTTTCTATTGTAGTGCGATGGGACTGCTGGCAGCTTTTCAATAAAGTTCTTTGTAAACACTTTAGTTTCTTCGGTATATTTTTGGAGTACGTTAGGTTTTCGAAAATCTTCTTGGGCCATGTCCTCTTTGGCATGTTCTAAGGTGTAAATATTAAAGGAGAAGGGAACTACTCCATACAGTCCTGGGCCCAGGTGTTAACTGAATCAAACTAGCCTTATTTGTAAGAGAATATAATAACAAGGCCTCACTGAAAATTTGGTGAAATTTGGCTATCCAGGAATCAAGTTATATGAAATATAGTAAAAGTGAGGTTATATTATAACATTGCAGTTTTTTATGTTTTTTACGAAATACTTTTGAATGGCTTTGGTTGTGTTATGGTTTTATGCATGGAGCGTGTGCAAAGAGTCAAAGATCTGACACGTTTGGCTCTCTCGCGCCCCGGACAGTCGCTATAGTCGAAGACAAGTTTCTTCATCCAATATCCTGCACTTAGAAGCAGTAGACACCTACCTTTTAAAAACTATATCTTGCCCAACTGAGATACCATATTATGCACATTACATGGGCACAGCAGCCTACAGTCCTTTTACCTACAATGCAATTACAATAATACCCTAATATTGAATCTCGTCCTCTTCGACAGCTGTCAACTAAAATGTAAACAAAATATGTTTTGCGACTTATATGGCGGGATTGTATTCGACCCCGCAGTAACCAAGAAGTATTTGAAGCCGACAGCTGTCGAAGAAGGCTGCTGTCTACCTCGGTGCACACTTCTATGATGAACCCATCAGTTCCCCGCATATGTTCACCAAAATAGAATAGAATAGAATTTTCTTTATTCGAGTAACCAAGACTCAACAAGATTGTTAGTAAAACTTACGACTATGTTAGTAAGTACTGACACACAAAAACATGGAAAACAATACAATCAATAACGGTTGGTCACCGCTGCGACATCCCATGAGAGAGGGCACAGCAGTGACCCACGTATTCACAGTCCAGGCGACTCGCAACCATGCTTAATACACTGTTGGAGCTGTCCCACAACCTGCGCACCAGGGAAGCGCACCTTTTACGCATTGTTGCGTAAAAGCAATCTACATGCGCATCTGCAAACATCCCTGACGCACTATAGAAACGGGGCAGCCCCACCAGTATCCTAAACGCATTGTTATATTGAACGCGGAGAGCGCTATACGATCTTTGCGTATATCTAGCCCACAGGCTGCACGTGTAAAAACTAGTACAGTAGGCTCGAAAGAGCGTGATTTTTACAGGAAGTGAGCATCGTGCAAACCTGCGAGCCAGCATGTTAGCTCTAACCGACAACGCCCTCCGCTCCCGTTCAATGTCATCATCGTCTTTGAGGTTGGGAGTCAATATATGACCAAGATACTTAAACCTGTAGACCCTCTGCAAAGGTGTACCATAAAGTAATACAGGCGGGACCGCATCAGGGCTTTTACCCCCATCCTCAAAGACCATGACCTCCGACTTTTTAGTGTTGTATGCTAAGCCATGAACTTTAGCATACGCCTCACATTGAGCAACCAATTTTCTCAAGCCGCAGACTGACGCACTCAGCAGTACCATGTCGTCCGCGTAACTGATATTATTGACGCAGGTACCGTCTATATAACATCCGAGCCTGGTACTGCTGAGCTCGCTAATCAACTCGTTCACGTAAAGGTTGAAAAGCGTTGGTGAGCTCAGTCCACCCTGCCTCACCCCACACTCCAACCCGTAAGGACGAGAAAATGCCCCAGCCCATCGTACTGTGTTGATCTGGTTTCCATACCAAAACTTTAAAATGTTAACAAGTTCTGTGGGTAAATTTATCCCCTCTAATTTACTCCACAACATATCATAGGAAACCAGATCAAATGCCTTTGACAAGTCCAGGAAGCAAGCATAAATAGGCGTCCCTCGTCTCGCATAATACGTCACAGCATGCTTAAGACACAACACCGCACTCTCTGTTGATAACCCAGCTCTGAATCCGAACTGGTTATCATGAATAGTAGTACAACTACTTAATTGTGTATTAAACATGCTGTCAAATACCTTTGAGATCCCAGTAGCTAATGAAATGGGCCTATAGTTACCGCTGTCGGCGAGGTCACCAGTTTTGTTTTTAGCAATTGGCACTACCACTGTTCGCATCATCTCACTGGGCAGGTAACTATGACTCATACAAAAGCCATACAACATAGTAAGCACCCTGGGTAAGTGAGGGCCAGCATGTCGTAGGTGCTCGATGCTAAGCCCGTCATGACCGGGGGACTTACCCCTTGACATACGTCTAATAGTCCGAGCAATCTCCGGGGATTTAAATTTTACCCCTCTTTCCTTGCCAGGCACAACATCGAGCACCGACCGTGGGGGTCCTAGAGGAGATTTTACAAGAAATGCTTCTTTAAAAAGATTTGCAATATCCTCAGGCTCACTCATGCCACCGACGCTCATAGGAATTCCTGGTCTGGTTTTCAATTTATTCGTGTGTTTCCAGAAACCTTGAAAATCATTTTTAGCATAGTGTGAGGCTAGAATGTCCATTTTAACTTGATCTTCATGATCCTGGCACCACTTTAACTTTGACTTGAAGACTTTTCTAGTCTCACGCATTTCATTATAAAGTAACCCAGTAGAAGGTTTGCCATACCACGTCCACAATATAAATTTCTGCCTAGCCTCCCTATGAGCCTCTGCAACATGTTTGTTCCAGCCAACTATAACCCGCTTAGAGCACCTATTGCCGCTTTCCCGGCCTATCACAGCAGCCTCACCTAAAGCATGTACGATGTCTCCATACAGTTTCTCAATAACAATCCTGTGACTAGGGTTGTTACACATACGGTCACAGCATTCACCAAGTTCGTGTGGGAAGTCAATTAGTTTTAATCTTTCATGACATTCACGCTGATAGGCTTCTATCTGATTTAGACTTCTCTCTCCCCACACAACCTTGTTCACATTTACAACATTTACATATTTCTTTGGCAGCATAACATTCAAGTCACATTCTACTACCAGTGGCAAGTGGTCTGACCAAAGCACATCATAAACTACATACACACTCCTGACGGAGGCCACAGCCGCTTCTGTCACTATACAGTGATCCAGCCACCTCTTTGACCCATGAGCCTCACTCAGGAATGTATATGTGTTTGAACTTAAACCTAAAATTTTTGTATCAATACATGTCCATGATTGCTCGGCACAATAGCCGGCAAGTTCATCATAAAATTGCTCATACGGGTGCGCATTAAAATCTCCAAACATGTAAACATAATTTACATTACAGTTATCAATTATGGCACTCACCGAGCTCAAGATGTCCGTAAAATCCGTTAAATTTGACACAGTATCCGTAGGCATGTAAACACTTAACACTAAGAAAGATTTATCCTCAATAAGAATTTTCACTGCACAAATGCGTGGGTTACCGCACTGAACAACAACCACATCATGGAAAAGACGTTTTCTCCACAGCAGGGCAACACCACCATGCGGTCTACCGCGAAGAATTCCCGCTGACGTGTCTACTGCTGATACTCCAGTACTGCTGAACTCATCACTTATTGTGTCAAGAAACGAGATTTCCTCAGGCAGTAACCATGTTTCCTGCAGCGCAATCATATCCGATTGTTTACATAGTTCACGAATACTCTGAGCGGAGCGTTTGACATTTTTACAGTTAAAACTCACGAACTTGCAAACACTATCTTTACTCAACATTATTACTACGTTGTGCGCCGAATACCTTTTCGGTAGATGTATCGCTTACACGTTTCGGTCTGTAGTTAACAAAACGTCGAAATACAATTCCTTGTGGCCACAACTTATCATCCAATAATAATTGTAGCTTACTCTGGGACACAACAAACTTGTACGCATTGTGTTCACATTGCCGCTTAATATTAATTCTTTCTAGGCTCACTTTTTCCGCAGTTCTCTTTTCAATATAACAAATTATATCCGACTCTGAAGTGTCCCTATGTACATTAGATATAAACATAGGTATTTTCCTGTCAGCCGATCTGAATTTCTCCTCAGATTCAAGTACACTAGTACCAGTTTTCCCTCTAAGCCTATCTTTATATTTTTGTTTCTTATATTGCACTATCGTAAAACCATTATTAGTTTCAACAGCTGCAACGCTCGCATACGACGAAGGTGGTGCCATCGACGACGCATGAGTCATCGCTTCACTCAGCTGTCCATTAGGCTCGTTGCTGATAACGGTAACGATGACACATCGGCTCGGTCTCTTTTTCCTGTCGCGCGAATCGTGCCGTCTCTGTCGCCGTTGTGGGATTCGCAACGGTTGACCGTTGGAGAATGTGTTTCAGAACTACACTCCATCCGAATTATGTTAATATTCGGCCAACTATTATGATTTTGTTGATGATTTGCTCCAAATAATAGCTGATCCGAATACCCCGGCGTGTCTTCTTGAAACATGCATACAGTATTGTTATCACTGGACGCACTTCTCTTTGTGTTAACATTTGCGGCCGCGCACGGTAACGACAGCAATTTCATGTTACACTCTGTTTTTACGCTTTGCAGCTCATCTTGAGTCACATAGGAAGATTTAATTTGATCAATCTCCGCTCTCACTGTTACTAAATCCTTCAGCAGCTTTGATACATCCAGATGATCGAATGTGATAGGAGGTAGCTTCTCGAGATCGCGGGCTACAAACACCGGTAAAACATCAGGCTCAGTCATCTTAAATATAGCAATGATGTCGTTCAACACCCTATTATCCTTGCCTTTTCCTTTGCGAACAGTGCTACGCACCTCAGATGACAACTAGTCTCATCAGCGATCGACACTTTGTTTTGAATATAAGCTAATAGCTCATCAATAACAATATTACACGAAACACACTTTACCGTATCCGTCATTTTGCTAATTGCGCACGGGCAGCGCATCAACCGATAAACGCGAGTGCAGGTAATAAAATAGGACCGTGCCTGCTTTAATTGATAAGTACCCAAGGATACAAGAATTAATTCATCATATGACAACTCTCGAGGAGGTAGTGTTGTTGTGTTCTCTGTATCTGATGTATAGGATTTCTAATAAAAAAAAGAGAAAAAGATGGTGGATTCGAAACTATCTTTTGCAAATAGGAAATTTGATGAGTGATCTCAGAATGGGGGATGGATCATTTGGTAACTTTACGAGAATGTCGAAAAGTGATTTCGAACATCTTCATGAAATGATGTGTCCATCAATAGCCAAAAGGGAAACAAATATTCGTCAGCCAGTTTCACCTCAAACGAGGCTGGCTATTACATTACGGTATCTTGCAACTGGAAATTCATACAGTTCTCTTTCATACACATTCAGAGTATCAAAACAATTGATTAGCAAAATCATACTAGATGTATGTTAAAAACTAATTAACTCACTATCAGCATATGTCAAGGTAGGTACAAGAACACTATTTGTGTAATCAAGTATTTTAATAATAAAAAAAACACAAAAAACAGTATATGCTATTGTGTTGATTCATCACTGAGATAGTTAACTAAGTTTAGTATAGCCGAATCTTCTGTTTCGTCTTGTATTGCATCTAGTCTATTTGTTTCCTGTCTCTCAATTTCTCCTATTTCTGTTTCCTGGACATTATTTGGTGTTGATGATGGATGAGAAGATGCCGTTTGATATCCATATGTATTATATCGTCCCATTTTTAATTCATACAGTATATTATTAATATGGTACTTTGCCTGTGTCACGGCTTGGTCATCTTTAGCACTTCTTAATTCAGCAGCAATATATTCATCATAAATATCAAATGGATCCTTCTTCTCCTTTTCATCCATCTTTTTTTTCGCACTTTTCAAAACCTCTAATATTTCACTCGATTCATCCGTCTTATTTCTTTTCCTCGAAGATGTAAATGTTGAAGCATTTGATGTAAGACTTGGTCATTGAGATGGCTCTAACTCCATACCACTTTCAAGTGCATTGTTTTCATCTACCTGTAAATTATCATCTTATTATTATTTTTTATATTTGTAGGTTCCAAGTTTGGAGCAGGAATGGAAACAAATAAGTCGTGAATTCGAAATACGATGGAATTTTCCACATTGCATTTGATGGGAAACACGTTTTGATTGTGGCGCCAAATAATCTGGAAGTGAATACTACAATTAAAAAAATCAGTTCAGCATGGTACTTCTGGCAATTGCAGATGGCAATTGGACGTAGTTATGCAAACTAGAACTAACCCACAACATATCAGTTTTGAGATAATTAGGTTTTTGTTTTAAAGGTGCGTAGAAAAAAATAGGTAAGTTTTATGAGATAAATAACTTAACAACGTTAAAGGACTGTATTAGCAAGAATATAGGAAAACTACATAATTCAATTTTATGACAGTTTAGTGTTTATTTATGATCAAAAACCTGATGGTTCCTTATAGCAAAATTATTGTGTTGTGGTTTGGTTCTTTGTTGATTTTTTTTAGGAATAATAAATGTTATATAAATGGTTTATTCATATTTGTTTATTGCAACTTGAACATACGAACAATTTATACTACTTTTACACACAGAAATGGTTAATAACTAAACAATTATAGCAGTCAAAAATCACTATTATTCATCATCTTGTACATAAAGTTACTTAAGCAGCATCTTCAACTTCTACTTCAAAATCAACAGTACCAGAAAACCCATCTATGTCGTCTTGAACTGTTGAATTTCCGGTTAATTTTTTATAATATTCTTGAGCATCATCTGGTATAAGATGTAGCAAACTTTTTAGGTCATTCAGCTTTGCTTCGGGAATAGGTTTTCCATTAGGCCAAAGCGGATCCATTACTTGTTTCGCTAATAGCCCCGTATTTCCTCGTAAACTTTTCTTTATATTTACTTCTATATGTTCATCATCCAAGTTTGATCGCATAAAAATCGAAAACTCATCTTCTTTTTTGAGCATTATCTCTTTTGTATTAAGCCAAGACACTTTAGAGCCATCAGTAGCTTTCTTCCTGTTTGTTATTTTCTTTTCTAGGTTAGCACTTGACAAAAAATCTTCCGTTTTCATTCTCTGAACTTGCATCGGTTTATTCTTCTTGCATACCTGCATTATTTGCATATAGTCCTCTGGCGTATATAATCTTTGTTGTAATTTTAAAGCACATTCTATTCGGCCAAAATCAGTATCGTTCGGCAGGAAACAGTGACCGGATTCTAAAAAGCGTAGCCTGATTGTTTCGAGTGTTGGGTGATCGTTTAATAAAGCTTTTAGCATCAACGTTAGTTGAATATTTCGGTTTTGACCTCCGCAAGAGTCACTCCAAAGTATTAAGTTTTTCACGCCGCTATCGCCAAGCCTATCCATTACATGCTTATATAAACAGGAGCCTACTTCTTGAGATCCCCTTCCCGCTTCACCTTCCACCCAAACATTACAATGGGCCTGGTCATCGCTTCCTGAGTGGATTCCTAAATTGTACACCCATAGCTGCCTTTTGTAGAATACAATATTAGTTGGTATACGCGGAAGGGGTAGGGTTTTTTGCAGGTCGAATGTTATTGTTTCAGTGAATCGATCTTCTTTAGCTAATTGCATATCATTTTTTAGTTGCTGTTGCAGTGCTTTTGCTTTTTGAAAGTGTTCCCTGTGAGCACTATCCAGCAAAGCCTTTTCTTCTTCAGAGCCTTTTAATTTTTTGCTAGAAAAGTAGTCGCATTTGTTACATGTATCCTTTTTTAAAGGTTTTGTGCGAAGATTGAACTTCGTAAGGAACACGCGCTTTACTTTTGAAAAAGAGAGCACCTTTTTCCCAGCCAATTTTGCTTCATCTTCGTATAACTTATAAATTGTAGGGAGAGTCATATCAGATCTCAAAAATTTTGCATCGTTACAATCTGCTCGCCGATAGTGCGAAACATATGTAGGCAGTTTTCGAATGACATTTATGATAAACTCTTCGCTTTCATAAGTTGCTTTATTGTGTCCTCCTTGGGAACCTCGTTTATCTGTTATGCAATCGTCGCGTTTTTTGCACAGAGAAGTATTTACCCTTTTGGATGTTGTCTGAAGAGTGTTTAAAAAAATTTTCTTGCAAACAAGTACATCATTTAGATGATATATTCGAGTAAAGGACTTTTTCTTTGAATTATTACTATAAGCAGAAACGTATGAACGTTTTATTGGGTTTTCCTTCATACAAGCTGCAATAAACATATTTTGAGCTGCATACGTGCCCAAAGCATAGAATTTTTGGAATTCGGATAATCTTTTCTCCTTCGAAATCTTCTCTTGACATTTTTTTGGACAGTTACAGTTATAATCTAAAAATGGCTTTGGTTCAATTCTTTGTTTCCTAGAGTTAACATAAGGCAGATTTTGGTACTTTCTCTTCTTCCTTTCTTCTCTAGTGTGATCACCATACTTTCTCTTTCTACCCTTTTTTGGCCTACTTGAAGGAGATCTAGTTGCTTCAGAAATGTTCTCTTGCAAGATTTGATTAGAACGGATAGAAGTTTGAGTTTCAGTCTCATCAGTATTAGTTTCATAAAATAAGTCTGGTATAGAAGTAATCAGTGATTCTGATACTCCTGAACTGTTATCACTGCCGCCAGTATAACTTTCCTCAACAAAATCCGGGTCCAGTACTGAGTCGTCGTCATCAAATATCACTTCAGTTCTATTGGAAGATGCCGGTGAAACTATTGGATTGTTCTCATTAATATTAAACATATTTTCGGAAGCTTCGCAGTCATTTTCAAAGTCTTCCGTTAAAATATTAAATATATTTGCTGTCTCTGGTGACATTGAACGCACAGGTGATGACGGAGGATCGGAATGGGTGCTTTGATTGGACCTTGGTCGAGACACAGGTGTGATCCTTTTCTCAGCAATGGTTTCATGCAGCGTAACATGAGGTTCAGAAGGTTTTATATACTGGTTAATGTTAGGAGAGGGGTTAGTAGATTGTTTTTCATGCATTATTACATTGTAATTGCTAAGTGGTCTAGGTGTTAACGGAGAATAGGGTGGAGGCTCTATACTTTTTTCTTGAACACCTTCATGAGATCTAATGTTAAAATACCTCGAGCACCCCATGCCAGAAAAAAGCAGTTCGACACTCTTCTCGCAACTGACTTCATCAGTCGGAACTTCATGCTCACTTAGGCGATTGGTATCGGCATAAGGCAAAGCTGCAGAAGAAAGAAAAGTATTACCTGCTGATTTAATTTTATAGAGTATTAAACAAGTAGTGCAGTAAAAACTGCCAGTAACCGACTTCAATTCCTCCTCCATAACTCCAGAAGTAAGAGTGGTTATCCTTATCTCAAAATACCAAAGATTTTATTACGATTGGTTGAATAGCTAAGGCGTGAAAGCGAAACAAATAAACTCACATTCGCCTCCAAGCACAAGTAAGTAATATGTAGATACATATACAAATTAAGATTTGAGGATTAAAAATAAAACTGAAAACAACATGCTGCTGAAATATGCTCGCATTTAGAAAAGCAAAAGCTTCATTCACCTAAACAAGCTCATTCAAACTGTTTAGCTTGTACTGCATAAATACTCAGGAATATAGTTGTTATTAAAAGACAGTTTTAAGCTAACAAAATAAAATATTAAAGCTCATCACCTCTGGATGATTTTAAATCTTACGTAAATAATAGCTATACTTTAGTCTAAGGTTCCGTTTTTTCGGATGAAGCCCTATAAGTATGTGCCATTTAACAAGAGAAAAAGTCATTGCTGTTTCCCTTATATTTCTTCACGCGAATCAAAATAACGACTAATGTATCATATTTCCGTGGCTAAAAAAGTTAAGGATCACGATAAACGTCCATTCAGGATGTTAAGGTTGAAGCTCCAGGGTAGCCCGCGAAATTCAAATTTGCGAAGGTTTTTTGCAAATTGCGGGTTAGTATCGGGTATTTTGATAATAAAAGGGACGAAGGCGCCAATGGCATGTATGTATTTACACGATTATACCCATTAAAACCATCAACATGTCTCTCATACTCAGTCTAAATGTCAAACGTCAAGTTTTTAGTAAAATGGCACATTTAACATTTAAACTAAGTTGGGGAGATATGTTGATGGTTTTAATGGGTATAATTTTGTAGATACGTATATGCCATTGGCGCCTTTCTGCTATTTATTATCAAAATACCAGATACTGACCTGCAATTTGCAAAAAAACGTTCGAAAATTTGAATTTCGCGGGCTACCCTTGAGCTTTCACCTTAACTAGCTATATTTTTGTTTTTGAAAGAAAAAACGGCCATAAATGTAGGTGGGTTAATGACCTTTTTTCTCTAGTTAAATATCGTATACTGTATGTTAAAATTAAGTGGGTATTTTGTGCTGTATAGTAACTTACCCGTTTTTAACTTCTTTGGAGGACTACTATGTGGAGAATTCTCAATAATATCTGCAAAAAAAAATTAAAATAGGTATAAACAAAAATACTTGTGTTGTTTAGCAAAATGAGTTCGTGTTGTTAATTTTTACAATCTACCTACGATATACCGTGACTTTAGATATATAGAACTTAATCAAATATCATTGCATGTTTAAGCCTGTAGTTATCAATAAAATAAAATCCTTTGAGGTTAGAACAACAAACTGATATAGTAATTATTTACTTACCTACACCACTGTGGTTTTCATCTTCATCTGAGCTATTTTGTAGGCAAGCACTTACAAGTGCCCTTGTACGAGCACTCAACCTTTTATTCATTCTTTTTTTAAATACCCAACATCAAAGCACAGTAGAAAATGTACAAGTGAATGTGTCAGTGTTACCCGCTAAAATTTCGTGTTGCTATTTTATAATTACGATAGTTTATGGTAGACAGTGGTAGATGTTTATGTTTAATATAATTTTTTCACCCGGGAAAAATATGACACATACGTAAATAATCATAAGCATTTCTATTCCTATCAAACATTATTATTTTTAAACGCAAACCAAACCCAAGCTTCATAGAACCTTATTTTTTTTATAATTTCATAAAACATAACTATCGATATGGAACTAAGCATCTTGGTTATTTTTAAGCCCATTTGTTTTTTTCGCAAAATAGAACCAAGCCACGTGGTTCTCTTTAGAGAAAAAAAAAATTAATTTAATTTATATTTTTATTTTCTTCTGGGAACCATGAAGCTTGGTTCTATTTTGCGTAATAAAAATTCTAAAGTACGATAAGTACCATGCTACATGAGTCCGTTTTGCATATAAAAAGTGACTCAAACTCGGGTTAGTACCTTATACGGCTCCTTTTTGCTTTGTGGCTTGCTATAACGGCCAGGATTTTTTCTGAGGAGATGTTATACACCATACACAGTCTATCTACATACATAACTCAATTTCACTCAAAGTGTGGGATGGTTCTAGTTTGCATAACTACGTCCAATTATAACTTTATATACGCAAATTGTGGAGCTAAGGGACGGTCGTCCGACAGTGGAATATTTCAGGAAACACCGTTTTATAATGCATTGTTAGAAAACTCACTTAAACTGCCACATCCTGAACCAAAAACACAAGGTGGACCAGAAATTCCATATGTTATTGTAGGTGACAGTGCCGTCGCGCTAACGGAGAACATCATGAAACCATATCCTGGCATTCATGAACGTGGAAACATAAAGCGTATATTCAATTACAGACTATCAAGAGCTAGAAGGATTATAGAAAATGTTTTTGGCATTTTATGTGTGGTTTTCCGTGTATTCACTAAACCTATTCCGTTAAAACCAGCCAATTGTGAACTCGTAGTAATTGCTTGTGTATATTTACATAACTTCTTAAGACGTAACACAGTTTCCAGATCCATATACATATATGTATAACCTACATTCTAATTCTAGAATTTTGTAATGCCACCTGAAGGGAAAGTGCTCTTAATACTGTAGAAAGAAAATTTTACTCAAAGAAAACATTCCTTTATTTTTGAAAAGAAAGAAAACTGTATTCAAAGATTTTCGAAAATTCGCTTGCCATACCCGGGAATCAAACCGACTAAAATCTGTAAAAATTACAACCTGTACTTTTATTGCATTGCTCGTTAGGATCAATTATAAGGATGAAATATCTATAATAAACTTGATAAATTAAATGATAGGAAAACCATGAAATCTTAAATTATTTTTATTATTTACAAAAAATGGTAAACTAACTAATTAGTTGCTCGAAATGGGCTCTATTTTCTTGGATACAAAAATGTATTCTTCTAACGAACTCATTTCTAGTAACCTTTAATAACGTGTTGTGGTGAATATTATGATAAATCGTATTCTGAACTTCAACTCTCAACTCGTTTACATTCGCGTAAGATTTAATGTAAATTTGATTTTTCACATATCCCCACAAAAAAAATCTAAAGGGCCATCTCATTGTGCCGTTTGTACCAATACAGGTATTAAAATGGTTATTAATGTAGGCAGTAGTGATTCTGCTGTTATGGGCTGGAGCACCATCTTGCTGTAGAATTATTTGGTTTCGCTCTTGCTCGGGGAAACCATTTAACTCATCTTACTTGATTGTTATTTTCATGAACACGAACAGGATTCACTCGAGACCAATAGTTGTTATTGCGGCGATTGTACATGCTGAAGTTGGTTTTGTCAGACCATACAATGTTATTCAAAAAATTAGGGTTACGGTCAATTTCTCTCAGCATGTTTTGACAAAATTGTAATCGTCTCGCAAAATCCCCAGGATGCAATTTTTGCACCAACCGACCTTCACGATAACTTTTATACTTATACTTTTCAGCACTTTAAGTACGCAAGTGTGCCTAATTCTTCGGCAGCATCTCTGCTTGAAGCCTTCGGTAATGATTCAAAGTATGTTATATAAAACATTTAGATCAAAATCAGTATAAGATCCGTAATCCAAACCAAACAACATTGAACAAAAAACACTTTCCGAAATTGCTTAGAGAATTAATTGAAGCAATTCAAATGGGAGAGACAAAGAACATAAAAAGTGGATTTAAAGCATCAGGAATATTTCCGTTGAATCCCCGAGAAGTTCTTAAGAAGATCCCAGAAATGCAAGAAGAAATATTATCATATGGAATCGATCAAGCATTGGTAGACTATTTAAAGGAAACTAGAGCGCCAAAGCCGATGCTAGTCAAAAGAAATAAAAAAATGAATTGCGAGTCAGGCAAATCAGTGACGGTTTCCGATTTAAATGTTGATTTTGGCAAAAGTAAAACAAAAAAAAATCTTCTACAGTGGCAAAAAGACAAAGAAAAACTAAAGGCTCCCTATTTTTAAATGAAGAGTTTCTTCATCTAAAAATAGGGAGCCTTTAGGGGCCTTTTTCTAACTAAAAATGATCTAGTTTCGAATGAGGATATTAATGAGAATCAAGAAGGCCGTTTGGATTTGGAAGAATGTTTTGCTATCTCTCAGGATCAAGATATTACTTACAATATCATCAACGAGGATCAAGAGAGCTATTTGGATTGGGAAGGTGATTTTGCTGACTCCCAGCATCAAGATGTTTCTTCTCCTTGAAGTCTCATCAAGCTTTGCATCACTGTTATTAACTCCTGCTTGGACCAATCAGTACATAGCGAAAAAAACATCACCGACGCTTGCAGATCTTTCATCCTTAAAGTCATTCACAAAAGGATCAGTGAAACTGAATCCTATCAAATAAAAGAAAATAACTATACTATCAAAAGTTATCATTAAAGCAGGACCTTCAAATGTTTGTGTTTCGAAAGAAGTTTCTAATAAGATTGAAAATATATCTTTGGTTGGAACATCTGAAAGGGTAAATATCGAGAAAACATCATCGACGCTTGCAGATCCTTCACACTTAAAGACTTCCACAAAAAGATCAGTGAACAGGGATCCTGTCAAAGAAAAGAAAATAACTATTCTCTCGGTTGTCGTCATTAAAGCAGGGCCTTCAAAGAAGCTTCAAATAAGATTGAAAATAAGCCATTTGTTTCTACATCTAAAAACGATATACCAGATTGCTTGCAAATGAAGACAAGCAAAAATTTAAAAACAGTGAAGACGGGACATTCTACAAAAGTAAAAAAAATTAAAAGAAAAATTTAAGTTGCAAATGCTGCTAAAAAAAAAAAGTCAGCCAGGGGGCGTATTTCAATGAAAAAAAGGGAGTATACATCTGATAGTGACTGTAGCTCGATTATTGATAAAAATGAAGTTCTTACCGTTGACACAGACGAGTCAGATTACGAAACAGTGGATGATTATCTCATTGCTGAATACTTGCGGAAACAAGAGGAAAAAGAGAATTTCGAATTTACAGATATCTCATTTGGACTGCAAAATATTGAATATTTTGTAGACAATGAAAACATGAAAAAAAAAGATTAGATTATTGCTCAGTTTGCAACAAAAAATACATTTAAGGATTTTATAGGTTACGTTTTATCAATCAGCGGTAAAATTCCTACAGTTAAGTTTGTGCGAAAGATTAAGGAGTCTAATGTGAAAAAGGAACCACTTTCACGTACCCAATAGTTGATGATATTTACACTATGGATCACTTAGAAGATGTTATTACAGGCTATACTACCCAAGCCAAAGATTACTCGACGTGGTCAAATCGTTCTCGATATCGATTTCAGTAATTTCAACATTCAGTGAATGCTTAATACAAATCTATTTTGTTTATTAACCCTTTCAGACCTGAATTATTTTTTTCTGTCCAATGAATCTAAAAAAAATCCTGTAGCTAGACTAGGGTAAAAAGACAAAGGAAATAATAATGAAAATAATCCTAGCTGTCAACTTTTCAAGAAAAAATAGTTTTTCTTTTAGTGTACAAATGTGCACATCCGTCCTACGTAATGACAAGACTAGTGTAGTAGAAGTTTCACTGAAATTATAAAATGTTTAATTTATAAATGTTTTTATTAGGAAATATTAATTACTTTTATAAAATTAACAAAACTAGATTAAAATCCTTATAATAATTAACAAAAAATAGATTTCTTCTTTGGGATAGGTAAATAATTGGCACATAGGTAAATCAGTCATTCGCCCCATTCAAGCAGCATGATTCATTTTACGTATGAAATGCTAAGAAACAGTTTTTGTCTTTGGTAAAGCAAAGGTGAACTTTTATACATTTTATACATTTAATCCGGGTTCTTCCCTTGCATCCCACCATTTTGCACCGTGACCCAAGTCCCTCATCATGTGCAGGGAAATGCCCAACACCGTCTCTTGCTATATCCGCTACAGGGCGAACCTCTCCTGGTCTTCTCGGAATAATTTGCGGTATTGGGCAACTACCACTGGGCCGTCCTCTTTTACCGATGGTAATTTTATTCCTCAACACCAGACTTTCAGCCAGCTGACGACGAAAGTGAAGCAACCTGAGTTGTTTATTCTTTGGTATGCCTAGCAACTCATTGTCAATTTGGTACTCTCGGTATGCCTGCACTACAGGTAAATCAGAAGCATGAAATATCATGCGAAGGGTCCATTTTTTTGACTTTATGAAAGTCCTATAATAGCTCATGAGTTGATCTAATAGATCAACTCCTCCCATTGCGTGATTGTATTTCCTAACAACTTCGGGGCGTTCGACGTCTATAAATCTCTTCTCTTTTTTACACCACCTCTTGACTAAGTTTTTTTTCACCAATACCAACAAAATTAGAAGCAAGATGGGTAATCTTATTATCCAGCCACTTGACCACAGTTACATCTTCGTCATAACTACTTACTTCTTGAGAAAATCCTCGAGGTTTTTTATTCATTTCTTTATCGCTTAGTAGCGATGGGTTGGCGAATCTATTGATACGAGCTGTGCATGCAGCCATAATGCCTTTTCGATTCATAATTTGCAATAAATGATATGACGAAAAGTAGTTGTCAAAGTACAGCTCGTGGCCCTTGCTTTCTCCAATTCTCTTTGAGATGAAGGACAATAGCTGCACCATATCCAATTTTTTTTTGTCAAATTATTATCAAGTTCTGGACTATAGCTTTGATAAAGTATAAAATCATAGGCTTGCCCATGTTTACCACATAAAAAAAATATCTTGAGCCCCCATGGACAAGGTTTACCCTTTATATACTGCTTGGCAACATGTTTGCCAGTAAAAGGAACTATCTGCTCATCTACGCAAAGTTCTTTTTCAAGTGGTAACTCCAAACATCGATTCCTAACAGCATCAAATATTGGTCGAACTTTAGTAGTAGTGTATATAGTAACAGTAGTAGGTTTAAACCTGAGTTTATTTGAATGTATTGCGTATAAGTTGGTCATTTCAGCCATAATTTCAAATAATTGTTTTGGCACGTACCGAAAGTAATAATCCACTGGAGCTTCAACTGTAGGGTCAACTGACATTGGTGGTAGCCAATCTGATGAAATAGTATTTAGGAGTTCCCTGTGTCTCCACCTAATGTTCAGTTTAGGCGTAATATTCTGAAGTATATTTTCATGAGAGGACTTCATTTCTGTTGTCGGTGGTACTTCGGGAACCACTTCATCGCAGGTGTCAGTAACTTCTGGATCATTCGTTCCAATCCACGATGAGCTGGGCCCTTCATCATCATCAGTGTCGGGTGGAAATACCTCTCGTTGGTTTTGATTGATGACATCTGCACCAACTCGGACAGACCGCAACTCCCTTTCAGATGTAAATCCAAACGGTTCTTCGTCATCAGACGATAGCTCCAAATCGGAAAGATCTCCTTCATGTAGGGCTTTCAAGGCGTCCGGTGAAAACATATGGGTGTTATTTTATCTGAAAATGTAAAAAAAAAGCCTTATCTCAATATATAGCATCAATAACATTAAAATAAATAGTTAAAAACATAATTATTCAAAACTGATTTTTCAAATACAGCTTGAATACTTCAACAATCGTAAAAACATCGTTTACGCCTGATGTGTACATTTGTGTACAAATATAAAAATTGTGATAACTGATACAAAAATAGAATAACAAAGTCAAATTATATGTTACGTATGACCTTAGGAATATAACACATCAATTCATATTTTTGCAGTGAGTATATTTCGCTAATTCCTACTTTTTTGAAATAAAAATGATGAGCTTACCTACACAGCTCCAACTTCGGTCAGCCACTGGTCGAAACTTGTCGAAAAAGTCACAAAAAATGCTAAGAGATGGCGTTAGTAGTATCGTTTTCGCGAGGTCTGAAAGGGTTAAGTTCAGACTTTAATTCGTGAATCAGTGAGACGTTAAATAGTAATGAAGAATTGTGATTTATGTTGTTATTGCAGGGTGGATTCAAACGAATCACTAGTAGTAGATAACCCCAAAAACATTGATGTCTGATATAATTTTACCTTATAGTATGAAAATCATACTTTTAATATTTTTTTTATAAATCTCTGCATTATTACGGTTAATGTATGTGTTTTAGTTTAGAAAAAATAGCCATGACATAACTGAAGTGATAATTATTATTTCTAATTTTGTTTATTCTCCATTTATTTAAGTTCTTTAATTAATTTGTGAATTAGTGAAATGTAAAAAGAAAAACAATAATGAAAGCATAACAATTATATTTTTTTGGATGAAAATAGTTTAATGAGAGTGGGGGGTAGGTTATGCAATTCAGACTTACCTTTCGATCAAAAACATCCTATTCTGTTGTGTAGTAAACATCCGTTCACTATACTTTTATTTAGGCATAACCATCATGATACACTGATGCACAACCTTCTTAGCTAGATTCCTACCACCTATTATCCACCACATTTGTCTTATATGTGATAACAAAAGCTGTGGACCGGCATGCAGCATATCATGATGGTTATGCCTAAATAAAAGTATAGTGAACGGATGTTTACTACACAACAGAATAGGATGTTTTTGATCGAAAGGTAAGTCTGAATTGCATAACCTACCCCCCACTCTCATTAAACTATTTTCATCCAAAAAAATATTTAATGAACATAGTTTACTAGATGATTTAATTTTATGTTTATTAATTAAGGCACTATATTCACTTGGAAAAGCTTCTAGTTGCGCAATTCTAGATAAAAACATAAGTGACTTATTTAATTCCGCGACTGATAACGCGCCCGTGCTACGTTCCGAATTATGTTTTGCACGTAGATTGTTTACAAATCGGAACACGTATGCATAGACACGTTGTATTTTTATAAATGAAGAATATCGATTGAAATTAATTATACTGTTATTAGGATTATTATTAAGCATACAAACAGTATTTGATTTAATTTCTGGCAAGTTATCACAAAGTGGAACATCACATTGTTGATCCCAGTTGGCAACCGCATTCAATAAAAAATCTGGTCCGTGCCACCACAGATTTGAACTACCGAGTTCAGCCAGAGAAATACCACGTGATAACAAGTCCGCAGGATTGGACTTGCCATCAACATGACACCAAATTCCTTTACCGGCCATCAGGTCATTTATTTCTATTATTCGGTTTTGGACGAAAACCTTTAAGGAATGCGGTGACATCTTTAACCAACCTAAGACTATGGTGGAATCAGTCCACATTATGATCCTGTCAAAATTAATGTGCATAGATTTTACTATTTTAGATTGTAATCTAGCACCTATTAGCGCACCGCACAATTCCAAACGTGGAATTGTAACCGGTTTGAGTGGAGCGACGCGAGTCTTAGAACATAACAGCCTGACTGTTACGTCATCATTACTATTTACCGAACGTATGAATGCGCATGCACCGTAGGCCGTTTGACTAGCGTCAGTGAATACGTGTAATTCAATGCGATCTGGGGAATTCCCTATCACGTGACGAGGAATCCGAAGTTTATGTAAATCGATTAATGAATGAACAAATTTATGCCAGCATAACAAAACATCTGGTGGTAATGAGTCATCCCAACCTGTTTTGCATAGCCAGAGTTTTTGCAATAGCGCCTTTGCTACTATTACAATAGGGCTTAATAAACCTAATGGGTCGTAAATTTGAGACACTACTGATAAGATAAAACGTTTAGTTATTTTAGATGTCTCAGATTTAATTTTTGTAGTGAAATGAAGTTGATCACTATAGTTTAACCAGCCTAATCCTAACGTTTTATTAGATTGGTTCTCGTCTAACATTAATTCTTTAGAACTTTCACTCTGCATGGAATCTGATGCCACTTCAGGTGAATTAAAAACCCACTTACGCAGCGGAAAACAACCAGAGTCGAACTCATCAGAAACCTGTTTACAATGGTGAGATAAATGCGATTTATTGTCGTCGCCCATTAATAAATCGTCGACGTACATGTTTTCTAATATTATTCTTGAGATTTCAGGATCTTTAGAATCTAGTGCCAGCTGACGCACACAACGTATACTTAAGTAGGGCGCGGAGGCGGTTCCGTAGGTAACGGTGTTAAGGCGATACACACCGAGCGGATCTGAATTATTCTCACGCCACAAGACTAACTGTAAGTTACGTTGATCGTCATGTATGGAAATCTGCCGAAACATTTTCTCTATATCGGCACATGCAACATACCGATATTGCCTGAATCTCATAAGAATAACCATCAAATCATTTTGAAGAGGTGGACCTGTCCATTGGATATCATTGAGAGATTTACCGGACGACGTTTTTTGGCTCGCATTGAAGACCACCCTTAATTTGGTCGTAGTGCTGTGCTCACGGAAGACTCCATGATGAGGCAGAAAGTAACACGGCATGGGGTAATCCTCAACACGAGTCATATGTCCAAGTCTCTCGTACTCTCGCATAAAATCAACATACATTGACCTATAATGCGGTTGACGTTGTAATTTACTTTCCAAGGACATAAATCTATTTTTAGCTACATGGTAGCTATCACCAAGAGTATTTGGTGACTCCTTAAGCGGTATTCTAACCGAGAAACGACCGTTGTCGTCTCGCTTAGTAGTATCATTGAATAATTGTTCACATAAACGATCTTCAGAACAAAGCGATTTTACAACTGGCGAAATTTCTTCAATTTCCCAAAACCTTTTCAACTGATCGTTTACTTCTAATTCGGAAGTTTGGCCGAAATTACACTGCACCTGATTTATGCGCAAGCTCTCAGTGTGTACCGGACCTGAAACTATCCATCCTAGCTTCGTATTATTCAAATACGGACCACTAGGTAAACGAATTTTACCTTCAAGTAAAAGATCCCAAAAATAGTTTGCACCAATTAAAATATCTATTTGAGAAGGTGTGCAAAACAAAGGATCAGCGAGCTCAATATTTTCGGGTATATTTAACTTACTCACTAATCTAGAAGCGGGTAGTGTGGAAGTTATTTGCGGTATGGCCAAACAATGCATGCGTATTGTATGATTATTTTTTAAAGAACGTAATTTTATATAACAAGTTTCGTTCGTTTTTGTAACTGTTTGACCTATACCACTGATTTTATAAGTGGACTGTAATGTTTTGGCGCGAAGTTTTTTACAAAATGAACTTGATATGAGGCAGTGCTGGCTACCGCTGTCCAGTAAAGCACGAGCTCTGATATACTGTGTATTATCATCTGCAGCAATTTCTACTACAGCGGTAGACAGCAAAACCGGTTCTAAAGTGGTGTGTATTATACTAGAGTGCAAGCTAGCTGAAGAATTATGATCTGCGGGTTGCGACTGAGGATCAGAGGCAGCATGAGATACGGCGGAAACTGTGTCTCCATTGTTGAGAACCTCATGCAACAACGAGTTGTGTTTTTCATTACACTGCCTACAAGGTCCGAAAAAACAGTCTTTACTAGAATGACCCACCCGTAAACAGTTTAAGCACAGATTTTTACCCTCGACTAGGTTTAGTTTATCTTGCGGGGATAAACTTAAGAACTGACTACAAGCATAAACGGGATGCCTACCCTCACACTTAACACATACACGCTTAGATCTATTCTTGTTATTATTATTCAAAGACTGATTACTTTGAGTAGACACAAAAGTTTGAATCTTTGATGTCTGTTTTCTATTGTTATCTTGAGATACCTTGCCATTTGAATTATTGGAATGATTTGCTTTGACCAAGTCTAAGACTTCAGCTTTTTCCTTTAGAAAGGTAATCAATGTGTCAAATGTTATCGATTCGTTAGTAGTTTTAATAAAATTAATCTTGTATTGCTGCCAGTCCTTATCTATGGCTGCATCAAACTTAGACACAATGATATAGATTAGCAAAGTATCCCAATACTCAATAGGTTCCCCTAACGTTTTTAAAGCGCGTAGATTTCTAAAAATCGAATCAACCATTTTACGAATATAAGGTGCTGATTCTTTTGTAAGGGGTTGTACCGAAAAAATAGATCTAACATGATTATGTACTAGCAAATTTTTATTATCATACCTACCCTCGATCAGATCCCAAGCTATTTTGTAATTACTGGCAGAAAATTCTAGAGATTTAATTACCTGAAGGGCATTACCGGTAAGTGCAGATCTTAAATAATGAAATCTCTGTATATCATCTAGCTCTTCAGAGTTGTGAATCATTGACAAGTATGTATCTCTGAATTCTAGCCAGTTTTCATAAGATCCATCGAATGAGGGCAACGATATAGTGGGCAATTTAACCAGTAACTTGTTTCTGCAGTTATGAGAATTATCACTACTAGTATAACTAACTTTTTGATTTTCTAACAGACACTCAACAGTAGACATGGCACTGTAATATGAATTTTCAAACATTTCACGTTCTAACAACTGTTTATCATATTCCTTTTCATCCACTAATTCCTCAATAGCATATTGAACAGTATTAAAGTTTTGTAATAAGTTAGCTGCCGACAGCTGACGTAGCTTTAACTCGTTTATTTGTTTGGCAGTTAACTTTAAATCGGAATTTGAAAGGGAATCTACACTTTTTACAAACAGCGTCAAACTACCCTTAATAGGACCCCGTTTTCTCACTAATTCCTTAAACGCCTCACTCATATTGACGATTTATGGGAAGAAAGAGTACTCACGGTTATCCTGCAACCACTGTGGTGAATAATGCGCACCACACCCGCTGTTCCTATAAGATATAAGGCGATTTTAGTACAAATAGGACAGAAGGGGGTATGTGGGGTAAGGATTTGGAAAGGTCTTACGCCCCTGAGTGAAGCCGATCTTCCTCGCCGGCCGCTAGTGGACGTCTTCTTGTTCGCACGTCCTTGGTCGCTGGTGATCGCTTTAGATGTGGCTCGTAGGACCAAATGTTGTAGACTTGTAAGTGCGCCAGCAGGGCGAAGCAGTGACTCGGATTCAGAGGCGTTGGAATAAAAGATGCTCACGATTCTACTGTTTTTTAATGAGTCCTTTTGAATAACAATCTTCACGTTTATATATGGTACATTTTTCAGAGAAGTGGTGCCATCTAACCGCAGAGACACGAGCTAATTAGACTGTCGCCTAACTGTTACAATGTGTATTTGTCTAAATCAGCGATCGAACTATCTTCGTTGTTGTCTGCAGTAGTGTCGTTCGGTGGTCACAGATGGCGCTGCTTTAACAGTCATTAATAAAAATATCCATAATAATAGTACACATTTTATTTTAATTTTAATGCGAATGTAACTTAAAATATATTATATAATTTTTAATTACTAAACGAAATGTCTCTTGAAGTCTTTATTTAACCTACCGTAACAAGTAACTCGACTTGATCTCTATTACTAGTATAAGTACTATATTATATCAAAAGAAGTGGTTTGTAATTTCAAATTCTATTAAATACTAATAAGCGTGAAATATTTTTCTACGTTTTTCTTTTTTATTTACTTAAACACATATTCTTTTTATATTTGCTTATATTTTGCGTGGTACGCTTTATCATATTATGACGTGCTATAAAATAGCGTGCCCAACGTTCACCGGGCATCTTCCCGTGAAAAATATGCAATTTATCATTAATTTCCAACCGAAACACAACAATTCGGAAATCTAATAAAGTCAGTGGAGAGTCAAACTCCGCCGCGATATTTATCGTGTCAGCAATTGTTTTTTTTGTCGTCTTCACTTAATTTTGCCCAATAGACTTTTCATGACATTTGTTGACTTTATTTAAAATGGTACGCCTGGGAATCCCAAATTGTTTTTCTGCCTCATGATGACAGGTTCTTAGATTGTACGAGATCAACGGCTATGTCTATCATTACGGTAGAATAAGTCACGTACTGCTGACGATTATTTTTGTTTTGAGAACTGGTGCTTTTTTTGTTTGGAGGCATCTTCTACCTCCGTTAAAATCAGAGGCACGTTTTAGACTTTTTAGTAGGTAGGTGCCTACTTGGGTTCTAGAATGTAGGTACGGTACCTAAGCGTTACCCATCTAAATTCTTAACTGGTATTATTTTTATACCTATATTAATTACCGAAGCTTATGCTACGCTTTAAAAGCGTTCACGCTTGCGCATGCGAAATTTCGATCTAAGACGCGGGATTTTACTACTTTAGTTTCAAACTTGAAAGTGACAACCCTGCCCTCAGGTCAAGTCAAGTCTTGTCGAGTTTTCATTAAAAGCGACACACGATTGTTCTTCTTGATTTTACCAACTTAAACTCGCTTTTCAAGTGCCAACCATAGATAAAAAGATAGAGGACTATTTTTCATTTAATGTGGTCCATAAAACCCGTAAAAATAGCTTAAGATACTCACACAATGAAATTTTGAAGAGCAGCCAAAAAGCCACCGTCCACCATTTGAAAAATTCTGATGTTCACTGACATTTCCCAACTTTCTAGCCATAACCAAAAGTAAGTGTTGCCACGCGTAAATAATTGTACCATTGACAACATCCTCTAGCTAGAATAGTTTACTAATTAGTAAAGTAAGAGTAGGTAGGCTTAATTAGGGCATTTTACGGTACGCGGCCATTCTGAAGAATATCCCCAGTAAGGTCAGTAGTTACATATCCTCCTAGGGCGTCGTCCCCTCCCGGAGTTTCCATTCACATCTGATATGTAAATACATTTTGTTAGTCGCCTTTCATTCATCCTCTCGACATGACTATTGTTATATATTGGTTAATAATCACCACTCGATGGAAGACGATATCGTCCAATGAGTAGTCTCACGTGTTTGATATAACGACGTACTGTAGACACTTCTGCACATATAATATTAACAATTAAATGGTATTTAGGATAATAAGTTACCACTCAATTTTTACTTATATTGAACAAACAAACTCGTAAGAAACGAAAACAATAAAATAAAAATAAAACAATCTCAAAAATTCTGACTTTCTTTTTGTGTTCCCCTAACTTTGCCGGTGTACACACACCGAATGTCAGGAAGTCCAAGTCAAAACTGAACTAATTGCCCAACATGAACATCACAAGATTGCCGCAGATCAAGTATATAAATTAAAAAATGTGATACTCAATTGAATAAAAATAACAATACTTACTTTCTAAGTTTACACATTTGACTTACAACAGTGAATAGCCACGCCAGCTCTCAGCTCTTGTGCAGCTTTCTACAAATGACAGTTGTAGTTCCACCTGACCGTGCCAATAAAACTGGAAAAGCTGCATGTTACATAACCTCGTGCGGCCGACGCGCCTGTTTATTACCCAAACTAAAGATGTCGACTCAAACCCACAGCTTTTACGGGATGAGTTGGCCTACTAGCCGTTTAAATGGACATATTATTATGAAATCACTCTTTTTTTTTTACTTGGGATACGCAAAGCTCCGCGCAGATGTCGCTAGCGGCGGGATGGCCGCTGTCAAATCATTTTCGCTTTGTTTACATCAGTGTATTTTGCTATTTTTTGTGCTGAAACCGGTCCACCAACGTTATTGTTATCATGTATTGTACCTGGAAGCTTAAAGAATTGACGAGTTAAAAAAAACGAGAAGCAAGGATAACTGGAAAGAAATCAGATCGTATAGAGAGGTAGACTTTGATCAAATAAAATATTTTTCATCAGTTTGGATCTATTTTTAGTTGTAACGTGTTAATTCTTACTTGACTCATGCTAGGAAAATTTACGAAAAATGAGAGAACATTATTTTAATGATAAATGGTATTCTTTATTTTTTAGGTTAGAAGCTTATGACCGAACTTTTAATTTCGATAATCAAAGCCCTCAAGCTTCTGAAAGCAAAGCAATTATTGACGTTTCTGCTGCAGAACTTTACCAAGACGTTAATAGCTCTACCATATTACCAAAGATTACGAAACAACATATTCAAAGTTACTTTGGCAGGTAGGCACATAACATAATTATTTCGAATAAATTTTGTTTGATACCCTTTGCAGCTCTTATTTAACATAATGGTTTATATTTTCAGATTCAATAAATATATCAGTGACGCTATTAAATTGTATGAATCAAGATACCTTCTTGTTTTACGATCAACAACATCCTACCAAAATAAAAAGCCAAAATAAAATAATACCTAAAAGGTAGGTTTAGGCCTACGCCACACTGTGTGGATCGCCCGGAGGATACGGTGGAGCATACGGTGGAGGTCTGCCCAGCTTGGGCGGAGCATCGCCGTGTCCTCGTGGAGGCGATCGGCGGCGGTGATCTCTCGCGTCCGGCCCTGGTTCAGGCCATGGTACGGAGCGAGAGGAAATGGGAGGCCGTCACCTCCTTCTGCGAAGCGGTAATGCTCGCGAAGGAGGAGGCGGAACGCGTGAGGGAGAGGCAAATTTCGCGCCCTCACGCCCCTAACCGCCGCAGGAGGAGACGCCCAGGGCGTCGGGAATCGCGAGGCAATTTCCGGCCACCGTAGGCGCGGGCTTGCGGACGGTAAGCAATGGGTAAGCTGGCCGTCCGATAAGGACTAGGCTCGGGTCGACGGCGCGTTGTGTTCCACGCGCGCCTCAAAGAGATGTCAGCAGAACTCACGGGGTCCGCTAGGGCCAATGCCTGCCAGGGTTGCGAAGAAAACCGAAAGGGAGATCGTGACCCCCGGCAACAGGGCAACCGAAGGAACACGGGTGGGTTTTAGTCAGTAAGAGTCTGACACGCCCTCCCGCTCCGCTCAGAGCGGGAGAAGTTATTTGATGATTTCCCACCCAAAAAAAAAACAAAAAAAAAAAAGGCCTACGCCACACTAGACGGAAATTCCGTCGCCGAACTTCCGCGGCGGCGGCGGAACGCCAATAAATGTTATTGCATATAAAATACAAATAGCGGGCACACTACGCGGAAGTTCGGTCGTTCCGTCGCGGACGAGAGCGGACCGCTCACTCGCTCGCGTCTGCTCGGTCGTCGGCGCACCGATCTTCCGTCAGCGTAAAGGTGGCGGTTTGCGCCGCGACAAAGACAAGCGACCGAGACAGGAGACCGCGACCGGAGACCGCGACCGTCACTTGACGTTAGGCAATGTATAAGCAGTTCGCGAGCGAGACAGAGACAGGAGACAGAGACGCGAGACAGGAGACAGCGAGACTGTCGCTGCCCCGGACCAGTAGTGTCTCGTGTCGCGCTCTAAAAGCAGATGTGTTTAGTGTTTAAAAATGAATACTTTTTCTGACGAAGACTGTGAAACACTGATTGAACTGATCAGACAGCACCCTCCGATATACGATGCACGACTAGACTCCTACAGAGACGAAAATTTAATAGTACATTACTTCAGAGGGAAGAAAGTGACAGTTCCATACCGAGATTATGGCATTTGCGCCACGAGCTTGCGAGGGGCGCAAACCATTTGAGGTATGGAACTGTACTTTATCCTGAGGGATGTATAGTGCTTTTTATTACACCTACGAGGAAAATTATGGACATAAATGCATAGAAATGTTTATATTTAGTTAAAAGTACAATTATTAAAAGTGCAGCTATTATAAGATGTTACATTTTGTACGGGTATCTTGATATTTTGAGACATGTTTACATCTTGAGTTAGTTGAAGGCTTGAAGAAGCCACTTCTTCCGTGATTCCGCGCGTTTTATATACAAAAATAATTTCGTTTTTAATTTTCTGTATGCACCAAGGAGGTTGGTAACTGGTAAAAAAAAAACTGTATGTGGCCAGTAATAATTTACTTGAAATTTAATTAGTAGACAGTTAGTCTCTTGGCAGTATGACTGCTGACAAATAAAAAAAAAAGAAAAACCGGGTATGTAATGGAATTTCATACATACTTCCCACCCTTGGGTCGGAAGGATTTTCATACAAACTTCCATACCTTGGGATGAAAGGATTTGAAGGGCGGGATAAAGGCGTTTCTTCCCTCTAATTGGTATAATTAGTATGTATTTTCAGAGCAGGTGTGATAAAAAAGATAATATTTGGAAGAGCATAGCTGAAATCATAAATAAAACAGGTGAGTTATTTTTATTTTTTTATTTTGTATAAAACCAATATGCGAATGGAAACAGGTGGAATCAACTTAAGCAAGCCGTGTGACATATTGTTCTTGCCAGTCTACTGCTCCTTGCTGTGACGTAAAGTAATCGGTTAATTTTGCTCTAATATTTAGTCCGTTGCTGTTCGAAAACCCTCCAGTTCCACGTAATGAAACGAAATTTGTAGGTAAATTTTCTTCTTGATTCCATTGATGTACAGGCGTTTGAGCAGATTCCAAAAATCCATCTCTTAATAGGTTATGCAAGCAACAGGCAGCTAAGGTCATGTCAGTGCATGTTTCTGGCGCTATTCCGATAGGAGTGTAAAATATTCTAAACACCTGAGACAGCAAACCGAACGCGTTTTCCGATACTCGTCTAGCACGACAAAGGCGGTAGTTAAATATTTCTTTGCTTAAATCGTTTTTTGAAACTTTTCTAGCGTAAGGTTTCATCATAAAAGTATCAAGACTAAATGCTTCATCTCCAACTAAAAAATGTGCTAATATTATGTTCGAATTTGGTAGATTTTTGGTTCTGGAAAATTAAATTCATTTTTCATGATTTTTTCCCATTGTAGACTTTTGGAATATTCCACTATCACCTTCTTTGCCGTAAGAGCCAACGTCTACTGCATTGAACTTGTAATTATGATCTACAACAGCCAAAAGAACAATCGAGTAAAATTCCTAATAATTAAAATACAACGATCCACTATTTTCAGGGGTTCTCATTCTCACGTGCTTCCCGTCAATAGCACCTGTGCAATTGGGGAATTGCCATTTGTCCCAAAAGCCGTTAGATATGAGCCTAAAATCACTTTATTTTGGAATAAGCATTAAAATTGGCACTAAAACAATCTTTAAATTTTTCAACACCTCTTTGACTGTTTGTGAAATATAAGAAGGTGATATACGAAAAGAGAATGATAGCGAAGCATCTCCATTTGCCATGAACCTGAAAAAAAAATTACTATATAACGGTCTAAGATCCGGCAATAGAAATATATACCCTCATCTATTATTTGACTATAACAAAGCTGTTAGATAATAAACACATTAATGCATTGTACATTGCAATGTTTAATTTACATAAATTAACAGCTTTGGCCGCGATTTAGCTAGGCAACCTATGTACAATGCATTAATGTGTTTATTATAACATAAAAGTTTTGTTATAGTCAAATAACGGATGAGGGTATATATTTATATTCGCCATTCCGCTATTCCTTTGCTATTCCGGATCTCTTACTATAAGTTTTAAATTGTGTTATAATATTCTGTTGTAAAGATAGTTTAAGTTACAATATTTTTTAATAAATATTAATACACTTTTATATATTACAGATTCGGAATGCCGTAAAAAATGGAAACTAATCAGGGACTCCTACAACAGATATAAGTGCAAACAAAAAACTTCCACGGGATCTGCAGCACCAGCTAAAAATTCAAAATTTTATAAACGTTTAAGATTTAGAAAACACACCATCAGAACGGCAAAGCTTCTCCAATGTAGAACAAGAACAGCAAAGCTCCACCAGTGTAGAACAAGAAGTTTCTAATACCTCCCCAGAAGTTGGACCTGAAGATACTCCTCCTGTGGTCACAGATGCATCAGTACATAATACTCTTTCAAGGGAATTAGTAGAGCCCGTACCAGGAACTTCTAAATCTACACAAGAAAGGTCTATACCACCAAGTAAAAGTTCTGAAAACCAACTAGCAAGAATAAAAAGAGAAAAAGACAACAAAAAGAGGAATTTATTAAATTTTTGAAGGACAGCCATGACAACCGAAACAGTAAAATGGAGTCATTAAAATCTCCAGATGATATATCGACATTTACAAAACATATCGAAATGATGCTAAGAAAATTGAGCGCGCGTTCGAGAGCAATGGCAAAAAACTGAAATATTTAGTATTGTCTCTAAGTATGAGATCGGAGATATCGACAGTCATAGTGAACGCCCCTATACAAGTTCATCCCACAATTCATATTTTCCAACAAGTGCAGCTTCACCAAACACAGAGTGATTTATCATATCGTCAATTACCATATATTTCAAATTCATCATACAATTCATATTCTCCAATAAGTGCAGCTTCATCAGAACCCCGAACACAGAGTGAATCGTAGACACAGAGTAAATAGTATTACCTTCTTTAGTAATTTTAATATTATATTTTAATGTACCAACGAAAGCTAAAACGATTTGAGAATTGGAGTACCGAGGAAAAAGTAAGTACCTAATCATAAATTAGGTACTTACTTACTACTATGAACTTAAATCTATACTTTTGTCTGAAATCTTCATCGGATGATTCCATGAAGGGATTGATGCGAACACGATTTATGTTGTGTCGGCGTGGCGTTCCCAACAACTCAGCGGCTTCAGTATCCTCAATATCAATTAAATCGACCATGTTAATATCCATTTTCGGGTAAAAACAACAACACAATGAAAAAGATGCTTTAATCTAAAAGAGAAACTTTGACAGATACGATTTAGACTACCGTTTGATCGTTTAAACTAGGGGCCGCCGAGGTTTATGGTTAAACCATGATATGGTCTATGGTTTTTCGAAAAACCACGATTTGTAATATCATTTTTGTTTAAACCGTAGTTTATAGAGGTTTAAACTTTTATTAGAGGTAAAAGAGTAGAAAGTGATTTAACCTTCGATATAACTACACCATCGGAAATTACAAAGATTATTAGTAAAATGGCCAATAAAAAAACATGTGGGTTTGATGATTTACCGATATCAATTTTAAAGGAAAATATAGACTCTTTGGCATTCCCGCTTTCTGAATTTTTTAATAAATGTTTCGAAGAGTCTGTCTTTCCAGACCAGTTAAAATTGGCTAAAATAGTTCCCATTTTCAAAAAAGGTATTAAGACTGATGCAAAAAATTACCGACCTATATCACTTTTGCCAATATTATCAAAAGTTTTTGAAAAAATTATTAAAACTAGACTGATGGTACATTTAAATGTAAATAAAATCATTAATTTAAGACAATTTGGGTATCAGAAAGGCGTCGGTTGCTCGGATGCTATAAACACTCTTGTAAATGACATAATTGATAAGTTAAATGACAAAATGAAAGTGGCAGGGCTATTCATCGACCTTAGCTCCGCTTTTGACACGATTGACTATGAATTACTATTAACTAAACTTGAATTTTATGGTATCAGAGGCAAGTCCTTACAACTTTTAAGATCCTACTTACAAAATAGACGAATGTTTGTAGAAATAAAAAGCATCGATGAAAGTAATCATGAAGTCATATACACCTCTAAAATTACAAATATAAAGCGTGGTGTGCCCCAAGGCTCCATTTTAGGACCAATATTATTTATTTTATTTACAAATGACTTGCTTAACTTTGTGCACTATGTTCAGCCAGATGTAAAACTTGTTGTATTTGCAGATGATACAAATATAATAATTGGGGCGAATGACTTAAAAGAATTGACCAAAAATGTAAATAAAAGCCTACAAAATCTCTGCGATTGGTTTACAGCCAATAACCTTTTGCTAAACACAAGTAAAACTAACATAATTTTATTTAAGACTACAACTCGCCATAATGACAATTTAGATATAAAAATTAAAGGAGACAAGATTGAATTAGTGGACAAAGTTAAATTTTTAGGTATTAACATAGATGTGCATTTAAATTGGAAACAGGAGCTAGCTGCTATTGACTCTTCAATTTCATCAGCATGCTATGCACTCAGGAGCCTTAGAGATATGTTGGATCTAAAGCAACTAAAGGCTATATATTACGCGTTGGTAGAATCTAGGTTAAGATACAGCATAATGCTTTGGGGAAACAGCTATAGTTATAACTGTCAGAAAGCGTTTATCTTACAGAAACGTGCCATAAGGACTATAGTAAGGATCTCACAAAGAGACTCATGTAGAGAGCATTTTAAAGTATTAGACATTTTAACAGTACCAAGTCTATATATATTAGTAATCCTTAATCTCTTTGCTAAGTATATTCATGAGTATGAGACACAAGACGAACGTAAGATAAGAGAAAGCACAAGAAGGAAGGAATTCAAACACAAAAAAGCACCAAATTTAAACATTGTTAAGCATTGTTCCAGATATCAAGCAGTCGAGTTATTTAATAGGTTACCAACTGATTTAAAATTATTAATTTATAACTCTCACTTATTTAAAACTAAATTAAAAGCCTTCTTGTTGGAAAGATGTTTTTACTCGGTATCAGAATACATGTCAAATGATAAAAATAGTCAACTATAATAATAGCAGTGAACAAGCTATAAAATAATTTATTTGCTCATTACTAGGACCTTGATGAAGTTATACTCTCAATTATTTAATAATTTTTTTTAACATTGAATTTTACATGATATTTGCTATTTATTTTGACATTGTATTTATTTGTTGACATATTTTAAATTAATTTGACTTTATATTTGCTACTTAATTTGGCATTGTATTTGTTAATTGTCATATTTTAAATTAATTTGACTTTTGAACTAACTTTTCACTTCAATTTTAATTAGGCTTTAAATGTATTATTTTTGCATGTGATAATTTTATAATATGTAATGTTCAACACAATGTTAATTGTTAATGAATAAATGAAATGAAATGAAATGAAATGAAAACCTGGGTTTTTAGTTAAACCGCTTTTTATAATAAGACCGAAGAAGTTTCAGGGACCTCCCAAATGAAAAAACCTAAAATGACAGTCTTTCAACAGAGTTTAATTACAGCAATTAATAAAAAGCAACAATCACCTAAAGCAGCCGAAGAAGATGCCGACACGAAATTTTTACTTTCTTTACTTCCTCAAATTAAGAGCCTAAATGAAAGACAAAATTGTGAGTTCAGAATCGAAGTGATGAATTTGATTTATAAAATCAAATATCGTAACTCATTTAACATGTCACATAATCAAACGTATTCTTACAACCATCCTGGCTATAGTACATACGAACAATCACCTACAACATATAGTATACCTACAGGATATGTGTCTCCGCCGGTGTACCAAGGATATACTACGAATACAAGCAGTGCATGCTCCTATTCGACCATACAGTCACCCGAATCTATTGAAACTCAAGTACGTCTAATTCAATCAGCTGAAACTGAAACAGCACACTCAATTGAGGAAATAGACGAAATATTTCAGAATAAGTCCACTTAATTGAGATAATAGAGGAAATGTTGCAGCAATTTAATTCAATAAATAATTAAAAGTTGAAATTTTATTCAATAAAAAGTTAATATACTGATAGACAACGCAAGAGTTAGCAGAACTGAAGCGCGGTGCGGGGCCACGTTCTGTGTGTGTAAAGGCATACGAGCTAGTTAGAACAGAGCCCTGGGTGTGGTCGCGCGCTTACATCGTACCTACCTATTGTACTCTAATATTAAATAAAATATTATGTATAAAGTTATGTGTTTATCTTTTAGTCAGAAGCGGGATTTGAACTTTACGTTGTTTTACCTAGTGTTAAGTGACTATTTTCATAAACAATCTAATCGTGAAGTGTGTGAAAACTGAACAATAAAAACTTGTGAATTCTGTGACGTATTACGTCACCCGCGCGGCGGCGGCGACGTATACGCATCGGGGAAGAACCGATTAGCGTACGGACTCTACACCGCTGCGCTGTGCTTGTTTACATTAACATTCTGAGAATTGGTGAGCTCGTTTCATGTTATCGTAAGATTACGAGGTACAAGGTGCCTTGAATTATTATTTCGGTTATACTACTTATGTGATATAGCTGTTGAACTTTAAGACTGTGAACATTCTTTGTGTTACTTGTGCTATCGTATTCTAATTTTAGAATAGTAAGACTTACCTTTAGTGATTATTTTATGTGACATATTAGTGCGGAAGAATTTTTATTACAAAAGTTAACATGGGGCGGCATAAAAAACGCTCAAAAAGGGATGGTTCTTCGTCATCATCGTCTTCCAGTGGTGATGATAGACGTAGTAAAAGAAGAAAACATACTGCCGAGGAGCTTAGGCACCGGGACGAGAGAATTGAGGCACTTGAAAGTTTAGTACGTCAAATTCGGAGTGACGCAACTCCAACGTCGCCTGAAGCCAGCGGTAGCGCTAGCGCTACTAGCGTTGCACCGACCCCCTCAACTAGTCGAGAGATACGCTACATTGGGCGCAATGATGCCGTACCAGAATTTGACCCTCAAAAATCCGCCGTACCCATAGACCAATGGATTCGTAACATTGAGTCTATCGCTACCATGTATGGATGGGACGAAAGAACAATAATTTGTAATTGTACATCAAAACTGCGTGGTTATGCAAAGAATTGGTACGAGCGTCTAGAGGATTACGATATATCGTGGTCCGACTGGAAAGCTCATCTGTCCAAAGCATTTCCTTTCACCAAAAATAAATCCACGATGTTGCGCTCCTTGGTAAACGACGTTAGAAGGATAGATGAGGATCCTATTAAATTTTATTATGAAAAATTAGGACTTGGAATGTCGTGTGGTCTACCAGATGACCTAATTACCGAAACGATTATAGGAACCATTGGAGATAAAATGATTGAAGTTGGCGCTGTTTCTGCGGGCTGTCGGAATACTACAACACTACTCAGTTACTTAGGAAACATTCATCCCGGTGGTATTCAATCTGAGATGAGAAAATCAAGGGAGCACCTAAGTCGAGTTGACGGTGCATGTTACACTTGTGGAAGAAAGGGACACAAAGCCAGAACATGCAGATCTGGGAAAAATAAACCACAAAATACATCTACAAATGAAACTATTAAGTCTAAAGATGACAGAGTCTGTAACTTTTGTCATCGGACTGGGCACCTGCAGATAGGGCGATTGTGCACTACAAGGAATTTTACTGTCCGGCAGTCCGATTTTTTACGGTCCGATATGGCACGCCATATAATGTGTATGTCGCAGGGATATGAGGAAAACAGGGAATTGATCAAATATCTAAGCGATTTGATCAAATCACGGAGGATGTTAAAATAATAACACGTTTTTATCATTTCCCTAAGCAAATCTGGTGATTTGACAAATCCCAATAAAGAAATCTAGTGATTTGAACAAATCTCAAAATTGGTTCAGTGAAATGACAAAAATAACTTTTCCGTGGTAATTTAAAGGTTTATTTTGTACTAGCAACCCACCCCGGCTTCGCACACAAAATGTAATATAGATCTCAAAAATCACAACTAGAACATACTTATTTGAAAAAGAGAAACAAAAATGTATTAAAAAATAGAAAAACGTAACATATGATATGCCTATTTGTAATATTCACTTATTAAAACACGTAGCAGATTTGTGGCAACGTGAATTACACAGAACATTATTTTTCTTACAGGCACGTTTGTTCGTTTTGCATCGTACTTTGGACTCTTGACAATAACACTGCTTGAATCCTTGTCCTCCAAATAAAGATAATTTTCCTGCAATTTCACGCAAACTCAGCGTTGTGGATGGAACCGAATCGGTTAATGTAACTGTAGATAATTGAAGAGCGTTTCTTGGAAGCCAATGTCTTATGATACCAACTGAAGTACCGATTTGAAATAAATTGTTTTTCGCATCTAATACAATCCCTGTTATACTATTTGCATCTAGTGGACCTGTAGTAAATACTCAAAGTATGCATTAAATACTTGTTTGTATTTATTATTCTTAATAATCTAATTTCATATTGACATTGTTTTTTTCTGATTGTCACAAAAATAAAAAACATGACGTTTACTACTTTGGCTCTTATTTAACTTAATTATTCAATATACAACATTCGTTATCAGCACGAAGTAAAAAAGTAGAAAAATGTCGTGTGGACCTGCTGGTATATCGATAAAACCGTTGTGCGAAAGAGCCGGCTATGGCATCTGGAAATTCAAAATGCGTATGTATTTGATGCATGAGGATTTATGGGAAACCATAGAAGGTTACTCAGGTGAGAAGCCCTCTGATGCAAATAAAAGGGATCAGAAAGCTTTAACCAAGATTTGTTTGACAATCGACGGAGGCGCAATCGCACATGTTCGGAGCGCTGAGACTGCCAGGCAAGCATGGGATGCTCTTAAAGATGCTTTTGAAGATAAGGGAATGGGCAGAAAATTGGCCCTGGAGCGAAGGCTGTATAGATATAACTTGTCAGACTTCGATAATGATGTTGAGCGTTATATTGGCGCAATCGTAGCTACTTCGCAAGATTTAGCAGACATCGGGAAGAAGATTGATGATGAAAGTTTGGCAGCGATTATGCTCGGAGGTTTAGGACCTCGCTACGATCCCTTAGTTATGGCTCTGGAAAACTCCAACTTAAAAATCACAAGTGAATTGGTGAAAAGTAAGCTATTGAATGAGTTCTCGAAAACCGTAGACGTTCAAGCTCCGGAGAACAAACCGACGACTTCCGCTCTGAAATCTTCTCAAGGTAAAATTTCTTCCAATAATAGTAAGAAGAAAAGAATTATCAAATGCTATGGATGCGGTGAACCAGGTCATAAAAGGGCCGATTGTCCTATAAGGAAGGACGAGAAGGACAAGCACGTAAAAAATGTTACTCTGAAGACAGCACTCAATGGTGTAGAAGGAGAGAGTACCACTTTTTTCATTGATACTGGAGCGACCAACCACATGTGCCATAATATTGATTACCTAGAGAACGTAAGGTTGAATAATGAAGCAGGCAGTAATGATACTGTAACGGTTGCAAATGGAGAGAAGATAAGTTGCAGAGGTATAGGTAATATTTCTTTTTCTACTAAAGATTGTGAAGGAACAATGACTGGTGTTGTTGCCGTGCCTGACCTGAATTGTAATTTACTCTCTGTTAGGAAAGCTTGTGAAAACGGTTTACATGTAGTTTTTGATAAAAATGGTTGTATTTTTTATGAAAATTTTTCTTGTACTGGAAAGGCTCTTTTACGTGGTTCTGTAAGTAGTGGGCTGTACACTTTAAATTGTACTGTAAATGTTCCTAAGAGAATTGCCTCTAATGCGCTCCTTGATACGTCAGATTGCAGACTTTGGCATAGGCGTTTAGGACACCTTTGCCGAATAGGTCTGGATAAACTTAGAAAAGGTGAGGCTATAGGTGTGTCTTATGATAAGGTGGACAATGAACCATGTATACATTGCTTGGAAGGCAAGCAGTCAAGAAAACCATTCAAAGCAATTCCATTTAAAAGAGGAACAGCTTTGTTGGAACTAATTCATGCGGACCTGTGTGGTCCGATGTCACACGATTCTTTTCAGGGAAACAAATATCTTTTGGTTTTTATTGATGATTTTTCGAGAGCGATTTTTCCTTTCTTTATCTCGTCGAAAACTCAAGTAAAAGATAAATTCTGTGAATTTCAGAATGCAGTTGAAAGGCAGAAGGAAGCAAAAATTAAAATTTTCAGAACAGATAACGGGACTGAGTTTGTGAACCAAGGTATGAGAGACTATTTGACTTCAAAAGGAATTAAGCATGAAACGACAGCTCCTTATAGCCCTCAATCTAATGGCGTAGCTGAACGTGTAAATCGCACACTGGTTGAAAAGGCGCGCTGTATGCTTACTGAAGGTAAACTTTCCAAAGTATATTGGCAAGATGCAGTTCAAACTGCTGCTTATTTGAAAAACAGGTCTCCTCATCGTGCACTCGAAAATAAAACTCCTTTTGAAATGTGGTATGGGAATAAACCAAACCTCTCACATTTAAGAGTTTTTGGCTGTCGAGCGATGGTTCATGTCCCCAATTGTCAAAGAAAGAAGCTTGATGTCAAATCTACGGAGCACATTTTTGTAGGATATGCTGATGATATCCACAGTTACTTCTTTCGTAGTTCTGAATGCCCACGTCGCTTAGTTAAAGCGAGGGACGCAGTATTTTTTGAAAATTCTTTTACAAGTTTAAAAGAAAATTCAGATTCTTCTAGAAGCCAAGAAGAAACAGTAGTTCCACTACGATTGAGCACTGATCCTTGCAATGCTGTTGAACAGATAGTTAATTTGGATGTTCCTACAGCAATCACTTCCATGGATGTTCCGGACGTTTCCCCTGATCGTTTTCATGATGCTTCAGATGTAGAAGTAGAACAAAGCAACAGTGTTCTCGGTGAGTCAGTGGAAGAACGTCGCTATCCAATGAGAGAACGGAAGAAACCAGATTTCTTGTTATACAAGACCTGTACGGAAGAGGTAATAAATGAAGATCCATCTAGCTACTCAGAAGCCATGCACGCAGAAGATAAAGATAGTTGGATTGCTGCGATGCAAGACGAGTATAATTCCTTAATAGAAAGAAAAACTTGGATTTTAGTCAATAGACCTGAAAATAAGAAAGTTATTCCTTGTAAATGGGTCTACAAATTGAAACGAGATGCTTTAGGAAATTCTGTAAAGTATAAAGCAAGACTTGTAGCTAAAGGTTACAGTCAGGAGGCAGGAGTGGATTATTATGAAACATTCTCTCCTGTGGTGAGGAATTCATCCTTACGTATGCTGTTAGCTTTTGCCGTTGAGAACGAATATAAGCTAAAGCATTTGGACGTGGACACAGCATTTCTTAATGGCAATCTAGAGGAAGAAGTGTTCATGCTACAGCCTCCTGGATTTACACAAGAAGATGGAAAAGTTTGTCTTCTGAAGAAATCCATCTATGGGTTGAAGCAAGCTTCGCGAGCTTGGAATAAAAAGCTCGACGAAACTCTTAAAAGTTTGGGTTTCAGTAGGACCTCCTCAGAGTCATGTGTATATACGAAACTTTTTGGTTCGTCTGAACTAGTTATACTAGCTGTCTATGTCGATGACATTGTCTTGTTGCACAAAGATGACTTGACGTATGACAAAGTCAAACATGACTTGAGACAATTTTTCGGTATAAAAGATCTGGGAAATCTAAATTATTTCCTATCTCTAAATGTAAAATACGATAATGGGATAATTGAAATAAACCAAAAAACTTTTATACTCGATTTATTAAAACGTTTTAAAATGCAACAGTGTAAAACGTTTGATACACCTTTAGCGAGCAGTAAGTTGGAACCTGGAATTGGTGAGAAACCTGATTATCCTTATCAGAACTTGATTGGCTGCTTGATGTACCTCGCTGTTAATACTAGGCCAGATATAGCGTTTGCTACCAGTTATTTGAGTCAGTTTAATACGACTTATGACAAAACGCACTGGACAGCAGCGAAGCGTGTACTTCAGTATCTTAAGGGTACTATAGATTATTCCATTGTCTACAGGAAGACTGGTGAATATATCTCTGCATACGCTGATGCCGATTGGGCTAACTGCACAATTGACCGCCGTTCGTATACAGGCTATTTTGTGAAATTGGCTGGAGGACCAATTTCTTGGGAGTCAAAGAAACAGCCAACGGTTGCATTATCTTCAACCGAGGCTGAGTATATGTCACTGAGTGCCGTAACCAGAGAAGTTGTCTTTTTGCGCAGACTCTTGCAAGAAATTAGTGGCAAGGTAGGACAAGTTATTATTTATAACGACTGTCAAGGGGCGCAAAAGCTGGCGTCAAACCCTATTCACCATAATAGGACTAAGCACATAGATACAAAACATCATTATATTAGAGAGATTGTATCTAAGAATATTGTGGACTTACGGTACATTCAGACGCATGATATGAGCGCTGACATTTTGACAAAAGCCCTAGGACGTGTATCACATTTAAGATGTGTTAAGGGTATGGGATTTAGTTAATTATAGGCTTCTTTAAATCTTAATGTCTCGCTTATAGATCTTAGATTATTTCGATTAAGTGGGGGTATGTAGTAAATACTCAAAGTATGCATTAAATACTTGTTTGTATTTATTATTCTTAATAATCTAATTTCATATTGACATTGTTTTTTTCTGATTGTCACAAAAATAAAAAACATGACGTTTACTACTTTGGCTCTTATTTAACTTAATTATTCAATATACAACAGGACCTCTGTCTACTTTTGGCACATCAACCAAAACGGTGGAACCAACTAATACATCCTTGAATTTTTTCGAACAAGTTTCTTTCATTTTATCAGCAGATCTTTTTAAATTTTGTGAAGCATCTTCCCTTTGCTTTTTAATTTTCTCTTCTTTTTGGCATAATAAGCATAAAACTCCCGACCCATATCCTTCTTCGCTTGTCGTAATGCCACATATTGCATGCACGGAATTTCCGCAAATGTCACATGAATGAGCTCCTGTAGATTCTTGTCCACAAACAATACAAATCATTTCCTGTACTCTCACAACCGATTCACTGTCTGATACAACAGGTGGTTCAGCTAATAATTCATGTGTTAAAATAGGTGAAGTCGAAGTGTTATCTTCATTTGATGCAATAGTTAGTTGTTCCTCAGAAGTTGTGGCGTTGTTATCAATTGATTCAGTAGCTAATACGTTTTGCTGTTTAAGAAGCTGATCCAGATCCTCTTCAGTAACTAACTTGTCCAGTAATTCTGTTGAAATATGAGTAGATCGGAGTCCTGTTTTTGGTTCTGTTCCAAATAACGCCTTGTAAGGTGAACGCTTAATGGTACGATGAAAGGAGGAATTCTTTTGAAATTGAACAAAATAACAGCCGATTGCCCAATTTTTACTGTCATTGTCAATTAACCAAGCCCGTAACATCGCTTCGACATCTTGGTTTGCACGCTCAACTGACCCTTGACTCGCTGGATGTCTAGGCCTACCATTAATAATTTTGCATGTTGGCCACATGGCAGTTAATTCTTGAATGATTGCAGCAGTAAACTCACGGCCATTGTCACTTTGTAGTATATGGGGACAACCGACTTCCAGGAAAATTTTTAAAAGTTCCATTGCTAATTCAGCTGCTCTTTTTGAAATCAATGGTCGCAAAAAACTGAAATTTGTTGCGTGATCTTGATAATGTAATAGCCATTTATAATTCCTGTCGGGGGTTGACTGTAGGTCAATCAAATCAACCTGGCCGCGATGGTTAAAATCATTAGACACAATCGGGCAAACAACAATAGCTTTTCTTGGGAATTTCTTTTTAGATTGACATACCGTACAGAGTTTCAAAAATTCTAATACAACAGAAGTGGGAATTAAATATCTGGATTTCAAATAGTACAGCATTTTATCTCTGCCACCGTGGCCCGTCGCTTGATAGGTTTCACAAAGTATGGCATAAAATTCATTTGGAGTCACTATCTTAACCACTGAGTCAGAAGCAAACTTTCTTTTTAATATCAAAAACTTGGTTGTACCTACCCCCATTACATCATATTTGTTACCGTAATAATATTGCTTGTTTGTTCTCTTAAGATTCAGTACTGGAGCTGATTTAAATTGTTCAATCGCTGTAATCGCTTCTTCTACCCTCTCTTGAGTCCATAACGGTTTTTCCTTATCATGCCGCCCCTCTACAATCGTCTTAATAGCTTCATTAAACTGTTCCTCACACACAAACTCAGTACGAGGCTGATTTTGTTCCGTATTCAAAGCCATTCTCTATAATTTTCGTAAAATTATACTCAAAAGTGCGTGCGTCCGTCTCCCATAGTGTTTAGAACCAACTAAGACCACGTGCGGGCGGCCGCGGGTGAGTGCGGGGTGGAGCAGGGGGCGCGGTAACTGACAAGCAAGCGCGAGCGCGACGTAAACAAGAACTGGAAATGTTTTATTATCTTTTCACTGAACCAATTTTGAGATTTGTTCAAATCACTAGATTTCTTTATTGGGATTTGTCAAATCACCAGATTTGCTTAGGGAAATGATAAAAACGTGTTATTATTTTAACATCCCCCGTGATTTGATCAAATCGCTTAGAGATTTGATCAATTCCCTGTTTTCCTCATATCCCTGCGACATATATACTAGTTTGTGCACTATACGTAATTTTCATTTTACTTTTCCCCATTCCATACGGTTTTTTCCGGTCCGAAATGACAGCAATGAAAAACGTGTTGATGCTTGTGCGCTACGTACGTCCGTTTTCGTGAGCGGGCGGGGCGGGCGCGGGGAAGGAGGGTGCGCGTGTCGCACACACAGGACGCTGTGCGTTTCGTTGGCCCTTCCCTCACCTCCTCGGCGACCGGCGCCCACGACGCACGGCTCCTTCGTTTCATTCGGATAAAAGCGACTACGAAGTTTGACAATTTAACTTGATCGATTTCACAATCATGTACGACATTTTTACGCTAATTGAACTTGTTGAATCCAAACCATGTTTATGGGATAAAACTATTGATGCATACAAAAACAAAATTATGAGAAGCAATGCATGGCGAGATATTAGTTTATTCTTCGAACTGGAATTTGAGGGATTTGATGACAAAAAGAAAGACGAAATACGTAAGTTCTTATATAATTTATTTGTATTAAATTTTTGACATTTGCCATGGCACAGATCCTACGGGACTTGAAAAAAAAATCGGCGAAATTATTTCTTATATCGTTAGGTGTTCGTCCCGCCTGGACATTATTGGTAGCGACGGGAAGATCTTGCTAACCGTTGTGATTAACACGTACGAACATTCGTTATGTGTGTACCCATCTCTTTCACGAACAATATTATGTAAAACTACGCATGCTTTGACTGTCTTTACTCAATTGTTTTGATACGTTTAGTGGACGATGAAGTATGCGCCACTTATTTGCCAATATACCAAAAGTACATTCCACATATCTGCGTGCCCGAGACAGTCGATAGTTAAATATCCGTTTTTTTATATCAAGATGTTTTCCACCATAAGGTCGTAACAAATTGTCATTAAGTTGAAAAGCTTCATCGCCCACTAAAACGTATAGCATTCTGTTGTTTAGAGAAGGATGCAGAGGAGTTGGATTAGGTACTTGTAATCTTCCCTCACTCAATAGCTTATAAAACCTTGTACGCTGCAAAATAGCCGAGTCACAGTCTTTTCCATAAGCTCCTATATCGACAAACACAAATTTATAGTTAGAATCGGTCACTGCTAGAAGCACTATGGAATAATAGCCTTTATAATTATAATTCATAGACCCGGCAGAGGGAAAATTCTCAACTCTTATGTGTTTTCCATCCACGGCACCTAAGCAGTTTGGGAAGTTTGCTCTAGCTTGAAATTCACTCGCCACTGATTTCCAGTTGTCTGTATTCGGTGGTGCAAGAAATTCACTGCTTAATTCATCCCATATTGTACGGCATACTAAACTGATAATTTCACTTATCGTTTTAATACCCAAATCACAGATAATATACTAGTACAGATACCCAATCCCATACAAAGAAATGATACCTCCCTAAGTCTGGCTATTGAGCTGGCTATTTTTCTTCCTCCATTTTTTTAACAGATGGCAGCATCAGCGACTCACAAATTGCCAGAGACTGTAGTTTTATAACGCCATCTAGAAGTCGACTTAGATACTTATGGCATTCACACATCGCCCGGTACGTTCAAGGACAAGTATAATAACAATACAACAAACATATCTCGAGTTGGCGGGATAGTTTCATTTTTGTGAGTGAGCTAGCAATTTTCACGCGGCAGTGAATGCCTCTTTATGTATTTTTTTGTATTTCAATGCTAAATCTAGATTTTCATCTCCTCGTTACCAAATCTACTATTGCTAATACCCTAAAACTGAAATCACGCGTTCTTCGTCCGAACTTATTTTGACAGTAAGCCCACGTTCGCACTGATGTAATAAAATTGCGGCGATTATTTTTCGTGCACTTGATTTTTAACGCTTTGCCGAGATGCCGAGAGTTGAAAATCCAAATGTGTTTTTTCAACGCGCTGGGACGAGAGTGCGTCCCAGTGCGTTGGATTCTCAACGCTCGGTTTAACACCGAGAGTTGAAAATCCAGTGCGCGATAAAATCCCGCCGCGATTTAATTACGTCCGTGCGAACGACGACTTAATGTTTTTAAAAATATCAAATAGAACCGGCCAAGTACGTGTTGGACCACGCATAATGAAGGGTTCCGTAGTTGGTAAGTTGGTATCCCAAGAACAAACTTAACTTCGTAGTTGAAAAACACGTTCTCCCATACAGAATGTATGGAAGAACATGTTTTTGCAACCGCAAATTTAAGTTGGTTGATTATTACTCGTTAACTTATAGAGCCTACTTAGCTGTGATACAGAGTTTTCCTTTTAATTTCGTTATAAATACTCCTGTAATCTTTTATCACATAAACCAACCATTTAGCTGGCGTGGCTGGGTGGGGGGGACACTTGACTGTAATAAAAATTAGCTTTTTAAAGCTTAATGGTGCCGATTCTCTTGTACACCGAACTAAACCAACTAAACTATCACAAAAAATCCTTGCTTTTGGCTATGAGAATCTTAAACTATTCTGCAAAAAATCTCTAAATTTAAAAATAATTTTCACACAACCAAAATCGAATTTGACAATCGCGATTCCACGTCTAACTTAACCTGTGAATTTTTTTAGAGCCGTATGCGTGCAGGCAGGGCAGCCTCGACGTGTTTTTTTCACTTTTTGTGTGGAAAATATGAAAAATTATTACCAAAATGTTGAGTTTAATGCTTTCATAGAGGGGTCGAAAGTTTCATAATTTTTTCGATAGGTAGGACACACCATTTTCGAGATATTAGTAAAAGAACAGAAAAAAAATAATTTTGGCACCTGAAGAATTCACACCAACATCTACAATGTTGCTGACAACTTATTTTATTCTACACCTTTTTAATCGCGATTAAAAATAGTCAAAGGAGAATGACCACGACAATATGGAACACGGTACAGAGTTGCGTCAATTCCAAAGTTGTTTTAGATGGTTTATAAATTAACCAAATAACCATCTACAATTGCCATTTTGGAATCAAAACCCGCATTTCCAATTTTTTTTAGAAAACGTAACTTAACCTCAAAATAGAAATATCCGTCGTGTATAGAGGTAAGTTTATAGGTCGTAGTTTGGAGAGCAGATTAATTAGCATATCTGATGGGATAGAGACTTAAATAAATCAGTACCTTGCCTTTATATTTCCTGTTAAAACAGTTACAAATACAAAAAAAAGGAGAGCTGTAAAAAAAAAAACAATAGAATTCAAAGAGATATTTAATTTGATCCAGTGACACTGGTAGCACTTTAAACATGTAGGTAGATATCTAACCCTTACAGTAAGTAGGTAGGTACCTATACATATAGGAACAGCGAATGACTTCATTCATCATTTTCATTAAAAAAATCATCTAAATAAGATGCTGGAGCAGTGATCTCATTGTATCGAGCCCAACTCAAAAACCACACCACTGTCATTATGTGAGCACAGCAGCCAACAGTTCATACAAAAAAAAAATTATATATTTGTTGTATACACAACAACAAAAAACTGTAATATTTAAATCGCAATAAACTTAGCATGCACCACGCGCAATTGACATTGGACTTTTTGACAATGACAATTCAATTTGAGACACCAACACCAATGTTGCCACTTTAAATTTTAAATGAAAATCGATTACTCGAATTAATACACTCGACACATAATTATTTCAAATGACTGATTTATATCAAACCGAAGCAAGATAATTAAAAAAAAATCTATGCAATCATTCATATGTATCGTTAGCCAACAAAGTGAAATTGCTTTAAAAAGTTTTGAAAGCAAAATAATACGACTACTGTGTGTGAAATACTAATTATTTCACACCACAGTAGTATCATCTCGCTTTATTATTTATAAAAAAACCCGCGATTTACCTTTACAATGACTTTACATTTATATTAATTTGTAATCGTATACAAAAAAATCGATTAGAGTTGTCAATATATTTACTTATTTTGATTATGGCAACACTTTAACGTAAGAATAGCCGGCAGTAGGTAATTCATTTTATCAAAACAATTTCATAACTTATTAAGTTTACAAAATAAACCCCTATACAAAATTGGCATTCTAATTGCAGAATGACTTCAAAAATAAAGAAAATAATTGTTATTACTAAACTAATATTTATTACTACCCAATTCAAGGGCAAGTAATTATATTGCAATTATATGTAACAAAAAGATTATTTTGTAATTTATTGATTTTTACCTATAAAAGTTTAAATGTAATATATATTGATTGTGATGAATAATTAATTCAGAATATGTTGGTAAAACTTGATTATTTTTATCAAAACTTCGTTAAAAATGCTGTAATCAAGAAATAATTCTTTAAAGAATAAGATTTTATAATAAAAGTTATTAATTATCAGTTATCACATAAAAAGCTAATATTATATTTCACAATATTTTATTATATTTCATTTCATTTTTATATTATTCATTCACGTATCCTATATTATTCAGTGTCATATTTCATTTTTTTTTAATTTATATTATATTTCATAATAATTATTTTCTCTAAAATTACAAACCATAGCACAAACAAATAAAATTCTAGATGCTAGCGCTACATGGTATGGGCTTAATTCACTTTTTAAAATCTTGTGTGTTTTAGCTAGACCTATAATACGTTCTATATGAACTCGTTTGCTTGCTAGTTTTCGATCTTGTACTATTCTAACACCTGGTATTTGTAGCTTTCCTTTGAAGAAGATTGAAATGATAATTGTCATATCTGTTGGAGCAAAAATGTCCTGCACATTAAAACCTTTGTCTGCCATGATAGAATCGCAACTTTCACACAGATTTTCAAGGTTGTATCTTTTCAGAGACATGATATACCACCAAGTGTAGCGTCAATAGCTGTAGCCTAGCCTATACAGTATTTTTGTGTTTGTAAATGCTGAATGTTACCTGCTGTGCTCAGGATTCCCAGGCTTTGTGATGGGTATTTCTGTTGTGTCCACAATAATTCTTGTACTTGCAAAACCTCTTCTAAATGACTCTGGCCATAAAGTATTGAACCAATTCTTTACTGGGCTAAATACTAATTAAAGACCATATTTCATACATAACATTGATCCATGTTATAAAAATGTTAGCAACACTACTTTGGGAAATACCAAATAAAAATATCTACTCAAAATCTGGTAAATACCTCCTTAGCTTGATCAGTGTTATAATTTTTTAATAGTTGGTCACTAACAGAAACACTGATAACTTTACTTCTCTTGTAATATAAATTATTACACATGAGACTTAATGTGTATAACAACATTATGAATTTTTCGTAGTTTTCTAGCCCTGTATAAAAATGAATAGCCTCCTGGTTGGCCCTCATAGTCTCTAGTGATATGCCAACATATACTGTTCTTGGAGTAATATCTTCTGAGGAGTTCTCTATAGTAGATATTTCTATTTCAGTGCTTGTAGAGGGTTCTGGAATACTTTTGTCCACAGTTGGCTATCTAAAATCAATTCTGCGTCTGCTTCTTTCCAAATACCGAAGGCTTCTTGATGTAGGTGTTGTTGACACCCGGGTGGACCTAGGGAATATGCTTGGTACAGTCCCCTTTTTGAGAAATCTACATATTTAAGGTTTTCCTGAAAAACAACAAAAAAAATCAAAAGTTATACAGATATACATACTTTACTGTATGTCGAAATAAGCAGATACAAGAGATTATAAGACTTTAACGCATAATCTGTAGTATGAAGGCGTACAAGATACATGTTCATTGGTTTATTTACATATTAAACCCACAGGAAACAAAGTTTTCAAACACACTTGTTATCTGGTACCTACAAGCTAGTTATCACTAACATTGATCACGAGAAGTCTCTGTCTGTAATACTAACCCTTTAACCGCTTGGCTAAATATCAATTGTCGTGCCCCTAGCGCGAGGCTACAAATCGACAAAATAATACCTACAATAAATAAGGAGGGGCAATCGTTGTATCGATAAAAAAAAGTCAAAGAATTTTTTATGTTTTTATTTTAAATCAGCCTTATGGCTTCTACAAACAGGCGCGACACAGAGAAACCGCTCATGTTTTTGTGTCGCGTGTCGCGCCTGTTTGTAGGACCTTTAAATTAACCACCCTAATCACTTTCTTCGTATCACAATCGTTCATCTTTAAGCTAATAAGTAAATGTTTTTAACAGTTACTAATTGTTTAACCTTACTAAATTCGAATTGTTTACATCACAATAATCTCTTATTAATCGACTAGGTACTTTTTTTCTTTTCTTATAAATCTACCTACAACAGCAATGGCTAAATCTTTGTATCACAATTGTTTAATCTTACTATCTAAATTTTAATTACTTACATCAAAATAATCTCTTATTATTCGACTTTTTCCTTTTCAAATCAAACTAAGTATAATAAATCTTTGAATCACAATTGTTTTTTTTTGTTTTTGCTTACCAGTTACTATACTCCATTTGTTTAGGTAATTAAATAAAGGTAAACAAAAAAACCACGTGACTTAGTTAGCCGACTAAACGTAATATCACTCACTTCACTTGTCATGCTATGTCACTGTAAGGTCCCGTAGTAGTTGGTACCTTACACTTGTAGCTTTAAGTAAGAAGTGGTAAGTCAGTACTTGGAGTTAGGCGAGTTGATGTAAACACACACAGATTCGGTAACACTAAAGGTTTATTAGAGTACCGATCACAACAAAGTAAAAGTGGGTTGGATGCTAATCCGCGGTGTTCGCGTAAGTATGTAATTCGTCAACTAACTTAAAATCATATTAAACATTGTTTTAAATACCAAAGAGAAAAGTAGGTTGCTGCGTTTGCAGCCTGACGGAATGTACGTAAACCGTACATGCTCCCGAGGGAAAAGGCGGGATGAGCATCCAGTACATAAAACGTTTAAAAGTAAAAATTCCAAAACGCAATAATAAAAGTATAGACCGTATAAAAGTAGGTTAAGTAAGTAAAAATATAAAAGTAAGACATCCCAGAACGTCACAATAAAAAGTAAAGACAGTAAAGTAAACATTAGTAAGTAAGTAAAATTAAACATGTACACATAAAAACAATAAGCTTTACTGCTCCTCAAAGTGAAACAGTTGTTTCGGCCTCGCGTCGCTGTATAGTGGCTCCGGCGGTGTCGAATGGCGTATTTCTTGCATCTCGATTTCGACTTTGTTGTCGATTCCTGTAGGTTGTCTTGTAGGTGGCCTTTTAGTTTTCTTATGCCATAGTCTCCTAATCCAAATGTAGACAGCAAACGAAGCAGCTCCTCCCAACAGCAGAGAAGTCACAGAGTAGAGATATATGTCGTGACTCGATATATCTATCCCTTGTGGTAGTCTTTCCTGCTCTTTCTGCTGAATTATTTGCTTATCTATGTTTCTGATATTTATTGCAGATGTATCCAGTTCTGTCATATTCAGCTGTGCGTTTTTCCAACTTAGATCAAATAAATTGTTGATAGTCGTGTTAAGTGTAGGTACTTCAATATCCGCCTCCATGTGAAATTTGCTTCCTAAGTGGTTATAGGTGAATATTGTCGCATCTTTCTTTTGTAGTATGCATTTTGGTTTCAAGGCAATCACCCCAGTACCGTTGATGACTGCTGGCGTAACTTGATCGCTACATATGACGCGCATCAGCTGTCTGTCGCATAATGTAAACAACCACCAGTTAGGTTTATGTAATTGGATCCAAGTTTCTTTGCAAGTTACATCATTGATGACGCAGGATAATGAAGTTTGTTGACTGAATACCTTGGCCTCGCAAGGTGCGTCCTTGTCTTGTAAGCTAAATGCCGGCTGACGTGAAATGCATGTGTACTCGTCTTCTCCGTATGGCGTGCATTGGCGCATGTCTTGCTCTTCCATAGTGATGTACGAATTTTTCACGAAGTTTATGGCGATATAATTGGAGAAAGGCTGCACGATTCTCAATTGTCCTTGTTTCTGGAATGGTATAGGTATTACCCGGTATATTTTGTAGTCCTCATCGCTCAAAAGTGGAATATGCAATTCGAAAAGTAGAAAGTTGTTTGTAATCCGAGCCTTGACATGGATTAGTTCGTAGATGTCACGGAAATCTTTTTGTATGTCCTTTATCGGTAAGGCTAGTCCCTGTGGAAGTTTTCCAGAGATGATGTTCAGCTGTTCTATTATTTGAGATGCAGGAAACAAGTGTGTATCCAAATGACCTCGATAAATGTTGGCGAGAGCATTCATTAGCATTTCTTGAATTCTATGCAAGTCGCTCAGAATTAAAGTTGATGATAAAGCGGCAGTGTTCACGTCATTTGCTGTGTATAAAATTTGTGCTCTGTTCTCAATTTTTGTGATTATGTTGCAAGTCTGATTTATGTAGGTTTGTATTGCGTGGAATTGTTTGTCCATAAATTCCGTATTGTTTTTAATTACATTGTTTTCAGCCTCTATGATCAAAGTTTGATTCTTCATCAACTGTAACAAGTAATTATCGTTGATTTGCAAGTTTTGGATATCCTTCTCGTACTTTTGCGCAAAGTCTTCATCCAAAACCCCGAAAAGTGTTCTGGCTAATTTTCCGATTCCATCAAAGTAGCCTCGTTTTTGTCGCGAATGCTGAGAAAGTAACATAGTGTTATAATTCTCAAGGTGATGCATTTCATGACGTAGGTGTCTGACAACTGCTTCGCATGGTGTAAACTCGTGCGCGATTCTTTGACAGAGTTTATCAATTTGGTTTATGTAGTCGTTCATGTTATTCGCAGCTTGCCAGTAGGACGTTAGGTTGTAATAGATCAGTAGAGTCCATTCATCATGTATAAGTTGCAGTTTTCCGGCTTCATCGAAATAAATAGGTTGATTGTTGGTTATAGAGGTCACCTTATAGTTGTTTGTTACTGGTGACGATTGTGCAGTTCCTAACATTCCTATTAAAGTTATAAGAGCGAAAGTCAGGAAACTGTACTTGTTGGTTCGCGTGCTCCTTTTTCTTCTTTGGTTTTCAGTTATTGTATCTTCTTCTCTTTTGTTATTTGTTGTTTCTTCGGTAGGTAGCAGTGTTTCTTGCTGTGGTAATGGAGTTAGTTTAACAGTGGGTCGTTTTATCACTCCAGTTTTTGTTTTAAGGGTGGCCACTCGTACTAGACCATCCTTACCGGGATGAGTTTCCATCACTCGTCCCATGGCCCATTTGCCAGGAGGTAAGTTTGTTTCCTTGATTAGGACCACGTCGTTTAGTTTGAGGTTTTGTACAGTTCTGTTCCACTTGCTTCTAGACTGTAAGGTGTTCAGGTAGTCATTGGACCAAGCTTTCCAGAATTGATCCAGCATGTGCTCCGTTAGTTGCCAACGTTTTCTCAGATCCATCTTTCTGTTGTCAGGCTCCGGTTGAGGTAGAGACAACGTAGCACTGCCAGTTAGAAAGTGGCCAGGAGTGAGAGTGCTGTAAAATTCCTCCGGATCTTCTGTTAGCTGACATAGAGGCCTCGAGTTTAGGCAGGCTTCTATTTTCGCTAGTAACGTAGTGAATTCTTCCCAGGTCAGTTTTTGATCCCCAAGAACCCGCTTCAAGTGGTGTTTTAATGATTTGACGGCTGCTTCGAATATCCCCCCCGCACTAGGCCAAGCAGGGGCGTTGAAGTGCCAATGAATTTCTAGTTTCCCAATCTCGTCAAAGAACTCAGGAGAGAGTAGCTTCTTGAAGTTACTGAAATCCTCTCTCAGTACTTTGGATGCTCCAACGAAGTTCGTGCCGTTGTCTGAGTACATGTGAGCAGGCGTTCCGCGCCTCGCGCACATTCTCTGAAGGGCCGCAATAAACGCTTCCGTGCTTAGTTCTGAGACTAATTCGATATGTACAGCTTTCGTAGCCATACAGACGAAGACCGCGATGTATGCTTTTGAGGTCTTCACTCCTCTTCCTTTGTTAAGTTTCACGTCTACGTGACCAGTAAAGTCAACACCAGTGTGAGTGAATGGACGGCTTGGTGTTACTCTTTGTTTTGGCAGATCGGCCATTAGTTGAGCATTGTCCGTAGAATTGTAACGATGACATTTCACACAGCGTCGTATTCTTCCCTTTACCGCCCGATTTCCAGAGACTATCCAGTATCGTTGCCGTATGTAAGTAAGGGTCAGACGGGCTCCTCCATGAAGCGTCATCGAATGTGCTTGGTCGATCAGTAGTTCAGTGAAGCGGCTGGAGTAGGGTACCACTGCGGGATTCTTCATATTTGCAGGAAGATCAGAGTGCTGTAGTCTTCCGCCTACGCGAATGATTCCCTTGCTATCCAGATAAGGTTTGAGTTTGTAAATGTTGCTTTTTGGTGACACAGTTTTATTTTGTTTCAACTGTTTGTGTTCTTGCGCAAACTCGCTTTGTTGAACATATTTTATTATATATTCTGCTGCGTATTTTAGGTCAGTTGTTGTTAGGTAAGTAGCGCTTGGTCGTAATTTTTGCTTTAGTGATGCAATATATCGCACAATTCGAGCAGTAATTCTTATTACTGAAGTCAGCGAACTGTGGTTCTTCAACAACTTGTAAACAATATTTTCAGTGTTGTAGTTTTTCGAACTGACGTCATTGGGTTCGACCCTGTTTGCTTCGCTTGTAGTAAAGTGGCAATTCACATTATGAGGTGTTTCTGTTTCTGCAAAGTTTTTCAGAAACATAGGTCCGTTCCACCATAAGTTGAACTTGACTACTTTGCTCGGTAGCAAGCCTCTCGAAGCGCAGTCAGCTGGATTAAGTTCCGATCGTACATAACACCATTGTTGAGGTGGAATTACGTCTTTTATTTTCCCCACTCTGTTAGCTACGTATCTTTCCCATCTTGAGAGGTCTCCCTGAATCCAAGCTAGCACCACCTTGGAGTCACACCAACCATAAGCTGATATCTCATGCTCCGTTAGTGATTTCTTCACTTTTTCCATGAGTTGGGAGAGTAGTAGTGCTCCGCATAGCTCAAGTCTGGGCAATGAAGTTTTTTGAGTAATCGGCACTACCCTAGTTTTTGATACTAGTAATGTGATCCTTGGGTCGCCCTTTTCGTCGATTACTCGGCTGTATATGACGCAAGCGTATGCCTTTTCGCTTGCGTCACAAAATCCATGTAGTTGGATATTTTTCTGCGTACTGCCAATCCATCTGTTTATTTTAATGTTTTTAATTAGATGTAGTTCTTTGTTTAGATGCCGCCATTCGTCTTGTAACTCAGTAGGTAGTTCAGCATCCCAGTTTATTTTAGTTAGCCACACCCTTTGGAATAGTAGTTTAGCTGACACAGTTATAGGCGCCAGCCAACCCAAGGGGTCGTATAGTTTGGATATTTGTGATAGCAGGTTTCTTTTAGTTAGTGGTTCGTTGTTGTAGTCGTCTATGGACCAGTTGAATATGAAAACGTCATCTTTTGGATTCCAACTCAACCCCAACGTTTTCATTGATTCGTCGCCTCTAAAATCAAATGTACTTTTCGATATTTGATCTTCGTCTAAGTGTCGTAGAAGCTCAGGATCGTTGCTTGACCATTTTCGCAGATTCATTCCGCCTCCCTTCAGTAGTTTTATGATCGATGTTTGAATTTCCTTTGCTTGTTTTGTAGAGTTGTGGCCGCTGATTAGGTCATCGACGTAGAACTGATTTAGCAATATTTCAGCGGCCTTTGGGTATTTGTGGCCGTCATCGATAGCAAGCTGTTTGAGTGTTCGCATTGCTAGCCATGGAGCACTTTTTGTCCCATATGTTAATGTTTGCAGTTGATATTCTTGTAAATTGTCTTTTGGTTGCTTTCTCCATAGGATCTTCTGTAGATGTTGTTGATCCGGATGACACCATATGGAACGGTACATTTTTTCAATGTCCGCTGTGTAGACGTATTTATAGCCACGCCATTGTAATATCAATGCTTGGATGTCCTTTTGCAGATTAGGACCTTTTTCCATTACGTCATTTAGGCTACATCCACCCATGGTCTTCTGGGAAGCATTAAAAACAGCTCGTAGTTTTGTTGTTGTTGATTGTTCTCTCAGTACTCCATGATGCGGTAAGAAGATTGCATCTTTGGCGGGTGTCGTGTTTGAAAGCTTCATGTGACCTAAATGAATGTACTCGCGGATGAAATCTTTGTACATTGATGCAAGTTTAGGGTTTCTGTCGAATTTTCTTTCCAGTTGTAAGAATTGAGAGATTGCGATCGACTTTGAGTTTCCCAATTTTTCTTCATAACGAGGAATCAGTGGCATCTTTACAATGTATTTTCCGTCGCGATCTCTTTCAGTAGTCATTTTGTAGTAGTTTTCGCACCAGTCGTCTTTAGATGTGTCCTCAGTGTTCTGAATGATGTCTTCTGTCTCCCAGAATCTCTTTAAGTCGTTCAGGTCGACAAGAGCGACATGGCAGTTAAAAGTTTCTAGCTTGCCGCATAAAATCCATCCTAAACGGGTTTGCTGAGCTGTCGGCGTTTGGGCATCTCCCTTTAGGACCCCCTCTAATATAACTTGCGAATAGATATCCGCTCCCAGCAGCAAATCCACGCTCCTTGATAAGTTGAAGTCAGGATCCGCTAGTTTCAGACCTTGTAGCTGAGGCCAGTTTTCTTTTTTAAATGTTTTGTTAGGTAAGTTGTTCGTGATCCTTTTCATTATTAGAGTGCTGACTGAAAATGCAAAGTCAGTGCATCTTGATTTACACTCTAATTCTAGTCGTCCTTTACAATCTCCCGAAATCGTACCCACGCCGGAAATTGTAGCGTTCATCCTTTTTCTAGGTAGTTTCAGTCGTTGAGCCGCGTTCTCCGTGATGAGGTTTACTTGAGATCCTTGGTCCAGTAAAGCTCGTAACGTTATAAAGTCTCCTGTTGATGTCTTTACTTGAAGTTCTACTGTAGTAAGTAATATTTCCATAATGTAGTTGTTTGATAAATGGTTCGAACTATGTTGGTTTGTTGATGTTGAAGGTTGATGTTCCCGTTGTTGAGAACGTTGACCCATATTGTTCATATTGGAACTTGGCGACAGTTTTTTGCGCTGAATAGTGTAACATCGTATGATGTGGTTTATTGCACTCTTTGCAAGTTTTGTTCGACGTGCATTCTGTGTCTCCATGCTTATACAAACAGTTTTTGCATATTTTTATTTCCTTACTGTGTCATTCCGTTGCCGTGTGTCCATTTCAATGAACTTTGGACACTGCATGATCACGTGAAAACCGCTGCACAGAAGGCATTTACCGTATGACGCATGGTATATTCTTGATGTTTCTTTTCTATGTGGTTCATATGATGGTTTATTGGAGTTAAATTTCGTTTTGTTGCTGAATATTTGTTTATGTTGGTTAGATGCATCTTTTTGGTAACCCTTTGCTGCTTCCAACGCCATGAATTTGGTCTCCAAGAACCCCAAAAATCCACTCAGCTCCGGGACTTGCTTTGGATGCTCTAATTCTCTAGTGTATTCAGTATATGATGTTGAGTCCAACTTCTGTGCCATCAAGTACACGATTATTGGATCCCAGCTTGATGTATTTAGACCGATGTTATGTAGGCCATTCATGCATTCGTTGATTACGTCATGCATTCTCTTCAAGACAGCAGCATTGACCTGCTGGATGGATGGTAACTCCATCAAAGTATTCATCAAGTTCGTAAATTGGAGTCTCTTGTTGTCGTATCGCTGAATAAGAATATCCCAACAAGTTTCATAGTTTTCAGCGCCGACCAAATGTTGAACTAATCGTTCCGGCTCTCCTTTAAGCTTAGATTTTAAGTGTTGCATTTTCTGCGCTTTCGAAGAATTTGCATTGTTGTGGATTGTCTCCAGAAACATATCCTTGAACGTAATCCACTGACTGTAGTTTCCAGTGAATTCCGGTAGTTGAATCCTCGGTGCATAGTTTTGGTGGTTTACGCTTGTCCATAGTTTCGAGTTGAGAGATCTTTTCATGACATCGTACTGACGTTCTTTGTTGGCGAACAAGTCGTTGTATATTTCGTTTGACCCTTTCAAAATAGCTTCTAGCTCCCAGTGACATTTCTCTACAGTGTCCCACTTGGTTTTCAGGACGCTCAGGTGATCCTCTAACTCCCATTTTTCAGTTACGGAGTCAATTTCTATTTTGGACATCGCCCGTTCTAGTGCTTTAATGTGACATTCTTGTCGATCAAGCAGTTCCTTGGTCTTGGTATCTACTCCCGTAGGATGAGGAATGACAACTTCAGCCTGTTTTCCTTCCCAGACCAACAACCGCTGCAGTATATCAATCCTGGTGGATTCATACATATGTTTCGTCTTTTCATAAATGTTTCCAGTAAAATATTGGATTTCTTTGTCCTCTCGTTCAAGTAATACATTGTGTCTATTGCCAAAGTCTTGCCAGAGGTTTTCCAATGACACTAACCTTTGAGTCAGGTACTCCTTTCCTTTCCGAGACGCGCTGTCCTTTTGGTAGTTAGTACAGAGACGTTTGATTGACTCGAAGACTTCGTTTTGTGCAGTGATTTCGCTCATCTTGATGTAGTCGTTTCGGTAATCGAAAGTAGTAGTAGTAGTAAGATGTAGTAGTAAAGTAGGTATTGAAGAACACGTAGTTCGGTGTCTTCTAGTTTGTAGGCCTCGTATTGCCCGCAGTTCACGTTGTAGTCCGGAAGCTGTAGTAGCAGTAGTCGTAGTAGTAGTTGGCTTGTTGCCGCAGTTGAGTCTTGTTTTTCCGCTTGATTCACGAAGAAGTTCCAAAGTATCCCCTCTTCGTTGATTGCTCAGAGCTCTTGTACTCTTTTTACGAATATGCGCGCTTTCTCAACTTGACTGGTGAGATCCGCTTGTGGAAGGCCAGCCAAGCCGATTCGCTGTCGTTCCAAGAGATACAATTACCCCAAACTGTGAAATACTCGAAGGACCATTAAATGTAAGGTCCCGTAGTAGTTGGTACCTTACACTTGTAGCTTTAAGTAAGAAGTGGTAAGTCAGTACTTGGAGTTAGGCGAGTTGATGTAAACACACACAGATTCGGTAACACTAAAGGTTTATTAGAGTACCGATCACAACAAAGTAAAAGTGGGTTGGATGCTAATCCGCGGTGTTCGCGTAAGTATGTAATTCGTCAACTAACTTAAAATCATATTAAACATTGTTTTAAATACCAAAGAGAAAAGTAGGTTGCTGCGTTTGCAGCCTGACGGAATGTACGTAAACCGTACAGTCACAGTTGTACTCTTCAATTTAGCAACATTATTAACGAATTATAACGTTGCTAAATTGAAGAGTACAACTGTGACGTAGCATGACAACTGAATAGACTGGTATTACGTTTAGTTGGATAACCACGGCACGTGGTTTTTTTGTTTACCTTTATTTAATTACCTAAACAAATGGAGTATAATACTTTACATCACATTCATTTACACATATTCCTCAGTATACTATAAAATACCTAATAAGTTTTGATTACCTATTAGATCAAATGCAATGATTTACGCATTTATAATAAGTAGGTTATAGTTGTTACAATTCACGAGCGCACTTTTCATTTAGATGTGTGTTGAACTGTTACCTATTTGTAACTACCTATGAATGACGTCCGCGCGCAACTGTTCGCTTCGTCGGGCACATACACAAGTGCATGTGTACCTACGTGACGTGTACGTACACGAAACCTACACGCAAAGGCTTGAGTGCGCTCGTGAATTGCAACAACTATAATTAGAATTACGCAGTCATAAGCTAAAAACAAAAAAAAGGACAATTAATCAGTCAAACAGTAGGTAACAAGTAGTAGGTACATGATTCATAAAATTATTCGTTGTCTGTTTTTATCAGACGTATTATAGATGTCACAAAATGTGTGTACGTTTCTATAAATTTATTCGTGCGAGTCACATTAGTACCGAAATGTTTTTCGGCTAATATTTTTGCCGTTTTTGAAATTAGGTCAGTGCTGATCGCTTCGTATTGTGTGCCTACACTTGATATTTTTGTTAGAGTTTGTGTTCCTCTTGATACAAATAAATCAGGCGTACTATCTGTACTTCGTAAGTTACCGTCATGTGGTACATAGTAACATAACTGGGATTGTGCTACCGACGAAGGCAAACATACATCTTCTACATCTTCAAGATTCATTTCGTCTTGACTATCGCTAGTTGGATCCAAAATTGATTGACTACATTCCTGAGACTCGTCATACTTTCCTAAGCAATTAAATATAAATAAGTACCTATAAAAATGGCTACAGGATGTGTATAATCAAAGGCTACAAGTATCAATTTGGCACAATTCACTTACTTTTCGATGTCATTTCGTTTTCTATCAAATTTAAATTTAATGCTCAACAAAACTGTGACGTTCAAGGTGTATAATATAACTAGGGTTCAATTCGCATAACACTTGCACTGAACCGTAAAAAAAGACGTGGGCTCGGTGTGTTTGACATGGACAAAGTGAAGTTGAACACAGACTAAATAGAGCAACGCAAGAAAAGAAATTAGTGACAGGATGATCTACCTACTTACTTAAACTATCGATATTTAGTCGATAGCTTCTATCTATGGTATTCCGCAGCACATGTGTCAACGCAAAGATAAACATTACACGTTTTACACATATACCGTGTGTGTGATCTTTTATTCTTAGTCGCGCATACTTTACAACGCTGACTTTTGCCACTGGGAATTCGTACAGGAAAATGTGCCAAAGCATCGATATGTAGACTGCGAGGAGGATTGGACTGAGTACCAGAAGTGAACGCTGGGCTAGTATTTGCAATTAATCTTTTATTTTTTTCTAAAAGTTGCCGTATCACATTTAATTGAAAATCTGCAAAACTATGTTTTTTGTTATTTTTTAAGACTCTGAACAAATAAAAAGCATTAAGCATAAACAAATCGATGATGTGGAAGCCTAATTTTTTATACCACTTCCTAGTTTTCATTATACAACCTATGCTACTCATCATCATGTCGGTGATGTCCACCGAACCCATATTTTTATTGTAATCTATTACACATTGCGGCTTTAATTTAGGCAGACCAGAAAAATGATCCAAATTGTCTGACGGAACAATTTTGTCATCATGTATGGTAGACAGCATGGTAACAGCTTTTTTGTCTTGCCATTTTAACGCTAAAAGAGGAGGAGATGAAAATGCTTCTATTTCTCCACGCTTAAGTTTTTTGAATTTTGGCATATGTTTCCTATTACTTTTGACCGTACCGCATGCATAAATGCCTCTTTGTTTTAAATAAAGAAAAAGTCGCGGACTAGAATACCAATTGTCGACATATAGCTCTCGATTACTATGATAATAACCTTGTACCAGTTCAGTGACTACTGATCCTGTAATACCTAAATTTGGTACATGCTCTATTTGTGTTTGTGAACCACAGTAAACAATGAAATCAATTATAAACCCTGATTCGACATCACACAAAACAAAAAGTTTTATTCCAAATCTGTTTCGCTTTTTTGGCAAATATTGTTTGATTACCAGACGACCTTTGAAAGGCACAATGCTTTCATCAATGCATAGTTTGCCTCCGGGGACCAATGTGTGTCGAAATTTTTGTCGTGCGTGGTCAATCATCATTTCAATTTTATATAATCTTGATAAATTACTTACATCGTGTACTTCAGAAAATGAAAGCATTGCCAGTATTGCGCAATATCTATCTCTACACATAATACTATGAAATATGGGACTATTTAAAAGGGGGTCTACAGACCAATGTTCTTCAATAGTGAGCCTTTTATTCCTTGTAAAGAGCATCGTAAGGGCTAAAAAGATATAAATGTCATGAACAGTCACATCTTGCCACCTTTTTAAACGAGCGTACACCCTTAGATCCGTATGCCTGACATAGAATTGGTGATATTTGTTAGTAAAATAACATATTTTTACTACTAAATCATTGCCACAAAAATGTTCAAAAATATCCAGTTCCGAGGAGTCGCTGCTCAAAGGTACTGAAGGTGATACCCCCGAAATAAATTCGTCAAAGTTTTCTTTATCAGGTACAGTTATGTCTAACGTCCAATTAATGCCTTCATTGTCGTCATGATCCTGAAATGACAAATTAAAATTTATTACGTAAGTATATTATTTTTTATATTCATTAGGTAGGTATATAACTTTAACAAAAAGGAACCTAGTTAGCGTTCCTGCACACGATGCCGTCACCGCGCCGTCGCCGCGCCGACGCCCGCCGCACAGTTACACTGTAGAATACGAGTCGCGCGAAGCCCGCCACCGCGCCGCCACCGCGCGCGTTCCCGTCCCTGTCTCGTTTGATTCATTCCATTGATTCCATTACCGACCGCGTACGAACGTGCACGCCGCGAGATCGCACGCAGCCGGTACCTAATGGAATGAATCAAACAGACAGGGACGGGAACGCGCGCGGTGGCGGCGCGGTGGCGGGCTTCGCGCGACTCGTATTCTACAGTGTAACTGTGCGGCGGGCGTCGGCGCGGCGACGGCGCGGTGACGGCATCGTGTGCAGAACGCTTATTAAAGTTATCTTTTTTTTAAAGATAACTCATGCACTAGGAATAATTCCTGTGTAGCTTGGGACTTCACAAACACACAAGTCACGGACACAAAACAGCTACACCCAAACTCGAATAATGATTTATGAAAGAGAGAGAGAGAGAGAAAAAGAGACAAACGCGAGTGCGAGTGCCTGTCCGGCTTGGTAGGTACTGTCACAGTACCTTAATAATGGTAAGGACAACATACAACACGGTTCCAAATTTGAACAATCAATAGGATATGTAGGTAGTTAAGTAGGTAATATAGGTAATAACAGAATTACATCACAATATTTAAAATACTATTTCGATTCATCAAGGAGTTACCTAAACCCAACGAAAGTCTTATTTATACCTATACCTACTGAATAATGTGCAAATAACCTAAGAAGAAATTGAAATAGGTACTTACCTCTCCATCACTTCTAAATTCTATCGAATCGGATAATTCCAATTCGTCGTCACACTCGTCGTCGTCACCTTCTAATATTCTTAATAATTCCTCAGTAGTCGTCATTATTGAAAATTGAAATGTGACTATTTTATCGACAATGCACAAATACCAACGAACAACATTAATGGAACTTTCCATTCGTTTGATCCGCTTGTGACGTAGGCAGTGGTCGTATTAATGTGACAGCCGCGCTAGACTAACTAGAGAAATATGTTGCAAGCATAGGAGTCAAGGGATGGGAACTAACGTCAAATGTTGGCATTATACAAAGATCGTGAGGGATATTTTTCTTATGAATAATAAGGAAAAGAATTAATAACACAAGGCAATATGTTAAATTTAACTTTATTTGGTATGACACCGTTTATTTTATGCTGAATGATGCATTATACCTGATTATTTAACTGTTTGTTATTTCGTTTTTAAAATGCGCATTGCATTGTATCCCATCCCTATGGTCATATTTATGCGACGCGCGCGATAGACGCCGAAGAAAATTTCAAGCTGCCAATTACTTATTTTTGTTTAAGTTTTTTGAATGCTTAGAGTTATGACACATAATTTTAAGTAATTGTTGTAAATAATAGCTCTATTTAATAATAGTTTTAGTTGTACCACGCAATTAATAGGACGAAAATAGAACGAAAAAATCATGCATGTTCTCTGTCGCAGAAATACGACACGCGCGGTAGGGACACGGAAATATTTGTCGCATATATGCGACACACGCGGTTAAAGGGCTAACGACTGAAATCAACACATGATAAATTAATAATTCACCTGTATAAGCTGACTCTCCTACATAATCAGATTCTTGGAAATGATTCCGGCATAACCTGCTATGCTGTATCGCTATAATTTTTTGCGACGAATAGCCTTTTCCCACATTTTTTAGCGTTATGGTATCTTTGGGAAATAAATGAACCCCGGGGTTAGTGCATCCAGCACAAAGGGGCATATGTCGAGAATATTTAAATTTACTGAATGATAGGTTACAAAACGTATAGAATTGACAGCTTTCAATGGTCATGTCGACGATTCGCCACCTATCGGGAGCAAATGGCAGTAATGATCCCCATTATGCTGAAATCTTTAGCAATTTCTACCAATTTCCGGACGAAAGAATGATGAACGCGTAGACAGAGAATGGAAGAAGACATGCTCATGAACTCAAATAAATTACGTTGATGTGTTTCTAATTACCTACCATTTCTTATGTGATAGTAGTTTCTGGCTTTGTGGTTAAATAATATAACATGTTTATTTTTAATTAGCTTTTATTGATTTTACACGTTATTGTCCTTGAAATAAAACAAGCTTCGTGTGAATGTTTCTAATTTTTTGCTTGGGTTCAAAACCTTTTGTTGCATGATGTATACGCAGTTCAAAATAGTGCATGTAGATTGCCTTAATAAGTAAAACTTTGGGGTTTCCAATAAATCCCCATCTTCTTCAATAATCAAAGAAGTAGTCGTTTTAAGTTCCGCAATCACATTTTCTAGTTTAGCGACTTTTTTCGTTAAACGCCTACTTTTTTCTCGAAGAGCCTTTAATTTTTTTAGTCGTTCGGACGACAATTTTTCTGAGTTTTTCCATTTCTTTCGCAACGTACGAGGAGTGTACTCTTCTGGAGTGTTTTCCTAAAATAAAATAAAATGTTGCTTAATAATCATAACTTTGTTACAGACACAATTTTTTTGGTTATGATATTTACTATTGATGTTTTTTTAGAAACTGGAGGGTATACTTCTTCAACAGGCTTTTGCCCACTAGTCGACGGCACAAGGGCAACAACAGGATCGATCTGGAATCATGCGATTTGTATGTAGTTAAAATCTGCCACACTATTAGTTCTATAGCATCCCTCGACCAAAATGCTTTCTAATGAATTATTTTACCAAGATTATTACGAAGGTAATTTATCATAACCTTAATACTGTAGCATACATATACAACTGATGGAGGAAGATGATGGAATACAGGCCTTTGTTTCCTAAAAAGTTAATTATCTTTAAGACGTTAATGCAAAATAGATGTAGATGCTGTTTACGGAAAAAAGTATTTTAAATTCTTGATCAATATTTTGAATGGCGTTCAGAGTTTAAGAGAAGCCTGTCTCAGTCATTCATTGCAAATTCAATTGGCAAAAGCCGGGTTATTTGGGACGGCCGGTCCAAATATCACCTCAACTTTTTTGAACTCGAACCGGCCCAAATAACACCAAATGCTGTCCTAAATATCATCGTTATGAAAAACTAAGAAAAATCTAATAAGATTATTGTTTATTCTACTAACAGATATCGCATTTCAGTCCTGAATAACTTTACTTTTCGTTGATCATAATGATATTCTACTTACGTTTATAGTTTTTGGGCTGGAGATGAAAGTTGGACACTATAGAAACTGAACGTTTACCGAATGTTAGAAATAGTGAATGTCACGTTGTATTGAATAAGGAGACACTAGAATTCGTCGAAAAGACTGTTTTCCTGGGGATAACGCTTGACTCTAAACTACAGTGGGGTCCTCACTTAACATCACTTGCAGGGCAGCTAAGTTCAGCCGCTTACGCTGTTTGGAAAATCCGCCAACTAACAGACGTAGATTCCGCGAGACTGGTCTATTTTAGTTACTTTCATAGCATCATGTCTTACGGTATTTTGCTGTGGGGACGGGCTGCAGATATTGATTCTATCTTTATTCTGCAAAAGAGGGCCGTCAGAGCCATCTATAACCTCCGCAGACGCGAGTCTCTAAGGGAACTGTTTAAGAAAATTAACATCATGACGGTACCTTGTCAGTATATAAAATGAATGAAATGAAATGATGCATTATGTATGTTCGAAAAAATCTCCATCTTTTTAGTAAGATAAGTGACAGGCATAATTTTAACACTAGAAATAGGAACAAATTCGATCAACCACGTTTTAGATTGTCTAAAGTACACACTTCTTTTATGGGGTACTGTGTAAAATGTTATAATAAAATACCACTCGATATTCTTCAACTAAATGAGAAGAAATTTAAAACATGCATTAAACGCACACTATGTAGACAAGCATATTATAAGTTAGATGATTATATCGTAGATAAAAATGCTTGGCTTAATGCTGGTCCTGCTCCACAGCCGCTTGGGCTCACTAGTTATAATTTTAATATTTGGAAGAGTTGCTTCCCCTTTTTAAAAAAAAAATATATATTTTGACATTAGGAACTTAATGTTCATTTTTGTTTTACCAACTTAATTGTTGAATGCTCCAATTAAGTAATGATTTTCTTTATTTTTGGTGGTTAAATTCTTTTATTTTTTTAGATACATTGCAAACTATAGTTTTGTATAATTTAGAAGCATTTTTATTTTTGTAAATGTGAGACCATGGAGCCGTTTATTAACTTATTAAGATGTATGTTGACTTGAAATAGCATGGCAGTTGAGAATATGTCATGTCACTTAAATGTCTCGCTGATGGTGGCGAGTGTGTTGGATCATTCGGTTCCCTACAAAATGGTTGAGCTGGATGGTGCTGATCCACGCGTCATGTTCGTGAACGGGCGCCGTCAGTTGAAACTGGTCATCTCTTATCTGCCAGGGCTTATTTTTAATCTTATATTTTCAATTGCTTTTGATTATTTTTTGTACATTGTTCTCACATATAGAAGCAACAAGAATGATGTACCCAGGATTTTGTAATATCTATATTTAAAAGAGTGTCCTTGGAGTTTCTTGCCCGTTCTTCTCCATAGAGATCTACGTTTTGGAATGGGCAATTAGCTTCAACTTTCTGACTAACTGACCGACTCTTTGACAATTCAAAAGTGCCTGTAAATGGTTTAATTGAAATAAATGCTTTGAGTTTGAGTTTGAACAAAAATTTATTAATTCAGAAACCACGCTTTTTTTTCGGCACATGCAACAACATAACCTCAAATGTCAAACTCGCTGGATGTAGTGTTGCCAGATGTTCTTTTTTTCCCTACTATTAACCTAAAACCACACATTGCCATATGAAAACAATAATTTGGACTGTCCCGAATAGCATCGGAGGTCCCAAATAACCCCGGTTTACGGTATCAATAAACATACACCCCAAATCTTAAAATTAACAACAGTTTTTATGAAGTTTATGCGCATTGAGAACTTTTTCAATGAAATAACGTAATATTACGTGTGTGGCGATTCGGGCATTGTTTTGAGAGCCCGTGATATTACGGTGTCGGCGTTTAAAGGGTTAAAAAGAAATATGGTGCGGTGTAGCATTGTAAGGTGTAAAAGTGATAGTGAACGAAAATGACAGACTTGTCACTTTACCCTTCATTTTCCTAGTACTCTTCCAGAATGCTCGGAAGTTTTTCCCGGCAACATGTTCTGCTAAAATGTCCATCTCAAGCTGTTTTTCGTGGTTTTGACAAAACTTAAGCCTGGATTTGAACACTTTACGTGTTGTATACATGTCGTCATACAACGGTCCATTTTCTGGTTTGCCACACGACACATACCTAGTATACGCCTACCTAGCCTCATTGTGAGCCACCTTTACGTGCTTGTTCCACCATACCACACTCTTACCTTTCCTACGTTTTCTAGCAGGTTTGCTTTGTACAGAAGCATAACATAATATGTCCACAATATCATTATATAATTGGTCAATAACAAGTTTTAAGTTATCACACATCCTATCCGCACAGGCACCAAGTTCACTAGGGAAATGAATGTTTCTCAATTTATTATTACAAATGTCAAAATATTTTACAGTTTCCTGATTAGATCTTTCTCCCCAAATAATAAAATTATTAATCCAATTGTCAACAGTACATTTTTTTCTAATTATGTCAAAGTCACATTCTATGATTAAAGGCAAGTGGTCCGACCAATACACTCCATAGTCAACTCTAACACTAATAATCGTTTGCCACGCAGATTCTGTAACTAAACAATGGTCTAACCAACGTTTACATCTGTGAGCCTCACTAAAGAATGTATAAGTATCAGACGACAAGCCTAGCTTATCTATGTCCCCACATAACCAATTGTTATCTGAACAAAAATTCAGTAACTCGTCACAAAAAGCAGCAGACGGGTGCGCATTAAAATCACCTAGGATATAAACCGATTCTATGTTATTACTTTGAACAATGGCACTAACCTCGCCCATACAGTTCGAAAACATTGGCAGATTGACTGGCTGGTCTGTTGGCATGTACACAGATATGATCAGTACCTCCCGCTGACTGACCGTACACGCTTTGATTGCCACGATTCGACCACTTTCACACTTCACGATTGATACATTGGTAAACACACTTTTTCGCTACAAGATTGCTACACCACCAAATGGACGGCCCCGTCTCACGCCAGCTGATAGGTCCATGGCAGATTTCCCGGTGAAGCTAAAGTTGTCATCGATGCTGTCAAGGAAAGGTAGGTCCTGTGGGACCAGCCATGTTTCCTGAAGGGCTATCACATCAGCTTCCCTGCACAGTGATCTAACACACTCCACACTCCGCTTTACATTTTTACAATTAAAGCTCACGAGCCTCATATTTTGATTGAGATACTCCATTAAAATGATGTTTGTTCAGCCCGTTACTCAAATTCACAAAGCGACGGAATTTAATTCCATCGGGCCACATATTATCATCTAAATACAGTTGTAGCTTATGTTTCGAGACAAATAGCTTAAAAGAATTGTAGCCCTTGTCGTATTTCATTTTTATTTTGGTTAGGCTAACTTTCTCATGTGTTTTTGAGTGTGTATAATTCACTATGTCAGACTCCGCCGTGTCTTTATGTACGTTAGAAATAAACACAGGCTCTTTTATCTCCGCCGCCTTGAAGTTGGTCGAAGGCTCCGCGGTAGCTTTGCCAAATTGACTAGCACGTAAACGCTTCTTCTGTACAAGTATCCAACTTTCATTCGGCTTATCCTTTTTAAAATCACCATTTGCCTGCACAATTTCCGCCATTGATGACCGTCACATCTCGGGGTCGTTAATAACAGCAGGCGTAATCACATTACTAGTTGTAGAACTAGTTATAGAACTTGCAATTGTAGGTACCTCCTTGTCAGCTGTTTGAGATAACAGATTTCTCGGCGCACACTGTTTTCCAACAGACTCGCGCGCGGCACTGTGTTTTTTTTCTGTCCCGCTCGGCACTACAGGTCACACTCGCCGAGTCATCAGCAGCGCACTGGCATGAAAGAGACAACTGACATGGTGTGCTCGCACTCTCGCGCGCTTCCCGTGTCGGCGCGTGTGTGGATCGGTTCAGCATTGGTGATATACCTACCGGCCCACTATCCATACAAAACGCACCTCGTCGAAGCTTATTTATGTTGCCCTCATCTAATGTCAGGATAGACCCATACTTGCAGTTATGTAACTCCTCTTTTATTTCGTCCAGCTGTTTCACAGTCGCATACGTATTTCTTATTTCGCGTAACTCAGTTTTTAATACCACTAAGTTCTTTAGCAAACCCGTTACGTCGACATGGTCAAATGTCACGGGGGGCAGTTTGCATAAGTCTCGGGCCACAAAAATAGGTATGATCTCAGGATCTGTTGTCTTTAGCAACGTTATGATGTCTTCCAGATCCCTATGTGGTATGTCCTTTCGTCGAGATATTTTTTTCTTACTCACTGACAAAGATTCAAATAATAACGACTTAGCATGGTCGATATCCTCTTTTGAAAATCCCGTCGCACAGATATTAATCATGCTTTCATTGTCCATCACTTCATATTTGTTCTGCACAAACGACAACAGTTCATTTATCACGATATTACATGACGAACACTTAACAGTTTTCGAACTCGACATTTTCGCAGCGCTAGCGTTAGAACACACCCGCACGGAACGGCGCGCGCATTATTATTTATGAAGTCCGTTGTTCTTTTCATTGGTGTATAGTCCTGTCCTGTCGTCTCTTGTATCACTTCTGCTTCTTGATTTTCTTCAGTCTTTTCGGCCTCTTTAGTCTCTTGAATTTTATCAGTCTTTTCAGTTACCTTTAATTTTGTCATTAAAATTTTGTAATCATCTTTCATCTTTTGAATTTTCTCCTGTTGACTCTCAATCTTTTTTACAAATCTCCTGAATGCTCTCTGCAAAGCTGTAATTTTTTTTTCTAGTCGTAAATTTTCATTTTTGAATTTGTGTTCTATTTTACGTTGAACTCTGAGCAAATCAGCATCCGAGATTGTTCCTTCATCGGATTTTACTGACACATTCAATTCCTGCGTCGAAGTCTGTGGAGATCTTTTCTTTTTTTCGCCTTCTTTCCATTTTATTTTTAACTCATTTTTTGTTCTTCGGTTAAATTAGCCATCCGATTTCTGTAATTCCTTTGTGTTCTATCATTGTTTTGTTTTTTTTTTTGGAGCTCAAATTTTTCAGGATTTGTTTCCTTTAACTTCTTTCTATAATTTTTTTGTCGTTCCGCAGCTGATAGTGGCATGATCTACAGAAAAATAAAATGAATTAAGAGTTCTAATAAGTCAGTAACAATTCTTGGGTCAAAGTGAGCACCTAATATGGCTTAGTGACAAGTACCTACTACTGACTTCAACCGTTAGCTTAGTTTCCTCCAAAGGGGTCCCCAAGACCTATATTGATATCATCCGCGACATGTACCATTACTCCGATTGTATAGTTAGGATCGCTGTTGAAGACACCAACCCCTCTCCATCACTGTCGAGATCCACCAAGGCTCGGTCCTCAGTCCGTACCTATTCATATGATATTAGACGAAGTGTCAAATAGCATTAGGGACCACGTGAGCAACCGCCGTGGTTTCTCATGTATGCTGATAATATCTATATAAAAAGTAGGAAAGTGGACCCTGGGCTCGGGCTCCGAAGCCTTGTAGTTGAGGATACAATTGGCTCAGATGATTGAGAGTGTCCACCAAAATACCAAAATTAGTATTATCTATACTACTAAAGAACAACGGCAGGTTATATGCACTTTTGGTTTTGGCTGGTACTGATACATGTCGCTAGCACTACTAGCGCTACAACTACTCCCCGGCTATCATAATAATGATGTAACACCTGGCATTATTTTCTGCCTATTCATGAATATGAACATCTTTTACTTTCGGAGCCAGAGTTTGAAGTCGCGAAAAAGAAAGTCAGCTGACCCATACAAAATTTCGAGACCTTACTGCACCTAAACTAAATGTATGAAACAGCTGTTCTTTTTTTTCGTGATTTCAGTGATACTCCCATGGTAAAAGTTGTTCATGAGTCAGTACAGAGATGGTTGAAGGGTTAAAGGTCTTTCAAATATTGCCAGGCGTTCAAATAAGATGTAGCCTATGATACTCTTACAATTTTAACGGTTGAAACCTTAATTGTCAAAACACACATCCATACACAGTACTTACATACATTTTTATACAAACATTACTAAAATCATAATCCTTTCTTTTGGTTTTCGGCGTGTAAATAACCATTTTTTTTTTAAATTAACAGTAAAATGTTGTAAAAAGTCTATTTTTGCTTTATGTATAAGCCTTTACAATTGAATTGTGTTACGAAACACAATATTTGTATCACGGATAACACGGAAGTATCACGGAAGTATCACAAAAGTCACACAATTGTCACACAATTCTTGCGTTTTTAGGTTATAATTTCTAAATGTTAAATTATTCCACCATTTTACCTTCTAATAAACGTAAAGTACACTTTTCTACGATGACTACATATAAAGTTTTTAAAAAGAAACTATTTTTGACCTGAAACCTTACTTTATTGTTGAAAATCAGTTTTATTTCCGGGTGTCATCAACCGTGCAGCCACTTTCTCGTCGAGTCATAGACAAACTAACATGGCGATTTTTACTTTTTTAACTTGTTGACAAGCAATGGTGTTGCCACTTTTCAAATAACTTTTTCCCGGTTTTCGTTTTTAAACTTTGGGTAGTAAAATGCATAACACAAAATATTGTAACACAATAGTGAAAATAATTGATCATCACTATTGCGTATATAAAACACGTTTTTTTATATCAATTTCAATAATCATGGCTCTCGTTGCAAAGTTGACTATCTACTCAACCAGGGTATCAAAAGTTTTTTTCATATTATCAATAACAAAAAGTTTAATTGACGGTTGCAACTGAGGTATACGAAAAAAATGGCATATTTTGGCCAAAAAGGGAATTGTCCGAACTTGGCCATTTTTGTACGCGATGCTATGCAAAAAAATAATTTACCAATATTTTAAATTCTATTTTAGTAAACATCTGGTGCAAATAACTTTGTATCAATTGGCATTGTAAAAAAAAAACCTTTTTCTTTAGTATTTGGTTTGATGCTACACATGAACCGGCTTCGGATTTGGTTTCAGTGTTGCCAAATCAAAACTCCATAAACCAACAAATTCAAATCAATTTAAAATACAATGCAATCTCTCCACTATATTGAATATAGTTTTCATTAAATAACATAATTAAAAATTCTAATAAACGATATAATTAATGGGACTTCAAAAATGATAAAACTGAGGTTTTATGCATTATTTTTGGAGAAATCATAGCAGTAAAATCGATTTCAAATGAATCGATATATAATTTTTTTTATATGGCAACACGATGCTTAAAAAATGTTGTGTCGAATTCAAAATGACAGTTTGTTACGCATCGGTGTAACAGGAGGATTGCTAGACACGCTTCGGTATAATAGAAGGAATGCTGATGTTAGCTGACACCATTCCTGCGCATCGCGACCGCGGCCGGCACGAGGCGCCGACTCAGCAAGTGCGTCACTACATCGCGCCACCTTTGATTCCGCAAACTCGTAATTAATTATGCATGTAAAATCATATTCATTCTTGGTACATACTTCGACCAATTATCATTACCTTTAAATTGTAATTTTGTTATAATTAAATTTGTCCTAAGTAAATTGGTTTTTTTTGCATCCTCCGGCTCCAGTTCACATAATTGGCGCAGTCGGTAGGATACTCGCGGGCCGGTTCGCGAGCGCGATAACTTTAAGTCATCTTAAGAAACGCGATTCGCGAGTCACCCGGGTGACTTTCAAGCACCAGCAACGAGTATCCGGATCTACAGGAACCTGCAGCCAGAGGTGTATACAGACATCGATACCGCAGAGGGGACCAATGATGTACATGTGAGTACTCTAGAATTGTTCTTGAGTTGCTTCCTTTCTATTTTGTTACTTTTAAACTTCCAAGATTTTCCATCCCAGGCAATCGCGGAACCCTAGGTTAGATAGAGAGTCGAGGTTAGAGTTATTAGATTCGGTTAGAAGTCTAGATTTTAGTGACGTAGGAAGTTCAGATCAGTTAGAAACTATGTCGAGAGTAGATGAAATATTTAAGGCCTTGCGCATGGTGCCCGAATTCGACGGAAATACAAACGTGCTTACTAGATTCATTAAGTTATGTGATCAATTAGTTGCAACTTACGTATCGCGAGAGCCAGGAAGTGAGTTTACGAATTTAGCTTTAATAAACGGCATTCTTAATAAAGTCACGGGTCCCGCCGCCAGGTTAATTAACACTAACGGTATCCCTGAAAACTGGGCAGGCATTCGTAACGCTCTAGTAAATAACTTTTCGGACCAACGCGATGAGACCTCGCTTTATAACGACATGGCCCTCTTGACCCAAGGGTCCTCCACACCCCAGGAGTATTACGAAACTTGTCAAAATTTATTCGGAACCATTATGACGTATGTAAGCTTGCACGAAACAGTGCAGACTACAATAGAATCCAAACGCACCCTGTACCAAAAGTTAACCCTCCAATCTTATCTAAGGGGCCTTCGCGACCCACTTGGTTGTCGTATTAGATGTATGCGTCCAGAAACAATAGAAAAGGCCTTAGAGTTTGTTCAGGAAGAAATGAACACACTTTACCTGCAACAACGTAATGATCGTATAACGCCGGATAAAAAAACCCATTCACAGTTAACTAACGGTTCATCGAACATGGGCATTCCCGGGTTGCAGCCCGTACCCATGCCTACACCTAGGCCATTTAATTTTCATATACCCGGTCAATCTCGACCAGGTTTTGCAATGCATCCCCAACGCCCTCCACTGCCATGGAGACCTACCATGAATCAGCCTCAACATCTTCAAGGCCCGTCGCATACGCAGCAAACGTTCGGTGCTCGACCACCGAATTATAACCCACAGAATAACGCATTCAGGTTTCAACCACCCAGAGCGCAAAGTTCAAATGATACACCGAAACCGATGAGCGGCGTGTCACATTTCGTACCGAAACCAATGCCATTCCGTGGTCACGATTGGTCCAGGGGAGGAAATCCACCCCCGTCGAACTATTTTAGAACTAGGGAGATGAATTTTAATGAATGTTACGATTATTTCTATCAGCACGAGCCTTATGATAATCTTGAAGTACACCAGTATGATTACGACGGATACCCCGATTACTATAGCTATCATTACGACCCATCTTTGTTCCAACAGCCAACGCCCTATTTAGATTCAGGTGTAGCCCCCCTAGCACCACCGGTGGAGGCGCCTGCTGCTGCTGAAGCTAATCCCTGTAAAACTGAAAATTTTCAGAAGGATCAAAGTACAAACGACCGAAAATAGAAGTCAACCTACAGACACAGCGTTATTTGCCTTATATACAAATTTCCGATCCACCGCTAAAATTACTCATTGACACTGGAGCAAATCAATCGTTTATTAACCCTGAAACCATAAAGAGATACTATCCACACTTACCTTGGAATTACGACCCCTTTGAGGTAACTAATGTGCATGCGACTAGCCGCAACGATTACTCTATTAACTTGCCATGCTTTCAGGAATTCAACGATCAAAACTACTTAACATTTTTCATTTACAAGTTTCATGATTTCTTTGATGGGCTCATTGGGTTAGATCTTTTAAATAAATGGGAATCTACAATTGATCTTAAAAATAACAAATTAGTTACAAAAAATGCAGTTAACCCTATAGCCATGTATAACTCACGTAACTGCAACTTATACGAAGACATGATTCCAGCAAAATCCTCCAAATTAGTAAGAGTTCCAGTTAATATAGCAAACGGTGACGCGATAATCCCTGCACAGATTGTTTCAAACTGTAACGTAAACGAATGTATTACTACCGTTCAAAATAATCGCGGTTACTTAGAAGTTTTTAATACAACATCAAATGACTTAATTTTCTCTATGAACGAACCAGTTAAAGCAGAAGGAAAGGTTTTAATATGGAATGCACGGTTACTAAACCGCCATCGTGCCGCGTTAGAGAGGTTTTGTCCCGGTTACGTACAGAGCACTTAAATGAGGAAGAGCGAATCAACTTAACATCCTTAGTCTCTCAATACGCTGATGTATTTTATATCGAGGGAGAAGCACTTACCTTCACCAATAAAATAAAACACAGCATTCATACCACAGATGAAGTTCCGGTATACACTAAAACTTACCGGTATCCGTTTATACACCGTCAGGAAGTCCGCAGTCAAATATCAAAGATGCTAGAGCGTATCATCCGTCCTTCAGAATCCGCTTGGAGTTCGCCTATTTGGGTGGTTCCAAAAAAACCTGACGCGTCCGGAAAAGTTAAATGGCGAATTGTTGTAGACTTTAGGAAACTAAATGAGAAAACTATAAATGATAAATATCCTATACCCAACATAGCTGATGTTTTAGACAAATTAGGAAACTGCAACTACTTTACAACCCTCGATTTGGCGAGTGGATTTTACCAAGTCGAGATGAACCCCAGCGACATCCCAAAAACCGCTTTCAACGTAGAGCACGGTCACTTTGAGTTCCTACGCATGCCAATGGGACTTAAAAACTCTCCGTCCACGTTCCAGCGAGTCATGGACAATGTCCTTAGGGATCTTCAAAATTATATTTGCCTGGTCTACCTCGACGATATTATTGTCTTTAGCACCTCATTGCAGGAGCATATTGTTAATCTTGAAAGGGTATTTAAAAGACTAAGAGAATCCAACTTTAAGATACAGATGGATAAGTCTGAATTCTTAAAGTTAGAAACTGCTTATCTTGGTCACATTATTAGCAAAGACGGCATCAAGCCAAATCCCGACAAAATCATAGCTATACAGAAATTCCCTATTCCCAAAACAAGTACGGAAATAAAACGATTTCTAGGACTTATAGGCTATTATCGGAAATTTATTCCAGATTTTGCCAAAATTACCAAACCAATGACGCAGTGCTTAAAAAAGGGTTCTAAGATAAATTATAACGATAGTAACTATATAAGTTGTTTTGAAGAATGTAAAACACTATTGGCTAATGACCCGATACTGCAATATCCAAACTTCGATAAGGACTTCTTACTCACTACGGATGCATCTAACTTTGCCATAGGAGCCATACTTTCACAGGGACCGATAGGATCGGACAAGCCTATAGCTTATGCTTCGCGTACCTTAAACAGCAGCGAGATAAATTACAGTACAATCGAGAAAGAGCTCTTAGCAATAGTTTGGGCAACAAAGTACTTTAGGCCCTATCTGTTTGGTAGAGTATTCAAAATAATTACGGATCATAAACCTCTCCAATGGATAATGAACCTAAAAGAGCCTAATTCAAGGTTAACTCGTTGGAGGCTCAAACTAAGCGAGTATAACTATTCGGTCATCTATAAGCAAGGCAAAAGCAACACGAACGCTGACGCTTTGTCACGTATAGAAATTAATAATGAGGAAGCCAGTTCCATTGTAGTAAATGTGTCCGAAAAACCGAACTCCTCAGCTGACTCAACCACACTGACAGCCCATACTAGTGCTGAACATCCAATACTAGAAATACCCATCTCAAAAGAACCTTTAAATAGATTTAATAGACAGATCTGTTTTACTGTAGTTGGTGATATAAAGAAACGACCAACTGTTTCTAAACCATTCGAGTCCCACACTCGTACGTCTATTCAATTATCAGAAAGTAACCTCGAAGAAGACGTTGTGAACTCAGTAAAAGAATTCATAAACCCCAAAGTCAAAACCGGCATCATAATTCATCCCGCATTGGCTATGTACAGAATAATTCCCATCATCCAAGAAAAGTTCAAAAGCTCCGCGATGAATCTGGTCTTAGTTAAAACCGAACTTGAAAATGTCAAGGAATACCTTCGTCAGCAAGAAATCATTCAAAAATACCACGAAGGTAAAACCAACCACAGAGGTATTGGTGAGTGCCATCTTGCATTGTCACATAAGTACTATTGGCCTAAAATGAAGGACCATATCGCAAAATACATAAACGAATGTAATATTTGTGGCCAGGCCAAATATGACAGAAATCCTATTAGACAAAGACTCTGCGTAGTCCCGCCGCCGACAAAACCTTTTGAGGTCGTTCATTTAGATTTACTAACAATTCAAAGTGAAAAATATCTAACAATTATCGATTCATTTTCTAAATATGCCCAAGCATACCATCTTAGAGATGGTACCGCAGTCAGTGTCATCCAAGCCGTTTTAAAATTTTGCACACATCACGGTGTCCCTTTATCTTTAGTCACAGACCAAGGACCCGAATTCAATAATCAATTATTTAACGAATTTGCGCGAGTCCACAAAATGCAGCACCATAAAACTTTGGCCTACACTCCCAACGATAATGGAATGATTGAACGGTTACATAACACCTTATTAGAACATCTTAGAATACTTAAACTAGAAAATCGCAATGAACCAGTCGTTAATCTTATGTCATACGCTATAATAGCATATAATAGCAGTATACATAGTTTTACAAAGTGCAGACCACTAGATTTAATCACAGGTCATACAGATCCTCGAGATCCTTTAGATTTAGATTTATCTGTGCATTTGCTCCAGCAATATGTGCAAGAGCATAAGAATAAAATGACTAAAGTTTACGAGATTATCAACGAAACATCCCTGCACAAACGAACTGAGTTAATTGAAAGTAGAAATAAAGATAGAGAGCCTGAGAAGGAGTATGAGCCAAACCAGCAGGTATTTGTTAAGAATCCTCTCGCGAGCCGTCAAAAACTTGCCCCGCGTTATACTCATGACACAGTACTCGCCGATCTACCCATACATATATACACGAAAAAGAAGCGCGGTCCTGTCGCCAAATCACGCCTTAAGAGGACACCTAACACTGGCAATTTGTTGCAGGACACTACCATCACTGATGTTCCTGGTCCATCTGACCCGAGCGGAGGACATATCACTTGACCCACTGGATAACGGCCCTGGACTACTACCCTTTAAGCTGGGATCAACGAAAATAATATCACACTATCACTCATTCCTCCTTAACATTAACCTTGCAGACATACAATCAAAAATTGACTTAGTGAAACTACAGTTAACAGAATTCAGTCCCTTAGTTAACAATAAAACATCCACGCTCTTTGAACCCCACCTTAACTACCTTGAAAGCAAACTAGAAAAGATATCCTCACAGTTAGAAAGCTTTGAGCCAAGTCGTAATAAACGTGGTCTCATAGACGGACTAGGTTCAGTCATCAAAAGCATCTCAGGAAATCTAGATTACACAGACGCGTTAAAATATAACGATGCCATCCGAGTTTTACAAGGAAACGAAGATAAACTAAAATCAGAATTTCTAAATCGCGTAAGTCTAACTAAGGAGTGGATGCTTGAATACACTAATGTACTAAACAGGATAGATGACAATCAAAAACTTATCTCCAGCAAAATAAACGCCCTAATAAACCAAGATAATACTAGGCAAGCAGACTTAGTTAGTTATGCTCATTTTGCCCAATACCTTCTTATTTTAAATGATAACGTTGAAACGTTATCTGACGAATTATATAGAATAGAACTTATGTTAGCTTTTATACGTGCATCAAGTACGATGCACTCTATGGTTAGTCTAACTAATCTTAAAACTATGTTAAGTAAATTAAAGTTAATATATTCGAGAGATGAAATTATAGACCTCGACCTTAGAGATTATTATAACGTTCTAAAAGTTGGATCATATTATAGCGATAAAAAAATAGTTATAGTCATAAAGTTTCCGATTGCCTTACCTAGAACCTACACCTTATACAAACTTTCCATAGTACCTAATAAATATAACCTAGCCCTAATGCCTACCTTACCATACATAGCAATTCAGGGACCATATTCTATGTACATAGAGACAGAATGTCCGAAGATTGATCCATGGTACCTCTGCGAGGAGAAGGTCAACTACAAGATTCAAGACAAGCCGGATTGCGTTCAACAACTAATCACGCAACAGAACACTAGCTCATGTACACTAACACCGGTCAGCTTGAACAAAGAAGCCATGGAGAAACTAGATGAGATGCATTACACTCTCAGCTTCCCGATCCCGACAAAAATCCAGACATCCTGCGGACAGGAAGAATTTATGATCGCCCAAGGAAGTTACCTAGCTACCATACCACAAAATTGCTTTATAAAAACTCCCGAATTCACAATCTCAAACATTAACAATCGAATTAAAGGGCACACATTGAAGATAGCACAACTACCCCTCAACCAGAGCGGCGTACCGAGAAATGAAGAATCGCTAGTAAAACTGAACTCGATAAATCTCGAAAATCTGCATAGCAGCTACCAGAAGATCTCAGTACAACCTCCAATAAAACTCACCCATACTAACGTTGAGAGTATCTATCATACCACTATACCCGTATACTCACTACTGTTAGGTGCAGGCGTACTCGGAATTATATTCATGTATCGACAATATGCGAGAAAGAAGGCTGGAAAAGCTTGCCCTACACAACCAGAAACCGCCCAAGAAATCTACGCTCAAGTGGAACCCAGAAGAAACATCCAACCAGAGGAAGTTATAATCGACACCAACCATCTAGCAGCAACATTGTCAACTTCGTTCAACAAGTAGCTGCTGTACTTCGGGGGGAGGTGTTACGCATCGGTGTAACAGGAGGATTGCTAGACACGCTTCGGTATAATAGAAGGAATGCTGATGTTAGCTGACACCATTCCTGCGCATCGCGACCGCGGCCGGCACGAGGCGCCGACTCAGCAAGTGCGTCACTACATCGCGCCACCTTTGATTCCGCAAACTCGTAATTAATTATGCATGTAAAATCATATTCATTCTTGGTACATACTTCGACCAATTACACAGGTCTGCAATGGTTTTCCTCTCTGAGATCTGATTAACGTTTTCTATAGTTTCTGATGTGCTGATTACGAGAAAAATAATAAAAAAATTCTACCACGTCAGGATTCTTTGATATTGAATATTTAAGATTTTAACTAAAAATGTCTGAGCGCATACATTTTAAAATCTATAAAACGTCACTTAATTACTTCAGCTTAATTTTTATTGCATTTAATTAGTTTAAGACGACATAGAAATGAATGCAAATCAGTAATTTGTTAATTACTACATAATAAGTGTAAGTAATTCGCATTAACCATTTCGAAAACGGGTCATTTTGGCTTCATTTAGTAATGAGCTCATTAATACACGATGTTTAGGTGATATTGCCTAATTGTTGTTAATGTTGTTCAAAAAGGGTATAATGAAGAAAACAAAAGGTTTTTTTTGTATAAGTACCTACTCTGAATTAAAAAACTAACAGTCGAAGTGCGCATCTTGCAACCTAAACTTTAAAATGTCGTCGCGAAGTTGTTTAAACTCTTCGAATTGTTTTTGTTATATTTGCGGGAAATTCATGGTGATAAAACAACGAAACAACATTACAGACTATGTGAAAAATATTTACAAAAGTTATTTTGGACATTCTATAAGTAACCGAGACAAAACTTGGACACCTCAAAAAGTTTGTTCGACTTGTTTACTTGAACTCCGCAAGTGGTCAAAAGGACAGAAAAATAGCTTCAAAATCGTTTCGCCCATGCTATGGAGAGAGCCTAACAACCATGTTGAAGATTGCTACTTTTGTTGTTGTGACATAACTGGATACAATTCTAAAAATAAAAGTGACATAAGCTATCCAAATGTGTCATCAGTTACGCCTGCAGTTTTCGGAGATTCAGAAATGGTGCAGCCCCCGTATCCAGCTATACAAATTGAAGATTCTGCTAATGATACAAATGAACAGAATGCATCCCAATCTGATCCTGTATTTCAAGTAGATTCTAACGAGTGTCAGCTCTTTTCACAGTCAGATTTAAACGACTTGACAAGAGATTTGAATCTCCCCAAAGATGCAGCTGAGCTCCTCGGATCACGATTAAAAGAAAGAAATATGCTTGCAAGTGGTACTTCATTTTCATGGTACCGTCACAGAGAAAAAGATTTCCTTCCATTCTTCGCTGAAGATCATGATTTGGTGTACTGTAAAGATATTCCTGGCTTGATGAAAATGTTCGACATTGAATACAATCCTAAGGAGTGGAGATTGTTTATTGACTCCTCAAAAAGAAGTTTAAAAGCAGTCCTTCTACATAATGGGAATACATATGCCTCACTACCTGTTGCACATTCTGTCCATTTAAAGGAATGTTATGAAAATTTGGAAAAGCTTTTAGCTACTATAGCTTACGAACATCACGGCTGGATGGTGTGTGGAGACTTGAAAATCATAAGCATGCTACTCGGCCAACAAGGTGGTTATACAAAATACCCGTGCTTTCTTTGCGAATGGGATAGCCGGGATAAACAACATCATTGGACCAAAAAGGAATGGCCTCCAAGAACTGAACTAACCCCAGGAATCAAAAACGTGCTTAAACAGAGTTTGGTTCCCAGAGAAAAAGTTTTACTGCCGCCTTTACACATCAAATTGGGTATAATGAAGCAGTTTGTGAAGGCTTTAAATAAAGATGGGGAAGGTTTCAAATATCTGCATTCAGTTTTTCCATCTTTATCAGATGCTAAGTTAAAAGAAGGAATTTTGTCGGCCCTGATATAAGAAAATTGATGTCGGAGGAAAAATTTGATCAAAAACTCAATGATGTCGAGTTACAAGCGTGGAAATCATTTAAGGAAGTGGTAAAAAACTTTTTGGGGAACAATAAAAGCTCGGACTATAAAGAAATAGTAGCCAAAATGATAACGAATTTTGGTGTAATGGGTTGTAATATGAGCGTTAAACTTCATTTTCTGAATTCGCACATTGATTACTTCCCAGAAAATCTAGGAGCCGTTAGCGAAGAACAAGGTGAAAGATTTCACCAAGATTTAAAAGAGCTTGAAGTCCGGTATCAAGGAAGATGGAATGTCAGCATGATGGCGGACTATTGTTGGTTGTTGAAGCGTGATGATCCAAACCGGAAATATAAGCGAAAATCGCACAACAGAAGCTTCCAGGAAAAAAGGACCAGGTTCCACAAATAAAATTTAAGTGTATTTTAACCCAGCAATAAGTTGTTATTACGTGTTAATAGTTTTTTAAGTTAAAAATTAAGTACTTTTTTAAATATATAATTTTTTAAGTGAAAACTTGTCTTTTTTCTCAATTTTCTATCTGTAGCTTTTTTGAAAAATCAGGAGGTGATGGAGAAAAACTAAGTACATATTCGTAATCAGCGCATCAAAATACTCCAGAATCAGCTATCAAATTCCAGAGAGGAAGTTATGACCTTCATTTTGCAGGCCTGTGTTATCATTACTTTTAAATTGTAATTTTGTTATAATTAAATTTGTCCTAAGTAAATTGGTTTTTTTTGCATCCTCCGGCTCCAGTTCACATAATTAGTTGTCATTCGCTTTGTTTATTTGCATCGTGAGTGTTGTTTTTGTGAGTTTTATAACGAACACTAGTTTTTTTGTAATGGATTCCGATTCTTCTCTTCATGACGACCCCGGCACTTCTATGGACCCCGAACCTTGTATTTACGTTGAACTTGGCATACCTACGGACACCGAACCTCGCCCTAACGATAACCCCGGCTTGAATGTGGATATGGATCCCGTGTTACCTTCCGGTGATCTGATGAAGGATGAAGTGTCAACGCAGCGATGTGTAAATTGTGGAAGCGATTTATTTCAAAGCAGGAGACACAGTCTCATTCTAATGGATGTGCGGTTAATTGTACAACATTGGATTGCTCCTCGTTTGGTAAGTATTTATTACCATTAAATCTTAATGATTTTGAATAAAAATCAAACTTTAATAGTATCTATTTTTTGGTTTATTTTGATTGAAGATGATAGTTTAGTTTGTCATCCTTGCTGGACTATGGCTCTTCATCATTCGAGTACGCAAATAATAAATGAACCAACAACTAGCAGTGGTCATCGTCGAAGTATCTGTGTCAACTGTGGATGCTCTTTGTTACGGACAAGATCTCATAGGCTTCATTCCGAGACAGAAAGAGAATCTCGCATTTGGAATATGGTGATGGATCAGGTTTCTCCTCGTCAAGTAAGTAGATTAAATAATTATTGAGTGTATTTGTAAAATGCAATTAATGTAAATTATTTCTCACTACAGTTTTGTTAAAATTCATATTTACGATAAAGCAGGAAACTGGAACATAAACTAAATAAGCTTGTACAGCAGCATTTGAACATAGTTTGGCCTATGCGTTTGTGTGCCTTGGTTTTGTGTTTATAAATATGAAATCTAAGCACATCTTTTTAATTAGTTTTTTTACTATTTCTGATATTTATTTATTTTGTTACAGTTACATGGATCCGATCAAATCTGTCATACCTGCTGGCAACGAGTAGACCGACCTGTTGTCCGGTCTACTGAGGCTGAAAGACATTCGGATGAAACAACTATCAACTTGCCTTTGTATACCAGAGCAGCAGCCACTGTAAGGTTTTGTTTTTATCCTGATTGTCATTCGACCCAAAGGCTAGCTGTCCCTAAATGGCTAAGGGTGAAGTTATTTGTAGATTATGAATTATATGTGCCACAGAACTGTAGGATTTGCTCATTACATTTATACAGTAACAATTGGGAAGTTCAAAAACTATGAATGGTATTATTAAAAATTACAAGCAAACCACAGATGAGATTTGAACCCTCGCTCGGCTCGCCATAATCGCACATACCAAAGCACGTTATCCACTGAGCTAGCACGCCATATACTATATTGATAGAGATTATGAACTACTATGAGTTGCAAAGTGAGTGTGTGTGTGTCTATAGTATTGTAACATCGTATAGAAGAAGGTCGTAAGGCAAACCGAAGCGTCAGTCTATTGCTTTGTGCGATTGCCTATGGACTTTTGGTCGGTACTGTACATAGCGATAGCGACATTATAGATGTCAACGATATTGACTCAGATGTTACATATTGTGAGGATGATAGCGAGCTAAAAAGGGTCCATGACTTAGAAGCGAAGATTTGGGAGGATATCGCTATGCTGGATCAAGAATGTTTACCGGAAGAAAATGATGAGAATACTAATATTGACTGCACTGGAAACATAAAAGAAGTCCAGAAGACCGGAGAGACTGAAAATGAGAAGACTGATTTTAAAAACACCAAAGATACAGGAAAACTATATGCCACGGAAAGTAGAGTGTTTAACTGCGAAACATGAAAACAGAGAAGTGATTGAAAATGAAATAATAATCGGTTTTTTAAGCACCAAAAGTACGGAAACCGTAGGAGAAAAGACTGGACAGAAACAAAATAAAACTACGGACTTTATAACTACCAAAGAAACGGATAAGATATGTGGCAGAGAAAATAAAGCAGAAAGAGAAATAAACGAAACAGACTTTATTGAAAATATAGACACGTGGAATGTAGGCGACACTGTGATTGTGCGTTACTATATAAAAAAGAATTTGAAATATTATATTAGCGTTATTAAAGCCATAGATAATCTAAGACATCTTTACACGGTTATATTTTACAAAACTATAAAAAAATGGTCTAAAATTTGTGGAAAAGGGATGTCAGACACAGACCAAGTCCTATTTTCAAATATAGTGAAAAAAATAGCTTTGCTGACAATAAAATATAAAAATTTGAGCACAATATATTTATTGCGTGACGACCAGGACGCAAATTTATTCTATTTTTTTTTTTCAGAGGTAGCCACTTAGTTACGGTACCTAGATACTACTACTTAGTTGTAAGGAAAACTCGTCATTTTATTGTTAAGGAATGTCTTTAAAATAAAAGAAGCTTTTTGAACTTGATGTTTTATTCTTCTTTAAGAGATCTGCCGTCTCCATATGTAGCTAGGTACGTATTCCGTCCATGCCAAGCCACAATTTCACCGTTTTCGGCGCTTGCTTGTCACGTGACTATGGCGGCCAAAAGGTTAATAAAGAAGTGCCATGATTGCGTTTTGGCATTAAAATGGTGTCAAAACTGAGATCTGATGTTTAAAACTAAAGTTAACATTTTATTTAAGTTGATTTTTTTTCTTCACAAAAACGAACTTTTTGTTCTGTGATGTTTTTTAAACGCGTACTTGGCAGTTTTGCAAATAGTTTCCACTTGATGTTATTTAGTTTTCTAGTATAATAGTATTTTAAAATCCACCATTTATTTGCATGACTCAAATAGCACACCTTGACGGTTTATTTGGGACACCCATTCTTATATATTTTTTTTAGGAAATGGCAACACACGTGACAAAAGTCATTCGATGTTGTCATTGCTAGAGTGTTGCCTCACTAAGAAAAAAATATTCCCATTTTATACGGATAACGGTTCAGGTATAAATACACTTTTTCTAAAAAAAATGTCCCGGATAACCCCGGTTTACGGTAAGTATATTTTTCAATGTCGAATGATAATTACTGTGAATTTTGAGGTTCAAATACAGTGTGATGATTGCGTGCCTTACCTGTATCGCCAATCACGTAATTTTACGGGTACTAGAGCTGGGCGAATTCGGAAAATACTTAATATGCTTTGATCACACCTAACTAGTACAGTGGCGAGTCAGTGTCCTCGGCCGAGTGCTCGGTTGGTATAAACACTTTAACGACTGCTCGGCCGAGTGCTAGGTCAAGCAGAGAGGCGAGAGAGTTACTAGAATCTCAATCTGTTTACTAGGCCGAGTACCCACCTCCCCGCTTCATTCTTCTGCCCCCGCAGCGACTCGATATCCCGCTCGGCCACGCACGGTACGCATGAACACGCACTCTGTTGTCACTCGGCCACTCGCCACTCGTTCGTTCGTCACCAAGCAGTATGCGTGTTTGGTGCTGGATCGCGCCCAGGTTTGCTCAATAAAACTCGGGTCCAGTTGGTGTATGAGTTGTAATACAGATTAGACATCAGAACTTCACAATGACGGGACGAACATAGTTTGTATCACTATTAGCTAGTTTTACACTTGGTTGGATTGGATATATATTTCGAGAGCAGTACAGTCACAGACTAAGTAGTACTCAGACGGTAATCTCCCATAGAAGAAAATCGCTGTACGATTTGCGAGCTTTGATTGTGACGTTTAGTTTTTTTTTAATTTTAACCATTTTGTCGCTCGTTGTGATGAGACCGAGTCTTTTTGCCAACGTTTGTCGAGCCCAGAATATTTCGGAAAATAGCCTTTTAAGCCTTTAACCAACTTCCAAAAGAAGAGGTTCTGCTTTGATTCAACCAGAGGTTGTGATTGTGTGTGTAGACAGGTGTATGTATAGCACACCTGAGGTGTGTGTATAAGAAAAAGGAAAATTAGTCATGTGATGAAAATTAAAAACATTCAATGTTATTTATTAATTTTGTCTTATATTTTATGAAAGCTTTCTTTTGCATTGGTGGCAAACTTTTGTTTTCCAACCTAAACACATCTGTGCCCTTTATTATCTTATTTATTACATTGCACCAATTAAATACTGCTAATCGAAGACTTAAATCTAAAAAGAATTCCTCAACAGCATCCCTGTGTATCACACAATCCAGAAAATCAAACGAATACTTAGATCTTATTTTATCTTTAATTTCTTTTATGATACCCGTTTGTTGTGGTGTGATTTCCAAGTATTCGTTTGCTTCCTGAATTATATAACCAAAAGTTCTCACAGCATTTTCGGAAGGGTAGGTCAATTTTCTAAGGTTATTTGTGTTTCTGTATTCTCTACCAGATATCCAATTACTGGTAGAACTTGTTTCATGAGAAGTAAGGTTTGTTTCACATTGCTTACAATAATTATTTTTGTTTAAAATTTTTCTTATAACCCACCCTGTGGTATATGCCTGTGAGTGAACTTTTAGCTTTTCTTGGATTGCAGTTGTGGGGATATTCTCTAGAACTGCACTCCGAAGGTTAGAGGACCCAAATGAGCAGGCGCTGTCGGCATTTGTTTAATTATTTTTCGTGGTTTCAAGTAAGGACTTGAGTTTTACTAGTTATACACAATTATAACCATCGGAGTGAAATTTTATAAATCTTGTGATTAGAAGTGACTTAAAGGTGTTTTTAAAGGTGTGGCAATTTGGATCATTGTTTCTAAAAAAGTTTTCTATTGGTTTTTGAGTTAAAATATCTTGGTCTGAAGATACTTACTTATATTTTTATTCTTGAAAAATTGCCACAACCTTTGATAGCTTTTCAGCGTAACTATTCAGTTTTTTAGTGAGGGCACTGATGTCTCTCTGTTATTTTTATTTTCTACAAATTTTATCTCTTGCAGTTTTTTTAAAGCCTCGCTCCAAAATCTATGGTGCTGAGATGCGGCTCTAACAGCATTCCGTAAAGGTTTACCTTTATTATTTTTACTTGTAAGAGAATCTCCATTGACCGAATCAAACAAATCATCAAAAAATGATACCATTTCTGCCGTATTCTTCAGCGTTGGGCTGACTTGTTTGCCATCGGCATAATGAGCTGCAACAAGGAGTAAAATTCTATATAATATTCTTATTTTTATGTGACAGCATGCAGTCGGTGAGAAAACTACATAGCAGGCAAAATACTTACAAAACTGAGCAGTGTATGAAAGAGTAGCTGCCACTGTTTTGCTGAACACTCTCACACAATTCTTAACCTGCAATAAAATAGGCTATTATAAGTACTCACTTTTGAACACCTTGAAATATTGATAAACAACACTATTTCCATGACTCAGTACAGCCGTATGCATGATTATTGTTATTAGACCGAACGGACTAGGTATCCCTACACAACCATCTTAAGACACATTCTGAAAAAACAATAATTACCTTCATCTTTTTAATCTTTTCTGGAATTACGTGTTCATCATTCAATTTGTGAAACAATCGCATTTGTGCATGATTGCAATCCGTTTTATACACATCCACAATATCGCTCCATTTGGATATTTTATTATCATATTTGATATTTTTTGTGATAAAATTATTTCTTAACCCCTTTATTAGGTGAGGTGGGTCATGTATCACGCTTAGTGGCCATTGATGGTTATTATATCATCTGAAAATAATGACAGGAATGTTATAATGATAGCAATAACCTTTAATATACACCTTCAATATTCAATTGCATTAAACTATCTGTATTCCCCGAAGAGTCAGGATGTGTGTGGAATATGTGAACAATATTAATCAGTTAAAGGACACTGAATGAGACACAAATATAGAAGTTTTATTGTTATTACGTGTAGTGGCGTTTATTATCCAGCAAAGTGTTGTGTTCATTATGAATTAAGAAAATTATTCATTATACTCACCAATTCTACTGCAACCTAATCTTATTTGTTCCCTCCATGTGTCCTCTTGGAGGCTTTTTAGAGTCGATTGAAAGGCTGTACCTTGATCGCATGCTAAGGCTATAGGTAACAAGCCTGTGTTTCCCACAGCGATTACTACATCCTTTATTATAGCTTTTAGTTGAACCTCAGATGTTGCCCCCTTACAAAAATAGAAGGCTATGGGTTGTTGCCATTTGTAAAGGGCTCCTCGCAACATGAAGACAAGTGCATGGTCAGCAAAGTCAGTCATTTTTTGCGGAAGTTCGACGAATCCAGTGATGGAGTCTTTTTTTTTATCGTAGGTCAAGGCTGCTTCTAATGCAACCTCATCAAACAGAACTGAACAATATTTTTTCTTTTCTTCCCATGTGTTTACCTGAAATCATTTGTTAAATATTATTACTATTGCAATATTAACACCAATATTAGATGGTTAATGTAATATTAATTTTTTGATCTATGAAACCATGTTTCCTTGAGAATCGGTGTTAGAGTTAGTTATAGCCATCTGATACATACCTCTTGTTTAAACGCCATCAAACACATGAGCACTGATACCAGCTTCAATATTCAGTTCAGAAACCATTTTATTCAGAGTGTGTTTTGTGGGGAGAATAAATATTTTATGTAGGAATCTGTAACATTTTGGACTTAATTTCAATATCGATAAAGCAATAAACTTCTCTTCAGTAGTGAAGCGTCTCCCCTTTGATTTTTTGGTACATTGCTTAATTTGCATCCACATTATTTTTTTGGCCAATGGATTCATTTTTTCTGTCAATTTTTCAAAGGAATTTTTCTTTGAAAACTTTAGAGCTCTTTGTGCTCTTTGACTAAAATCCAACTGTTTCCGGGATTTTAAATATTCATGGTAGAGACTGGCACATTTAGGCGAAAGAGACTTTTTGTTTAAAATAATACGTCTTCTTTGGCCACAATCCCAACGGAATAGAAGGAGTAACTGCGTCTGTAAATAAAAATAAATGATAGATAACGATAAGTCAACAAAATAAGTATGCTTTACAGATTTCAAAATGAAAAGTTTATTGGTTTATTGTATAAAATAGAATTTAATAAAGTTATAATTTAAAGGGGTCCTTTAAATTATAACTTTTCTTTAATTTAAATTTAATTTTAACTTTTTTTTAATAATCAATTTTAGTACCTCTAAAGATCTGGTTTTGAGAAGCTTGATTTCCACAGCCTGAAGTGGAAGGCACGTCAACTACCGATGTTGTAGTGTGATCCACAAGGTTAGGGTTATTAACCATAACATCAAAATCTATTAAAAAAAAACGTAAAATGTGAATAATATTTCAATCATGGAGTGATTGCCAAAATCATTACGCAAAGAAGTGTTTCATGGCAATTGGGCAAAATAGCCATCAAAAGACAATACATTTAGCAATTATAAAGTACTAGCTTCTGCCCGCGACTTCGTCCGCGAGCCTAGACCGAGATAACCTTCCTCAAGAATTGGGCTATCCAATGCAAATAGAATTTTTCAAATCCAACTGGTAGTTCCAGAGATTACCCCCTACATACAAACTTACAAACAAACAAACAAATTTTTCCCTCTTTATAATATTAGTATAGATTTATTATATTATTAAAAACAAAAAAAAAGATAAAAGCTAGGACTTACCAGTTTTAGTCATTCTACGTTTCTCTGTAGGTTCAAAGGTACAGTAGGTATGATCCTCATGCTGCCTTTTCTTAGCATATGTGTTGTGATCAGAAACAGCATTATCTGTAAAGAAATATTTAAGCTTATCAACAAAACAAAAAAATTACAATATTCACCTGCCCAAAATCACTAACAAGTAAAAAAGCTTCCAAGTGCGAGTTGGACCCGCACACAAGAGTTCCGTACCACCATACAATAAATACTTTTCGTTTTTATATACCCCTTTTAATTTTTATCTTATCTTATCTTTATAGGGGCCATTGTAAAACACACTGAAAATTTCAAGTATCTACCTATTATGGTTCAAATGATACAGCCCTGTTACAGACAGACTGACGGACGGACAGAGGAGCCTTAGTAATAGGGTCCCACTGGCACCCTTTGGTTATGGAACCCTAAATAATAAATCTGGTTTTGCTTTACAAAATACTATGTGATAATATCAAGTTATCGTCTTATTTAACTGGATAGAAAAAATGTTAGTTACATAATATGAGTATTTATTGTGAACAATTTTTATATTTTATCCCGGGTAAGTGCATTTAGAGCCAAAGACGACCCTCTGACCTTTGTCCCACTTTCAAGACAGAGCAACATACATTGGCATAGGACACTTTTTATTTTCCTTAAAATATATGGGTTCTGTGTGAATTTCCACAGTGGAACTAAGACGACCGAAAATTCAAATTTTGAAACCCAAATAGCAACTATTTTTTTATTTATTTTTTGAAAATTCATTACATGGTGCACATGTCATTTAAGTACATAAGTGAGGAATATATGAGAACATTTGTATTATTACATACATTATTATCATATTATTATTATTGAGGTACTTACCAGTGGTGTGGTCAGTGTCCATAGTTTGAAACCGAGGAATACCACTGCTGATTTCGGTTTCGGAAAACAGCGTGGGATAGGCGCCAACACGAAGACGAGTCATTGCATTGGTCGAGACGATGAACTTCTGTTCAAAGTGCTTTTGACAAACATAAAGCTTGCGCAGACCCTCTGCCCTCATGTTTAGCAATTCTTCACAGTTAATACGCTCTAACCATTTGAGTCCTATCTCACGTTTGGGAAATTGAAATAATCTAACGTCCTTTCGTTTACTAGCGCAATTCACAACACAGTAAGAGTGGTACATACTGAACGTTATTATTACACTATTACAGGTTTAAATGTGAGAGGATAAGTTGCGGAAATTAATGAACGTAGAACTACACTCGATCAACTTTAAAACTGTAGAAAACTGTTTAAAACTGTGAGAAAACTGTTTAAAACTGTAGTTCTAATGGCGGGATGTAGATAACCACAGACTACAATTAAATAGACTTACAACAAATATGGCGTCGATTGCATAGGTGACAAAAGGGAAAGGGACAAGGGGCGATTGTCACTTTATTAATGCCAGGATTTTTTGTTCAGAGATTACCAGCCGTGAGTACAGTATTATGGGACTGAGCTGAGGTCGAATTGACCGGTCGCGACAAGTCTCTCGAGAGTAGAATAGTGTGGGGCATAGACACACATAGACTCTAGTGTTGTCAAGTTATAAAATAGTGGCAACCATAGATAATTAGTAACAAAGAAATTGGTTCGCCACACTTGTTTATGTTTTTGTTTTCAAATTATCATAGATTCTGGCGGGAACTTTAAAAAAGAGCGGTTCGGATTTTTTTTTAAATTTTTATTTTTGTTAAATATTCGCTAGTTTCTTGCTTAAAAGATAATTAAAACAATAGTGCTAGGTGCGCAAAACTGAAAAATGGTGGGATATGAGGGGGGCGGGAATAACCCGCCCACCTCACATAAACGTCCTCGGCCTGAGGCCGGAGGCGGAGGGACTGGAATGGACAGCAGTGATGGCGGCGGCGGTGAGCATTCTGACTATCCACCTTACATGAAACCAGACTATAAAAGACTATATCCAGAAAATGCATGTACGTCAGGCTGGCCCGGCCCCATGGAATTTAATAATGAGATTGTTATCAATCCAATGTACCCGGGTATACTAATATATGTAACACCTTCATTTTCAATGTAACTCTTTTTAAAAGAAATTACGTGCACTTCTTAGTGGCCGGGCCAGCCTGACGTTTTCAGCCCGGCCACCTTGTTTCCCACTAATCTACAAAAAATACTGGCAATATTGTGCTACAGATGAAATGTACCCTATAATTTATGCATATGTAACACAAAATCGAATCCTAAAATGCAATAGCATACGAAATATTAGCGGTTGCAGGTGGCCGGGCTGAAATTATTTCGTTAATATAAAACAGTAAAACTGCAACACCTACCAAAAACTAATACCAGTACATAATGAGATATAGAGATATAGAATACATGTAACGCTTTCATTTTAAATTATAATACATATTTAGAAAGAATAATCACTTGAAATTATATTTCAGCCCGGCCACCTAAAAGCGGTAATATTCCCTAAAATCTTATGCCAATTTGTACAGTAAAACCTGATACAGCTATGAAATGAAAGTTACATTCGTTTCGTTTTAGTCGTATACCTTTAAGCCTTCTGTTTGACTAGATTATCAAAATCTGAGAAACTTGCCGAAGAGTGACTATCATTTATTAACTAATTTCAGGACATTTGGTTTGTTGAGTGAAACAAAATGCGTTACTATGATATTTTTATTAATAAACTAAGTAGTATAAATCACACATAATAATTGTTGGATACATAATACCTAAACCTATATATATTTTCTCCGTTTTTGGCTTCACAACATAACCATACAAAGATAATAGTTCACAGACGCTACCACCGATTTTTAGACGGCGCCTGTGTCGCGTCCCAACCTAAGTCGTAAGATATTTTCCCCGAGTAGACAGAATAGATGCGCAAGAGCCGTGTAGTTATCAACACTTCTGACATAATATTTTACGTTTTAATATTACTGTGAGTGTAAAATTTGATCAGTTGTTGCAGTGTAGTTGTTTGTGATGTGATGTTTTTAAGGTAAGTCATAGTTTTGATAAATTAAAATATATCGACAAACAATGTTAATGGGTAGCTAAGTAATTATTTTAAAAAATATACAGGTAAAGTAAAGTAAATCTAAACACTCATTTACTTAATAATAAAACTCCATACAATGCCATCAACTAAATATATTTTATCCTTTCGTTTATAGTCAATAGGTAATAATTTTGGTGATTTACTAACAGTAAGTGTTTAGTTTTTGTGAATCTTATTGTTGTGTACCTACCCTATGTATTTACTTATTATTATTGTGTACTTATTTATTTCGTGAAATCAATAATTAATCAGTTTCTTATTAATTACTGTAAGATTTATATATTGGATTTTAGTGAATTATTCATTGTAATCAGGCAACCGTCGACGGTGTTCGTCTGTACCCGCGCTTCTTGTAACTCCCCCTTGTACGGCCTGCCACAGCGATCCACGTCCCTCGCTCACCGCATTCTTTTCCTCGTCCCGCGACACGCGCCCCTCTCCCCATCTCTATTCTATCTTATATATTTCTAATGTCCCAAAAGTTATAAGTTTTGTGAAAGTAAATTTGATTCTTATGAACATTCTTTGCTTTCTTTCTTTCTTTCTTTCCTTAGGTGCTAAAATATTTTTTAATAGATTTATGTATATACTTGATAATGCATGCAAATGTTACTGCATACACTTATCTTTTTAGGGAATTTGTATTTAAATAAATATTAATGTAGTTATTTAGCCTACATGAATACCTATTACGAAACCATAGTTAAAATGAATATATTTTATTTCAGTTGAGCGTGCCTACACCATGGGAAAACGTAGTGCGTTAGATATTGTGGCTCAAAAACAAATATTTGAGAAACATAAACGCTTGATCACCACGACAAGATATAGTTCTATTATATACAATACCATAGCAAAAGATATAAACTATGTGATGTCACCAAAAGCACTATATCTCAGCTTTAGAAGAAACTTTTTAAACAACCAGAACTCACCTCGGGCAAAAGATGAGTGCTTCATTAAAAGAAATGAAGATAATACCAATAGTATTATAATTTCGTCAACATCATCATCAGAGTCTTCTCCAGTTATTCAACAAGCAAGCTTACTTCATCAAATTAGTTTTAAATTTCCAATTGATGTTCATGAATGGAAGAAAATTGAACCCTTAAGTTATACGTATAAACGACACGATAAAAATAAACCTAGTGCAAGATATCAGACGTACAGAGCTATTCCCAAATTCAAGTGGTCCGGTCTTTTAAGAAAAAAACTCTGGGAGTTTTATAAGTTACCTTGTACTGTAGCATTTAAAAGACATGTTATTCAAGGCGCTAACATTACATTCTACGGACGTTGCACTCAGTGTCAAGCAACAGTGAAAATTCAAAATAAAGATAAGACTGATCATATTATTGATTTTTTATGTGAAATTGATCAACTTCAACCAAATTTTAAGCATAATCCTTTAAAAAAAATACGACTCACTCCGTACTCAAGACGAACATTATCTAAGAAATTAAAATTTGATTCAGCAACAATAGTTAGAAAACAAATAGCGAGTCATGATATGATATTTCAAGATAAGGAACCACCTGTATTGCCATCAGTCGGAGCATTACGCCAAATACGTCATGAAACAAGGAAGCAGAAATGGTACCATACCAATCAAATATTATCTGTTGTCATTATGGCAAATACTTCAACATACTCTTCCGTAATTCAGGAAATTTTAATGAAACCAACTTTTCATATTTACTACTGGTTAGAAGAACAAATAAAATATTACAAACAATATGTTCAAGAGTATGGTCGACCAACCATATCATTAGATGCCACAGGCTCTATAATTAAACCAATTGTGTTACCTAATGGGACTAAATTTACTAAAAGATTATTCTTATATGTTATATTAATAACTGCTGATAGCTTTTTAAAGTCTATTCCAATTTCACAAATGCTTAGTGATTCTCACACTAAAAATAGCATTGCGGATTGGTTGGGTAAATGGGCCAGTAATGGAATTATCCCTCCTGCAGAAATAATCACGGACGATTCCTCAGCTTTGATTGCTGCTACAATCCAATGCTTTACTTCATATAAATCTACAAAAGATTACTTAGAAGCTTCTTACAGTGCATTGGAGGGACATACAAATAGTTTGCCTGTAGTATATATGCGAATAGATACAAGTCACTTTGTCAAAACTATTCATAATCTTTCGTGCTTCAATAATACAACAGAAAATGTAAAATTTTTCTTTGTTCGTTGTATTCTTTACATTAAAACAGCAGAGTGTATCGTAGTCATAAGAGAGATAATTGAAAATATGTTAACTGTTATTTTAACTAAATTTTATTCAAAAATTTGCTTTGATGCCCACTGTAATTTGAAAAGAAGAATTCAAGGTATTACAATTGATAAAAAAGATTCTAACAACGCACACAATTACGTAGATGAAGAAAGATTCCTAAATGAGGAGAATGTTTTAGATGTAAGCAATTTTATGGTATGGTTTGATAATATTGTTGCTTGTAAAAATAAACAAGAAGAGGAATCTTGTGAACGCCCCAACAAATTATATTATCCGCCTCTAATATCTACTCTAAAACGTTTATTGGGAAAATTGCCCATGTGGTCAAACGTTATGGCTCCATTATACAATTCAAAAAACAAAAATCCATCGTCTAGTGCATCAGAGGATTATTTTAAAACAATAAAACATTTATTACTCAAAACTAAAGTAAGAAAATACAGGATTGACGAATTTCTAAACATACATATTAATCATTTAAATGGAGAGCTTAATATCGCTGCTAGTGAACTACAAAATAATGAGGCACCGCCCCTTCAAGAGCGAAAGATTAAAATCAAAAAGAATCGTCAAAAAAGAACACACCAAAAACGGTTATTTCCTCAAGATTCTATTTTCAGTGATATGCCAAGTTTTGTAGAAAATTGGAAAGGACAAGCTGAAGAGCCAGTTACCGTACCGATTTATAAAATGTTAAAATTTATAAAAAATGGAAATATTGTAACTGGTTCCACTTTAACAAATACATGTGGTTTTGATGCTGTTACATATTTAATAGCTTATGGTTATATTGCATTTAATAACTTTAAATTAGAAATAGATCAGACTGAAAATAATAATAATATGTTATGTAATTATATACAATTTATAGGTAACAAAAACATATCTGAAGCCGCAGTATACGAACTAAGAAATACCATATGTAAAAAGTACTACAAACTATCCTCGAAAAATACAATAGATATAAATTGTGAATGCAATGTCGCAAATTTGTTTGAACAAATGATTTTAGAATTATTTTATAGCGCTCTATTTACAAAAATATGTACCGAAGAAAAATGTGCATTTCAACTTCAAAGAACAGTACCATTTTTACCCATTAATATGAACGTATTAAAACATTTGGAATATCAGCCCTAGAAGACTCAATTTGTATAGACGTTATTTCGAAGGATTGTGAACACGATTGCCCGGGCACTGTTTTGTCCAGCTATAATGTAAAGAATATTATATCTTTTGATTTAAATGGAACAGATCAAATAATATTGAACGATATACCTTTATCTATCAAAGTTAGAACTAATATTTATGTGATTGTAGGTGCTATTGAATATGTAGTATTGGGGGAAAATCTAGGACATTATAAATGCCATTTATTTAATCAAGATCTGTGGATGTGTTATGACGATTTACAGTCTAGTGTTAAAAAAAGTAATTTGGATTTAATATTTTTACATTCCTTGACGTACATTTTAGCTTGATTAAATAACATAATCAAGTGATTAGTACGTTTTTATCGATTCTAATAAGCAATATATTTAAATTTGAATTAGTCAAAATACTTATAGTACAAATGCCAGATATAGGCTAGCAATGATTATTATATTAGCATACGTTTAATTATACAAGTTAACATTGTGATTTTTAGCTGTGATTTTAATATTATGTTAAATTATATATACTACATAGCTATATTTCCATTAGCTGCCACTGAAAGAACTATGGTTCTCTCTTTATTTAAGAATTGTTGTAATAATTATATTAGCATAATTTTAATTGAAAGTTTTCAAAACTTTAAATTCAAAGTTGATGTAAAAATCATTATGAAAATCTGTGATTTTTTACCAAGGTATAATAAGTATTTAACCAAAAATTATCTTCTAATATTCTGAATGAATGAATGTTCGATGTTAAGGTAATATTGATATTACTATAATTTTTTGATAACTGTGTTATTATCAATGTGTAACCTTTTTTTACATTATTTATAATTAACAATTGTTATAGTACCTAATTAATATAAGTACAAATGTTGTCTAACTAATTTCAAAAATGATTATTAAAAAAATATGACAATTACCAATTTTGTTTCACTCAACAAACCAAATGTCCTGAAATTAGTTAATAAATGATAGTCACTCTTCGGAAAGTTTCTCAGATTTTGATAATCTAGTCAAACAGAAGGCTTAAAGGTATACGAATAAAACAAAACGAATGTAACTTTCATTTCATAGCTGTATCAGGTTTTACTGTACAAATTAGCATAAGATTTTAGGGAATATTACCGCTTTTAGGTGGCCGGGCTGAAATATAATTTCAAGTGATTATTCTTTCTAAATATGTATTATAATTTAAAATGAAAGCGTTACATGTATTCTATATCTCTATATCTCATTATGTACTGGTATTAGTTTTTGGTAGGTGTTGCAGTTTTACTGTTTTATATTAACGAAATAATTTCAGCCCGGCCACCTGCAACCGCTAATATTTCGTATGCTATTGCATTTTAGGATTCGATTTTGTGTTACATATGCATAAATTATAGGGTACATTTCATCTGTAGCACAATATTGCCAGTATTTTTTGTAGATTAGTGGGAAACAAGGTGGCCGGGCTGAAAACGTCAGGCTGGCCCGGCCACTAAGAAGTGCACGTAATTTCTTTTAAAAAGAGTTACATTGAAAATGAAGGTGTTACATATATTAGTATACCCGGGTACATTGGATTGATAACAATCTCATTATTAAATTCCATGGGGCCGGGCCAGCCTGACGTACATGAAAATGCCACTTATGTGGACTTTAAAGTATTCATTGAAGCTTCCAACAATAAGGATAGAATAGGCAATAAGAGCCCTGTCTATCTCAATCACATATTTTCCAGCGAAATAAAAGGGGTGACGGCTATACAACGAATAAACGCAAATAAAATAGCAGTAATATTTAAACAGTACAATACGGCCAATAATTTTATTAATAACAGCGCTTTTCTTAACAAGCATGGCTTGAAAGCATTTATTCCGGCTGCGCAAATAGAAAAAACAGGTATAATTAGATTTGTACCAGCAAACATTTCGAACAAAGAACTATACACCAAACTATCATCAATTTATGAAATAATAGCTATAAGAAGATTCACTAAGAAGATAGGACAGGAGCGAGTACCACTACAAACAGTTAGCATTACTTTTCTATCGAATATTCTTCCAGACAATGTACAATATGATTTGTTTTCATACCGAGTTTTTGAATATGTTCCCCCATTACAGCAATGTTTCCGTTGCTTTAAATTTAACCACTCTGCTAGGGTATGCAATGGCAAACAAAGATGTTCCATTTGCGGAGGTGAGCATTTATATAAAGAATGTGATAGACCAACAGAGATCTGCTGTTGCAATTGCAGCGGGCCTCATCTTGCAATTTCTAGATTATGTCCAATTAAGTTAAATAAAATTTTAGAAAAGAAAAATAAGATTACTTATGCAAGTACTACATTGACGAAACAACACATGAGTGATAATACTGAATTTCCACCTCTACTACCTCCAAAAATGAAACCAACTGACATTGTAAATAACTCTGTAAATAAAGCTGTACATACATCTGTAAATAAGTCTGTAAATAAATCTGTACATACATCTGTAAATAAGTCTGGATTTGTAAACAATAGTGTAAATAAATCTAAAGATGTCCCTCCTAAAGTAGACATCAAAGCCCAAATTGTTGCCAACAATGATGTACTAATGGCCCTAGTACAGACATTGGTGGAACTGGGTAATAAGGGAGATAATACACCTACCACCGTAAATAGTATTAAAGAAATATTACTTAAAAATCTCAAGTAATGGATCCAAGTCACACATTGTCTAAGCTACGTATTGCTCAATATAACATTCAAAGTGCTAATAGTAAAAAACCCTTATTGATTCAATTCTTACAAAACCAAAATATTGACATTTGCTTACTTAACGAAACATGGTTTAAAGACAATAGTTTCAGAATACCTGGATATAATATTTATAATAAAAATTCCAAAAATACTCATAATGGTGTAGCAATACTGATTAAGCCATATTTAAAGTACAAAGTTTTAAACACTAGATTTTATGAAGACATTCAAACAGTTGCTCTGTCCTTATCTACTACACATGGTAGCTTGACTATTCTTTGTGTATACTGTCCTCCTTCGAGTGGACATATACGGATCAATAGATTACGTAATATTATTAATGATCTTCCAAAGCCCATATTTGTCAGTGGTGACTTTAATGCACACCACATTGCATTTGGTTGTCTATCGACTAAGAGCAGAGGTCATGATTTATTTAATATAATTGATGACTTGGATTTATGTATTTTAAATGATGGTAGTTCTACAACTGTTAACAACCCGAGACGGAATCCGTCTGCAATTGATGTTAGCTTTACTAGTGCTAACCTCGCATCAATATGCGAATGGTCTGTACATGATGATGCCATGGGTAGCTATCACTACCCAACAATAACAGAGATTTCACTACAAATAGATAAATATCATATTAATCCCCCTGTTGATAGGTTTATATATAAAAAAGCAGATTGGGAAAAATATAAAACTATTTCTAAAACAATATTCAATGATTTAGTCCTAAAATTGCATGATCCTATTTCAACCTATAATGATTTTTGTTCTCGATTGGATACTTTAAAAGATATGACAATTCCTAAACTTAGTAAACCAAATAATTTTAAAAGCAGACCTCCAGCTCCTTGGTGGAATGACATTTGTGAAAAAAGTGTAATTGCCTCTTACAACGCATTAAAACTATATAGAAGTGAACCTATTATGGAGAACTATTTAGATTATAAAAGAAAAGATGCACTTAAAAAAAGAACCATATCGGAACAAAAAAGAATAGGTTGGGATAACTTATGTAACACATTCAATAGAACTACTCCTATAAGTAAGATTTGGAATCTTCTAAAAATGTTTAAGGGTATAAGAGCTGGCAATAAATCATATAAGGATGAGTTTATTTCTCAATTTCTAGATAAATTATCCGACAACAGCAATCTAAATAATGTTAATAATTTAGGCAATATTTTCGAATTAAACAATGATAATCTAAATTCAAAATTTTTGTTAGATTTTTTTACATGGTCTGAATTTAAAATGAGTTTGTTATCTCGGAAAGACACTACACCTGGTTTAGATGATCTCCCCTATTGTACTATTAAAAATTTAGATGAATCTGCACAAAAAATGTTTCTTAATATCCTTAATTTACTCTGGCATTGTAAATGTATTCCACAATCGTGGAAAACACAATGTATCATTCCAATACTCAAACCAGATAAACCCTCAGAGCTTGCCAGCTCTTATAGACCAATATCACTGTCTTCATGTCTAGGTAAATTATTTGAAAACATGATTAAAAATCGTTTGGATTGGTATATGGAATCTAACGGCATCATTCCACATGTACAATATGGATTTCGTCGAGGGCGAAGTTGTGCAGACAGCTTCACTTCCTTAATTTCAGACCTGAAACATGCAAAGGATAGAAAGTTGAACACTTTTTGTGTATTTCTAGATGTTCAAGGTGCCTTTGACAGCCTAGATCCGACTATACTTGTACAAGTTATGTCTAGGTTAGGTGTGCCTGGCCAACTATGTAAATGGATATATAATTTTTTGAATAATAGAACACTCTATGTAAGACATAATAATACATTGCAAGGTCCAAAATGTGCATCTAGGGGTACAATGCAGGGTGCTATACTATCTCCTTTGTTATACAATATATACACAAGTGAAATCTGTAAATTTATTAATAATAATGTAGATATTCTGCAATTTGCTGATGATATTGTTTTGTACAGTAGTAATTATAATGTAGAAATTGCAATTGACAATATTAACAGAGCCTTGTCCCAACTATTTCACTATTACAATGATGTGCTCCATTTAAAAATTAATCCCTCCAAAAGCAGTGTTATGATATTTGGAAATGAGAACACAAATTCAAAAGTAGTTTATAACGGAGAATCTATAAATCCAGTAAATTCAAAGAAATTTTTAGGCATAGTAATAGACAGGAAATTAACCTTTGAGGAACATATTAAATATATATCAAAGAATGCTCTAAAAGGTTTAAATGTAATTAAATGTCTTGCAGGTGTCTCATGGGGAGCAGACCCGAAAATATTATCAATTTTGTATAAAAGTATAGTTAGAAGTCATTTTGATTATAGTTCACTAGTGTATATAAATAGTACTCATGTAAATAAACTAGATCTATTGCAGAACAGGGCTTTGAGAACAATTTCTGGTGCAATGAGCTCTACTCCCATAAGGGCCATGGAAGTGGAGACTAAAACTATGCCCTTAATTTTGAGACGCATTTTACTAGCAGAGAGATTCTGTCTTAAATTAATTGCTGCAAATAACAGGAAAATAATAAACAAAATTGTACCTTCTGTAAATAGAACTCTTGGGCCTCTAACAACAGGAGAGGATCTCTTGAATGGTAAATCCCCAACATTGTCCAAAATATTGTTAGAAACAGAAAACAGTTTTACTGGTATTAGAAAACAGTGCCGATGGCCATGTTACTCCTTCTCTTATCAGTGTATTTCACATCCCATTAAAGAATTACAAAATCCCATTAATAATAATTCAGATATGTTACAGTTTTTGGCAGATAATAATAATTATTATGTTATTTACACTGATGGCAGTAAGGGGAGTGATTATGTACGGGCTGCTATATATGATCCACAAGCTAAATTCTCTCAAAGCTTTACTCTGTACAATACATGTACTATATTCACTGCGGAGGCCTATGCCGTTTATCAGGCATTAATAAATATTCGCCAAATTAGCAATTGTAAATACTTTTTGATTGTTTCTGATTCACTGAGTTTGATAAAAGCCTTAACTAACCTTACAGTTTCGTTTAAGTCAAATTATATTCTGTATTTCATCAAAGAAATAATTCATCAATATTATCTTAAGCACATAAAAATTGTATTCCTGTGGGTACCTTCTCACCGAGGTATCTCTGGCAATGAAGTAGTTGATAAAACCGCATATGAAGGTAATAATGCTATTGATGTTAGAAATGCAATGGACATTCCTATGACTGACTTCCTGCAATGCATTAATGAAAATATATGTAAGCTATGGTTAGAAATGTGGAAGAAAGACCAAGTCATCAAAGGAAAGTGGTATGGAAGTATTCAAGAAAGATTACCTGTAAGACCCTGGTACAACAGATTGAAGGAAGCCAGCCGAGACTTTATCACTACGATAAATAGATTGCGCTTTGGCCATAATACTGCTCCGTCACACCTTGCTAGGCTTGGCATTATTACAAGCAATACATGCCCACATTGTGAATCCCAAGAAGGAACAATGGAACATCTTATTTTTGACTGTCAAAACTTCTTACTTGACAGATTAGTGTTGGCTAGTGAACTTAGTGATGTGAACATTAAGTGCGATTCTTTCTCCCGCCCGCCGCCACTTAAAGAGTTATTAAAAGACAAAAATACTTACAAACCGATACATAAATACATTAAAAATACTATTAAAACAATTTAAAAACGAAGTGATAGTGCAGTGTTCGAAAATAAAATAAGATTTGACCTAAAGGTCCAGTAACCAGGTCATAAAATTCCAAAAAAAAAAAAAACAAATTATCATATTCTCAATTAAAATGTCCGCTAATAACAAATGGAGCTTGGAAATAACAATCAAATTTATTCAGTGTTACAAAATACATGAATGTTTGTGGAATTTTTCATCACCCGATTACAAATGCAAGAATAAGCGTGATGCAGCACTAATTGCAATAGTAAATAAGATGAACATCAACGATTTTGGAGTCACAGAGGTGAAGAACAAAATCAAAAATTTAAGATCAACTTACAGCCAAGAATTGAAAAAAATTGAAGACTCAAAGAAATCGGGAGCTGGACTAAATAATGTTTATGTCTCAAATATAAAATGGCTCAAAAAAATGGAGGAGGTACCTATTTATGAATGATCTGAAAAGAAAGACGTACGAGAATGTGAGTATTTATTTATATTTACGTTTTTATAACCTAAAATATAACATATTTATTACATAGATACTTAGTTGTTTTTTTAGCTGATCATTCTATTTTGCCATGTAACGGCGCCTGGGCCGGAGAAGTATTCTGCATATTCGTAAATCTCTTGCTACCCTCCCTGCATAGTTTGTGTTGTGGTCGGTAATGGTTGGCAAGGTGGTAATAAGTTCTCGTCTCCAAGACCCCTCAATTATAGTGCCTGAATCAGTGTCTTCTTCATCAACACAACCTCGCCGAAAATATGTACTTGAACTTGTCTTTTGTAGCCAATTATGAAGAGCGCATGAGGCTCGTATGATTTTATCAGTTGTGTCGACATCAGTTGGTATACGCCTTTGGAAAATTTGAAATCTGCTTGCCAGAATACCAAATCCGTCTTTAACTATTCTGCGCACTCTAGATAAGCGGTAGTTAACATTTTTTTGCGTCGTTGTAAGATTGTTACCACTATACGGTTTAAGTAAATACCTTTTTAATGCGAAAGCCTCATCGCCCACTAAAAAACCTCGATTTGGTAATAAATTATTTTCAAGACTATGACGTAGTGCTTTGTCTGAAAATTTCTGCATCTGAGTTTCTGCCATTTGCTCCTATATTTAAATAGCGAAAACAATAATCATGGTCAACTACAGCCAGTAAGACAATACTGTTCGAACCCTTGTAATTGAAATATTCACTTCCAGAACTTGAAGGCGCATCAATCAAAACACGCCGTGACAACCAGGAAAATTCCACCTAGATCTTAAACCGTCTTCAATTTCTTGCATTTTCATTTTCATTATGATCTGGTATCTGAAACAATTTTATTTTGTTAATTACAGATTCAATCGGAGTCTCAAATTCACGGTCATCAAAATGCTGAGCAACAACAAAGTGATTTACAATGCGTAGCCTCTTATACACAAGCAAATTGTTCACAATCTACAGTCACTGATGCCAATGCCACAAATAATTCATCTACTGGCGCTTCTGCTACTCCTTCACGACCAAAAAAGAGGCCTAGAGAAATTATAAAAGCCATTCATGATTTAAAGACGATGCACGATAAAGTAAACGCTAAAGAAGAAGAAGAAACACCATTCGAAGTATTTGGCAAAAGTGTTGCGATGCAATTAAAAAAAATGTCAATCGAAAATGCATTAAGGGCACAACAAAAAAATCAATGCATTTTAACCGAAATCGGGATAGCAGATTATAGGGAGAGATCAGCTTCATCAATTTCTACCTACAGTTAGGAGTCAGTTGCGACTCCAGCATCTACTTATTCAAGTTACGATGAAAGACAGACAGCCGACACATATGAAGTTGGTACTGAAGATAGTAATGCTGTTTATTCTTATATTATCCAAGAACCAGAAGCATCAACACAAATTATTGCCACAAATGATCTCATTCACTCAGCTTTGCAGGCCGCATCTGTTAGTACTAATAAGTCTCAATAGTTTTAATACTTGTGTGGTTACAGATTTTTATTAACAATAAACCGGAATAAAGTCAAATATTTTTTAGTTTCTTTTTTTTTAGTTTTTTTTTTTACTCTTTGCCCCACACTACGAATTTCTCCTGTGTCGTGGGTGCGTTTACAAACATTTAAATTCGCATACACAAACAGCCAGACCCAGAACAACTACTTGTAGCTCATACAAATATTTGTTTCGTGCGGGAATCGAACCCGCGACACGCTGCGCAGCAGTCGAACGCTCAACCACTGCACCAACCATGCCGTCATATTCAAATATTGGTTTAATTAAATTATATATAATTAACTTATAACAAACCAATGCTGGAAGTTCACACTAAAACACTTACCTTCACATACGATTCTAAATAGTTTATGATGGCGTCCAGTACTTCTGGTATAAATACGATATCGCAGATCGAGACACTCTATAAAATGCTTGCAATGTTACTTGCAGTTTAACCTTTGCTGGTATTGCTTCTCTCAGAATTGTGTCTTGTATATATGGTGTTAAGTTCTCCAGTAATGTCTCAAAACATTCTGGAGTCATTATCAAAAGTGCCTTGAATTCTTTGGGATCTTCTGACTGCAATTCTTTAAAAAGGCTATTTGTTGCTCCAAGGGCAGTTCGCCTTAACATCCATTGTCTGGTCCAAATTCTTCGGTCTTCATCTTTTAATAAATCCCACAATTCGTTAATAATGTTTGGTAACAGCCGATTGAAAACTCGTTTAAATTCCTTTTTTTTGCGATCCATTGCAGACGTAAGCACGATCAAAACTGAACTGACTCGCCACTATAGCAAATACGTAAAAAATACCCACTTGGTTCGGCGACTCTCTCGGCCGAGAGCTCATTTACTGACTCGCCACTGTACTAGTAAGGTGTAATCAACCCATATGAGCAAGGAGATATTGAGAGGATACAGCAGAGATACCGAACGACCTTTGTGGAGACGGCTTTGACGATGTCAACCTAATAGAATGATTTAACTTTTTATGTTAACCTGATTTGCAATGTAGAACAACTACCTTACTGGTTTCTTTTCAAATTATATTTTTGATTAAAATTGTTCATCTGCATTTTTATTTACCTACTTGCTGGCCAGTTGTTGTTGCATAATATTGACCATCACCACAGAATAGCTTAGTTTCAAATCCCGCTATTTCACAAAGCTCAGTTACAAATGCCTCTATAACACATAGTAAGTTTCAAAATCCGCCTTATTTAAAATCAAAACCTGTTTTTAGCCTAGTTTTTGGTAGTAATTGCAGCCTTTTTTAGTTTTGTTACTATAAGTATACAAGGTGCAGTTTTGAACCTGCAAAACATTTCAGGAGGTTGTTATGAGACTCGTAAATAATCATATAACAATACGATACCAAGTCAATAATCAATAATACTTTTCTTTTCGATTTTTCAATATTATTGTTTTTCAGAATAACTCTCTTAATAACCCTCTTCAAAAAAACAGAATCACCCATTGCGATGTATCGCGCGTCATGTCACTGTGTGCGTGAATGCGATGACCAGTGACGTCAGCCTGTACGAGTCTCCGCCCACATTTATATGAAACGAACGCGGCACGTACGTTATCATTCCGACCTCGCCGCCGAGGTCCTTTGCGACCACGACCGTGTCCTTCAGTAGATAATACTCCTCCCCGACCCTTGCTCGAAAACGAGGTGCCAGCAAGTTGTTGCCGCTGAGCACGTAGCTTTAAACTACCCCGTATAATAATCATGATTTAAACCAATTTTGATCCAGCCTGTCCCTTCTTGCTGTCCTCCCCTCAGCGACGCCCTAAGCCGAGGTTCGTACCCCACAGGGGGTGCCCTTAGCGAGCGTTCGCCTAGTTTTAATTTAGTTTAGTTTTTTGCCCCTGGCTGGAGGCTTTGAGTGTAGCAGCTTAAGGCACCCACAGGAAAGTCCGGTTAAGCAGTCAAGACCTTAGTGGTCAAACTGCGAGATGCCCGTTTCAAAAAAAAAAAAAAAAAAGCACGTACGTTAAACTAAAATGAAGGTCGCTGCTATGGTTACGGGGAGCCCCCACGATGCTCGTCATACCGCATTTCGATTAAGACTCGAAAATCTGTTACTGCGCATCGAAGGTTCAACCAACGTGCCGCGATCTGTACAAGTTGTTGTAGCTACAACAACTTATAGCAAATAATTTTACCTTAGATGTAGTTCGAATTTGAAAATCACAATGTACCTGTACATTATTGTTTTAAATTTCGCTAAATAATAACTCATTTTTAAGCATCATTACAATGCCGTGGCCAATCTGCCGAGCCTGTTCCCAACTATATTAGGGTCGGCTTTCAGTTTAACTGTATGCAGCTCACTACAATGGAGTGCCAGTGAATCACGTAGGGCGACTGCGTATCAGACCTCAACAAACCAGTTACTTGATAACACGATACCCATTTGTTAGGCTAATTGTCTGACTTTCTGGCTTTTGACTACCCGTACCAACGACCATACGGCAGGGCTGTAAGGTCGTTGACCCGTACCGACCCGTGTGGTACCTAACGACCGTCCGAGAGCTACAAATCAATTCGAACCAAAGGCTTTAATTAAAGGCTCTTTCAAACAAGCGCGACACGCGACGCGACACAAAGACACCGCTCGTCGCGCGACGAGCGGTGTCTTTGTGTCGCGTCGCGTGTCGCGCCTGTTTGAAAGACCCTTAAGGCGGGGTTACCCGGATAAACGACGTTTTCTATTGTCTTTTATTCGTAAATAACACGGATTAAAATTTTGAAAAAAATATATTACATATTTCACACTTTGATCTAGATATTCCAGCCATGCGATACACGATTACTTGCACTTTACTGCATCCAATTAAATCGCAAAAACATGTCTAAATTATGTTCAAATATTTTTTTTATTTGAGTTATATTAGGCTTTCAATAATAAAACTTATACCATAATAAAGGTCGTAAAAAAAGTGATATAAACTGGCCAAAATAATGTGAAATATGAGAATACCAATACCACTAATTCCAAAATCAAGCGTTTTCATCTTTTCATGCGCTCGCCCCGTGCCATTTAGTCCCGAGCGGAACGTGTTGGAGGTCGGACGTGTGCCAATTTTTGCAAGACCGCCACCCCCGCTAAGTTTTATTACCGGCTGAGCCAAAAAACATATTGTAAATTATAATAGGTAACTAGGATTAGGATATCTGGATAAGGAATTGGGTTAGGTATTAGGATAGGTAATTATTATAGTTAAAAATTTTAATAGTTGTAAATAGGTAGTTTTTATTAGATACTTAGTTATATTTTTTTAAAACAAAATGAGCAAAACTAAAAAAAATAAAAAGTTGTCATCGCTGGGTCTACGAAGGCTGAATAAACAAAAAAGGTAATTGAAAATATTATTATACACTACATTATATGAAAGTATTATATTTTACTAACGAATAGATTTACAAAACGCAAATATGTGTGTAAATCAGTTGAATTTCAACCCTATGACAATGTGAATAAAGACGCCACGCGCGCAAAAATTATAATGGTATATTTTTCTCGCTGAATAGATTTACCAACCGCATCAAGGTGTGTAAATAGGTGAATTTGAAACCTATATCGCAGTGCATAAAGCCGCCACGCGCACTAATGTTGTAATAGTTTACTATTTTCAAATGTCAAATAGGTAGTTAGTTCACCCCGCGCTGAGTTGGTCCGGGTGGTTTTTATAATGTTTATTAGCGTAGCTAGGTACTGTACAGTCGACCACACGTCGCGCATCTGTAGTAAGTGATAAATAACACTATAATCTTGAGCTGGCCCAACGTACGGAGTTTCATTAGAATAAGAGACCAGTTTACACTGGTTTTGTTTCCACTGACATGACGTGCGGCCTACTGTACGTGTTTACGCGACTCGCAGGACAAACTGCATAAACGTAGTTGATAGGTAATAAAAAGGTACCGAGCGCCTGCGTAATATTTCAACAAGGTTACAAAGCCCTAATAAAATCTCAATATGTATAATAAGAGACTTTGCCTAGTCTTATAATATTTGTTATTTATTGCTGATATGTCCGGTTTCACTTATCGTACATCTAAATAGGTAAATGCCTAAATAAAAGCGCGTATTTCCTACGTGAGAGTTGAAAATTCAACAGTGCAATAATATTTAGGCGTTCATTAGAAGTAAGCTATGTATCCCACAGCCACCACAACACAACAAATAATAATATTTATGGCGTCTGCAACGTTTGTGTAGGTCTTGTCTATGCCACGGTAATATTATATACAGTAGTGTAACTCGGCCGCATGATAGAAATAAATGCCTACAGCCGCGCGGTACGTAAACATGCGTTAGGGATGCCTGTCTCCAGCATTTTAATTACATTTGCCTACTTTCTGTTTCTATTTAGTTTTGTGATTGTAAATATCCTTTTTAAATATTTTTTTTTATTTTTTTATAAAAAACTTTTTATATAAAAATTCTTTGGTCACCAATTAATTAATTATTAAAAAGCTGAACAGCTGACTACGAATGTTTTAAAATCACAACCCTCAAACATCTAAATATTATATATGAGTGTAGCTGTTGTTGTTAATACCGAGAAAAAAAAACAGTTTTTAGTGGTATATGATGTTATAGCAGCAGCAGAAACACTTTGTGAAAATTTCGAAACACTTTGTGAAAAAAACAACACATCGTCCGTTCGACAATGCGGTACAGCCGTGACTGTCTGCGCTCCGAGCGCACCGCGAGATCGAGGCGCGTAGGTATAGCTCGCGTTTCGTCCGTTTGTATGAAGTTGGAGTACTGTATTATAATATTACCGTGTCTATGCCATGTAATACGCGCTGCACACTCGTGTAGAAATGTACAGTATGACCATTTCCTATAAAAATACTATTTATTATTTTCGGTAACGTTTAGGCACAAGCTCGTTTATGCGCAGTACACTACTTACTAAAAACACTGTATCAAATTATGACAAATAAATAAATAAAATCTACATATATATAGCTAGTTTGGCTATACACACGTTATCCAAGGCATAACTTTATTCAGTGTTTATTGGCAAGAGGAAAAGTATTTAGAAATTGTAAATTACATTTATCAGACTGTTTTTAATCGTTATTGAGTAAATAAATATATTTTTATTATAATATATTTATTATTATTACTATAGGGTCTATGACATTTCTCGGGACCTTAGGGTCCCAGACCTTTGGAAGGCGTACGAGGGGCCGAAGCCAACTGGCAGAGGCCCGTTAGACGTTTTGAATGAAATTATTATTATTTTTATTTATTTCTTTTCAGTACATATTGTTTACATTTTTAAATATTTCTATTACAAAATCATAAAAAAAAACATTTAAAAATATAAAAAAATAGTGGCCCATCGGCATCAGGAACAGGGTCCAAGATGCCGGTGGTCAGGGCTCTAAAGAGAGGAACCTCCTCACTATACGTGCCGTGTCTAGAAGTACTGCTTTCTGAATCAGACCCTTGATCCAGCCACGCAATGAGAGCCTCCTGAGGTGTTGGTAAATATTATTATTATTATATTTATTTTTAATTATTATTCATTAGGTTCAAGTTAATCAATACCTACCTAATCTATCTATAACCTTCAAAAATACATAATAGAAAAATAAAATAAAATAAACTTATATTAATCAATTCAAGTTGATCTACTGCATTGCTCTGTTATGTGACCCAACTTACTACTTACGCGAGGTCGTGAACTCATGAGCGGTGCGCTTGGCGCTCGCGTTTCCCGCGCATCGTAATTTGTTACGTATCGCTACTCGTTGCGGGGGCTGGGGTAAGCGTTGTATGCCTACTGCGCTCGGGCTCACCCCGCCTTAAGTGCTTACCGAAACACGGGATTTCAATGATGTCCTAGATAAATTTAAAAAGTACTTACATCATTATGAATTAAAAAAATAACACAATGGTACTTGCTCAGTTGCGAACCCGCAACCTCATGCATGAGAGGAGAAAGCCTTAACCACTGGGCTATTAAGATAAATAATAATAGTAGGAATTAGATACAACTGCGCCAAAAAAAGATCACGTTGGCGTCGTTAGTTACCTATCAGCTGATGAATAAAATGATAGGCGGAGATAAATAAACCTTACAAAGCACGTAAGCAGTTCCTGTTGCACAATTGTGAAACTACGATCGCGAGCGCGTGCGCGGGATTTAGGTAGGCACCTAATAATAATAATAATAAGGCATGTAGGTACTCGGCGCAGTCGGCGCGCTCTGTAGGTAAATTCAGCCCCAAGGACGGTTTTTATTTGTAGATTTAAGATTTTCCTTCCTACTTTTTAACGGGCTGAGGACCGACAGAAATACATCAAGATAATTTGTGCTAGTTAAGTAGGTAGGTACCCATGTGTTAGGGATTTTAGGTGATTCATTTTGTCTGATAGGTATTTTTGGCGTAGTTAAAAATTTTAAATCAACTTATTTACACTAATCAAGTTGATTTAGCTAACATCGTATTTACAAATTATTGTCTACGTACAAATAAATAAATAAATTACCTACTTATGTTACCTGGAGATATTGTTCAAAGTTTCCACCGTCACACTCCAGGCACAGTCTAGCACAACGTTGCTGATTTTCCTTCAGCTTACGTAACACAAACACATTCGTTTTTATTGTGTCGAAAGCACTGATCGTCGAACTGCCGATGATCGCGCAGTCTCTGCGTAGCAGCCAGCATTACCCTGTGTGAGGGACGTTGCCGATTGGGGAATAACTCCGCGAACATTTCGATGGCTCGAGATACATTGTCTCCACTGATGGCATACAAGCGGACCATCTCCACCAACTCTACATTGGAGTATTGGTCCGTCATTTTTACAACTAGGTAGTAGGTACCTATCCCGACCGTTAATCAAAGGCGCACTTGAGGGGCGGAATTTGCAAGCGTATGCACATACCGGCGTCATCAAATACACTAATAAATTGGCCCGATTTATGCATTTGCGATGGCCGCGGGGGCGTGGCAGGGGAGAGGGAGCGGGCGGTGGTTGGTTCTTTGGATTTATGAAAGAAATGTCGGTTGCGTTTGTTTGTGTGTGTGAAAGCGCAGTTTAAGGACACGTACAGATTGGTCGCGTTTTAAAAAGGGGAGTTCACACTTACCGATTTCCGTAAATAAAAAAAATACCTGCTCATTTTATTGTTGATTAGGGTCGAGAATCACTAACATAATTACCTCCTAAAATGTTTTGCAGATCCAAAACTGCACCTTGTATTTTAGCTATGGAAAAAATAAAAATTGCCTAATAAAGTACCTACAGTTGTTTCTGTTTCTAGCTTTTTTTTTTCATTCCTGTAAAATTGTATTGAACCGTTTTAGCGGGATTTGCAACTGGACGACTCATATATGAAGGGCACAGGGAAAAAAGGGGCTCATCGACAATTTATACGAAATCAAACAAATGATCGCACTTGATAGATTTTGAACAGGCCTTTGATATGACATATTCAAAACAAACTAAAAAGAGCCCATTGCTTTGTAATCCTGAATATTAAAAAACACGTCAAGGAATAAAAAGAGCTCATTTCGTATCGAACTATCTTAAAAGGTGCTTATTGCATCCCAATCAGAGTTAAAAGGAGCACATTTTACGTTTACAAAACAAGAACGCGCCCATACCCCCGCCATCTTGAAATAAAATGACATAATGTGACAGATAAAAGTTAAACGTCAAGGCGTGTGTGAATTTGTTTAGAATAATATAAACAGTGATGCCAACTCAGCACTTTAGATTTAGCACTATTTTCATGTGCCTAGCACTGAAATTTAAGAAACAGCACCCAGCATAAATCTAGCACTAATTTTGATGTCTGTTCGCTCACACAATGCAGCTGTGGCTGAAGTAACAAAACGCAAACTAGTGTAGTCTGTAATCTGCGGCACTTCGGTAGGGGATTCCCGTGAACGTGAAAACAAAGGCGTGTATGGCAGACGAGGCGAACAGTGCTATGTTTGTCTTTTTCTCTAAGATAACTCCTTCTATGTCTAACCTTGCTTGTTTTTCGTTAATTTTTGTTTTTCATTCATCGTGTCTTTGTGCGCAATAATTATCTGATTAATAGTATTAATCATTTTATTAACTTAAATTTGTTTTGTGTTCGGTGACAGTGAGACGAAAATGGATGTTCCTTTACTCAAAAAAGGGACTTATATTCATAATTATAGAAAAGAATGGGAGGAAGATCCAAAATACAAAAAGTGGCTTAGACCTGTGCTAGGAAATAGTTCAAAAGCAATGTGTTCCTTCTGTAAAATAGAATTTAACGCAAGAATATTTGAAATTAAACGGCATTCGGAATCAAAAAAACATATAGATAAATTGAAACCATTTTCTTCGGGCCAGGCTACATTAGTTGTTGAAAAAGTTGATAATGACGCAAACCTAGACATACATCACGCAGAGGGCCTGCTATCAATGTTCGTTGCCGAACACACAGCTGTCTTTCCGATTGACCACCTTAGCCAATAGTGTGCAAAAGCTTTTGCGGACTCAAAAGCCGCCTGTAATATGAAACTCCATCGTACAAAATGTAGTGAGATTTAAAAAAATGTTTTGGGGCCGCATTTTAAATCTGTCTTAAAACAGGACATTGGTGATAGTAAGTACAGCCTCATAATGGGTCATGTATGAAAATATTAAATTGTCTCGATTTTTTTTCTGCACTTATGAATAAGCTAATACTATCTACAAAAAAAGTATCAGATTTATCTGATTAGTATTTCCAGAGAAATCAATTAAATTCTGTTAGAGGCGGCCATCGACAGTAACCCACGGATTTTTATTCAATTTCCTTAGCCTACTCAATTAAAAAGTAAAAACTGTAGATAATCTGTACCGTCTGACATCCATCCATCATAACTTGTCAATTTGTCATAACATAACCTCACTTTTCACCTCTTGCTTTGTGTTTGTTTGCGATTTTATGGATTTATCTTTACGACGACCCTCACGCTTTGAATACTGGATTAGATTTCGACTGCCTTCACGACGACCCCCACGCTTTGGACACTGGATTAGATATTGACTGCCTTTATGAAGACCCTACGCTTTTGGAAATTGGATAATAATCTCTAGTCTCTAACGACAACCTCACCGTTTTGGGAATAGTGATCAGGAGATCGCTACCGTAAACTATAATTATGGATACTGCCTGTTATGTTCGTGCGAACTCGACAAATTTACCCAAGATCGACATGCACAACATCGCTGAAATTAGAGGAGTGAAAGCTTCAATGTAAGTGTTGTTTTGCAAATATTCAAATTCTGTTAGGGAAAAGTTTTTTGATGATAATTTACATACCTGACTTTGATGAAATTAATCTTCTGTTTCAGGTCTTCAAGACCTTCATACATAGATAATGCCGTAGGCTATGTAGAGGTAAAGAGGAGTGGAAATATTTGCCATGTAAGAGCAAGAATCTCTCCGGAACATAAACTGTCCAGTAAATATTATGTCGTTGAAGTTTTTGTAGATGCATCAAATGACATAATAATGGATGCAACATGTGATGGATGTGCTGCTGCTGCTGGTAAGTTGTGTTGTAATGATACACTATAATATTCATATCCCGTTCATCTATTAGGATCCAGCCTTAGAGTAAGTGTAGATAAAACTATGAGCGTGCGCAAGCGAGTTTGAACAGTAAGACGTAGGAAAGTCAACCTTATTTCTCACGATTTAGGTGTATATATATATATATATATATATATCTCTATGTATATATCTATATTCGTGTATACTATATCTAGAAATAAGTAGTACAGAAATCTAAATAACTTTTGCTTACGCTTGGATGGCTGAGACTTGGGTGATGAGCGCGCTCTGTAGTTTTATGTATACTCTAAGGATCCAGCTAAAGAAAACACCCCCTCACTTAACCATAAATTGTAGTAAACAAGTGCAAAAGAAAGTGCTTAATTATTTTGTAAGGTTATACAAATATTAGGTACCTTCCTATGTACGAATGAATCAAATGTTATTCAATGAAATAATTTAAATCTGCTTTCCAGGTGGATGCAAACATACTTTGGTGTTTCTGTATTGGCTACAGAAACGAAGCTCTGAACCTGAACCCACCAGTGTGCAGTGCTACTGGACCAAGCCAGGCCTTACTTCTGCACGTCAAGAAGTTGCAACTGCAAAAGAAATATTTAAAGGCAAGGCCATCGAAATAGGACCAAAAGACAACACTGTTTTGGAGAAATTTCGACTTGAAGCATGCTTGTTCCAAAGCTCTTGTAGTAACACATGACATAAATTATGCAGGACCAGAAAAACTAACAAGTTACTGTGTGTTTGATTTAATGGTTGAATTTACTTTGAAAGGATATAATCAAACTTTTGAAAACTTTGAAGCTTTTAGTAGCAGTAAGATAGAGGACATGAAAGAAACATTTTTCCAAGAAACCATGAAACAAGTTGACTCAAAGTTATGGTATTGTATGAGACAGGGAAGGATTACTGGATCAAAACTATTTGAGATTGCTCATTGCAAGACACCAAATGGTAGTCTCGTAGAAGAATTATTGGGCGGATACAAGCTAGAAGAAACAAAGGCGATGCGAAGAGGCAAGATACTGGAGAAGAAAATAGTAAAGAATCTAGAGGAAAACTTAAATACAAACATACATGATTCTGGATTCCTACTCATTAATGGGATTTTTGGCGCATCACCAGACGGAGTCTGTAATGACTATGTCATTGAAATAAAGTGCCCCAGTACTGAAAAGACTGAAAAACTACATTAATGGAGATAAAATATCTGACAAATGTATGGCCCAGATGCAATTAGAAATGCGGGCAGCAAAAAAAACAAAGTGTTTATTCTGTCTAGCTGATCCAAAATATGAAGAAAATGGCAAATTAACGAAAATCTTTGTTGATTATGATGAACGATATCTTGTCAATATAATGAGCCAGGCTGAAGAATTTTGGAAAGCTAATGTTTTTCCAAAAATTCTAAATAGTGCTTAAAGTTAAACTTAAAAAAATTATGTGTATGAGTGAACTGTTTTTACACAACTACCTATGAAAAAGCCAAAGTAAAGATCATAAATAATGAACTGTACTCTAATTTTTTTTTAAATAAAACTTTTTGTATGTTTATGTTTTTTTATTTATTTTTGTTTTTACTAGATAAATTGAAAGAAACACAATAAAAACATTTGTTATAAACAACTGCTTAAAATTAGTAAGACTACACTTACTACTTACTTATGTCTTTATGGAACTTTTGTGAACATCTTATTATGTACTAATTTTTATCACACACTTCTTCTTACTAGTCGTCAAATTATTATTATAGACAACTATATTTTATATCTTTTACCTTATTAATTTGGCATGAAATTGCGCAAAGTACCAAGTATATACTTATGGTAAATTATCTGTAATAGAACACAGATACCTGAAAAGGTAGGCTCATGTAAGTTTTTACATTAGGAGCAGCATAAATTCTATAGGTAATCAGCACTCCTTTATGATGGTTTCTTGCAAATTTATTAAACCACATGCAATCATTACAATCTCATCAAGATATTTGACATGTCTGTGACTAATGACGGAATGAGGTTTCAGCATATGAAATTCTCTGACTCTACGTATTACCCACTCTATGTGCACTCGTAAACTCGCAATAACTTTTGTTTCAATAGCTTCCCTTTTACTGAGTTTTTGATTAGAGAATACACTAGGAGGGCGAAGAATTTTTATATTTTTCACTGATAGCATCGCTTCTATCTCTTTGAACCCTCGATCTGCCATTATAACAGCATTTAGTGGAAGAATATCAACAAAATTGCTTTTTTCTGTGATTGCTTTGTTAGATATTCTTCCACCAAATCCTTTTGATATGAAACATATCAATCCAGCAGGAGTGCATCCAATCAAATATTATATAGTGTTGGCTGATTTGTACTGTGACCATGTCTGAGCTTGCCTAACAGGATCACTTGGCTTTTCAATCTGGATCTCAAAGCAATCAATTATACACTGAACATTTGAATATCGGATTTTAAATACAAGAGGTAGATTTTTTTTTATTTCAACTGGCGAAGGCAAATAAATAAAGTTTTGGAAGTATGTCGAAAGTATTTTCAAATTTTTCTCAAATAACATTTTAATTGTTGATCTTGCAATTTCAAATTGTTCACTTATTCTAACAAATGAATCACTATTTTTTATTTTAAATAATGTTATGATTATATGAAGGGCTACACATGAGTATTGTTGGCATATAAATTCAATAAGTCACCAAAAATTTTTTGGTAAACCAATATACATTTTTGGTTTATTTTTAATGAGCTGCATGATATGCTCTCTTCCTCTTTTTTCAGTGGTTTGGCCACATGCCTGTGATGAAGACGATTCTAAATTTGATGTGCCAACAACTGACCCAGACTGATAGAGACTTTCTTCATCATCAGCACTATGTGACCACACAGACGGCATCGGTTTTCCTACAACTTTCCTGGCTCGAAAATTTGTACTTTTGTCTATCATTGTTGGTTTTACTAAAACAGCTTTGCTGGTTGTCTTAACATAGCATTGAACTTCTTCATGAACCTAAAAATATAAGTAAACATTTAAAAACAGTCAGTGAAAAAATAGTATACAGATATCTACTTACAAACCACACTTACCACACTTATGCCTGTGTTGGACTCGCAATTATTGCGAGTGATTCTCATATCACGTAAAAAACCTTATTTATCCATTTAAGTGCCCTAAAATGAACTCATATTAAATAAACAAAAATCCCATATTATTTCTCATTTTTTGTTTTAAAAGGGCAGCTACGAAAATTTGTGTGTATATTTCGCTATTAAGTTTTATATATAGAAAATTGGCATTTTTTTTCATTACCCTAGGTTATTTCTTGGTAGTTATACATTTGTCTTCACAAATTTTAAGCTTTTGTTCCAAAAATCTTATCAAACTAATATATTTCGATGTTGTCGATTAGGCCTAAATAATATATCGTTAACTCTTTTACTCCATAAAATTTCCAAGGGCCCAAGAATCGAAAGAGAAAAATTGTAATCCCATTTTGCTCATTACCCCAACAAACCGTGAATGCGACTTTAATGCAGCAGCCCCCCGCGCACCGCAACCGTCACCCTCATCAAATGTTCGGGATTTTCAAACAGTCGCCGCAAGCCACCGGAAAGGGAGCACGCGTTCTGTTTTTAAAAAATAGTGCTGGTGATTGTTCCTTGCACGGAGTTTGTCCAAGTGATTTTCATTATTCAAATACCTCATATCTTGGTAAGTATTCTTAATGATAACAATATGACTTTTTTATTATTTAAATGATAATAAGAAACTATCAACAGGTTACTTTTTCTCTCATAATTCTAACGATTTTATTGCTTGTTTCGTGTTTTTACGTGAATTTTTCATTCCCCTACATTTCATTCCCTCTATTTCAACATAATTATGAGGAGTGTTCACTCCGGTTGGCGGGTTCGAATCGCAACCGGTGTTTCGAATGAGGTGGATGATCGAATTTTTGTGAACATTGGTGGCGAGATAAAATAAAAGTCCTGACGATATATTATCACCTTCGTAACTGATGTATTTGATAATTAAAATTATTACATGAGATGCGTTGAACCGTTCCGTGATGTTGTTCTAACCAGAGAGAGAGCCATGACAGTCCACAGATTATCACAAGTGTTGAACTAGTGTTCCATGCAGTGAAAAATTAAGTTTTAATACAGAATACAGATAATATATGATCAAATTATGGAATCCAAAACTTACAATTAATATTATTAAAATATACAAAAACATGTTAATTTGAATTAACATTCCTGGCCCCCTCGGGAGAAGAAGGAACAATGTTACTACTGTAAACATTGAAAGATTATAAAAACACAACAAATAGACATTGACATAGGTCAACTGTGAAGTTAATTACCCAAAGCCTTAACTAGTATTACAATCTATTGGTAGTTTACATAGCTTTACTACCGGCCTTATTAATTCACCGTACTGAGTCTCGGTTATTCCCGTTCGCCACCGCCAGTATTGCCCCCTCCGGTGGCGACTGGGAATTATTCTAAAAAAATATCCCAGTCGCCACCTCCGGGGGCAAGCGGGATTGTTGGTAGTAAAAATCCCAGTGGCCACCCCTAAATATAGTTAACATAAAAACTAGGTATGCTACCTATTATCTTTATTTTTTTTTTGGAATGACAAAGAATGTTAATTTTATTAAATTTCTGATTAAAAAATAGAAGTACGTAGGGTTAATCAAACGAGAGAGTTACAATATTTATAAATTGGTAGAAAATTAAACAAACATTATTTTTTACTATTTTTATTTTCAAAATCAACTATTTTAAACACAAATCCAAAATCACAGATAATTAGGTACTTTCAATAGAATATAAAATATTTCTTAAAATATACTTGAAAAAACAATTCTCCGCCTTCTTAAATCTACATTTTCATTTCCAAAATCAACAAGTTTTATACAAATTCTAAACAATCACATCAACAAGTCAACAATCATTTCTATAGGAAAAAAAAATATTATTAGAAAATATACAAAACAAATAAAGTATTACTCTGCCCTAATAAAAAAATATTTTTAACAAAATTAAAAGTATGCACTAAGCATAATGAGTATTTTCAAATAATCACAGACATAACGAGACTCTACCCTACCCTAATCAGTATTAGAAAAAATCACAGATGCGTCCTCTCAATTAAATTCGTCATTAATAGTACACATGAATAGTTAATTAGGTTGGGAGCGCGTCTACAGTTTACGGTGGTTACGGGCGAACTCCCGTCGCCGAGCGCCGCACGTACAACGAATACAATACTGTGTCAGCGCTCCTACAAGATCAATTGTTTTTGTCCAGGCCTCTCGCTCCTTCTCCTTCGCCATATTTCCGCACGAAATAAAAAAATATTTACGAAAACACGTCCTGTTTTCACTATAGTCGCACGCGCACTGCGGTGAAATCGGTTCCGATTTCACTACACACGCACGGACAAAAAAACACAAATAAAGTATTACTCTGCCCTAATAAAAAAATATTTTTAACAAAATTAAAAGTATGCACTAAGCATAATGAGTATTTTCAAATAATCACAGACATAACGAGACTCTACCCTACCCTAATCAGTATTAGAAAAAATCACAGATGCGTCCTCTCAATTAAATTCGTCATTAATAGTACACATGAATAGTTAATTAGGTTGGGAGCGCGTCTACAGTTTACGGTGGTTACGGGCGAACTCCCGTCGCCGAGCGCCGCACGTACAACGAATACAATACTGTGTCAGCGCTCCTACAAGATCAATTGTTTTTGTCCAGGCCTCTCGCTCCTTCTCCTTCGCCATATTTCCGCACGAAATAAAAAAATATTTACGAAAACACGTCCTGTTTTCACTATAGTCGCACGCGCACTGCGGTGAAATCGGTTCCGATTTCACTACACACGCACGGACGACGCTCCCTAGACGATAATCGGCCCTAAATCGTGAGCTCGCCCGAACCAATTTCTGAGTTAGGGGTAATAATAATAATAATGATTACGATTTGCCTACTCACGAGGCGATCAATGGAGCGATCTAGGGCGCTCCCCACCACTCTCCCGATATTGCCTCTGATTTTAGGGCCGTGTGTAGGCGCTTTAAGAAATGAAAATTTGTTAAGGGAAATGATGAAAAACAAAATTTGTAATTAAACATAATTATATAAAACCGATAATACGTTGAATAGAGAATTTATTTAAGCATCATATATCTTTTAATTTTATAGTGGAAAACACAAAAATGAATTGTTGGATTCAATAATGATTTCTCAAAAACTTTATTTAAAAAAAACATTGTAAGGGCCGGTATTTCAATAATAGCTTATCTCGAAGTGATCCAGGATTGAAGATAAGAACGACTTAAGTGTATTTCAATATAGGATTAAAGTTAAGCGGCAAATAAAGTCCACCCTAACTAGCCTTAATCTAAGTGGAGGATTTCTTTCGCTTAAGTTCCGATCTGAGATTGGCGTGTGGCTACCTCAAAAAAATTTGCTTCAGGGTAATTATTTTTGACCCGAAAAAATCAACATGATAAGGTAGGTAATGAAATAATGGCCGTTTGCTTGTTAAATTATAATTTTCTTACGCAAGCACGCGAATTAATAGGAGCCAAGTCTTTAGCGAAGCATAAACAGTTTTTTTTTTACTGATAGCCAATTTGTTTTTTATGTCGCTTTTAGAGAATAGCAACATTTGTAGGTAGATAGTAAAATGTCAAAATTGAAGTATTGCGTTTTTTAGTCTGTTGTGGTCGCGTGTTGTGGTAGTGATTTTAGTATTATTTGTTTCGATTCGGTATTGTTTCTTGTTCGGAATCATTTCAGAATGGAGAAAAAACGATGCACCAACTTCAGTGCAATCGAGATAAATCTGCTGAAAGATATAGTCTTGAGTAAAGCACATATAATCTATATATATAAAAATGAATCCCTATTTCCCTTGGTCACGGCATCACGCTAAAACGGCTGAACGGATTTGGATGAAATTTGGCAAATGAGTAAACCATGACCGGAGAAGGACATAGGAGTGTCCCTTCGTCCAGCATACTCACCATGGAATCCTGATATTTCATGAATGTCAAAAAACTGTTCTGAAATAGTGCTAAATAGTGCCCAAAGGAAAAAAATAGTGCTCTTGTACTTGCGAAGTTATAGCCATAGTTCGATGAGTATGCTGGACGAAGGTTTCGCCCAGCATACTCACCTCCGTCCGGAGAATCTGTATACGCTTCAAACATAATTCATACTTCAAAAAATAGTTCCCAAATAGTGCCAAACGGTGCCCAAAAAGAAAAAACAGTGCTCGAATAACTTCGGAGTTATAGGCTTCGTTCAGTGAGTATGCTGGGCGTAGGTTCTACGCCCAGCATACTCACCTCAGTGCGCGAATATCGAACGAGCTATAGGTACAATTTACGTCTCAAAAAATTGTGCTTGAAATAGTGCCCAATATCAGTCCAATTTTTGCTTGACTTTTGACCTAGAAAACCATTAAATTTGATTGTAAACTTCTACATACATTACATTGAGTACAGTCGAATACAATATTATTAACTTTCTTTCTAACAATTTTTGTCTTGTGTAAATTATTAATTGTCTATGTAAGGGAGTATTTACTTTAGAATCGCAATATTATTAATTACACATTATTTTAATAATACTTTATAATAATATGATTAAGCCTTCGCGCGTCGCATGGGACCCCGGTAGCTAGGAACAATGATTTTATATATTTTGTCTAGATCACGGCGCTTGAAGGATTAAGATATCAAATGAAGTAAATCATGCATGAAAAATAAAGTTGCTGTTATTAATGCTTACATTACAACTGACAAAATTATTCAAAATAATCATTTTCCGGATCAAGGACGGTACCACAACGTTTACGGAATTGACCTGTATTCCTCATGTGATAAAGTTCAATATAGTGTGGCAGTAATGGATGCACGTACGGTCAATAGGTATGGGGCTTACGACGCGCGGCGCCCGCGACGCAAATGAATATGTTTATGTTTAAATACTAGATGGCGCTGCCCTAACATCTTACGATTATTAGACAAGACTGATCTGTATTTTGAAGGTGATAAGGGTCCATTTTGTGTCACAAAGCGACGCGCGGCGCCCGCGACGCAAATGAATATGTTTATGTTTAAATACTAGATGGCGCTGCCCTAACATCTTACGATTATTAGACAAGACTGATCCGTATTTTGAAGGTGATAAGGGTCCATTTTGTGTCACAAAGCAATCGAAACAAACAAGCGCTTCTCAGTTTCTTTGTTTGTTTACTTCGTCGCACATCATTATAATAACGCCGGCTTTTGAGTTTGACTACATAGTGGGTTGCAAAACCAAACAATGTGTTGGTGATGTCATTATTTACCTATATAAAATTGTGTATCTAGTACGTAATCAATATAGGAGCTGCACCCAAATCAGTAAGTATATTTCAATTTATAATAGTGGCATTTAACTAAATTGATTTTACACTCATTCATTAATTGCACTGTAAAACTAGGTAGCAAGCGAGTTGTTTTTTACAAAAACACGTTCATTTTTTCGTTGAATATGACACTGTACACTTAAAATTAAGGACATGCTTAAGAAGTTTTAAAAATGGGTACCTACTTAGTTACTTTTTTAAAGGTTTGATGTAGGTAGGTACACACATAATAACGTAATGTAACTTGTTTGTTTATCTAATTGGATCTCAAATACCTATTTATATACCTACTTCTGCGGAGGCCTGGTTTTATCCTCCAATTCTACTGGAAATGAAACACTGTCTTATTTGCTAGGATATAATTTACTTTTCTTCAATTTTTTTATTACAAGCTTGTCCTCGTTACCCGTCAGGATCTGTTCTCGTCTTAAGTTCACGTTAGTTACATTTCAATATCGAAATAGGTAGAATCAGTCAGCGCGAGCGTCGGTAGTAAGTATAAACGTAACTATAGAATTAACACAGATGTATTTTTTAGATAATATGACGTGAAGTGAAGACTATTACCGATTGTCATCCGGCGAATGCACTTAAACTTTTAAGTGTCGTCAACCTATTCATCACATTTTCTATGGGAGTTGTGACTTCGGGAAATCGTCTTCAGCCTCGTGTTTTGCCCCTTCGCTATTTATAATAGAAATCACGCTAAAATAATGGAAAACACGTAAGTGCTTAAGTACCTTTAGAGGAAGGCTGGAGCCTGTCATACCTATATTAAATTATTTAAATACGTGTTATTTTCAGATTATCTTGAAGACACAATGTTTACCACGTTAGAAGACAACTTTTTCTGACTCGTACTGCGTGAGCGGTGGGGCCCGTTATGTTTTTTTACATCTATAGTTGGTATTTTCAGGTAATATAGGTAGTATAAGTACACAAGTGTTCATAATGTTATTGATGTTGATTTATATGTTAGTTAGTTAGTTGTTATTTCATATTATGTTAATATTGAAAACAAATGGCATAATAATTTGTGATAATTCTTGTGAATCTAACGACATGGATCAGCAAGGAAAACGAGGGCCTAAACCAAAGGTTTCATTAGAAACGCAAAAATTAGTAATTTCAGAATTCAAAGATGACTTTTTTAAAAATATTCCTTCCGCAAATGACTCAATTTATAAACAAATTCAAACACGGTTAAATTACAAAATGAGTATTAAATCAATCATATTAAGCATAAAACGAAATTACGAATACTTTTTTGGTGTTGATAAAAAAGAAATAATTCGTAATAATGATTCTAATTTGATAAATCAAAAGTCTACATCGTCATCAAACGAAAGCATTAATAGTGTTTCGGAGAACACCAGTACGCATACATTTTATATGGATACAATAACTTGGGATAGTATTAAGCCTCAAAGGTATTTTTATCACCGAAATAGCAAAATCGCCCCTGGTAGTCTGTATAATGTCAGACGTAAATTAAAACCAAACCAATGGACTAATGTAATTCAAATGCATCTATGGAAAGAAATAAGATCTTTATGCACTTGGTGTTTTAAAAATAATATTGTGAAAGACAATTACGAAATCAAATGCACAGGATATTGTAATCAATGTCACGCAAAAATAATTATAACAACTAACTTAGAAACGGAAAATTTAATTAAACTAGAATGTTGCATAATTAATGAAAATAAAAAGTACTCTCATAACACCAGTAAAAAAAACCGATTACGGTATTACCAAATAAGGGAATTAGGTGAAAAATTACAACACGAAGCAGCAGCTTCTATAAGATATAAATTAGCCTCAACTTTAATGAAGAAAAATGACAAGGAACCTCCAGTATTGCCAAAATTACAAACACTACATCGAATTAAACATGAAAATAAAAAAGTTGATGTTTTCCATCCCAACCCAATATTGTCACTTACTTGTATGTGTGTTTCACCACCTTTTGATAAATGTGTTAGATATGTTTCTGCTTTTCCATTTTATACATTTTACTGGACGGACGATCAAAAGAATTATTATAAAAAATGCCAAAAAGAGTTTAATTATATTAGAGTTTCTATAGACGCAACAGGTTCTATATTTAATAAAAATCTTCGGCCTGTCGTCAATGAACACACACAACTATCTCAAGAGTCGCAAAGTCCTATATTTTTGTATGTTATGATGACAGATACAACCGTTAAAAGTAGCGTGCCAATTTCACAGTGTATATCAGAAAGTCACTCTTTAGATACTATTGCTAGCTGGTTACAATCTTGGTTGGCTAATGGAAAACCTCCAAATGAAGTAGTAACTGATGATTCCGCAGCTTTAGTAGGTGCGGTGGTAAAAGTATTTTGTGGTTATAAATCCACCTCTGACTACTTAAATACATGTTTTAATATTTTAGAAAATAGAACCAAAAAAATTCCAACCTGTTATGTTCGCCTTGATACTTCGCATTTCATAAAAACATTGTACAATCAAAGTATTTTCAAAAATATAGACACTAGAGTAACAAAATTTTTTGTTGATTGTATGATTCTGATTAAAAAATGTGTTTCATACGGAGAGGTAAAGAAAATTATAGAAAATGTTTATATTATAGCAAATAATAAACACCGCGGCAGTAGAAATGGAAATTTAACACGGTGTGAAACGGCGATTTTAGAATTAAAAAACCGGATCAAAACTAATTTGCAGGAATGTGAAATACAAAATGTAGATTCGGAAAATCACGTTCCAATTAAACATTCTTTATGGGAGGGATTAGATAAAGAAGAAAACCCGCTTCTGAAAATGTATAAAGATCTTGAGGAGAAAGAAGATTTAATTAAACAATTGTGTGATCAAGAAACTGAAATCGAAAATATTTATTACTTGCCGGAAATAAAGGACACTTTGATTAGGATTCTTAAAAAACTTCCACTATGGGGAAATATAATGATGACTTATTTTAACAGTAATTATTGTACTCCAACCAGTTCAAATGTAGAAAGTTATATGAAAGACGTAAAAAAGTTATTTTTTAAAACAAATTCAAATAAGTACCGCGTAGATGAGTTTATTATTAAACACGAGCCTTTGATAACCGGTTCCATACGCTTAGCCAAAAGTGACTTGATTGATGTTCAAGAAGGAACTGAAAATATTGTCGATGAAAAAAATGAAATAAGTGACCATAACACACCACAAATAAATACTCTCGTCAATGATGAATCATTTTATGAAAACTCAATTTTTAGGAGCGAACCAAATTATATTGAAGACTGGCGGGGACTGGTGTCTAAACAGAAGAAAAATAAAAAACGAATCAATCGTCGTACAAAATTACATATTTTACAAAACGGCAGTGTTTCTACTTCAGGAACATACAGATTCACGTTTATTAATACGTGTGCTTTTGATTCCGTGGTCCAAAGTTTTTCAATTGCATATTTAGATAGACCTAATATTAGAAAATATATCAATGATAAAAAAAACGATCTTTCACAACTGACCAGAAGTTTGATCACGTATGACAATCTAAAGAAAATCACTAAGAAGGCTAGAAAACCAAAAGATATTTACACTACTCGTTCTAAGGTATTGGCTAAAATATATGATACTGTGGAATCCGATTTTAGTAGTTGCAAAAATTGCGAGTGTAATGTAACTTTTATAATAGATAACATACAAAGTTATGGTTTTTATAGTGCTAATAGATACTTAAATTGTACAAACCAGAACTGTGAAATCAATAAAGGTTCTGGCACAAAATGTAGTTGGATTCCAATAAATGTAAACATATTGACGACTCAAGGTATTGGAGCCCTTAATGAAGCTCTATTAGTAAATGATACTGAAAGGAAATGTAAATACCAATTATGTAACGGTAAAAACGCATACAAATATGAAGTACTAGACTTCGTATTTATTGAAATTAATACTTCAATTGAAATAGAAATTGATGAAATTCCTAAAGAGATCATAATAAACGGTGACACCTTTAAAATTCTGTCGGTAATAGATTTTACAAATGGTGAATCAGGACGCATGGGGCATTACAAGTCAAAGTGCTATCGATTGCTAAAGAGAACTTGGAACTGCTATGATGACCTTAGTAAAAAAGTTTGTAGTAATTCCCAATATACTGTACCACACTGCATTATTTATACGCGAATGTAAGATGAAGATCGGTCCTAACTTGTTAGTTCCTATTTTGTTATTGTTTGTTTGTTTTTTTTTTGTTCTTGTAAAAGTTATTTTATTAATAACTTACAGAAATGTGATTATAAACTGTGATTGTTAATTTGTAATTACTATAGGGTATTTAATATTAATAAAAAAAACGTGATTATAAACTGTGATTGCTCAATTTATACTTATTTGTAAGATAATTTTATTGTGATTAAAACGTTGTAGCAGTAAAACAAAGTACAAGTACCTACGTGTTATATTTTAGAAAGTTTTACCAATATTTGGCTAAACATTTTTTTATATGTATATTATATAAAATATTAAAACTACAATTTTTTCTATTTACATTGATTATATTATGAATGTTAACAAAAGCTGTGAACTAGTTAACTAGAATTCTGATTACTTTGGCCCTTTAAATAGTAATAAATAACGTAAGTAATTAAAAATGTTTTTTATTGCTAAACCTTTCATTGATGAAACTATTGGAAAGAGTTTTAAAAATTTGTATAACTATGTCACAGTACTAGTTTTGACTGGTTATAAGTTTTGCCTGCAACATATATACAAAAAGAAACTGTATAATTTCCTTTTTACAATTTTTCAAGATATTAATTTTATTGGCTGCAAATGACTGTTTTTATTCAGACAAACACACAATGCAATGAAGTAATAGACTTCATTTACGCTTAAAGTTTCATTCATTTATTATTATTTATAAAATATATAATAATGCATTTAATCGAAAGTTTTTGACATGTGAGAAAATACCATAATTATTTCCAATAACATGAAGTCTACAATTAGAAAGTTTAATATTTTTGTCCAAAAACATGTGTCGACGACTGTACCCCATTTTACGTTAGTATGTAGAAGTTTACATTAAAATTTAATGGTTTTCTAAGTCAAAAGTCAAGCAAAAATTGGACTGATATTGGGCACTATTTCAAGCACAATTTTTTGAGACGTAAATTGTACCTATAGCTCGTTCGATATTCGCGCACTGAGGTGAGTATGCTGGGCGTAGAACCTACGCCCAGCATACTCACTGAACGAAGCCTATAACTCCGAAGTTATTCGAGCACTGTTTTTTCTTTTTGGGCACCGTTTGGCACTATTTGGGAACTATTTTTTGAAGTATGAATTATGTTTGAAGCGTATACAGATTCTCCGGACGGAGGTGAGTATGCTGGGCGAAACCTTCGTCCAGCATACTCATCGAACTATGGCTATAACTTCGCAAGTACAAGAGCACTATTTTTTTCCTTTGGGCACTATTTAGCACTATTTCAGAACAGTTTTTTGACATTCATGAAATATCAGGATTCCATGGTGAGTATGCTGGACGAAGGGACACGACATAGGATACTTTTTATCCCGATATTCCCAAAGAATCGAGACTAATGCGGGTGAAACCGCGGGGTGCAGCTAGTAGAAAATAAAAAAAATGATGCTAATACATGGAAGACGAAAAAAACTGCTGGGAAGAAATTAGCGTTGAATTTAACAGCAGATCTTCAAATTCAAAATCTGCTGAAACACTTCGGAAAAAATGGGACAACGTGAAAAAAACTGTGAAAGATAAGGTGACGGGGCCAAAGAAAATATGCTCTTGGCACGGGGGGAGGTCCTCCAACGCCACCTCCGAACCTCACCAAAGAAGAGGAAGGAATATTTAGCCTGATTAGTGTTCAAGCAGCAGGCACTGAGTCTGTTTGTGATAGTGACTATCAACCTGATACTCCTGTACAAGTTACAAGTCAGGCCCCCATAATAATAACAGATATCACACTGGATATGACCAATAATGACAAAGAGAATTTGAACGCCTGTGAGGTAATGCTACAAGTTGTCAATATATTAAATACCAACCTGTTTCTTTTCATCTTTTTCACTACCCTGCTACATTTGTTTACTGACAAAAGGCAATTGCCCATTTGAGGCCCTCAGTGAACATTAGAGTAGGCAAAAAATACTAGATGCGTTAATTTTCCCATAAAAAAATAAGCATTCACTTTTTTCCAAATGAGCGCCACTGCAATCTACAACAATTCGATAAAAAATAGTAATTCTATTGAATAAACAAGAAGTCTTTGATTTTAATGGTGGATCCACACAGCCCGGCGGCACTGCCGGCGGCTTGACGACAAGCAAAGCCGCCAAAAAGCCGCTGGTAAGCGCGGCTTTGAATCGATATTCTCAGTTGTCTTGTGACTTTCGGTGAAGTAAGAAGTGTACGCAGATACTTGGAGACAAAAATGGGCGATAACATCGCAATTGCTGCCGCAATTTTGGTGTACATTCTCTATCGAAAGAAAAAAGAAGCAAAAGAAGATTTTGGATGAGACCAAGTCTACGAAATAGGCGTGATGTTCCCAGAATGCTTCAAGAGTTTAGAATGGATGACATAAACCGAAGAACTGTTCGTTCGAAATTTGAATTATTTCTGGGGGTTTCTAGTGAAGATTTTGAAGCACTATTATGCTTAACTGGACCCATAATATCGAAAGCGAATACTAATTGGAGAAGTGCTATACCAGCTCAAGTTCGGTTAACAATAGCTTTGAGATACCTGGCAACAGGAGAGTCATATTTTTCTTTAGGTACTCTGTTCACAGTTTCTCCACAAATAGTTGTTTCAATTATTTCTGACGTGTGTCAAGCACTGGTGTCAACCTTGTCGGGCTATGTAAGATTACCAAACACAGAGGAAGAGTGGCTTTCAGTATCGCGAACTTTTATGGTAAAATGGAATGTACCTAATTGTTTAGGTGCCATTGATGGAAAACACATTCGTGTAATATGTCCAAGTAATTGTGGATCAGAATTTTACAATTACAAGTCATATTTTAGTATTGTTTTGCTTGCCGTGGTTGATGCAAATTGTAACTTTTTATACGTAGATATCGGTTGCCAAGGGCGCATATCTGACGGTGGAGTTCTACGTAACACTAGTTTGTTTCAAATGATACAAGGTGAATCTGCACACTTACCACAACCAAAAACATTAGAAGGAAGAAATACGCCAGTGCCTTTTTATTTCATGGGTGATGACGCATTCCCCATCTCGCCCAACATCATGAAACCATTTTCAGGAAATCATGCGAAGGGGTCACCGGAGAGAATTTTCAATTACAGCATAAGTCGAGGACGCATGGTTGTAGAAGATGCATTTGGCATTTTAGCACAAACATTCAGAATTCTTCATACACGTATGAATTTACAACCTCAGAAAGCAAAACTTGTGGTGATGGCTTGTGTGTGTCTGCATAATTTTATAAGGCGAGGTAACAGGAATTTTACAGTGGAAGTACCTATACAATTAAATAACATGCAGATTACGGCTAATTTTGAGCCAGCGTTTATTAGAAATGAGCTACAGAATTACTTTCTATCTGAACAGGGTCAACTTCCTTGGCAGTACCGAATATAATGTGAGAAGTGTGTTTATATTTTGAATGTATTATATGTAGATGCCTAGTTTGTAATAAAACCAATACAACTGTGTATTCATGGCTTTTATTAAAAAAAATAAGAAAATAAGTAAGAAATTCTCAAGAAACCTCAAAAAAAAAAGTAACGTGAGTGTGAAGTTGTCGCTTTAATTCAGTTCCATTAGGGTCTGAAGACTTTCATCATTACTATTGTTATCCGAGCTATCTTGCACAATGTACTCGTGTACTAGGGTTGAATAAGATTGCGACGTTGACGGCGTTGATGTTACTGGTTGCTGAGTAAAATAACCTGAACGAATATTTGAAGAAACTCTATTAAATTCACGACGAGTATCCGAAAACATATTCATTTCAGCTTCAAAAATTAGGTTTTGGATTTGATTTTGAACTGAGGACTTGGTATAGTCATCCATTTTCCTCAATTTACAAGCTATGAACTCAGCAAACACATTAACGTCATCGCGTTTCTTAGATGAAATATCTCGCAACAATTGTAAAGCTTCTGTTATTTCTGGATCTGGTTCAGCATTCCTCTTTCGGGTAGTTTTGTTTCCATTTTGCCGTGAGTTCGCGCTGTCATCAAGAACAATCTGAAAGAAAAAAAAAACGATATCAAGTTATTTGATGCATGCACTACTTGTGACATTTTAAAATCACTCGGTTACATCACTAGCGGGTACGTATTCGAATACCTAAAATTAAAAGACCTAACGTCAAATAACCTACGTTCAAAATACCTAAAATCTAAATACCTAACGATTAATTCACCTAAATTCAAAATACCGAAAGTTTAAAATGTCAAATGGATATGTTACCGAAGTTCATAAAGCTAAAGCTTAAAATTCCTACGTACAAAATACCTAAAATTGGTTTACCTAACCGTTAAATGACCGAAATGAAAAATACCGATCACTATCCAAATAAAAACACATTTTTTTAATTAATCGCGAGCTATCAAGCTGGCTCGACGAACACGTACATCATGTACCTATGATGCATTATTTTAGGTGCTTTGACCATTTAGATATTTTAAATGTCGGTGTATCAAACGTAGGGGTAATAACTGTTGATATTTTAAACATAAGGTATTTTGACCAATCGGTTTTTTTAACTTAGGTAATTCGTACATGGGTGTTATTTACTTAGGTATTTAAAATCATTAGGTATTTAAATTTTAGGTATTTTGAACGTACGTTATTTGTCGTTAGGTCTTTTAATTTTAGGTATTCGAATACGTACCCATCACTAGCACCAAACAAAACTATACCGTAAGTATATCTACCGTAACCCTTCCCGAAATTATTAATATAGCTGTTTAAACATGTTAGTTTTTATATTTATTTGTATAAATGTATTTGAAGCTCTTGGGCGATAGGTTGACCACTTGTGACCAATTCAATAAACACTAATGTATCTTTAGGTACTTACCGAAGTATCTTCACTATTTACAGTGGACACAGGTTTATTCTTGTCTTTGAGGAATGACAATGCTCTGTAAGCAAACCACTTTGGTGGTTGAATATCATCCCTTCCTGATCCACTTTTTTTTGATTCTTCATATTTCCAGTGTTCCCGAAAGAAATGGCTACTTATATTTTTTAATTTTCTTTCAATTTCTGAAGATTCAATACTGAATAAAGATGCAATATTTTTCAACGCATCATTTCTCTTCATACGATTTTTAAAATCTTTATTTCTCGGGTTCCACAATATTTCATTTTCGTGAAATTGTTCTATTAATAATAATACTGCACTGTCGTCCCAATGGAAATCAGTCATTTTATACACTATTACCTACACAACGCATATGAAATTAATGACACCACTCTCATCGAAAGCCGTGATCAAACTGTTCCCCCGCTGCAGGCCGCGCGGCGGCCTCGCCGGCAAAATGGCCGCCGGCTTTGTTGCAAATGCCGCACACAAAGCCGGCGGCTACGCCGGCGGCGCGGCCGCCGGCGCATGCCGCCGGGCTGTGTGGATCCACCTTTACGCTGGTAAAATATTACCAGCATCAAATTATCATATCGATGCTTCAGGAAACCAATGTCGTAAACGCCATTTTGGCGAAAATGAGTTAAGAATGCAGCCCTACTTAATTTTTGGCGCTGCGTCGATCTAAAAATGTGAAAAAAATATTCGCCTAAAAAAAATACTTTTACACCCAAAATTTTTACTAGTATAATTAAGATTTTTTAGAAAAGAGGGTATGTATAACTCATATTGGTTAGAACCGAATAACCGTACAGGTCGTATAATACAACGTACAAACAGCTGTCGGTCGTAAAAACATGAATACATAATTAATTGTAATTACACCCCACAATCATTTTTAAAACGTAAGCTCTGCTGAGAAACAATTGTCGTAATGTCACTTGGTCTTGGAGAATTGGTTTGAAAATTGAATTATGTAGGTCGTACTCCTAATTTTGTTAATATTTTCATACTAAAAAGGGGTCGTAACACAAAAAGTATAAATATGTAGCAATTACACCCCGTTAAGAAATTCAAATGTTTAATTTTTCTGAGAAATAAATGGCGCTACTCACTGGATTTCAAGTAATTGTGTTTTACGTTCGTATCTAATCATTCAGAAAAAACATCCATAGATAATTATTACGGCCTGCTTTGGTCATGACTATTATTGAGGTACAAAAACCATCCGATGATGTAAAGCACATTTCTAGTAAATATCTGTGGTGTAAATCTTTGATAGTATTGCTGCACTTGCTTTCGCCGAGTATAATTTTACTTCACGGCGATCTGAAATATAATTCGTTAAACAAAGTAGTAATTCTTATGCACAGCGTAGACATCGCGTTCGTTTAGATATAAAATATTATAAATTAATAGAATTATCGTCCTTGGTGGCAACACACGCAGAATGTCACTTTTCTTTCGCGCGCGTTTTTTCATCGCACGAAAAAATTTGCTCTCTTAAAATTATTCATTTAAAATAAGTTTACGGAACTTTTTACTAGAATAACAAATGTTAATTATGTTAAGTGATAGAAAGTGCAATAAGTGCATCGTTAGTGAAAACCTGAGACGGACAAGGCGTCCATCAACGATATTAACAGGAAAGCTGATAAATTACCTTCATCAGAACTAACTAGAAGCAGCTTTAGTCTTGAGTTCCTGACCCACATTAGATGTACTTAGATCCGGAGGCCTCCCACAATCCTAATGTGCGAGAATGCATGGCTTTAACTGACCACTTTGTACGTGATACTGACAGTGTTTTACAAGCACTATGGTGGACATTAACACAACACAACTTGTTAAAGCATTACCTATCTCTCCAGTGGACACGAGATGTCTTTAGTAACGTTATCTCCACGTTACTAGCTGGATGAGAAGCTACCAGAGAGGCACGTGATGCCCTTAGCGATGTAACTGTACATAGCTAGCTGGTACGCGCTTGTCAGCATTACCCCTTCAGTAAGCACGAGATGCTCTCAGTAACGCTAATTCTACGTTACCAGCTGAATATGAAACTACCAATGTAGCACGTGATGCACTTAGACTTAGCGATGTTATTCTACATAGCTAACGCTGGTATGTACTCGTCACCAGGGGTAAGTCACATTTCTATGATCTTGGCTAAGGAATTGTCAAAAGTGGTTCTATATACTTTTAATTTACAAACATGAAGGTTGCGAGACACCCTTACTTAACCCTGCACACTGTCTGTGTGTTATAAACTTGCAAAAGCATTATACTTCCTATAGTGAGTGTGGAATTCTGCCTCGCTAACTAGATTGTTATCAACAAGTACAAGGTACCCTCAACAACATTGATTCTATGTTGCTAACTGGCACATATCTGACATGGTGTGCACATGCTTAGCACGAGATGCTTATAGCATGTTATCTCAATACTATGTGATCTAGCTTTCATATCGAGGATTGCCATTTTTAACAAACAAAATCTCAACAACATTGATTCTATGTTGCTAACTGGCACATATCTGACATGGTGTGCACATGCTTAGCGCGAGATGCTTATAGCATGTTATCTCAATACTATGTGATCTAGCTTTCATATCGAGGATTGCCATTTTTAACAAACAAAATATAGCTAATTAAAAGATATCACTGTGTACAAGATACTCAGTGACTTATCTAGCTCTAGGTGGCTTAATTATCCTGCCAAAAACTGATAAATGATATCTATTTTGTAAACTAAAACAATAATACAAAATTGTGCAATTTTTACAGGCATACAGTTAAATACACAATATACTTTGTAAACTTGATTCTGTGATACAATGGCTGACGACAAATGCTACCTCTGGAAACTCTTGATTTCAGATACAAGTGCAATGGACTAAACCATAATTGGAATAATACAAAGTATTATTCCATGCTCCCATACTTATTCACCCCATTTAGATTCCTCTAAACTGAGGAAACAAGGGATTGAGATATTCCAGAAACAAGCCGTACTGGTTATTACCCCTATCAAGGGAAAGCAGTGACTGACCCTATGCTTATGAAGAACATAAGACAAACACAAATTGTTGATTAACTTGGCTGATGCAGCAAAACCAGCTGGCAATGCCCACTGCCACCAAACTAAAACCAGAACAAAAGTTATATAATCTCTAATTGACATTAACTTTAATTCATCCTATTTGATAAACAAACCGAAACAATCACAAACTTGAGTACACAATACAAACAAACAAACAATAACAACTATTCAATCAATATTAAAACCACAAGACATTCTCATGATAATAGTGAAACTTACCAGTTCTATGTATAACTTAACATAAGTTGATTTACTTACTTTTGTAAATAACAAAATAAAACATCCTTCTAACGGGTTAATAACAGGAATCACACCATTGAAAACCACCACCACAATATCTTATGATATTTTGGTATAATCTAATCGGTTGGAATTGACTTTGTCTGAAAAATAAATGAACTATTTTTGTCACTTAAAATAAAAATCAATATATATGGTGGACCTCAACAACAACCCGGCTTATATTCCAAAATAACAATTCAAGAAGACCAATACTGGAATAAATGCTGGCAAAGCAGCTATATTCCTCTGATTCTGCTATTGGCTATGGACATAGATAAGAAAATATTTGATACCTACCAAATTCAATATTAACCTCTCAAAGCCATTCTCTGGAAGCTGACCCCAACATAGTTGGGAGAAGGCCGGGTAGATGATGATCCTCTCAATACCATCAAAGAACTTATCAAATATTGAGATGCATTTACAAACAATACAATAGATAGATCTACAAAGAATTTATCAGAAAAATACATTTCAGTCAGTCCCAAACAAAATAGAAAATTCAGTTTCATTATGAAAAAAAAAAAAAAATCATCAAGACTGTCTAATATCATACTGAAGGAAAATAAAAATCCCAGTAATAACTACAAGTATGTTACAAACTGACAACTTGTACACTAATCAATTATAGCTTAGCATATCAAAATAGATAGGTATAATATACCATATTACCTTTATGAAATCATATTATGATTTCATCCTATAGGTACAGGGGTATCACTTAGGACTATCTGGAAGATAACATTACCTACCAAATAACCAATAAAGGGTTAATTACATACACATTTACTAATACTTTTCATACTTGAATAGTCTCTTATCTCTGTTTTACCTACTAAATTACCAGTAGTGAGTGCCACTTACAGAAAACAAGGTTTTCTTACAATCTAACTTGACTGTTTATTTGGTAAAATATCGAGACTGCGATAAGACATACCAATAAATACCACTATAAGTGTGTTTAAATGTTTGGGCTTGAAAACTAATAATGCAATTTTTTAGGCTTGATTATTAAGTTTTATTTTTTTTCACTTTAAACAAACCTTGAAACACAAGAACAAAAAAAAAAAAAAAAAAGAGCTAGTAAACTTAGTCGCATTATTTAACATTACGCCCGGACTTCCCGAAGGGCTGGGCAGAAATGGGTGATCTTATTCAAAGCTTATAAAATCAAAATACCTAATTAATCATTTGATTGCCAACTACTAGTCTACATATTTAACAGTAGATTTAAATGATAATTGCAGCACTAAAGTGAAATTATCAAGGAAACAAAAAAAAAAAAAAGGAGGGGGGGAGAACATTGTGAGGACAACGTAGGTATTGATGGATTGTGAGTAGAACATGAACAAGATAAGGTATAATACAATAAATGTAGGTACTATGAATGAATTATCTATAAATTGCTTTACTCTAAAACTCTCCATCTGCTCACCAAGTGCACATCATAACAAGTTCAATTATACAACTCCCTCACTTAAAAATGCAACTCATTACACAATCCCAATTTTGGACATATTATGAGGTCAAGGAAAAGAGTTCATATCTTTATACTTCTAAAATGAATCTAGTTTCGATTAGCTCTAAACTCGTCAAGTAATTACTGCTAGCAGAATATGTGAAACTCATATGGAAATTAGTATCGTTGAGGAAAAACCCTAAGCATCTGAAATAGACCCTTTCACCTCAAATTTGTTCAAACCTCTCTCCTATCCAGGGCATAATATACTGCCCTTATTAATTGGTGCTTACAAGTTAAAAGCCTATTCCGTATTTGAAATTCAGTTTCCAAAATACCTTTAATAACTAAAGTTATGGAAAACTAGTCCATCCAAAAATGAAATGAAACCATATCATAAAGTATATACTTACCTAAACGGAAATAACATCAACTGATCACAAGAATTTGATCAAAAAATCCTACTACATTTTTCAAAAAAAAAAAAAAAAACTAAGTTCCTGTCAGTACAATTTAGGTACAATACAATTCCACAAATGCTTACCAAAAATACCTCCCTGCTTACAACATTCAGGGGCTAAAAGATCCTGTTACACCCTATGAAAGTTTAACTACTAAGGACTTCACAGCCATGGTGCCTCTTATTCAGATCACTAGATAACTGACATTCTTTAAAATACCCTAATGATAATCTTTACAATTCATCTTCTAGACTCACTGAGCTCGACACTTACCTTGACAGCAAGATGTAATGTGCAACTCAATACTCACTCATTAAGCACAACAGTATCCCAAATAATTAACTATTTACAGACAGATCTGAGAATGCTATTCTCAATCATGGAAACTTTTAAAGTAACATCATAACATTACCCCTTGTTTCCCCGAATGGTTGGGCAAGGTGTCCCTGTAGCAGGTTCACCCAGTTTTACACTTTTAAAGTATTCATATCATAATATCCTCCTGGTATATTAATTCAGAACAACTTTATAAAATTTGTATAAACACAAGCTGGGTTAAATGTGGTAGGAAGTGAGAGTGATACTAATAATTCACCTCCCACAGCACAAAACATACAGTAGCTCAACTTAGTGCTGGCATCAATTGAAATAGACACAGTGCCAACCAACATTGTGTTGATGATTATACCTCATTACTGATGAAAAATAGTTAAACACTATTAATTAAGCAACGTTATTAAGAATTTATTTAAAATGGATACGCCAAAAGCATATATATTGTACATTAAATATTAAATGTTAACAGTTATGGACCTATATACATACCAATAACAGATGTACATGACATTCACATAATACAAAGCAACCTTCTTAAATTACATAAAATTAAAATATTGTATTCAGAAAGAATGATAAAAGTACTTAATAAATCAGAATATGCCGTAACTTATTAACTAACTAAATTATTGCAGACAACTCTGAACATCTACTTTGTTTAACGAATTATATTTCAGATCGCCGTGAAGTAAAATTGGGAATCAAACGAGCTTACCTGTTAAGCGAAGTCTTGATTCTAATTTTACGAACGGCGATCTGAAATATAATTACCCACCCGCCACTAGCTAATATCCCCAAAGCTGCAATAATTAGTCTACTTAATTCACTTATTTTTCCAGGAAAACCTAGTGAATGTAAGTATGCGGAACTACTCTGTACAGAAAACAGAGCTTGTTCTCCATCATAAGGATCTCTAAAATTAGTGACATTCCTGCGTGTGTTGCCACCAAGGACGATAATTCTATTAATTTATAATATTTTATATCTAAACGAACGCGATGTCTACGCTGTGCATAAGAATTACTACTTTGTTTAACGAATTATATTTCAGATCGCCGTTCGTAAAATTAGAATCAAGACTTCGCTTAACAGGTAAGCTCGTTTGATTCCCAATTATACAGAGTAATCCTTTGTGTGTGTTGCCATTTCCGCACCGCATCGCTCACTCATTCCTGACCAACCAAACTTGAGACCTGTAAGAGGGGGACAACAATACTTTCTAGGGTGAAAGCAGGTATGCGGGGCGTCTCATATTAATTTTGTCGATGTTATTGGCCGCACGCACGTGTCTATGTTTTGATTTAGTTTAAAAGAAAACTGTCTTCGTGAAGGTTACGGTCGATTGTAGCAGAAACCATTGAAGTGTGTTGAGTGGAACTTTTGTTTGTTATTAATGTGAGTGCAAAAATGGACGGAAAACATCATTACGAAAAAGAAGAAATCGTCGAGTCTTTATTGAAAAGAAAAAAGTACCTAGAATCAATAAGGAACGTGCGTAACTCAATGATGGAAAGGTATGTGCCTGCCTACTTACTAGTTTAGATAACTTTTTACTTGTATCAAATCTGATTTTCTTATTTATTTACAAGCTTTTGTTCACTTCGCGGTTTAAGTACCTATCACGCCGGTTCACGTCACGGCATGCATGCGGGTGAAACGGACGGACGGACGTATACCTAGTACCTATATTATTATCCTTACCCGTATTCATGCCGTGACGTGAACAGCAGCAATCAATTGAACAAATAGGTATACTTACCTACCTTGTAGTACCTACCTAGTTGCGCTTGTTCTTCAGCTCAGAGGGCCCTAATTCAATTCTAAAAGCTGTTTACAATATAAAGTCACAAATTATATCCACTTAAACTTGTGCACGTAGTAGGTAATTACGGCAAGTTTATTTCATACATTATAATTCGATAGTGTCCGCTGTAGTAAAGTACTAGGTATCTCGGTGTTTACGACCTTTGTTGTTGGATGCATCGATGTGATTTGTGTTTTACGGTAACAATTTTCTAACACTAGTTTAATGGTAAATTTATTCCTGGGGGTGTAAAATATTGATAATTCCATCACCAAAGGTCGTAATAAACAAAAAATTAAATCATTCTGAGTTCCTAAAAGTACTTAGACTAAAAACCTATCCAAACAACATAACATTTTTAATTTATTGAATTCAAATACGCTACTTAATATTAAAGTATTATTATTAAATTTGCAGGTCTGAGGGTAAAAATACGAGTACCGGTTATAGAATCGCTGGAGAAGAGGAAACAAAAGATAAAAAAATAATAAAAGCTGGGTTTTCCAAGAAAAAAATTAACATTTTATCTGTATATTCAAAACCTAAAGATTCGGGTACATTTTTACTTGTAGAGCATAAAGATTTCGCCAAATATACTCATCCGATGATGCTAGCAGATTCGTCTTTAATAACCGCAACACCTCTGCTACAACAGGGCCCATGTACTAACGCTGTACAGCGTGAAGGTCTCGCTGAAAATACTCACCCGATGACGCCGACAACTTCATCTCTCACAATCGCAACACCTCTGCTGCCAGGCCCAGCTACTGACGCCGTACAGCGTGAAGGTCTCGCTGATGATACTCACCCGATGATGTCCACTGATTCGTCTCTCACAATCGCAACACCTCTACTGCCAGGCCCATCTTCTGACGCCGTACAGCGTGAAAATCTCGATGAAGATACTCACCCGATGATGCCCACTGATTCGTCTCTAACAATCGCAACACCTCTACTGCCAGGCCCATCTTCTGACGCCGTACAGCGTGAAAATCTCGATGAAGATACTCACCCGATGATGCCCACTGATTCGTCTCTCATAAACGCAACACCTCAGCTGCCAGGCCCAGCTACTGACGCCGTACAGCGTGAAGGTCTCGCTGATGATACTCACCCGATGATGCCCACTGATTCGTCTCTCATAATCGCAACACCTCTACTGCCAGGCCCATCTTCTGACGCCGTACAGCGTGAAAGTCTCGATGAAGATACTCACCCGATGATGCCCACTGATTCGTCTCTCATAATCGCAACACCTCTACTGTCAGGCCCATCTTCTGACGCCGTACAGCGTGAAAGTCTCGATGAAGATACTCACCTTATGATGCCCACAGCGTCGGCTCTCATAATGGAAACACCTCTTCTGCCAGGCCCATCTACTAACACTGTAAAGCGTGAAGGTATTGCTGAAAATACTGATTTACTGGTTCTAGATGCAATCGCTCTACAATCGTGTTCGCCTACCAGTGATTTACAGCTGTGTCCAATTACTGGTATTTTACAGCGTGAAATTACGGTTGAAAGTGCTCATTCGACGATGCCTGACGATTTGTTATTTATAACAGAATCTCCTCAGTCAAAACCAACAACTGATGTAAAGCAAGATGTAAGGCAAAAACGGAAAAAAAGACGCAAAGTCTTAATAAAATCGTATACAGATTTTCTACCAAGTGAAGAAGAGTGTCCGTTTTCAGCTGGCAGCTCAGATGAATGGAGTATGAATGAAAGCGAATATTCTAGCGACAATGATGATAAAAAGAAAAAAAGACGACGTAGCAAAAAGATGGTTATAGGAAATAGCAGCAACACAGTAAACGATAATATGACTGAAAAGAAAAGTAAACCTGTAAATAAATACAAAAAGAATAAAAAATTAAGAGATGAGGGAAAAGCTTTCGAAAATAGAAAAGGGGAATTAATAGAAAGTAAGTCTTTAAAACAAAATCCTTGTGTGCCCGACAAATGCAACAGGAAATGCTTTGAAATAAATGAAGAGAAACGAAAGACTATTCACGAATTTTACTGGTCTCTCGATAATCAGCGCAGAAAAGATTGGATTGTACGATGTGCACGACCAGTACCCGTAAACAGAAAAAGGACTGAGTCTCCTAATAGTAGAAGAAACATTACTTACGAATATTATATCAACGAAGGAGAAGGCCGCAGACAAGTCTGCCAGAAGTTCATATTAAACACATTAGACGTAACACAAAAGTTTTTACTATATACACTTACAAACTCCAAAGAGGGTATGGCAGAAACTGAAAAGAGAACAAGACATTACGCATCAAAATATTGGAAGCAGCAAAAAATTATGTAAGAGAATTTATAAATAAGTTGCCAGTAACGCCATCGCATTACGCTCGAAAAGATAGTAGTCGTGTCTATTTATCTCAAGATGTAAAAAATATTTCAAACCTATACCAAATCTATTTATTTGAGTGCACAAAGGAAGAAAAAGAAAAAGTAAGTGGTTTTTAGGAATATATTTTGTCAGGATTATAGTCACGTAGGCTTCCACATTCCTAAAAAGGACAAATGCATCGTGTGTGTTAAAGCAGAAAATCAAAAAGATATAACTGAAGAGGAACAAGAAAAGTTAAAAGATCACATCCTAGAAAAGAAAGCAAGCTATAGAAGGTTTGCTGCTCATCAAAAACTACATACTCTTAACAATGATACTGTCACTTCTAGTTTCGACTTGCAAAAAGTCTTAAACACTCCTCATGGGGAAAGTATGTTACTCTATTATTCACGAAAATATGCAGTCTATAATTTTACTATTTACGAAAGTAGTACTCAAGATGGATATTGCTTCACATGGGGACAAAGTGATGGAAAAAAGGGCAGCGATGAAATCGCAACTTGTTTGTATCAATATTTAAAAATTGCTGATGAAAAAGGCATTCGGAATTTACTGTTCTATTGCGACTCGTGTGGGGGACAAAACAAAAATAAAACCGTTCTAGCCACATTAAATTATTATTTAATGTTTTCTAAAAACTTACAAGTTATCCAAATAAACTTTTTACTGCCGGGACATACTTATATGCCAGCAGATTCAATGCACGCTACAATAGAGAGGGAAGTTAAAAGAATCATAGCTTGGAGTCCATCTCAGTGGCCTTCATTTTTTCAATCAGGTAGAAAGCGGCCAAGGCCTTATATAGTCAATGTGATGGACTACTCAGATTTTTTGAACTGGAGTGAAATAGCATCAAACACTTTTACAAAAGAAACCTTAAAGAATATTAATTGGAGAAACATTAGAGTAGCAACTTTCAGAAAGACCAATTTAAACCAAATAGAACTCAAATATTCAATGAAAGAAGATGCAATTACACATCGAATCAAGTTGTTCGAAGATGTCAAGCGTAAAAGAAAGGGAAAAGGGAAGAATAAATCAAAAGAAAATACAGAAGAAATGTTAGAATTACAATATAATCGAGTAAAGCAGTTGACTCCAAAACAGCTATATACGGATAAACTACCAATTACCGCAGCTAAATACAAAGATCTGCAACGACACAAACGGTTTCATGCCGAATACAAACAGCTTCCTTGTCAGTCTCATAATGTCATTGATACTCTTCCTGAGACTGACGAAGAAGATGAAATTTCTGATTAATTATCTTCTATCAGAAAATCAGGTCTTCAAATTTCTAGTTAATAATCTTCTATCCAATGACAGAAGATTATTAATCAGAAATTTGAAGACCTGATTTTCTATAACTCGTCGTCGTATTATGTTTTGCATCTACTTTTTTATTATCTTGTCGATAACACTTTCCCATTTTCACCAACGACACTAAAAGTTAGGTAGACCATAGTACAGAAGCTTTCCGAACAAACAAGATCTAGAAAGATGAACTACCTAAATTTTTAAGGGCGTTGGTGAAAATGGGCATTGTTTATTAAAATTATTAGAGCAGTAAGCTTGGTAGAATGTTTACTTATATTTTTTTGTAATTCATTATCAATACGTTTTAAAAAAATGTCGTGATTATAAAATCTTCTTGAAATCAATGAAACAAAATGATTACTTAACATTTTGAATTATGTCTGGCTGGTTAGGTACGCCGTTGGAGGTAGAACACTATAGGCATCTTGTAACAAACGCTTGATTAAATTATACGGGACGATGCCTATAATATACTTACTTAAGTGTATTTTTATACCTTTAGGACCTGCCAGGTCCTAAAGGTATAAAAATTTCGAGCCGCGACACAAACAATGATGATGAATGATGATTGATGTACAAGATCCTCTAATGGAAATTTAAGTGATTGGTCTAGACATTTTTTTACTTTGAATTTGTATTAGTGCCTTGCTTAACCATTATTTTGATTAAACGATGACGGTCAATGAATAAAAAAACTTTTTTAATTATGTCAATTTGTGTTTTATTTTATTGTTTTTATTACAAGTAATGAAAACTCAACTTACAGTCTTAAATTCATTGATTTGCTTCAGATATTTCCATGTTTGTTACATACCATCGCATCAGATCGTGGTGTTTACACTCATTTTTATTTCAGTATATGGTTTTTAAAACCAAACCCAGAACTATTGTATTTAAAAACTGGTGCATACTTCTAACTTCCGTTAGACAAATCGTTCTCCATTGATTTGTTAGTGGTCGTAAATACCAACTTCTTGAATTTTCTGGGGTGTATGTCCAAGCTAACTTTTAAAATAAGGCTTTGACATAAATAGCAATAATATATTATGAAACACCATCGTATTTTACGTATTTCTTGTATAGAACACAATTTTACAACTTTTAAAGTTAAAAAGATATAAGCCAAAAACGAAATTATTTTTTGTTTTTCGTTGATTACCAAAAGTGCTATTTTGGTGTTTACGACCTTTGTTGTCGGAAGCATCGATATTTTATAGTTTCATTAAATAATCGATTAAAATCGATTTAAAACAAATACATTAATCTCAACAAGACTTTACTGGTATCGTGATAAAAAAACCAACTAAAATAGAACATACATGAAAATAAAAACTAATTTGCATTCGTAAAAAAAGAGAATAAGAAAAATAAATCAATAATCGGTTATTTTAAAAAGTAATCGATATATCGTATTCATGTTATTATTTTTTCGTGAAAGTGACAACACTGAATTGAATCTGACAATGAAACTTCGCTTGTTGCTTACCTACGCTCAATGTGGATGTGTTTTGATTTTTCTTCGATTTCTTCTACTGCGATCTGGCTTTGTTTTATGGACTTGATTTGGATTTTTACCAACGACTTTGGCTTTGTTTTATGGATTTTGTTCTCACCATCAAATACAACTTTGGCTCTGGTATCAAGGATTACGGCGGCATTCGATTTTGGATACCGATCAATAACGTTTTGTACAATGACTGAAGAACATTGTGTTAATTGTGGTTTTAACCTTACTGAGATTCCAAATCATACCTTAGAACCTGAAGAAATAAGTGTGATACAGCAGTGGGTTGCACCACAGCAGGTAAATATACAAACCATAAAATGATTTTGTTATCTCCTACATCATAGTCAAATTATTTACCTATCATAATATTGTTTTAGGTGTCAAGAGATAATCTTATTTGCCACAACTGCTGGTTGGTAGTAACTTCTAGCCTTGCTCCTCAACAAGAGCCGGAAGAATCTGTACGTCAAAACAGCTGCATTAATTGTGGACGGTCTGTTAGACGAATAAGAAGTCACCTATTAAGAACAGATACAGATAGAGAAAGTCTCATTAGAAATGTGATTATGGAATGGCTTCAACCTCGAGAGGCAAGTTTTTAAAATACTTAACAAATATAGGTTAAATCTGTTTACTGTTATTATTTAGTTTATAAAGGCTCTTTCAAACAGGCGCGACACAAAGACACCGCTCGTCGCGCGACGAGCGGTGTCTTTGTGTCGCGCCTGTTTGAAAGACCCTTAATAATATAATATACTTTTTAGGTTTCATTCTCAAGCCGCATCTGTCATCCTTGCTGGCAGAGAGCTGACAGGGCCGCTGTTCATTTTATACAAGAATCAGCATCAACATCTTCAGCTGCGACAAATGAATCTGAAATCATTCTACCAAGTTACACAAGGGCTGCAAATACAGAAAGATGTTGTATTTTTCCAGACTGCTACGGAACTGAGAGAATGCACGTTCCTACACCAATTTGTGTGAGATTATTATGTGATTTATCATTTTATGTTCCTCAAAACTGCCGTATCTGTAACTTTCACCTTAGAAACTGTGTATGGGATAATTTAATCGTAGAAAATGGAAACCATACCTTCACCACAGCATTCATTGAAGATTTGATATAATTACTAAAAAATCAGATAGGTAATAATATTGATTTTGAAAATATTGAAGACAGCAATGATCATTTAGTTTTTTATTGGCTTGGTATGTCTAAACATCAATTTAGACAAATATTAGATGAAGTTCCTCGGTTAAATAATAGTCACAGAGGAGCTACTGGACTGGCAGCTTATTTAACTAAACTAAGAACTGGTGATTCAGATCAAAGACTTTCTACACTATTTAAGGTACCTAGAAGTACTTTGGAAAGACTTATGAATAATGCAAGAGAACTTCTTACTCAAGATTTTGTACCATAAAACCTAGGTCTACGGCACATTACTAGAGATAACATTGCTCAGAGGAATTTAATAATCCCTAATGGATTATTTGGAAGTACAAATCAAGCTAAACCCATTGTAATCATGGATGGAACTTATGTCTACATCCAGAAAAGCTCAAATTATAAATATCAAAAACAAACATACTCTCTTCATAAGTTTAGGAATTTAGTGAAACAATTTATTATAACTTGTTGTGATGGATATATATTAGATGTGATGGGGCCCTATCCGGCAACAACATCAGATGCCGAGATTCTTAAAAATGAATTTAGTTCACCAAATGCACCAATGAGGAGATTCTTTGAACCTAGGGATGTATTTATATTAGACCGAGGTTTTAGGGACGCAATACCACTTCTAACAGAATGTGGGTATTCTGTTAAAGTTCCAGCATCACTCGAGGAAGGTAAATCACAATTATCCACTGTTGACGCTAATAATTCCAGAATAGTCACCATTTGTCGCTGGGTTGTTGAGGTCGTAAATGGTCTATTTAAACAAGCATTTAAATTGTTTCGGCAAGATTTTTTTAATCGGGCATCAACTTACATGATGCAAGATTTTGGAGTAGGTGCCGCATTAATTAATAGGTTTCATCCTAGGATCCTAGATAGGCCTGATGCTGCTGAAATATTGTCAATTATTAATCAAAGAATGTATATCCATAATACTTTAGCAGATTGTGTAAATTAATATCATTTAAATCGCAGGAGGGCTCAATTTGTTAATATTAACGTTGGCTCTGATAATTTAAATGACTTCCCACAATTAACAATGAATGATTTAATATTAATTGCATGTGGTACATACCAAATAAAGCAAGCTAGATCATATTATGGAGAACATATTAGAGCCAACGGTACTTATAGTTTGAAATATGTAGAGAACAAAATAGCAACCTACCAAGTGGACTGATTAATGAAAACTGCTGGCTTTTGCGTGCTAAAATACAAAGTAGGCATATAAGCCGTAAGGTATATTTTGTGTACTTACATTAAAATAAATAATAACTGTGCTGGCAGAGAGGCAATTGATGCATATTATTGTAATTGCATAATAGGAAAACGCACGGTAGGTTGCTGTGCACATACCATGACTGTGCTTTGGTATATAGGTTGGGCAAGATACGAATCAAATATTTGCCCTCCTGCGCCATTTTTAGATGATTTGCTAATTGTTTATGACAATGAAGGGAATATAGATATTTAAAATAGCAAATGTGTTTTTTTTAACACCCTTACAACCAAAATTGGATAAAAATATATAAGAAACACTCCTCCTATTATAATCAAGCATTAAAAATAGAAAAGATCTTGAATTGTCTCACAGTCCTTACTTTACTTTTTATAAAGAAAATTAACTTCTTTAACTTATTAACTTTATTAACTTTTTTTTTTATATTTCTTAAATAGTGGCATCAATATGAATATATTTTTTAGATATCTAATACTATTAAGATTTTAAAACACTCAAGTTTTATAGTAAAGCTTGATGTCCATCTTGGGCCTAGGACACTATGGAGAGTAGGCATTCCCCTTTAATGTTTTTGTTATTATTTTCAGAGTATCTATTTGGAAAATGATTTGCAAGAGGACGAACTTTGTAAGTGGAGTGACTACACTCCAAAAACATTAAGGACGAAGCCATCATAGGGGTGATAAAGAAAATTCCTTCCGCAGATACCGGAAGCGCAATCACACTGGTCAATTGGTAATTGGTCAACAAAGCCTGGACTGAATTGGCAAATGATAAAAAGGAAATATGTCAGATGAAAAAAAGAACACATGAGAGCCCTTATTGCTGAAAGCGAATCAAGAAAACGCTACTATGATTGCAAAATCAATTATTATAATTAGCAAAGAAAAAGAAAGAGGATTCACTTTCGGAAAATTAGGCTTTTACTGTTATAATAGTACCTAGCGTTTTCTTGATTTGCCTTCTTATTTGTTAATTTCTTTCAAGTTTAAGTAATTAAAACACAATGTAAATTTAATTTATTTTATGGTAATAAAATAAATTATTTAAATTTACATTGTGTTTTTCCTTGCTACAAATTATTAAAATAGTGAATGTATGGCAGAACATGTGGAGAGACATTCTGGCTGCCTCTATAAAATGGATCTACTGGCACACTGCTAGTCTCCAAGATGGCCTTTTCAATCTCTGGTAAATTGACAGGTGGATCACCATTATTCATTTTTACTGCAACATTATGCAATATTGCACAGGCCACACATATATGCTGCACTTTTGTAAGTGTCAAACGAATACCAAGTGCTAATACAGGGAACCTTCTCTTCAAAACACCAAATGTCCTTTCAATGGGGTTTCTGGTTCGAATTTGAGCTTCATTCAATAATTCTTCTGCTGTTGTAGTAGTCTGCGCAAGGGGAGTCAGACAATAATCTGTAACAGCATAACCACTATCCCCTAGCAGAATAGATGCTTTAAATTCTCCCCTTTCAAATCTCTCTTTCACCAGACTATTCTGAAATATTCTTGAGTCATGAGCTGATCCGGGCCAACAAGCAACAACATCTTGAATTATCAAATCAGCCGTACATATGGCTTGAACATTTAATGAAAAAAATTGTTTTCGGCACCAAAAAGTCTCAGCTTGCGCATCACCGACAATGTTAATCAATAACAGTTACTTTGTAAATTGCACTCATTACAACATTAAAGTGGAAACTTACTATGGCAGGCAACTAACAACTGCAGCACAGATTTTCACTACTTAAAACTTTGTGAAAATAAGTAAGTACCTAGACAGAATCTGGAAGCCAATAACAATGACTGCCTTGGAATATTCTAGTTTAAGTTCTTTTCCTAACAAGTCACTCACCTGGAGATTCAAGTTTTATATGTGTGCAGTCTAGGGCTCCAACCATACCGCACGGTCTCCTGCGAGGCGGCGTGCCTCCTTGCCGGATTACCGCCATGGGATCTGGAGGCAAAGGTCCTGGCGCACCTGTGGGAGTTGCGCGAGGAGGCGAAACGCCGGGGCTTAACTCCGCTGCCGCGAGAAATCACGGCACAGCGGACAGAGCTCCGGCGGGATCTCATGGCGTTATGGAGAATGCGATTGTCGCAACCCAGTGCTGGGCACGCCACAATTGCGGCGATAAGACCCCTCTTTGAGGAGTGGCTAGAGAGGCGCTACGGCGTCCTCACCTTCCGCCTGACGCAGGTCCTCACCGGACATGGCTGTTTCGGGAGGTTCCTGCACAGGATAAGGCGGGAGGAAACGCCCGGGTGTCATCATTGTGTGGATCGCCCGGAGGACAGGGTAGAGCATACGGTGGAGGTCTGCCCAGCTTGGGCGGAGCATCGCCGTGTCCTCGTGGAGGCGATCGGCGGCGGTGATCTCTCGCGTCCGGCCCTGGTTCAGGCCATGGTACGGAGCGAGAAGAAATGGGAGGCCGTCACCTCCTTCTGCGAAGCAGTAATGCTCCCGAAGGAGGAGGCGGAACGCGTGAGGGAGAGGCAAATCTCGCGCCCTCACGCCCCTAACCGCCGCAGGAAACGCCCAGGGCGTCGGGAGTCGCAAGCCGATTTCCGGTCACCGTAGGTGCGGGCTTGCGGACTGTGAGCAATGGGTAGCTCACCGTCCGATAAGGACCAGGCCCGGGTCGACGGCGCGTTGTGTTCCACGCGCGCCTCAAAGAGATGTCAGCAGAATTGACGGGGTCCTCTAGGGCCGATGCCTGCCGGGGTTGCGAAGAAAACCGAAAGGGAGATCGTGGCCCCCGGCAACAGGGCAACCGAAGGAACACGGGTGGGTTTTAGTCAGTAAGAGTCTGACACACCCTCCCGCTCCGCCCAGAGCGGGAGAAGTATTTCCCACACAAAAAAAAAAAAAAAAAAAAAAGGCTCCAACCACATTTGGGAATTTTGAAATTAAATAAAATCTGTTTTTAATTTCTGCAATGTTTTGGTTTGTTGGCATTGCTATACATATATTTAGAACGTAGTTTTACAATTGCTAGTAACACTCTCCATATATGTTTTCCAGCTGTCGACTTGTGTATGCCAATAAAATCTCCATTGCATAGCAAAAAATTACCAGTTGCCAAAAACTTCAATGTTAGCAATAGCATTTGTGATGGTGTTAATGCTTTATTTATGAAACAAAAAATAATTCATGAATTCGGGGTTACATTAGAAGTCTGTGAGGAATCTATGTACCTATAAGTAGGTACAGGTCGTGCCATTAAAGATGAGACCTGACCGCGCCTCCCGCCGCTCTTTCCCCCGCCCCAATGACGCCCCAGCGGGGACCTCATACCGCTAAAGAGACCCATAAATCGTCTACTGCGCAAGTCAAACCACGTGGTGTGTCAAGTCTCATCTTTAATGGCACGACTTGTACAGGCATTCTTTTGAAATATTACCTCGTAGTAGGCCATTTGATTTCGTCTCTTATATGTTCCAGCACAACGTATGCTGTACGTTTCGTTAGACGAAATCGGTCGTAAAATTCACCTTCATTCCATTTTTGGAAATGATTATCCGTATACGTCGTGGGGTCGTAGAATAATTGATAAATTCAATAATATCCTCATCATCATCACTGCTCGAGCTAGAAGTATAATTAGTGTTGCCGTTTAGGAAAAAAAAAAGTCCCTAGACCTCGATGCAATAGTCCCTAGATTTTGAAAAAAAAAACGAATAAAAAAATCCGCTAGAAGTAGCTAAATATTTCAAAATATTCCATGGTAACAAAATATGGTGTAAATAAAAGCAAATTTGTATAATCAAGTATTTAATCATAATAATCAAATCTCTATAGGTTTAAACAAGCAAAAATGTCGTTATCTATTGCGTCATTTTCGACTTCGACAATTTCTAATGGCGCTGAAGCAGCAGAAGTTGATGGTTCCACTGTAGAAGTACTTGGTTTTTTAATAGTTTTAGTGATTTTGGTCAGGAAATCATCTGGCAAGACATAGCTATGGCAATTTTGTTTTAAAATCTTTAACTGATTCCTTACAGGCTGGCTTCAACCACTTTAAACTCCATACTTCTTGGAGTTTAAAGTGGTTGAAGCCAGCTTGTTTCTCAGTTTATTCTTTATAATATTCATTTGACTGAACATTCGTTCCACTTCTGCGTTGGAATGTGGCAACGACAGAACTGTGATGGCTAAGTCTGCTATGTCTTTGTACGTATTAAAACCTGCAGCGTCCTTGTATTTTAATACATGAGCCCAAAATTGTACAGTATCTGTAGTCACGATGTCCCATTTCACAAAGTTAATACTGTGCCATTGTTTTAAAAGGTTTTCAATGTTGTCCTCCTTAAAACCTAATTCTACAGCGAGTTCAGCAATTGAGTTATCTTTTAACTGTTTTAAAGTATTGTCTACACATAATTGTGTCATTTTTTGTAAGGTCATGTAATTTGTGGGTAAGCGGTTTTGAATTTTTTTGCCAAGCGCACGGTAAAATCAATACAACTTTTTCTAACTGTTGCAACTGTTTGGGATGGTAAATTGGCTTTAGCAACGTGGGACTCAAACATGTATCCGAGATGATGTACTGGGCTTAGGTGGTTATCAATTTGAATGGTCAAATAATCTTTTTCAGTTGTTGCGGAGTTCGGTATCAATATCCTGTTACAGACTGATCGCAATAAATTCATCAATGAGAATAATAATTTGACAGGATCTGTTTTCTCTCCTTTAAAGATCTTGATTCCCTTTTGCACATCATTTAGAACACTTTTCAGGTATATGAAATGTAAACGATTAGCTTCGTCTCTGTACATTCCACTCAATAAATCTGCAGTGTGACATTTATCTTTAGTAATTGAAAAATGTAACTTAAGCTCTTCCCACTGTGTTAAAATTCTGGCAACAGTTGGCTCTATAGACAGCCAGCGAGTATCACAAACTTTAAGAATTTTAAGAGGTTCGTGGCCGCAGTTAATGAGGCTGTATAGCTCCTTGTACTCATGCTGGCGCTTTGATGAGATTGAGAACCATTTATAGGTTTCTCTTATCATAAATTCAATATGTTGTGGAATATAGTGCTGTGACGCGTGACTGACGGATAATTGTAAGGAATGACAGATGCATCTTATTAGGATTAAATTGGGTAGATTGTGCTGCCTCTTGAGTATTTCGTATACGCTATTGTGTCACCCTGTCATCACTGCAGCGTTATCAGTCCCAATCCCAACCAAATTTTGGAGTGATAAATTGTGTGATTGTACATAATTTACTAATGATGAGACAAGGCCGTTAGCATCAGCTCGTTCTACAGGCTCCAGCGACAGAAAAGCAGATACAACAGAATTTTGTGTCACACTGAAATATCTCACAATTACGCCCATGAATTTGGTAACACTAACGTCTGTAGATTCATCCAAAATAAGGCTATATTTTTGGCTGCCAATATCTTTGACAAGGTTTTCTCTGAAATGTGGTGCTAGAACCTGGTCGATAATCTGAGTGCACTTCGTCCTATGTATTTTTATGTCAGCACATTTTGAATCTGCGAACACATCTTTGCACAATTCTGACAGATGGTCTATTTGCGAAATTGCACTGTGTTCAATTTCTATTATATTTCTAGGCAAGCTTACCTTCGGCTTTTTGGGTACACCTGTTCACTTTTGGAGCTGGAGTAAAACATATTTGCTGATTTTTTTAAATCGTTTCACATTTTTGTTTATGTTTTTTTGTATCGGCGTGTTTCTTTAAATCATTTAATTTTGCGAATATTTCACTGTGACAAAACGAGCAAAAGGCTTTAGTGGGATCAGTCATAACAGGTTTTAACCACATTTTAGCCCTACAGTGGTCGCGTACCCAAAAGCGACTTGTTTGGTCGCGTGGTCTACATGGGTATACAATAATTATGACAAAAGAAAGTAGACAATACATTCAAAATACCTGTTTATTTGTTTTTAAATCTTAATATCTAAGTGTTTTCTATTAAAAATATTCAACAAAACATAATTACATAACTTCTATGCTCAAAAAATCAACTAAAACATAAAATGCCTCTTTTTTTAACAAAATTTCACAAAGTTTACATTAGATGAGATAAAAGAAAAACTACACACATCAAAAGTGTCTAGGGATCAACATATATTTTTGCAATAACTTTTCTCCTGATTGATATTAATTAAAATTTTCTTTAAGGATTCATCAAATAAAGTGTTTTCGTTTGTCACAGTAACGATAAACCAAGTCACCTTTGCATTAATAAAGAAATTTGCCATTTTCCTAATAAAGGGATTTTTGACATTTGAACCACTAACATTAAAGTTCGAAAAAAAGACTGAAATAACAGTTTTCTTTAAAATTTTATTGGGTAACTTAAACAATTAATAATCCGTGTTTCTACCGCGAACACTAACAACACAAGAACATCGGTTTGGCATACTCAAAATGAGTTCATCCAAATCACGCTGTGGAATGGCCGCCCATGTTCGTTGCAACAACAAAAAAAGGTCTTCTTGCGACTGGATACCCTCCATATTCGGCAGAGCTCTTCTCTGTAGCATATCCCATGCATGCTCAATCGGGTTCAAGTCTGGCGACTGAGCAGGCCAGAGCAGGACATTGATGTTAGCTGCGGCGAGAGTCTGTCTTACAACTCTTGCGGTGTGCGGTCGTGCATTATCATGCATTAACTGAAATAAGGGACCGATTTGCACTTGTAGAGGAACGATGACGTCAGATACAATCGTCTCAGCATAAATTTGAGCGTTGAGGTTGCCTCTGATCCAAATCAACTCAGTTCTTCCGCCGATCCAAATACCCGCCCATACCATGATGGTTCCACCACTATAAGGATGGACTTCCTGGCAGGATTTTAATCGCTGTTGGCGTCCAGGGGTTCTCCAGTGTCGTATACGTCTTGTATCCGGTCTCATACCAAAACGAGACTCATCAGAAAAGCACACGAAACGCCATTGTTCTTCTGCCCAATTTCTGTGTTCAAGAGCCCATTGATATCGAATCCTACGATTGTGCATTGCTATAGGTGGTACCCGTAGCGATCTTCGGGAATGAAGGTTCACTTCATGCAAGCGGTTTCTGACTGTTTGGTCGCTAATTAAGTTCCCTGAAGAGTGATGAAGCCTCATGGCTAACATCATGGCGGTTATTGTTGGAGCTCTTCGAGTTAAGATTTGAATGTATCGGTCTTGTCTCCGTGTGGTGCAGCGATACCGTCCTCCATGGCGCTCAGCCACGGTACCAGTGCTTCGGTAACGTGTCCAAAGTCGACTGATAACACTCTGACTTGTATTCAGAGCTAAAGCCACAGTACGTTGCCGGGAACCAGCTTCTATCATTCCCACGGCTCTGAGCATTTCTTCCCTGCTTAAATGACGTCGCCGCTCCATAATAACGTTGGTTTTAATCAGTAGTAGGGAAACAGTAGCACTAATAATGTCTTCAATGCGTTGTATGTTTTTATAGGGAAAATATTGACAGCTGATTTTCATCTTTTACTCGAATTTGATTAACAGTTCCTGTTTCAAATTATGAAATGCACCAAAAAGGATCCATATAAATTTATATAATCATAAATTTATTACAAAGCCACATCTCAATCTCAAGAAATCCGCATAAAAATGCTTGATCCCTAGACACTTTTGATGTGTGTATATATTATTATTGTAATCTAACTGCTATTTTGTGAACAAGACAAGCACACTGTCTTGGAATGGTCAGGACATATAAACTTTCTGCATGTGTTGCACATCTTTCGAGTGCTTCTATTGCGAGCTCTACCGCAGTCATGGCAACGACCAACGTAATTCCTCCGTATCGGTCCTGGTGTCGATGGCTGGTTTTCTTGTTGCGGAAGACCCAGAAAATCCTTTATTTTGAAAGACAGACTTCTTGGCAACGTTTTTTTGTCCAGTCTTTGCTGAGCCAGGGGTTTCATCCAAGCTAGAGCCAATTCAATGAGGAAATCACGGCGTCGAACAAATTCAAAGTTTTTATTTGCCGAATGTATGCATAGTGCGTTGAGGGCACTGAGGTTGATCAGGTCATAGAAGACTGTAACAGGCCATCTTCTTGAATTCCTGGAGACGTCATAAAGTGAGCACATTTTATCTACTAGATCCACACCATTTTTAGTGCGATTGTAGTATGATATTATTTCTGGTTTTTGTTTGTCACCTGTATCGGCATCGATTGCTGCGTCGTTGTGCATTGTTGACATCAAAATTACAACTTTGTTAGGTTTTGCCTTGTAAGACACCAATGTACATGGTGGGTGGAAACCAAATTTTGATGAATATATTGGATTTCATAGACGTGGTACTTCTCTTTTGTCCTTCCGTACAGTACCAACCATGGTGGTTCCATTTTCAAACATATGTTTAGCAACTTGCAGAGAAGAAAACCAATTGTCCATGGTTATGTTGATGTGTCTGCCAAGAACTGGACGTACCACTCTCATAACTACGTCGCATCGTTCATAACTCAAGCGGAACGGTCCTTCAGGTTGTTGGCCTGCGTATATTTCCAAGTTGAACGTGTACGGGTAGTGAACGTCGACTAGAGCAAAAACCTTCACACCATATTTTGCCGGTTTGCTTGGAATGTACTGTCTAAATGGACACCGTCCTCTGAAGGCTAAGAGTTGTTCATCCAAAGTCATTTCAGCGCTCGGGACGAAAAAGTTTTGGAAGTTTGTGAGAAACAAATCGAAAATTTCTCGGATCGGAGCAAGTTTATCAATTTTTGCACGATCCTCACGATCTCTTATATCATCGAATCGTAAAGCTCTAAGAAGGAACTTGAACCTTTGCTCAGACATAGTCAAATATATCGCGTCAACACCAGTGTGTTTTATATGCTCGAATATTTGATTTGTGCTCGAAGTCAAATATATCGCGTCAACACCAGTGTGTTTTACATGCTCGAATATTTGACTTGTGCTCGAAGGGCTAATTTTCAATATGCCAGCCATAAGTAAAATCCCAATAAAACCTCTTATCTCGATGCCATGTGTTGGTTTAGCATCCCTTTCTCTCACATATTTAGCCTTCATGTGATCAATTTTTATATTAGTGTATTTTATAATGAGATCAATTATATTATTATCTAAAAAAAAGTGACATACAATCTGCAGGGCTAGTTTTCTGACGTGCGATTCCTTTAGGACCAGGAGGCACAAAAACGATATTATGGCTCCTGGTTCTTCCCCTATTCAGAGGAGCTGTCTTTGTCCAGACAGTGTTATCTACACCAAGGTAAATATCACCACGCCTTCTGCTCTGAATTGGTTCACTTTCAGATGCCGAACTGTCAGATTCAACCTGACCTGATATGTCTTGTTCTGATTCAACCTCACCTGATATGTCTTGTTCCGATGCTGAGTCAGAAAACTGCTCCTCAAGATGATCCTCTTCATCATCTGAACTTGAGAAATCGTCATGAAGATCGTCACCCAGCCATGCCTCAATCTGAGCAACTTGTCTATCCATAACTTTCTTCTAAATAATAATTATTGTACAAATTACCTGCAAAAATAAACAAAAACATTAATATACATAATGCAATAAATAATAAATAAGCTGACTAACTTTACAATAAAATCTAAGTATAATTACTTGCATAAAATAAAAGCAACAACTACAGCAAAAATACTTACGTAATAGGTCGCGCGGCATACACTCGTAGACCGCGGACTTTGCGCTGCTCCTGTTTCACAACCACGCGCAACCAACGCTTGCGCCGCACTGCGCCGCACTGAGCGCGTGCGTCAACTATTCAACTTAAAGTACCCGAAGGATAAAATAAGTGGCGCTATCCGATATTTGGAAATTTGTAATTTTGTATGAGTGGATTACATATGTAGACCACGCGACTACTCTAGGGTTAAACTCGTCTTGTTGTTCCCATTCTGCTCTATACCTTTGAGCATAAGACTTCTTTTTTAAAGGAATTTCCATTTCCACAATTATTACGACAATTGAACAAAGACACTATTCACACTTTAATAAACAGGTTTGTTCTTAAACTTGATAAATTATATTTAAATACGATCTAGAATCCAGACAGCAGAGGGAAGTAAAAAATTGGCAGGCAGAAGTGTCATGTTCATGTCGGTCAACTGTCAATGACAACAAAAATCATAGACAAATGACATAATCTGTTGCATTGTTACGATTTATCCTAGATTGGCCAAGGCGAGGAAGATCCGGATTGAAATACGCTTCTGTCTTTCAAAAGTGAGACTTAGCTTAAATGCAGGACTAAACTTAAGCAATAAGTTAAGGTAAGATTGAAATACCGGCCCTTAAATGTAAAAGATTGTAACAAAATAAAGCGATTTACTCACCGCGTGCACGGAACCTGCCATAACGCCGCACACTTACACTATTTTGACATCTATCATGAACTGCCACTTGTCAAAATAAATGACAATCCGTTCGTCCGTAGACAGAGAATGCTATAGATAAATTGATATCTTTTTTCGCATTCACACAAGAAAAAGAGCAACTTACGCCGATGTTGTGTAAAGAAATGGGACAGAATGATGTGATTTCTGTTTCACGGCGCGTGCCACTTTTTTCAAGGTTAGCACAGTACTTTGCTAAACAAAGTTTGACAGTTAAATGATCTGCATTTCAGTCAGTTCTATCATTTCAGTCAGTTCATATCAGTTATCGTCTTCTTTTAAAATTCAGATTTTATGTGCAATAAGTTAAGTAATGTATGTTATTTTATGTTGTGAACAATATACACTTAATATTTCAGCCATTTAACCCTTTAACCGCCAAGATTTGCTACCTTTGGCTTACCTTCAGCGCCACGTCACTTTAGGTATAAGATGGAACAGTGTTCGGAGCACTTACTATCGATGCATACATTATTTATTAATAAAATAAAAGTCGGAAACATAATCAATGTTTTATTTACTTATTATTAATCTTACACATGTGCTTGTAGAGTGGCAATATCAGTACTCAGGAGATGGGCACGTTGTTCGTTCTTCTGTTGGTGAAGACTCTCCACGAGCATGTCTTATTAAACTTCTTGTCGATTTATCGAATTAAACATTAAATTAAACTTACCAAATCAACATCACTATCTGCAGAACTGTCGTCACTTGGTAATTCATTATTGGATTGCAAAATATTTAATTATTCTTCGTCTTCCAGCAATTTTTTTGCAGTTATTAGAGTTTAACCTAAAGGTAGCATTCGGTTCTTCGGCGACCGCGACGAGCGACTGCGACCAGCGACTACGCGACCATGGTCGCCTGTCGCAAGGCGACCCCTAGCTTTCGGATGTCAGCGACCGCGACATCGCCAGTCTTCCCGCAGTTTTTATGTGTGACGGTTGTGTTCTATTGTAGTACGATATGTCGGACAATTTCTCCGGAGCGAAAAAAGTTATTCAACAGCTATTGGAGGATGAGGAAGATGATGATAATCTTATCATGTTATTATCTATGCCTTCGGAAAAAAGGATGAAGATCGACTCAATTTTCACATCGCGAGAAGAAGAGGGTTGCTTTCAAATACCTACTCATAAAACGACATTTAATTTATAAAGAAGAAAAGTTCCGAAAATATTGTAGGTTAAATCATAAACAGTTTGATTTTGTACTCAGTTTAATAAATGAAGACATCAAACCAAGAAGAAATGGCACATCGGTAATTACAAGCGCTGAAAAACTTTTTCTCACATTAAGGTAAAAAAATAATTGTCTTCCAACCCTTCATGGGTAAGTTTTAATTCAGTTGGTTGGGCGGGTGGGGAGGCAACACTTATAGGAGAATGTGGGGACTGGTTTGATGAGGAATTATTTGAAATTGGATAGCTTTGATTGAAATGTGGACTAAAGGAAATGTTGCTACTATCTGAACTTTGATCAAGACTTCTCAATTCAAACCCTGCCAGTATATTAAAAAGTTTTGTTTTAGCCTCCACTCTTAAACCTGGTGGTAATTTTTTTTAAACTGACCCCATATGTGAGCAAAATGAATCAATTCCGTCTATATCAGCGACTACCTCCTGTGCTCTCAGGGTTTTCATTTCCGCTTGTCTTTGTTCGTCTGTTTCCAATATTCTAGTAATGATGTATGAATATTATTCTCCGATTTACGTTTTCTATATGTTTTTCCTACTTTTTTGTTCCAGCTGTCCCTACTCCTGCTCCATTTGTCCCTTTATTGCTTATTTCTCCTCCTCCACTTCTCTCTTTACCACTCCTCAGTTCACTTGTACCAGCCGTGTCTATTGTTGCTTCACTTGTCCCTTCATTACTCGTTCCCGCTCCACTTCTCTCTTCACTACTATTTCTCAACTGACTTGTCCCTGCTGTGCTTGTCTCTTCATTGGTTTCATCTTCAATATTCTTATCTTGAACAGTTGAAATACTTGGTCTTTCTGTAGGAATATTATCAAGAAATCGAATCCTCTTAAACAGCATCCATTTTGTTGTTTTAGAAGATGCTGATGACCCAGTAGGCAATTTATTCTTACGTTTGCATCTATTATAGGAGTCCCTTATGTATTTCCACCGTTTCTTGCATTCATTACCTGTAATAAGCATATTTTGTTTCAGATTTATAGCTACTGGAGAATCATATGCATTTTTAGAGTAGACTTATCGTATATCAGCAAGTTATATAAGCAGAATAGTCAAAGATGTGCTTAAAAGCCTGCGAAAGAATTTAGTGCCAATCTTATTGCCAGTACCTACAGAAAATCAGCTAAAGCACGTAACGAGTGACTTTTGGAATCGATGGAATTTTCCCAATTGTTTTGGAGCCATTGACGGCAAACATGTGCGTATTAAAGCTCCAAATAACAGTGGTTCACTGTTTTTTAACTACAAGGAATATTATTCGCTTGTGCTTCTGGCGGTTGTAGACGCCAAATACAAATTTACTGCTGTTGACGTAGGTTCTTATGGTAAAGAAGGAGATAGTGGTATTTTTCAAAAGTCGTGCATAGGGAAAAAAGTTGCTCGTAATCAATTTAATGCTCCAAAGCCTACAAATTTACCAGGAACAGATATTGTGCTTCCTCACTTTTTAGTTGGTGACGAAGCATTTGCTCTTGACACATATATGATGAAGCCATACTGTAGAAACGACGTAATATAGTTCGATATGTCTCATAGCAAACCTTCACACTTTCGTCATCCTTTTGTAACTCCATAAACATGCTGTGCATTTTTTTAATGTTCAGCTCCTCTGATAAATATGTTCGGGATGAATTATGAAGACTGTAGTGGCTTGTACGACCTGAGAATACAAATCTTTATTATTTAAAAGACCTAAAATATGTTTTATATGTATTTGAGTTAAATTAAATTAATAATAATATTATATTTTTACCTTTAAATGAATTTATGTGTTGTCTTATTAGGCTAGTTACTGCAGTATTCAATTTAGGCTGATGTCCATGTTTCCCCCTTTTATCTGCAGGTGCACATCCAAAGGCCTTGAGACTAGACACCAAGTAATCGACCTTCTTTTTTGTTATTCCGTGAATCGCCATAAAAGCTGACTTGCATACTTGTACTTCTTGAACTGATGATTCAATCGTAGCACGAATTCTGTATTTATACACAGCATCATAGTGCACTGCGGTTGGGTTTTTTGAGCATCTATTTATAGGCAAGACTGAGATCAATCCACATAAGTACGTGTTTTGCATATCATGAGATGGTAGCATATTGAAGTTCTGCAAAACTTCACGTCTTGACTGAGGTGGAATTCTCTCAAAACACTTCTGTTTGCAAGAACAGAAGCCGGTCCTTCCTCATGACACAGAGACAGTCGTATCTTTTTCATAACTTCATTAATTCTCCCGTAACGCTTTCTTTTCTTAGTTCTTGGGTGACAATTTAACTGGTTTTCTTCATCGCTTTCGCAGTAATCGCGGTCCATTTTATATTCAGGGTTGCCAACTCAATGCCACGGTTGGGTGCTAAGTAACATCTCGAATAGTGCTAAATTACTAGAAAGTTTCAAAAATAGTGCCAAATATATGAATTTAATAAAAAAGAACACATAACAGAATATGTTTTAATTTTCGAATTATTGTTAAGTTTGTTGTATCTAAAAGTTATATTAAAAAACAAAAACAAACAAAGATATAGTTAAATTGGAAAATGTGACCATTAAATTTTACAAATTAAAAAACTTACAAATTGGAAATACTAAATTAAAATTATCTTTAAATCCAATCATCCTCACTACTTGTATCGTCTGTCTCTGCTGTGGTTCCGTGTACAGCTGTTGAGGTGGATGCCTGTGGCTCATTTACACTTATAGCGGATTTTTGCAATTTAAATGTGTACATATCTTTCTTGCCTTTTTTTAAAGGATATCTTGAGGTATATATGTCATATGTATAACAAGTTTTATTCAAATGTTTGAGTCCAGTTCTTATACGAATAATTGAATTTAAAGATTCCAAGTTGATTTTATTCCTTAGTTTATTTTTAACGATATTCATTACACTGAACACCCTCTCAACGTCGGCATTTGAATGTGGTAATATTAGCACTGTAAAAGCCAAGGAAACTAGCTCGCTATAATAATTTTCATTATTGACGTCCTTAAAATCTGATACTTCAACCCAAAATTTTACTGTATCAGTCACATTTTCCCAATTGTTGCTAGTTAGGCTTTTCGATTGGGCAACAATTTTATCAATCGTTTCTGGATTCTGTACAAAGTGTTCTGCTAACTTCACAACTTCGACGAGCCCTTTGTTTGGTTTTAAAGCGTTAGTGACGCTCATGACATTCATATCTTTCAGGAGAGTCACATTTTCAGGAATCCGCTGTTGCAATTGTTTTATTAGTTTTACCGTAAAATTTATGCAACGTTTGTCGCGACGTGTGGTTCGCGAAGTAGACAGGTAACAGAGTCAAATTAATATTGTTAAAGCGAAACGTGTAACAAACTAGTCGTTTAAGACAGCTTGAGGTAATCTGCTGACAACACCGAACCCATAGAGGGATCACCGCAGATAAAGAGTATTTATAGTTTATGGTTATGACGTTTAAGCAGTCTGTGGCGTTTGCCGGTACTTTTGGACTACCTACACCAAATATGAAGTATTTAATTCAATAAGTATTTACTATTTAGTGCAAAGTAAAGTGAAAGTGGTAGCGCTAAGACAATAGCGTAGAGGTTCCCCACCTAAATGCCTAGATTCTAAATTTCCTATCTTTCTAAAGGTTTCTGATACTCTTGGAAGTCGGTTACATTAGGAGGTTAATTGGCAGACTTGGGCTGTGCGATTCCTCCTCAATACCCAAGCGTATTGTTGTAAAGTGTTGTATGTACTAAGAGGGTGGTACATACAACAGAGTTAAATATGAGAAGGATCTGTGATAGAAACGGGTCTGGCAAGAGGTTAAAGGCAAGCTTGGCCGCGGTTTCCTCGTATATTATGAGAAATAATCTGTGATAGAAACGGATCAGGCAAGAGGTCGATTTAGCAGACTTTGCTGCGGTCTCCTCTTTATACCCAACATACTACGATGACTAGGATCTCGTAGATCATGTAACTGAATTAATCCTAGCAAGATATGTACGTGTATAACATCTCTGTGCTATGGACTCATACCTAAGACACCAGAAATGTTTATGTATGTATATCACAATCACAATGTATAGAATGGTGGGAATCAATTTAATTTTAACCACAGATGGCGAGCTGAATCGTGATGCGAGCTAGTAAGAACTAAAGCTGATTAATGCGAAGCAAACCTCCCAACATATTGAAGATTCTTCTCGGAACAAGCCCCAGGTACAAATAATCCCACAAACATAAATCTATCCACTAAACCCCTAAAACAAATTCTCGCCGCCGCGTCGCTGCGTTGCGCCGCGCCGCCGCCGCACAGTGGAACGAATGTATGGGAGCGGTTGGACGTAGACATGTCCGAAAAAAAAGAGTAAAATTATGCCAAACTAATGATGCCATCTTATTCGATTACTTAATGCCTTCATAACTTGTGGTGATGAATTTCTTCATAACTCCCATATTTCGGGAGTAATTTGAGAAAATGTGAAATTTTACTATGAAAATGAGTGTATCGAGCTCTCTCCCTCCTGATTCCGGGCTTGTTTCAAGTAGCGGTCTCTAATATCATAATGCTAATACTAAGAGCTATATTTAATACTAAGACACATAGTGCGCCAAATGTGCACTTTCTGGGATAAAGAGTGATGTTTATTTTATAACACAATTTTTTAATTTTTTGTTTATTTTGTTGATTAAAACCGTTTTTCTAAAGGTTTACCTTATTACAATAACATTTCTGATCAGCCAATTAGAGAAGATATAAGCTAATTAGGATATATAATTAGGGACTTAAGGTTTACATATAAAACTGATGCACTAATGATTACTGATAAGAACATTGCTATTATTTAATTACTAAATGGCTCTTAATACACTAATTTAGCATGCATCATTTACTAATTATCACAATAACTAATTACCTTGCAATATTTAACAAAGGATACCTGGGATACCTGGATTTTATATAAATAGGTCACTATTAGTAACTTTAAAATCAGTGTTGATTTACACCTCGTTGTATCCAAGCTAATCTCGCAATGTATTTTCCAAATTTTAATACAAATCTTGATATTCACGTTGCTTTATGCGCACGCGCACATAAAGATTTACGCGACTTTAACTATTTGTTCAGTGTTTTAAAAGATAACAGTTGTGTTCAGTTATGTGAAAGTGCTGAAACAAGTTTAAAAGACTGGTGTCGTCGATTTTGCTACCGCATTTATGCAAAATGGACACAGTCTGGAAGAAGCACAGATAAGTTTCGGAAGAAACATGAGATTTGGCTACAGGCTGCAATTCAATGGCCGGAATTACAGAATGAAAATATGGAACCTTCTACAGAAAATATAAGTGACGTCATCGAGCCCATAATTTCTCCTGCTAAATCTGATGCTTCAACTTGTACACATCCTAGTCCTCGTAAATCTTTTGAGGACCTTAGTAACCGGCAAAAAAGAAGACGCACCACTGAAGATAGTCTTTCATGCAGCAGTAGCAGCGCTGAAATTATGTTTTCGGCCGAAAGGGCGCTTCAAAAGGCAGGACAAAGCGATACAGCTTATGTTATGAAATACTTGACGGAGAATCCAGAAGAGGCCTCAAAAATCAAAGCCTTCATTGAAGGTAAATCAATTCAGGTACGGGAAATATCCCCTTTGAAGGCATTGGCTCTTTATGTATCGATGAACTTATCGAAATGGCGCTATAACACTCTTCGGGATTTCAACACTCAAGAAGGAGCTCTTCAATACCCGAGTTACTACATGTTGGTTAAAGAAAAAATTAAGTGCTATCCGGCCAAAGAAGATCTCACAGTTACAGAGAGCTCTGCAAAAATCAAATTACAAGCCTTGATGGATTTAACCTCAAGAAGACTTATTAGGTCGTTAGAAACCCCTGTTGATCCCAATCAACAGCTCGTATTGACCAGCAAATGGGGTTTTGACGGATCATCTAGCCAAAGCATTTATCATCAAAGGACGAGTGAAGATGAGCAAATCGATCTTGCTAGTAATTTTATGATTAGTCTTGTACCACTGCGGCTCGTCTCAAAAGGTGTAACAATTTGGGAAAACGAGCGACCATCTTCCACTTCATTTTGCCGGCCAATATTGTTTAAGTTTATAAAGGAAACCAAAGAAAATGTGCAGAGAGAGATGGCTGAAATCGAAGCAGAGATTGAAGCCTTAACTCCATCCACCATCACTGATGGAATTAGTGTCAAACACCAACTGCTGTTGACAATGATTGATGGTAAAATTCATTCCATTATATCCAATACAGCAGCTTCAGTGTGTGACATATGCAAGGCTTGTCCTAAAGAAATGAATAATTTAGAGTTAATCAAAGATAAACACGCAAACGAGGACATGTATAAATATAGCTTAAGCACCCTTCACGCTTGGATTCGCTCAATGGAATGCTTATTACACATTTCCTACAAATTAGACATAAAATCATGGCAAGTAAGGGGTGATATAGCAAAAAGGCAAGTTGATGACAGGAAGAAAAGAGTTCAAGAGGCTGTAAGAAGAGAAACGGGCTTACTTCTCGATGTTGTGAAACAAGGCAGTGGATCCACCAACAATGGCAACTCGGCAAGGAGATTTTTTGAAAACTACACTAAATCTGCTGAACTGACCGGAATAGATGCTATGCTTTTAAGAAAAATCTGTGTGATCTTGCAGTGTATTTCATCAGGAGAGAAGATCAACGTAACTAAATTCCGAGAGTTCTGCTTTGATACTGCTAAGCTTTACGTGGAGTTATACCCATGGTATTATATGCCTTCTTCACTTCATAAAATTTTAATGCATGGGCCAGACATAGTTCAGAACATGTCAATTGTGCCCATTGGTTTTCTATCCGAAGAGGCATCTGAGGCTAGAAATAAAGATTTTAGAAAATATAGAGAGGGGCATTCTCGAAAGCATAGCAGTATCTCATGCAATGAAGATATTATGCACAATCTTTTACTGTCTTCTGATCCACTTGTTACAAGTATCCGTCCAAAAGGAAATAAGTTTGTAAAAAAATCTTCTTTTAAGGAATTTTATGAGCTTACGGATTCTGAGAAAAGTGATATCGAATTTGTTAACATAAATGATTTAGCGGACATCGATTCTGAATTTGAATTAATTGATGATGATGATGATGACGAAGATAATTAAATGATGTTATTGTTTTAAAATGTGTAACTTAGTAAATTAGAGCTTACGTCTTAATTATTTATTGTACTTTTAATGAAACTAGGTAATTTATTATCAACTTACTTAAAAGTCATACTCTCATCAGTTCTTGTGAATATTTTTGTTAATATATATTTCTGTATATATATAATATATTTATAGACCTCTTAATAAGTCTGTCTGCGGTTTAAAGTAAATACAAATGGGGAAAAAACGTTTTTTTTTTTAAATTTTCATTTCCTTTTATCCCAGAAAGTGCACATTTGGCGCACTATGTGTCTTAGTATTAAATATAGCTCTTAGTAATAGCATTACGATATTAGAGACCGCTACTTGAAACAAGCCCGGAATCAGGAGGGAGAGAGCTCAATACACTCATTTTCATAGTAAAATTTCACATTTTCTCAAATTACTCCCGAAATATGGGAGTTATGAAGAAATTCATCACCACAATTTATGAAGGCATTAAGTAATCGAATAAGATGGCATCATTAGTTTGTCATAATTTTACTCTTATTTTTCGGACATGTCTACGTCCAACCGCTTCCATACATTCGTTCCACTGTGCGCCGTCTGGGAACGGGACGGCGAGCCTGGCCAGCTCGTTCGTCCCAGGTTCCGCGGATGGCGCGGCGCGGCGGGGCGACGCGGCGACATGGTGGAGATGCTGGGATCCGAGAGGAAAAATCAATATCAAATTATATAAACCAGTTTAAACTGGTTATAATAAAATTCTGTGTTCTTACTGGTGCTGCCATCTGCGAAAGCTCTGTGTAAAACTTTTTGTATCAAAAGTTGATGAAAATATGCTAAAATGTTGAATAGGTTTGATACACGTCTCGCTAATATTGACTCTGATAATATTGAATATTTCTCAATGTAATTATCTTAAGATTAACTATCAAAGGTAAATAAGTAAGTGTCGCTGGACATCTGAGTTGATGGATCGATGCGCTAAATAACCTAGATGGCGTTACTTGTTGTTGAAATGAAACACAAGTTTTAAGTTTATTTCTTTGTTTTGTGAAATAAACTATGTGATGTTGCATATTTATTCGTTTTATGATTTATCTAAGGGATTCGATCATTTGTATTCATTAACTTGCAAAGATACGACTCCACAAGTCTCAATACGGATTTATTGTAAAGCGGAAGTTGAAAACGATTTGTCAAAGTTTGCAGCACAAACCGGAAGCGGAGCAAATTTGACAGAGACAATAAATTCTCGTCGCCATGTTTGAGCGAAACTTTTCATACCTGCGTTTTCAAAGTTTTATCTTGTCAGTATTTGTGAGAACGAAATATCCACGACTTATTGATTTACTCCACGTCGGGAATAAAATAAGCGTGCTTGAACGAACAAAAAGGACCGCAATTGTTAGTCATTGGAGGTAATTGTCACCGAGAAAGGGAGATTAAATTAAACTGCCTGCAGCTAAAGAAATCATTAATAAGGTCAAGTTACAACTGAAGACAACATCGGAAGTGAGTAATAGTTTATAATCTTATATCTTGATATTGGATGAGTATCCTTATCTGTTTGGCTACCTTATTCACATTATATAAATGCTTGAGTAGACATCTCTTGCATGGCATTTGGTCCCAAACTGACTAAGCTGGTACTAAGGACTTCGGTAGACAATACATACTGTGATAAGTACTTCAGGTGCACATGACAAACACGAACATTTGCATAGAATGGGGCTCCGGGCTCGATTCCACATACCAATTCTGCGAGCAGAGGCACTACTGACTAGGCAGCAGTGTCATCAATATATACAAATAAATGATTTAAGAGAGATTATAAGGTTTTGTACTCTGTAAGTACATAGTATTGTCTGTCAGTTGAAGGCTCACTGTATAAGAAGAGTGATGTTTCCTTACCGTGCCCATTATCTATTCTATGCTTGATTATGTGCACTTGGTGATTGAGTATTTATGTTATGAGCGTTCTAAGGTATTAAGTGGTATTTACTTACCTGTACTGGGTGACCCAAAACACCTAAATAAATCTGAAAGGAGATGATTATTTCCATGATGGTAAATAAGTTTTCCTGAAAGGGAAGTTGAATTTTTTAAATTCTGTTTTCGAGAAAGTGATGAAAATTTTTAAATACCTACCCTGTATGTATGATGTGTGACTGCAATTATATTATTGGTTTTTGCAATCAAATGAGCTATCAGAAAATTTCAGTAAATAATACAAATATCAATTTGTTATTCCTTATTTTTAAAAACAGGTGGTTTCAATTAAAACATATTACATTATGATTAAATTTGTATAACAAATCAAAGCTGTACTTAGATAGTGTAATATTATATTACAGGATGTAAATATGGAAGAAACAATGCTCCTTATTCTTCATGGCCTGTGTGATAAAATAAAAACTCTGTCCGAATGTGCCCAAAATACAACCAGCAAACTCGCTACTGAACCAAATGACTTAACCTTACATGAAGGAAGAGTGGTATCCTCTAAACTTCATACCTGTCTCCAACGATTGGAGAGGGAACTAAACAATTATTTTCGACTTGTTAGCAAACCGCAAGTGGACGAGATCTCTGTCATCTCTGCAATACAGCTGGAAGCTGAAGAAAACTGCTGCGAACTTAAAGTGAAAATTGAAGAATGTGAAAATTCAACGATAAATAGCAAAAAGAACGAAGAACGTTTCTTATCAGGAAAACTACCAAAATTGGAGTTACCACAGTTTGAAGGTAACATTCTTGAATGGCACCAATTTTGGGACCAATTTAGTTCAAATATTCACAATCGAAATTTGGCAGATGTTGACAAGTTATTATATCTAAAGAATTCTCTAAAGGGAGAAGCCAAGGGAGTGATAGACGGGTTAGATATTACAAATAAAAACTATTCCATAGCCATACAATCTTTGAAAGATAGGTATGGGAAACAAACTCAAGTGGTTGATGCACACTATTCCTCACTCTACAGAATAAAACCAGCAGACAAAACTGTATCAGATTGTCGAAGAGTTTTAACTGAAATTGAAAAACATTTGAGAGTTTTGAATTCAATGGGTGAAAATATTAACCATAACCACTTGAGGTTTATGGTAATGGAGAAATTTCCAGAAGATATAATATATGAAATGAAATTGAAAATAAAGCAAGAATCAATTGAAGAAATAAGGAAATATTTGGAAATTATCATTTCAGCACGTGAAGATGCAAATAGATTGACGCAAGAGAAAAATCTAAATGAGAAAGAATATTACACTGTAAAGACACTTCACTCTACTGGGAAAGGTGATCATACAAATCAGAAGAGAAAGGAGGATCAAAGGAGCCAACAGAAAATTAACTATGAAAACAAACAGGAAAAGGCTCGATACCATCCAAAACAGAATAAGAGAAATGCTTCCCAGAGGAACAACGGGTACAAGCGAAATTATGCAAGTTATCCTGTAAAGGAGGGACCACCTAGGAAGAAGTCTTAACTTCATTGTATCTTCTGTAAAGAGTCACACTACAACGACAAATGTACTAAATTCAAGGAAATAAAGGAAAGAAAATCCCTATTAAAAAATAGATGCTACAGTTGTCTTAGAATAGGACATTCTCGTGTAGAATGTAGAAATAAAAAAGAATGCTTTCATTGTAATAAATTAGGTCATAATCGTGCTTTATGTCCTGTTAAATTTTCAAGTGTAAAACAGGATAAGTTAACAACAACCAATGTCATGTACACAAGAGATAAGGGACTCACCGTTCTACAAACAGCAGTAGTTACTGCCAGTAAAGTAGGAGATTTTTCTAAGGAGCTTCCATGCAGAGTTCTATTAGACTCTGGAAGCCAAAGAACATACATCACACAGAAATCTGCAAGAGAACTTAATCTAAAATTTGAGGAAGAAAGTACACTAACTGTATTTACATTTGGATCAAAGACTCCTCAAGAAATAGACAGTCCTGTGGTTGAGGTGCAGTTGAGGACAAGAGCCGATAAGACAATCACTCTATTTGCTAATGTGGTACCAGTGATATCACATAGTGTCCCATATCCTTATCAGGACCTCAGCCACTGGAAGGATAAATCAGAACTAGCTGACGATGGTTCTCTACAAGACCAAGTGGATATTCTGATTGGTAATGATTATTACTTTTCACTCATCTCAGAACATAAAATTAAACTAAAGGAGAACTTGTATATGGTACAGTCTGACCTCGGATGAATACTAAGCGGTAAAATGGATTCCAGTCCTATACAGGAACTATCAGTGGTGACATACTTCCAGTCTAATGTGGACATGTTATTCAACGAACCTGACCTGCCACTGATTGAGACTAACATGAAGAGCCTATGGGAACTTGAATCCATTGGCATAACCGATTCTCCGAGGGAAAATCGAGAAGATGAGGCTGTAAAGAGGTTCAATGAAACTACTGAATATATAGACAACAGGTACTCCGTATCCTGGCCCTGGATTGAGTACCCTCCTGCTCTGAATATGAATTTTGGATTGGCTTATGGTCGTCTCGTCAACTTATTGAAGCGGCTAGATACCTCTACATTATTGGCATTCACAGTATATTTTTTGCCCAAAATTTCGGACATGGCTTTTTTATTATCTTATATCTTAGGACTTGCAATTATAAATGCGAGACGAGAACACCCGATTGCCTATTTGTCATGAAAGACAGAAAATTAGTACTTGAAAAAAATTTCTATGGTTTCCAGAAAAACCATAGAAACAATTGTAGCTCAAAAGTTTTATATCTTTTTAAGACTTTACTTATGGTATTGAACAGTGATTTAAAGACTTTACGATAGTAAAAAAAATTAGGCTTTATTTGTTCAAGATAACAGAGTTATAGCTGATTTTGTAAATTTTTTATTTCTTTTTTTTACCGCCATATTATTACGTATTAGGATTTGAAACTAGGACTGAAATGTTCTTTTTATTTACACTTATGACCTTACAAACAAAGGAATCCTAATATAGCAGGATATGGGAATTATTGTAATTCAAACTTTTTTGATTAGGGTTATCACCTCGTAAATTTATTAAACTTGAACTTTTAAAATATTTGAAGTTATTTTTTAATGTTAGTAAGATTATACAAGAAGACATTTTTATCACATTCTAATTGTATTTTGAGTGTTAGGTGACATTCGAAAATTCTATTTTTAAATAAAAATAGTAGGAAAACTTCCCAAAAAAAAAAAAAACGGTGAATTCCGTAATTTCAATTTGGATCGTCTCCTAGCTAAACGTAGATTTTGATTAGGGGGTGGGGCGCTAGGCAGCGTGGCGCGCGCGCAAATTTTTTTCCCTTTTTAGTCAACGTCACGTGTCTGCACGTGACGGGTGTGTTTTTCCTAGTTCCGTCCCAGGCTCCCGTGAGCCGCGCCACCCGCCGCCAGCCAGCACGCCAATTTATTAAAACGCGAGTATTGTAAAATGGTGCGAAGTTAAGTTCATGGAGGATTGGAAGTCTTCCCTTGGCCGCTGCAGTCACTCAAACTCACCACCATTTACGTAAGTTGAATTTATATAAATGGTTTCAAATACAGTGTAAACTCTTTATAACGAAACTCAAGGGACAGTATTTTTGTCGTTATAGAGAGTTATCGTTATATGGAGTGAACAAAAAAACAACCAAATTAACAAGAATTTTTATTATGTATGTCTTAGATAATAAATGCTTATAAATTATTGTTTACACATATAGTCTGATAACTTTGTCTGACGTTTTTTGCTATGCCATGTTAACAGTTTCACAGTAAGGTTTACGACTGATAATACGATAGGTACCCAGTATGCTTGGTCAAAGACCATCACTTCCGAGAAAACAATGCGTCATACTGCACGTGTTCAAGGCAATTAAGGATAACAAAAGCTAGACCGACCTCGGATGTTTCGGAGCTTCAAAGTCTTTTGTTACCTGATAACATAACATAAACAATAATACCGATAATGAATATTTACTGTCTAAAAATATGAACACATTTCTTCGTAATAGAGAATGGCGTATCGCTATAAAGAGTTTTTCAATATGTGGGTTTTAACGCAAACCAACCAAGTTGGGCTCACTTCAACGTTACAGGGAGTTTATTGTTATAAAGGATAACGTTATAAAGAGTTTACACGTTAATTCCCATTTCTTAAGTACGCCGTAATGTACAAAGACATCCAGATAAAATTTAAATAACGGTAATTGAACCCACCAAACATTCTAGATTAATTTAAAAAACGGAAATGAAGACATAAAGCTGTCTTAAATCAACATCTATCGAAATCTTTTACAATTTCTAGTAATGAAAAATAGTTAATTGTCTGTTTTTCGGGCATCTACGCAAAGATATTAGGAAAAAGTCAATTCACTTTATTCCCCATTTATATAGCGCCTTGTATAATCACAGTATGATATGCATTTTGCAAATTGGCGGAGACTTTGAAAGTATGAAGGTAAAATTTGCAATTTAATTTGCCAATTCGGCGCGGTGACCTATTTTATCGGTTTGTGTTTGTGCATGTGTGTGTGAGTATGTACACAGCACGCTACGCACTGTGTCCATAAGAATTGTCTTTTTTTGGATAAGTTCGTGATGTCTTATCTCAATTGTTTAGTATTAAGACGTGATACTAAAGAAAAATCAGGAATTTTATTGCTTTTCTTAAAAAATATAATTTTTAAATTTGAAAGGTGATGAAAATGTTTGCCTGTTTTATGAACTGCGTTGAAGAACTAATATGAAAAAATAACTTCAATGTATTTATGCTAATATTCTTTTGTTTTTAAATGTTTAGTTTAAAATCCAATGAAAGGTAATATGTGGTGCAGGGAAGGGGTCCGCCCTCGTTAGGCCACGGCTAAAACCTTGCACCGACACATATTTCCTGGAGGAACGGGGGTGAGGCACCATGGAGCCGTCACAGACCCATGGCGCCACTTTGCCTCAACAGGACCTGACCCGCCCTGTTAAGGGATGTCTGTCCGGGCTCCGACCGGCTGACTTACTGCAAGGAGAGCATGAGGGCGCCAACCCTCATGTTGGTTCACGAGTGGCAGTTGATGAAGCTGTGGATAACGCCACAGCCGGTACTCTTCATTCTCCGGGAGTATTCGCAAGTACGCAAGGAGACGTAATTAGCAGACTCGATGTATATAAAATGTTAATCGCCAAATCAAAAGAAATGGGATCTAAAATTCGACCTACTGACTTGCCTTTAGAAGATAGATCAGAGCTTATCTTGACTATTTTAGGATTTAACAAAACTGAACTCAATGATGAGAAAGCATTTAAAGAGGCAATAGCTAGATTCACGTATAAATGTGAAATGCTTTACAAAAATTGTAAATATAATTTTAAATTTTTTGCAAAGAAAAACAACAAATGGCTTAAAGAATCACTAAAAATGACTTAAATAAATTTTTCTTTAGAGCATTACAAGACGCGTCACTTTCAGAGTCTGTTATGATTACTGATTCTGAATCAGAATCTAACATATTGAGTCAATCCCCTGACAGACATGAACTTGTACCTCATCATCAGCCACTAATTTCAGATTCCAATACTGACCCAAATTTTATTGTACAAGATTTACCCACAGTAATTGAAGAAAATACTTTTAATATTGCAATATCCCCCACAATCGATACTATTGCTTCGACTTCTTCTTGTCTGGTCTATGAGTCACTTAGTGACAGACAAAAACGAAGGGTGTGCAAAGAACTTCAATATTCTTTAGAAAGTGAACCTCCTACAAAAGTTATTAAAGCTGTTTCGAGTGCATTAGAAGCAAAAGGACAAAAATTAAAAACCAATGCGTCAAAGGATTTGCAATACGTTATTAATACTTGTCTTGAAAGTCCAACACGACCGACTAAAATAGCAACTAAACTTCGCGAAGACCCTCGTCCTTATTCCCCAGATGAAGCTTTAGCAGTATTTATAGATAGAAAATTTACTGTCGAGACATACAACTTTTTGCAACAAGATTTAAAATCAAGAGGATTTCCAGCATTTCCTCCATATAATAAAGTGTTCGATGCAAAACAAAAATGTTATCCGGATAGTGCGATTCAAGTAACAGAAAGAGAAGCCTTTGTTCCATTTGTTAGTTTACTTTCTCACACTCTTCAAAGATTAATAAACTCCTGCGACGAAATTATATCAGCATATTGTGAACAAAAAGGTCTAGATACGGTAGATTGTATTTTTGAGGGGAGTTGGGGGTTTGATGGTAGTTCGGGTCAATCATTTTATAAACAGAATTTTTCTGATAATCAAGAGCCTGAAAACACTTTATTTGCCACTACATTCATCCCATTACGGATAAAAACAAAAAAAGACTTTGTACTTTGGTTAAACCCAACTCCACAATCATACAGATTTTGCCGTCCGATTCATATTCAATATCGGAAAGAGACAAAAGATTTAATACTAAATGAACAGAAATTGATAGAAAACCAAATTAGGGATTTGACTACTTTAGAAGCAACTTCATCTAACAATAAGAAAATAAGGGCAAAACCACAACTTTATTTGACATGCATAGATGGCAAAGTACTAAATATAATAACAGAAACCTCTTCTCAACTTAAATGTCCATTTTGCAAAGCAACTTCAACGCAATTCAACAAATTAGACATAATTTATTCTCAGCCAATTGATATATCGGTTTTCAAATACGGAATAAGTCCCTTGCATACATGGATTCGCGTGTTAGAGTTCTTACTTCATTTGGGCTACAAGCTTCCTGTAAAGAAATGGAGGGTAGGTATTATATTATGTTATTTTAAATAAAACAAGCTACTCTTAAACCGACATCTTTTTATTGTGTATGTTGGGCGGGGCCCGCACAGATCACACATCACCACAGATACAATATAAAACCATTACATCTCCTTTTCCTTAAATAAAATTAACATCTTGTAACTAACAGCACTTACATATCAGTTAGGTACTCTGATAGATAGGCCGGTTTTCGGACACTTCTACCGGTCCTTGTTCTATACGAAGGTAATGGGTTGGAAACATCAGTATCACCATTACTTGACAATGACGCATCCACATTACTCGTCACTTCGCCTGAACCAGCCAAATTACAATGCAAAGCCTCCTCTGCTAACTCTCTTCCTTCCTCATTACCCCTTCCATCACTGTACCCAATTGGTTCAATTGGTGAGCTGTCCGTTGTTACGTATGTTCTACCGTTTTGAGGAGTTTGAGGAATGACCACACCAGATTCATTTTTTATTAAATATCGCCTATTTCTCTGTATAACATTACCCTTTTCAGTTATGACCTTGTATGAGTTAGGTCTTTTATCTTTACATACCACTTGACCATATGCACTAGGTTTCCTATTAGAATTTTCTTTAATGATAACATTTTGACCCTCTACAAGCTCTGGTAGTTCTTTAGTGTTCCTATCATAATAATATTTTTGCTTTTGTGCGTTATGGTACAACTTACTTTGAATGTCTATATTTTCTTTGTTATTTTCCATTATAGGTAATAATCCCCTAATTTGTCTGCCCATTAGTAATTCTGATGGGGTTTTGAGGTTCATATCTTGCGATATTGGTGTATTTCTGAATTCTAACAATGCTAGATATTTGTCTTTATGTTCATAATCAGCTTTTCTAAATATATTCTTTACTGTTTGTATGAAGCGCTCTGCAAGGCCATTTGACTGAGGATACAGGGGACTACTTGTTCTATGTTCAAAATTCCAATCACTAGCAAAATCTTTAAATTTATAACATGAAAAATTTGTTCCGTTGTCCGACATTAACACATCTGGTATACCAAATCTACTGAAAATACTTTTTAACATGTTAATAGTACACTCTGCTGACAAATTTTCTAATTTACCTATTTCTACATATTTACTAAAATAGTCCACTACAATAAGATAGTTCTCATTATCATAACAAAATACATCACAACCTAACATTGACCATGGGTTTTCTGGCATCTCCCGTATTGTCATTGGTTCTTTACAATTACTTTTTCTAAATCTGTTACAGGTATTACAAGCAGCTACTTTATTTTCTATATCTACAGACATTCGTGGCCAAAATAGGCATTTTCGGGCTCTGGACTTACATTTTTCAATGCCTAAATGATTATAATGAATTTTGTCAAGCATTTCTAGCCTTAATGATACTGGGACAACAAGACAATTATTTTTGTACACTAAATTGTCAAATATATACAATTCCTCCTTAAATGTATGATAGGGCTTTAAATATTCAGGTACTTTATGCAAATCTGGCCATCCATTTTTAATAAATTCTGTAAGCTGAGTCAGCTCTTTATCTTCTGCTGTTTTTTGTTTGATCCAATCATATTTGTTTGATGACATCTTTAAATTACACCTTATCATGCTAACATGCGGTTCAACAAGATCTTCCAGTACCGTATCATCATCTTTAGAATTATTGAAGTTACGTGACAAAGAATCTGCCAAAAGTAATTCCTTACCTGCTTTATACTTTACTATTACATCATATTTTTGTAACTGTAATCTCATTCGCTGTAACCTTAGAGGAACATCACACAGCGGTTTTTTAAATATAACTTCAAGTGGCTTATGATCCGACTCAACTTGAATTGTTTTGCCATAAATATATTGATGAAATCTGATGCACCCATAAACTATAGCCAGCATTTCTTTTTCAATTTGTGCATACATCTGTTGGGTGGGAGTCATAGCTTTTGAAGCATATGCGACTGGAAGATCATTTTGCAGCAATACTGCGCCTAGTGAGTTTTTTGAAGCATCTACCGATAATTTGCAGGGTTTATTGGGATCATAAAACTGTAATACAGGTTGTGAACACAGAATATCTTTTAATTGTTGAAATGAATCATCTTGTTCTTTGGTCCAAGAAAAATCCACCCCTTTTCTTACTAACTTTCTTAATGGGTGACAAACTTCTGATAATGATGGAATAAACTTAGCAACATATGTAATCATACCTATAGCACGCTGTAATTCTACTACATTTTTTGGTTTTTCAAGGTTCAATATAGCCTGTACTTTTCTTGGATCTGGTTTGATGCCATCTTTTCCCAAAATGTGGCCTAAATATGTTATTTCAGAAACTCCAAATTCACATTTTTTAAAATTAAATTTAATACCATTTTCTCTAGCAATTTTTAGTACCTCTAACAACCGTTTGTCATGTTCTTCCTTGGTTTTTCCATAAACTATTAAATCGTCAATAAATGCCTCACAACCAGATACTTTTTCAAATATTTGACTATATTGTCTATGAAAGATTTCAGGAGCAGATGCTAGTCCATATGGTAATCTCAAAAAGCAGTATCTGCCAAATGGAGTGGTAAAAGTGCATAGTTTTGAACTGTTTTCACTGAGTTTGATTAAATAAAATGCAGTTGACGCATCTAACTTGCTAAACACGGTGGCCCCTGCCATTTTGGCTGATACTTCATCAAATGTTGGTAATTTAAAATGTTCTCTTTTTATACAGTCGTTAAGGTTACTGGGGTCAAGACATACTCTCAGTTTGCCATCTGGCTTTTTAACAATTACAATATTACTTACAAAATCTGTAGGTTCAGAATTTTTTTTTATAACATTTAGGTTTTCCATTTTGTCTAGTTCCCTTTTAAGTGACTCATGCAATGCCATAGGTACACCCCTACATGGCACAACTTTAGCTTGATAACTTTCTTTTAACTTTATATCATATTCAACATTCTTTAACAATCCTAGCTGATCATCAAATAAATCTACATTCTCTTTTACAATCTGCTTATAATTATAGTTTTTATCAATAGTTATCTGATTCAAATACTCACGTTTTAATAATTTTAGAGTGAATATGGTAGTATAACCTAAAACAGGCGGTGACTTCTCACTGCCATCAATCACCTGAAACAATAATGTAATATTTTTTCCATTTACAAGTTTACATTTTAACCATATTTGTCCAACACAATTAATTTTTGAACCATCATAATTCCTGAGTCTCAACATATTTTTGTTTATTTTATGTTCTAAGGACAGCTTTTTCACAATATGCAATGGCATAACATCACAATCACTACCAGTATCTAATTTCAAATCTATAATTTTGTTATTTATTTCTACGGACTCATACAAACATTTATCCAAAGTATTGTTACATTTGACCATACCTAGAACAATATCCGAGACATCACTATCATTTGACATATTCTGTTTTACTGCTTGTACCTGCCAAGGAGTCCTACACATCTTAGCATAGTGACCAAACTTGTGACATTTCTTGCAACTGTGTCCAAATGCTGGACACTTGAAGCCATGATAATAGCCACATCTAGTACACTGCTTCCTGTCACTCCCACTGTTCTGCTGTCTTTCATTTTGGCCATCTTGCTCTCTATTGCTGCGATTGTCTTGTCTTCTTTCACCTTGACTGTCCTGTCTCCGTTCCCTTCGACTGTTTTGCTCCTTTGTGTCTTTTCTATAATTTAACCTTACCATTTTATTTATTCCACACACTTGGGACTCTGCTGTCATCTTTATAACATTTTTTGAAGCAACTTCAGATGCCTTGCAAATTTTTAAGCATTTATCCAGATTTAAGTCAGGTTCTTTTAATAGTGCTTCTTGAAGGTGAGAATCTCCAATGCCTCTTATTATTTGGCTTTTAATTAAACTGTCTTTTAGTTTATCGAAGTTGCAGTCTGCACTAAGTATTTTGAGAGACGTAACAAACTCATCGAAGGTCTCTGCCTCTTTTTTTTCGCGTGTGAAAAAAAGGTGACGCTGCATGGTTTCATTTTTTGTCGGTGAACAATATTCACGAAATCTATTTAATATTCCTTTTATGTCGACGTCTTCTGGTATGTCTAAAGTGTTATATACTTCTAAAGCATCCTCACCAATTATGTGCAGAAGTAATGCATTTTGACTTTGTCTGTCCAATCGTTCTTCAGCCCCCGATGCTTTCAAATAGAGCAAAAATCTTTGCTCCCATCTTTTAAAGTTGAGACACAGATCGCCTACTAAAGATAGCGGTGGTGGCTGTTTTAACATTTCCATTTTAAGTATTTAGTACGTTACTGTTCACTTTTTTCTTTATTTTATTAGTTACTCGACTGCGCCATATTATATTATGTTATTTTAAATAAAACAAGCTACTCTTAAACCGACATCTTTTTATTGTGTATGTTGGGCGGGGCCCGCACAGATCACACATCACCACAGATACAATATAAAACCATTACAGTAGGCAAAGATTCAATGGAATCAAAAACTGTTGAGGAAACAAAAAAACGTGTGCAAGAGAGAGTGCGAAAAGATTTGAAAGTGCTAGTTGATGTTGTGAGACCCAATGCTGGAACAACAAATGACGGCAACACAGCCCGAACAGTTCTATCGGATAAAAATCGTGCAGTCTTTGCTGAAATATTAGGCCTTGGTCTGTGGTTGTTGGACGATCTTCACACGATTCTGATTACTTTATCTTATGGTCTACCTGTAAATGCTAATAAATTTGGAGATTTTTGCAAAAGCGTTGCATCTAAATACGTGGCAGAATATGGTTGGTACCCAATGACAGTAACAATACATAAGATTCTCATTCACGGTCAAGATATTATTAATAACTCAGCTCTTCCAGTGGGCTTATTATCAGAGCAAGCCGGTGAAGCGCGGAATAAGTTCTGGCGTTACGACAGAGAACACCATAGCCGAAAATCCGACCGCGAAAAAACCATGTTAGACTTGTTTCACAGAGCACTGGAATCGTCAGATCCAGAAATTTCCTACATAAGGCTACAGAATAGGTTGAAAAAACTAAAATCCTTACCGTTACCACCCAGCGTAGTTAGGTTACTGAAACCGTATGAAATCTCAGCAGAAGACGATTTTGTGGCAATAGAAAATGACGAAAATTTTGAAATTATTGAAGGACATACCGACAATGTAACAGAAATTCTTTCGTCAGATCAAGCTGAAGAATGTACATCAGAAAACAATTAAGTAAAATGGCATAATGTAATTTACTACTAGTGAAAGAAATTTCAATATAGGTTCAGTACAGCGATCGTTTCCTACAAACTTTACCTCTTTATAATATTAGATATAATAATTATTTAGATTATGTTCAAAAAATTCCAAATTAGTATGGCAGGATTGGCATGTCAAATGAGTTTTTTTTTATTATCTAAGCACGTCTAGGAAAACTGGGCTAAACCACAGCTCGATCCAAAAATGAAATAAAAAGTAATTTTTTTTTGTTTTTCTGTTCATTTAAAAACTATTTTTCTGTGTAAATAAAGTGTTCCGATGCACACGCCCCAACCTCCAGTTAATATATTATTTACGAATAAAAAGTTATGGTAACTTTTTACAATAAATTCTATTTAGAAATATTGACAACCCTAAAATCATAATTACCATAGAAAACTTTAGAAGCTTCTAAGTTCGATATCCTTCAATATTTGGATCTGATTTTTTTTTCATGGATTCATTCACTTTTTTCTAACAATTCTATAGAAAAATAGAAACCAAATAATTAAAAATACGACCATAAAAAAAATAAAATAAAAAAAAACATTAATTGTAAATAAATCTCTGAAAACTCGTTTAACAAATATATAAATAAATCAGTATTATGTGTCTTAAGATTATTGTTTATCAGGAAAAACAAGAAGATAATTCGTGAAATATTTCAAAAGTTAATGGTGATTTACAATTTTATCATAAAAAATAATTAAGTGGTTTTTTTTGGTCATAATGAGAAATAGGCGCTTGTGAGTTCTATTCATTAATTTTATAAAACATTACAAACAAAGTTATCACATAAAAAAGACGTCCGAAATTTTGGCCAAAAAATATACTGTGGCATATGAAGACACATTGAAGGATCAAATGATGAAAGGAATAATTGAAGTTGCACCTGATCTGAGAGATCAAACAGTAGGACATCCAGTTCATTACCTTCCACACCATGGGGTAAAAGTACCTGGCAAGCCTATGAGAATTGTCTATGACGCGTCATCTAAAACAAAAGACAATAAAAGTTTAAATCAATGCTTGTATTGTGGACCCATGATGTTGGAGGATATGACTGGATTACTTATAAAGTTCAGATGTCAACCAATAGGTATATGTGCAGACGTCGAGAAGGCGTTCTTACAGATTGCACTTAATAAACCGGATCGCGATGTGACTCGATTCCTATGGTTAAAGGATACAAAGAAACCCGCTAAAGAAGATAATCTGCTTCACTTAAGATTTACAAGAGTTCCATTTGGCGTTATATCAAGCCCATTTTTGCTTAATGCAACAATCAGATTACACTTACAAAGTTCAGATAATGAACAGGTTAAGAAATTAACTAAAGACATATATGTTGATAACGTCGTTACCGGAACAAAAACAGTGAAGGAAGCACTTCAACTTTATAAGAATTCTAAAGAGATATTCAATCTGAACTCTGAAGAATTTATAAAACAAGTACCTGAATCTTGCAAAGAGGATAAGATCAAGGTTCTTGGACTAAACTGGAAATTGAAGGAAGACACACTTCAACTAAAAGATAAGGTTATTAGTGAACCAAAATTTACAAAAGAGGTGTATTAAGGGTCATAGCGTCAATCTATGATCCGTGTGGATTTGCTGTACCGTCACTGTTGTCTAGCAAACTGTTCATACAAAATCTATGGAAGGAAAAGATAAAATGGGATACACCATTTTCTGAGACACTAAAAACCGATTGGTCAAAGATATGTGACGAATTAGAAGATGTTCGAAACATATCCTTGCCCAGATGTTACTTCAGTGATGCTACTACAAGTACTTGTCAAATTCACTGCTTCACAGACTCTTCTTCGAAGGCCTATGCAGCTGTAATCTACATAGTTAACGGCAAGGAGGTAAAGTTTGTCCTAGGGAAATCAAGGCTAGTTCCTTTGAAGGATCAAGACAATCTGAAAATACCACGGTTGGAGTTACTAGGCGTATTAATTGGAACTAGGCTGATCAAATATGTATCCCAATTTTTACAATTTAACATCACAAGTCAAACGTTATGGACTGATAGTCAAATTGTTATCGACTGGTGTAAGTCGGACAAACTTCTCACACCGTTCGTAGCCAGAAGAGTCGACGAAATTAAAAGGAATAAAAACCTAATAATACGACATGTTCCATCAGATCTAAATCCAGCGGATGTTGCCACAAGACCATTCAGCTCTAAAGAAGATAGAGTAAAATGGCTGACTGGCCCTCAGTTTATATTACAACATCCGAATTCCTGGCCGTCAGGAATCCAAGAAGTTTCTTCTCTTGGTGCGGGGGAGGGTCTCCCGAAAGAGTCACAAGAATATAAAATGGATACAGAAAATACACTCGGTGTGGAAAATCAAGCAGTCAGTGCAAGTAACCAAATTAAGATGGATGTAGACATAAGTGAAGAAAAGGGTGACAAAATTAAGCAGCTTAAGAAGCTACAAGCCGAACACTTTCCAAGAGAACTAGAAGGGAAAGAAACAAGCTTAAAAATTAATCTTGGACTATTTCTGGACGTAGACGGACTTTTACGTTGCAAAGGACGTTTAAAGAACACGGATTGGTCGTATGACCAACGTTATCCAATACTTATTCCAAAGGATTGTGATTACACTAACAAAATTATCACCCAGACCCATAGCGACAATCATCATGTAGGTGTTAACCATACCCTCGCTATAATTCGTCAAGCTTTTTGGATTCCACACGGAAAACGCCAAGTCCAGAAGGTTATAAGGAAATGTCCTAGATGTCAGAAACACGGAGGAGGACCGTTCAAGCTACCACCAACCCCTGCATTACCCACTGAAAGAGTAAATTACAGTTCACCGTTTACATTTACAGGCCTGGACTACATGGGCCCTGTACTAATTAAACATAGAAATGAAACAAGTAAACGTTGGATAGCACTTTTCACTTGCCTAGCAGTCAGGGCGGTGCATTTAGAGGTTGTTCAAGATCTCACAGCAGAAGAAGGACTTAATGCTTTGAGAAGGATGATATCGACAAGAGGTGTGCCACAAATAATCACATCAGATAATGCTACAAATTTTAAGCTTATGTCAGAAGTACTATCAAATTCTTATTGTATTAAAAACGAAATTCGTTGGAGGTTCATACCCCAACTAGCTCCCTGGTTCGGGGGATTTTATGAACGATTAATTGGAATAGTGAAGAATTGTATGAGAAGAACATTGGAGAAGCACATGCTGACGGATAGTCAATTGGTTACATTAGTAAAAGAAATTGAAGCAACTGTTAATACAAGACCATTAACTTGTGTCGATTCTGAATTGGTACATATTTTAAAACCGTCTGATTTCTTAACTATGGGAAAATGCATAACGATGGAAGGTTCAACTGAAGACTTTCTAGTACAAGGCACTACAACAAAATCCGACCTTATCAAGGCTTGGAAAAGAGGTTTAGTTATCCTAAATGAATTTAAGGACATGTTCACAAATCGATATTTACAAAGTTTGCGTGAACGATATGGACATTCTGTCAAAGAACCTAGAATCACGGCAAAATTAATCCCGAAGGTAGGACAAATTGTTCACATAAAGGGAGATAGTAAAAATCGACAAGAATGGAAAGTTGGAAAAATTACTTCATTGGTCAAAAGTTCTGACGGACTTTGCAGAGTTGCGAAGGTCGAAGTTGGAAACAAGGAGTTTGTAAGATCTTTAACTCATTTATATCTATTGGAAATGGAGGACAATGAAGAGATAGAATATGATGCGAACGCATCAGAAAGAGAAAGTGAGATACCACAGAATATAACGGTACACGAATTGATACCATTGGAAGTGAAAGTCATAAATTCAAAGGATACATCCGATAGTTCAGAACACGAGAAAGAAAATAGAGATCTATAATACCAGCGGAAAAGAGTATGTTGGAAGACTTTGATAAAGTATCAGAGAGCACGGACAGAGATAAATTATTGAGTCAGAAAGAGGATGAACCTGAGAAGATAGTTCAAGTGAACAATGAGGTTAAACAAAGAAGAGGCGCGGCCACCAGAGCTCTGGAGAAAATTGCTGAGTGGACGCGTAACTTACTAACCCTGCTCTAAGACTATTCGGGCGGGAGTGTCGCGACGTGTGGTTCGCGAAGTAGACAGGTAACAGAGTCAAATTAATATTGTTAAAGCGAAACGTGTAACAAACTAGTCGTTTAAGACAGCTTGAGGTAATCTGCTGACAACACCGAACCCATAGAGGGATCACCGCAGATAAAGAGTATTTATAGTTTATGGTTATGACGTTTAAGCAGTCTGTGGCGTTTGCCGGTACTTTTGGACTACCTACACCAAATGTGAAGTATTTAATTCAATAAGTATGTACTATTTAGTGCAAAGTAAAGTGATTGGTGTTGTGATGGAGGCGTCCAGCATGGTAGCGACTCATCTGAGAGAATATAAGCTAAGTGGTAGCGCTAAGACAATAGCGTAGAGGTTCCCCACCTAAATGCCTAGATTCTAAATTTCCTATCTTTCTAAAGGTTTCTGATACTCTTGGAAGTCGGTTACATTAAGAGGTTAATTGGCAGACTTGGGCTGTGCGATTCCTCCTCAATACCCAAGCGTATTGTTGTAAAGTGTTGTATGTACTAAGAGGGTGGTACATACAACAGAGTTAAATATGAGAAGGATCTGTGATAGAAACGGGTCTGGCAAGAGGTTAAAGGCAAGCTTGGCCGCGGTTTCCTCGTATATTATGAGAAATGATCTGTGATAGAAACGGATCAGGCAAGAGGTCGATTTAGCAGACTTTGCTGCGGTCTCCTCTTTATACCCAACATACTACGATGACTAGGATCTCGTAGATCATGTAACTGAATTAATCCTAGCAAGATATGTACGTGTATAACATCTCTGTGCTATGGACTCATACCTAAGACACCAGAAATGTTTATGTATGTATATCACAATCACAATGTATAGAATGGTGGGAATCAATTTAATTTTAACCACAGATGGCGAGCTGAATCGTGATGCGAGCTAGTAAGAACTAAAGCTGATTAATGCGAAGCAAACCTCCCAACATATTGAAGATTCTTCTCGGAACAAGCCCCAGGTACAAATAATCCCACAAACATAAATCTATCCACTAAACCCCTAAAACAAATTCTCGCCGCCGCGTCGCTGCGTTGCGCCGCGCCGCCGCCGTCTGGGAACGGGACGGCGAGCCTGGCCAGCTCGTTCGTCCCGGGTTCCGCGGATGGCGCGGCGCGGCGGGGCGACGCGGCGACAACGTTTTCTTAGTGCCTGTTTCTTGGTATCTTCTAAGGTTTGGATAGCGTTCTCAAAACTGTAGCCGAGATAAGGAGACGGATCAAGGTAATCTGCAACATTATCTTCAAAAATATTAAAGGAATGACGTCTTCCCGGGATCACTACTTTATCACATAACGACTCCAGCAATTTTTTCAAAGTTTCTAATAATCTTGTTGGATCTGAATTTTCGCCTTCGAATGCTTTTAGCGCCGATTGTATCTGAGCAAGTATTGATTTTATTCAAATTAAATAAACTTTATTTTGAAAATCAAAGTACGTTTCGTATAGGAGTTCAGCCGTGTAACAGTTATTTTTTGTTCTGGCAATCTCAAAAAACAGTTTAAGCTCCAACCATTGGTCTAAAATTCTTTGAACTGCTGGTTTGATTGAGAGCCATCTAGTGGCACATTTTTGTAAAATTTTCAGTAATTGCCGTCCGCAATTAATAGTTACGTATATGTCTGCAAATTCTTGACGTCGATTTGGTGACATGGAAAACCAATTGTATGTTTCTCTTAGGAGGAATTCGATGTTTCGAGGGATAGTTTCTTCTGAAGCATGAGAAACTGGCAATTGGAGTGAATGGCAAACACATTTAACTAGTGTTAAATGTGGCAAACCATGTTCTTCTTTCATCATTTTATATACGCCGTTATTAATACCAATCATGACACTGGCATTACCAGTGCCCAATCCTACTAAATTCTGAAGGTTCAACCCCATTTCATCTTGTACTGTCTTAATAATGGCATTTACAATACCTCTGGCATCGTACGTCTTTAGTGGGCTCAAAGCAAAGAATGTTGACGTTATTTTCTTCATAGAAGAACTGAAGTACCGTATGACGATACCTAAGTACTTCTGTACGGTTATGTCTGTTGTTTCGTCAATGGGTCATGTATGAAAATATTAAATTGTCTCGATTTTTTTTCTGCACTTATGAATAAGCTAATACTATCTACAAAAAAAGTATCAGATTTATCTGATTAGTATTTCCAGAGAAATAAATTAAATTCTGTTAGAGGCGGCCATCGACAGTAACCCACGGATTTTTATTCAATTTCCTTAGCCTACTCAATTAAAAAGTAAAAACTGTAGATAATCTGTACCGTCTGACATCCATCCATCATAACTTGTCAATTTGTCATAACATAACCTCACTTTTCACCTCTTGCTTTGTGTTTGTTTGCGATTTTATGGATATATCTTTACGACGACCCTCACGCTTTGAATACTGTATTAGATTTCGACTGCCTTCGCGACGACCCCCACGCTTTGGACACTGGATTAGATTTTGATTGCTTTCACAACGACCCCACGCCTTCGACATTGGATTACATTTCGACTGCCTTCACGAAGACCCGACGCTTTTGATATTGGATAAGTAGTGCGCTTATAAACAGATTCATTCCGTTGTTTACAATGGATTCCGAACACCAGAAATGGCGTAAGCCTAAAAAATGTTTCATACCGACATGCCCTAACGACGATTTAAAGAATCCAGGCATGTTATTCTTTAACATTCGGAAAGGATTGAAAGAAAGATGGTGTCATTTGGTAAACAGAAACTGTCCAAAACGAGATCTTTATTACTGCGAGGCCCATATAAATGTAAGTTGAAAATGTAAATTTATTTGCTATCCAGACTGGCTAGAGCTAAATTTATCTGCTACCGGTGCTGCTACTGCTTTAAATTATATTTTCCTTTTCAGGCCGAAGAAGATATAGAAAATTATATGCAATGGATTTCGGGTGTTAGAAAACCAAAACTGAAATTGGATGCTGTCCTGAAAAATATATCTGAAAATGTTTCTAGTGCAAATAACCCTGAAAGTAAGATCATAGAATATTGAGTGATTCTCATATCACGCAATAAAATGACGAATTTTAAAAAAGCTTCTATTTTACATAAATTTATTTATCTGTCGTGTTATTGGTTAAAATATAAGTAACGTTAAGTATGAGGCACCTCATTCTATTAATTATTTATAGAGTAATAAGCCATTAAAATTTTACGCACGGGACGGGAATGAAATTAAACGAAGGGGAATGAAATAAATGTTTATTAAATTCTAACCGAAACACTAATCAACAATAATATAATCTTTGAGTGATAAATTGCTCTTACGCATCTACTGTAGATATTTGGTATATAGATCACAATTATTTGAATGATTAAGGTGGTAACATTTTTAAGAATATTTAAGGCTGATTATCAGAATCAATAAAAAAAATAAAAAAAAAATATAGGAAGGAAGGTTCCTGCAACATGTATATAGGTCGTACAAATAACGTCAAAATACGCGACCTCTGTCGCAGGACCCTTCCTATATTTTACGAACTATAATAACGATATCTTAAGCAAATTAAGCACACAAAAATAAAAAATAAAGTAATCTCAGATACATTAATTTCAATATTTGTTTGAACAAAAATACTTCGGGAGTAATAATTAAGGTAAACTCTGTGATGTTGAAGGTTGCGGATCATTTTGAGAAATGACAGTTGAATCAATTAATGATTCAAAATCTTTTGCAATGTCGCATGATGAAATATTATAAGATCTAGAATTTTTAATTTCAAGTTGTTTATCATCAGCAAAACGCCGTTTCCTAGAAACCCGCAATTTATCCACATTAAGACTAATGTCTGAAAGGACCGTAATCCTCTTGGATTGGGGTATAATCTTTGTTACAATAGGTGGTTGAGATTCCTTTAGCTCCGGATCTTTAATTAAGTCTATAAAGCCTAAATATTTTCCATGTAAGCATGGACTTGGGATACACATACAAGAGAAGCAACTTAAGCTTCTAGCAGCCATGACAGGTGCTTTAGACTCCCATAAAACCTGATGAATGCGTAATGTACCTTTAAATGAGGGAATTGTGGCAGGCAGTAACGCTTCTATATTCATTATGTCAACTTCGTCAATAACTTTAATTTGAATGTTGCTAGTGCACTGTCTCATGGCTGTTAGAAAGTCTGCAAAATTACCTATATCACGACCGTGACTAACAACGCGGTCCATTGCAGTCTTTAAAGCACCGCCTGCTCCATCTGGTGCACCCTTACCATGGCCGGCTTCGCTATAATTCCAAGTAACACATTCGAGTGCGCTAAATTCTTCATGTAATTTAGAAATCATGTAAAAAGTAAACTTGTTACGGTACTGACTAGTTGGACCGTCGGACATAAAATGAATTGTGTTAACGTGAGGATTGTTACTTTTAATGTAATGCAGTAATGGTTTTAAGTGTGCCCAAATGGCAGGAGTAGTGTGGTTTAAAGACTGGCTAACAGTGCAAAATGATCGGGGAGTTATCACCCCTGTTAATGGATCGCAAATGTAAACAACTGATGTATGTAAGCTAATATGCTGTCGACTGCCTCCAAAGTGTAGTGACTGAACTTCTTTAGCGTATTTAAGTGCATAATTTTCACTCCAGTCACAATGAATAATAGCCTCAGTCATTTTTAGGTTTGATTTGATTTCATTCAAGGATTTATATTGAACAAGAATATTTCGAACATGTGACAAAAAGTTCTCTAAAGTCTCATCTACTTTCGATATAACCACTCTAGCAGGATCTACAAATTTAACTTTAGATATGAATGACTTGGAGTTTTCCTTCCTAGTAACCCATTGGTGGTAGACTACTCTTTTTGAATCATTAAACTCTAGATACTTAACGCTCTTACTCTTACAAGACGCACACAAACGACCCAAGCAATTTTCGTTATATTCATCACAGCACAAAGACTTAAGTAGTTGACTTGTATTACTTTCTGATATGACACTAGCTCTATGCAAACCAGAAACCAATAGATCCATATTTGTATGTGTTTTACATAAACAAGTGTCACGTTTTTTTTGTGGGAAACATACCCAAAACGGTCTCAGCCTGCAAAACGAAGAGTAACTCAAACATATTCTAGGGTTATCAGTTTTAAATTTTTTATAAATATCAATTAATGTACCTGACAAATACCTCTTTGCTTTTCTTACTCCAGATTTCTTAATATACTGATTCTTGCCAGGTGCTACATAACTAATTATATCAGACTCAAAAAAAGTCTCAACTATTTTGAGCTTTTCTTTATAAGTTGCATCCTGTTGCTTTTTGGTATCTTCCTTATTATGTTTATAGTCATTATTTTCCTTTTCTTCTAAAGACTTTATCAGTTTTCTGTATTTCAAATTTTGTTTCTTTAAAAAAAATATAGTTTGCTCTAGCGTTTTTTTTTCTTTATTCATTTTATATCGCAATTTTCTGATTTTGATTTTACATTGACAGTTGCTTGATGTAGGAGATGAGAGATCACTAGGAAGAAAGGGATCACTATATTCATCTGAATTATGTAAATTGAAAATACTTTTTTCAGTTTCGTCAATAAAGACTTGAGCTGTTTCTTTTTCGTTTCTCTTCTTCTCTAAATATTTCTTTGAGTTTTCTCTCCATCTTGCACGTTGAGCTTTTTGATCACGCCTATTCATTTCTTTCACAGAGACTTTTATTTTCTTCTTTTTTTGATCTAAATACTTTCTGTTTTTTTCTTTTTCGATTTGGTATAGTAAAGGATCATTTTTAATTCTTGCATATCTCTCCCTTTGGTATAATCGTTGTGCTGCTCGTTTTTCTTCAGAGGATTTCTTTGGTTTAGGCATTTAAGATCTAAAACAAACATTAAGTATATATTTATATTATTTTATAATTAGCAAATAAAAACAATTGTATAGGCATTAAAGATAATAATAAGAAACTTACAACTGTTGTTGTCCTTGTATGAAAAAAAATGGTGGTAGTGAAAATTAAGATTCTGACGGATGTTCCTTAATTGGCTTATTGTTCTTGATATTTTTTTTAAGATAGATAAAATTTCTGTCCAACAATCGTCAAGTTTCGAGTCCGGTACGTGATTTATTAAGTAACGAAATGCTACTGCTTTTACGTTTCTGTTACACGGACACGTGCACATACCCGTCTTCACGCCACCCAACAAAACCTCCTTCACGTCAGTTTTTAATGAATCTTTATCTAAAAATAAAATAATAATATTTGTATCTTTTACGAAAATAATTTGAAAATGTCATAAAAAAAGAATAAAAAGTAAACCTTTGTCATCAGAATTAGTTTTGGTTTTGTTCCAATTTTTGTGATTAGGTATTATGGACGGTGAATTTGGACGACTCATATTTCCCAAAACATTTATTTACTTTGAGCATAGTAGGTATAAAATATAAATATGTACCTTTTGTACTTATATAATGATGGCTGAAATTATACATAATATTATACATTAGCTACCTACTAAACAAAAAAAGAAATTATTTTAAATAAATTATTTATCATTCCCCTAGAAACAAAATCATTCTCCTTGTTAATTCAAATTAACATGTTTTTGTATATATTTTAATAATATTAATTGTAAGTTTTGGATTCCATAATTTGATCATATATTATCTGTATTCTGTATTAAAACTTAATTTTTCACTGCATGGAACACTAGTTCAACACTTGTGATAATCTGTGGACTGTCATGGTTCTCTCTCTGGTTAGAACAACATCACGGAACGGTTCAACGCATCTCATGTAATAATTTTAATTATCAAATACATCAGTTACGAAGGTGATAATATATCGTCAGGACTTTTATTTTATCTCGCCACCAATGTTCACAAAAATTCGATCATCCACCTCATTCGAAACACCGGTTGCGATTCGAACCCGCCAACCGGAGTGAACATTATTTGGTGGCCCATGAGGGGAGAAAAAAGAAGAAGTCAGGTCAGTGAGTCATCTTAATCAAGAACAAAGAAGATAACACGTCTGCGCAATAGCTACAGTGGTCAACATCGTCCTCAACAAGATTCAGCGCGAGCGCACAGAGGGACGCCATTGCTGTGTGGCGTGACCCCGAACACGAAGCATTCAATAAAATTCAGTGCACTTCATCATCGGATCATCGGTATTGTTAATCAGATCATTATCAAGTTCAGTGGAGGTTATCATTGATAACTGCGTAATAATTCATCAGATCATTCGGCTCGAGCGCGGTCGGTGGTAATTTGGCGCCAATCAACAAGTACATCGCCCGCCCGCCAGGCACCGGTTATTAACGTCAAACTGTCAAACGTCATACGTCAGTGAAATGTCAGCAGTGTCAGTATCATCAAACTTTAGAGACAATATTTTGTGTTTGTATCGGTTTGGTTAGTGATAAAACCACGTAATTTTAAGTTAATAGTAGTTTAAGTACGTAAATTATTACGATGCCGTCAGCTGAATACAATAAGAGTAAAGCACAGTTCATATCTAAACATCGAATGTTAACGGATTTTTATAATACTATCGATCAAAATAGGTCCTCGATTTCGGCTCATGTTGCAAAGCGCCAATTTGATAAGTACTATGGTGAGTTCATTTCAGCCTATGAAAAATTACTTCAAATGGAAGATATTCAGGAAGAGGAATCTGCAAAGTTAAAGGCAGATTTCTCTCAAATCAATGAGTACTTGCTCAGGGTAGAGCAGGCCCATTCAGAAGGTAATGAGACACCTAAAACCAAAGGTAATAATTCAGATTTACATGCTAAACTGCCATTCATTGAGCTACCCAAGTTTTCAGGTGGTATTATGGATTGGATTCCATTCTATGATCTATTTCAATCGTTAGTTCACGAACATGCCAATTTATCAGATTCAGAGAAGCACTATTATCTTCGAGCATCACTAGTAGGGGAGGCACTGTCATTAGTCAGGCAGTTACCTATGGATGATGCCAATTATGAGGTAGCGCTTAACCTACTTAAGGGTAGATACCATAATACTAGATTATTGCTAGATACTTATATTGATAGGATTCTCAAATTACCCACAATTCAACCTCAGTCATCGACTCTTAGGAAAGATATATATGATCCACTCAGAGAGTCTATTCAAGCGCTCGATAAATTAAGGATGCCTGTCAAGGAGTGGTCATATTTAATACTTTTCATAATTTTGCAGAAGTTACCTGTCAGGATCAGATCTTCATTTGAGGAACGATATGGCAAGGATCAGGAGAAATTGCCTACTCTAGATCAATTGATGGAGCTCCTAGACGAGCAGTGCAGACTACACCTAACCATCGCTGAAGCTGAACACAGATCAATTTCATCAAGAAGGAGAGCAATTCATCAGCAGTCTGATGTAAATCCAGGATCATCATTTCAGAGACACTCCCAGGTGACCCCAAATTCAACTGAATGTTCTTACTGTCAAAAACCATTACACAGTTTATATAGGTGTAGAAAATTCAATGCACTTCATCCTAAGGCTAGGAAATCGTGGGCATTCAAATCAGGGCATTGTTTTAAGTGCTTGAGGAAGCACTATGCAAATGAATGCACCCATAAGAATTGGTGCAAACACTGTGGATCCAAAGATCATAATACTCTCTTATGTGTTGAAGAGCAACAATCCTCATCAAATATTGGGTCTCATGAGACCAGTACACGGTCACAGGTGCAACCAACATTAATTGATCACTGCAGTGAGACTGGAGCTATATCTAAGGCTCAGTCAAGACATCACCAGGTTGAGCAACAATCACCAGTTAATCAGGTACCAGAGAGACCATTTCACCTTAATCAAGAGACTAAGGTAGGTGATCGTGCAGCTCGAGCTCATCTTAAGTTTCAAGAGTTGCGCTTCGGAACCAGGCTCAGTCCTGATCAGTCAGAATGAGATAAGGCAACTGTTGGTGACATCACGCAACCGTTACCTATAACAATATGTCCAACTGCAGTAGTAGGTATCAAGGGGGGTGACGGGAATTATTATAAGGCTAGAGCTTTATTAGACACTGGGGCAAGTGTCTCAGTGATCACACAATCATTAGTAAATGAATTGAAATTGCACCAACAGTATTATAAAACAGAGATATATGGAGTAGGACGTAAAAGGGTTGATTTACCTGGTACTACATCTAAAATAGTTATCAAACCAATAGGCAAATTAGTACCCATCATCAGTACAGTAGCTATAGTTATGTATAATATCTCCGCAGAGATTCCTTCATATCGTATAAACTGTAGGCATTTAATTGAAAACAACAAATTCATATTTGAAGATTTCCTTAAATGCTCCAGGGCTGTATGCATATAGAACTTGCTTTGGTCATGTCATCATGGGATCACTACTCGCATCAACCAGTGACAACTCAACGAGAGGGTGTACCTCGGTTCAAGACTATGGAATCATGGCGTCCAGGCTTGAGGAAGTTCTCGAGAGGTTCTGGAAGGTGGAGGAACCACCAACACAGCCAGCTGTCCATCCAGAACATTTGGAATGTGAGAGGTTGTATCAATCTTCAGTCATTAGAATGCCAGATGGGAAATACATGGAAAGATTGCCATTATTATCCAAGAGACCTGTTTTAGGTGATTCTAAAGCATTAGCTATGCAAAGGTTCAAATCATTGGAGGCAAAAATGAATAAGAATCCTAAATTTGCTGTTAAATATAGAGAATTCATGGATGAATATGAAAGACTAGGTCACATGTCATTGTCAAGGTTTCAATTTAATTCAGAGCATTTCATTATACCTCATCATGGTATATTCAAAAAAGGTACTGACAAATTAAGAGTTGTATTTGATGGGAGCGGGAAGACTTCCACAGGAACTTCATTGAACCAATGCCTTCACAGTGGTAAGCCACTTCAAAATGATATTACAAAAATATTGTTGAATTTCAGAAGACATCAGATCGTCTTTACTACTGACATTAAGATGATGTTTAGGATGACATGGATCCACCCCGAGGACAGGAGATACCAACTCATACTATGGAGGAGAACTCCTTCAGAACCAATTCAGGTATATGAACTAAATACAAATACTTACGGTCTAAGGTCGAGCCCATACATTTCAATAAGAACCCTCTTGCAATTGGCTGATGATTGGGAATCAGATCACCCAAATTCACGTGCAGCAGAAACTATTAGAAATCAGATCTTTGTCGATGATATATTAACTGGAGCAGATATAGTATCAGAAGCCAATGAATTAAAGGAAGAACTCAAACAATTGATGAAGAGTGCAGGCTATGAGCTTCGAAAGTGGTCTTCAAACAATGATAAGGTGTTGGAGGATTTACCAGGTGATCATTGTGAACAACCACGTCAATTTGATTCTCAGGATAGAAGTTTCATCAAGGTTCTAGGAATTCAATGGGATCCAGGTTCAGATTCCTTTTCATATCAGATTAATATACCTACAGGACAAGCTACTACTAAAAGAAGTATACTTAGCACCATCGCTAGATTATATGATCCATGTGGATATTGCACACCCATCATATTGAGATTTAAATTGCTTCTTCAATCATTATTCACAGATGGACTTAACTGGGATGAACCAATTAGTAATTCAATCCTTCAATATTGGAACAGTCTTATCAATGATCTCAAATATCTTTCATATTTACACTTACCAAGATGTGTCTCATTACCCCAAGCGGTGTCATACTCACTTCATGGATTTCGAGATGCTTCCGAGCTAGGATATGCTGCGTGTGTATATCTTCGAAGTTTGGATTCATCAGGAAGAGTTATGGTGCAACTGGTCATGGCTAAATCAAGGGTTGCACCAAAGAAAACTACTCAGACCATACCCAAACTTGAGTTAAGTGCAGCTCATCTAGTTTACAAACTATTAAATCATGTAGCTGAAGCATACGAAACTGCAATTCATATTGACAGCATAAATGCATGGTCTGACAGTTCAATTGTGCTATCATGGCTAAATACGAAACCCCACTTGCTCCAGACCTTTGAATGCAATAGAGTCCAGGAGATTCAAGGATCTAAAAGGCATATGGTTTGGAGGCATATAAAATCTGAATTCAACCCTGCTGATTGTGCATCCCGAGGTATGTCGGCCCAGGACTTACTGGATTGCGACAATTGGTGGTCTCCCAAGTGGCTTCTTCAACGAGAACGGGATTGGCCTAAGACATCTATCATCATTCCAGACAATTTACCAGGATTTAAGAAACTCGTTCATATTACCACACCAACAGAGTCATGGGAACAGTCATTATTGTCAAGAGTCAGTAAGTTCAGTAAACTTATCAATGTCACAGCATTCATACTTAGATTTATTAGGAATCTCAGGCTTCCTAAGTCACAAAGGAATCTTAAGAAGATATTGTCCATTGAAGAAATCAGAGAAGCCACAACATATTGGATTAAGGAAATTCAGTCACAGTCATTCAGTGAAGAAATTGCATTGCTGAAGAAAGGAAAACCTGTATGCAAGTCATTGCAGAGATTAAGTATATTTATAGATAAAGATGGATTAATCAGAGTAGGAGGTCGACTACGACAATCAGAGTTGCCATATGGGGCGCGTCATCCCTACTTACTACCAAAGGACCACAGATTTTGTCAACTTTTAATAGAATATTATCATCGGTCATATTGTCATGCAGCAACTAATGCCTTAATTGCTATCCTTAGAAGAGAATATTGGATCACGTCAGTCAAGCGTCAGGTTTCTAAGGTCATAAGAAAATGTTTAGTATGTTTCAGGTTCAACCCATCAATTCAGCCACCATTTATGGCTGATCTACCTGCTGATAGAGTCACAGCAGCTCGCCCATTCTCAGGCGTGGCTACCGACTTCGCCGGGCCCTTTTTAGTTAAAGGCAGTCTACTCAGGAATGCACAGTCGGTAAAGGCATATCTATGTGTTTTTGTGTGTTTGGCAACAAAGGCTGTTCATCTGGAGGTGGTCTCGTCATTATCAGTGGAAGCTTTTATCGCTGCATTCACCCGATTTGTTAGCCGAAGGGGGCTACCTTCGCTCATTAGATCAGATAGGGGCACCAACTATATTGGTGCTAATAATTACCTCAAGGAGGTAAATCAGTTCTTGCTCAATAACGAATTATTACTTCAGGAGGAGTTCAGGAATCAGAACATCAAATGGGAATTCAACCCACCAGCTTCACCTCATATGGGAGGATTGTTTGAAGCTGCTGTCAAAAGCGCGAAAAATCTATTGACAAGGGAGGTAAGAAATACTATTTTAACCTTTGAGGAACTCACCACTATCTTATCAAAAATAGAGGCCATTCTTAATTCGCGTCCACTTGTGCCGATGTCAGATGATCCTTGTGATTTTGAAGTCCTAACTCCAGGTCATTTCCTGATAGGCCAACCACTTGTGGCATTACCAGAGGTACATTGGAAAGATACTAAGATGTCACGCTTATCACGGTTTCAGGTTATTCAGAAAATGTATCAAACCATATGGACTCGCTGGCACTTAGAATATTTAAGTACCTTACAGGCTCGTAATAAATGGTATACTCAATCAAAAGGTGTAAATATTGATGATTTGGTCTTAATTTTAGATGAAAATTCACCGCCTCTTCAATGGAAACGAGGTAGAGTCATTGAATTGTATAAAGGTAGAGATTCAGTTGTAAGATCAGTTAAGGTAAAGACTCAGCGGTTATTCCCGTTCGCCACCGCCAGTATTGCCCCCTCCGGTGGCGACTGGGAATTATTCTAAAAAAATATCCCAGTCGCCACCTCCGGGTGGCAAACGGGAATGTTGGTCAGTAAAAATCCCAGTGGCCACCCCTAATAATAGTTAAAATAAATGCTATATCTTTATATTTTTTTGGAATGTTTTTAAAATAATTACCGACGTCACAGAATGTTTAAAGTAAATGAATTGTTTAGTTAGGTACCTTTATGTATCTAGATATATATGCATTGAAATTTAGGCAATAGGTACGGTTCACTATAATATTTTTCCTGAAATAGCCGTAAAATATAATTTTGTATGAAATCAATTGGCATACTAATTACTCAGGCTGGTCGTCATTTTATTTTTTGGGATAACGTAACAAAATATGTACTAATAATCTATTGTGCTTTATCTTCATGCCGATGTCCTTTGTTAATATTTCACGTCTTTAAAACCATAAAATAGGAAGCGGCGCGAGCGCCTTGCGCAGCGGCGACCCGCCGATGACACGAGCGCCGAAAAGCCAAAACTATCGTGAGAAAGGATTACTAATCCTTTTGTTTTGCTACTTAAACTCTAGTAGCTCAATTGAAGATGCCGATGTCCTTTGTTTACATTTCACGTCTCGGAATAAACCATAAAATAGGCCGTGTGCTTTGTTTTACCTATAACAAACATGCCGAAAAGCCAAAACAGACACAATAGACAGAAGGTCATAAATCTTTAAAAACACAAAACAGCTTTTTATTGGGCTTGATGGGGATGGTTTTATGAGTGATTCTTGCAAAACTAAACTTTAAGTACAATGCATTTAGATCTAAAATGTAAAACAAGTATCGGCTGGCAATGCGTTGTGGCATTTCTAATCTTATCATTATTAGTGCATTCCTAACCATGTCAGGGTCAAGTACATTGTGTACTACCTCGGGTGAAGTGTCATTAATTTATATTAAAAGAAAACATGGTGTTGTTTTGCTTCACGGTGGCCACCAATATTATGTGAAAAAAAAATACCCAAGTGGACTAAGTGTGTGGGAATGCAGCCAACGAAAAAAGAAATGCAAAGGAGTTATAAAGATTCGTGTAAGTTTTTCTACTTGTATGCCTATTAATCGTAAGCAATATCTTTTGCTTTGTATTATAAAGAGATTTTTTGTAACGAATAGGATCCGAAACTACTGGATCGATTATAATTTCGTACCCTGATTCCTATACTCTTATTTAATAATCAAATTAAATGTTTAATAAAATCTTTTTTTCTTCGCAGAATAATAATATCGTAAATGAAACGCCGCATTTATGTACTCCAGATTTCCTAAAAAATGAAATTGATGAGCGGCTTTATTCCTGCAAACAAGAAATTATCAAAGGGAATTACCCGGCAGTTCCTCAGTCTTATAATAATATGATTGCAACATTAGAAAACAGCGGATTAGATTTGGTGTGCAAGATACCAACATTCAATAGCGTGAAATCATCCTTGTACAGATTTAGGAATGTACAAGCTGGAGTACAGTGTCTACAGCCGCAGCTAGTAAGAAACGTTGAAGTCCCGAACCAATTCACAAATTTTTTACTAGCTGATTATGCTGATGGTGACAGCCGAATTCTAATTTTCTGCACAGAAAAAGCTAAACTTTCAATTTGCAAAGCGACTGATTTTTACAGTGACGGAACTTTTAAAAGTTGTCCGAAACCTTTTTCGCAGCTATATGTTATACATGCAGATATGGGAAGTACATCAAATAGTACGAATTTAATGCCTATTGTTTACGCTCTTATGAGTGAAAGAAACGTGAAATCGTACTTCATTCTGTTTTCCATGATAAAAGCTCAAATCCCCGGCTGGAATCCGGTTAAATACAAAACTGACTTCGAAAAAGCGGCAATGACTGCTATAAAGAATTTATTTCCGCAAGTTAACACAAAAGGATGCTATTATCACTATAATAAAGCGGTTTGGGAGAAGGCCCGTAAACTTCAAATTACAAAATCAAAAGATGTGAAGAAAATAAGAGAGGTTGCACTAAGTGCAGTTCTACCGTTATTGCCTGCACACGAAATTTCAAACGGCTGGAAGTATATTACTCGCTACAGTACACAAGAGGAGGATTTAAAAAAATTCAGAAAATACTTTGAAGAACAATGGCTGAAGGAAGAATTTATTCCAATTTGGTGTGCTTACGGAGAGCAGCATAGGACCACTAACTTCTTGGAAGCTTGGAATCACAAATTAAACCAAGAAATTGGAAAAAAGAACCCTAATATTATTCATTTATTAAATGTATTGGTTAAAGATTCCGCATATTTCAATGTTTGTGATAACATTAATAAAACCAAAATGACACCTTTTAAAAAAAGAAAGAAAAATTATGTCCTTACTGATCAATTTATTTTGGAAATTCAGTTAGAGCTGTTACATGGCAATATATCAGTAGGTCATTTTTTAGAAACTGTAAGGCATTAAGGCTTCTTGGCAATGAAAATAAATAAAAAAAGGTAAAAAAAAAGCATAAGAGGTATGGTAAATTAAACAAATTATTCATTACTTGATGACGATCAATGAATAACGTAGTCAATTATGGGTACCTAAATAATGATGTTGATTTGTGCCAGTCATAACAAATTACCTAAGTATTTTTTTTTAAAGTAGCAAAATATCTAGTTCTAAGTTTTTTTTTTACATATAAAACCCAATTACTGTAAATACTCTGTGATACGAGTACATTAATAACGAGTTATAAGTAAAGTAATAATAGAACTCCGCAGCATTTGATTTCTCTCCGTACACACAACCCCAAAGACATAACACTCACGCACACTAAATTGGTGACCCCGACGTGATCTAAAGTGGTGTTGTGATTTAAAAACTAATAACGTGATTTTACATCAGTGATTTTTAAAGAGATTGCATTGTGTGTACGTGATCGAGAACGGGCAACTCACTTACCATCAGCGTCTATAGTGCGGAATCTTTTGAAGAAACTAATCTGCGTGAGTAGTTAACACAATGCCAGACACAAAGCCAGCCGACGAATATTCCCTCTCACCGGTCTCCATCACCGACAAGTTAGAAGATTTTTGACCGAGAGCACCTGAATTGTGGTTCACCAAGGCAGAGGCAATAATTAATTGCCGGAAAATGTCCGACGATTCGAAATATCGGATAATATTCCGCAACAAAGCAGATAAGTGTATTCAACCTTGCAATTGGAAGAAGGACGCCAAGCCATTGGAAAACTAGAGTCGGTGCAGTCAGCGACGGGAGGCTGTGACCGAGTGCACGTCAATCACCGTCTATGTGTCAGAGACAGGAATTCAGGTTTGAACTTTTTAGTGGATAGTGGTGCAAATGTGTCTGTTCTACCTCGCAAAGTTGTTTTTAAGAAAGATAACGCACATAGTGCCTGTTATAAGTTGTATGCTGCGAACGGTACCGAGATAAATACGTACGGTACACGTATTTTAGAACTAGACTTAAATCTTAGACGAGCATTCCGTTGGTTATTTACGATAGCGGACGTACAGCAACCCATATTAGGTGCTGACTTCTTAGCTAATCATAAGTTGTTAATTGACTTGAACGGACGAAGGCTAGTGGATCAGGTTACTAATTTATGTAAGAGAGGAAATCTCTCCAGTTCCACTGCTGAGCCCACAGTAAAAACCATCACTAATAATTGCCACTATTATGAATTGTTGTATAAGTTCCCAGAATTAACAAAGCCAGTTTCATACAAGGAGACACCTAAACATGGCGTTTGCCATCAAATAAAGACGGCAGGTACGCCAGTGCACGCACGAGCAAGACAGCTACCCCCGGACAGGTACGTAAAAGCCAAAAATGAATTTAGGGTTATGCAAGAGCTTGGGATCTGTAGGCCGAGTCACAGCGGAGATTATAGACGTTTAAACGCGATCACAAAACCAGATCGCTACCCTGTGCCTCGTCTTCATGATTTTACGTATATTTTAGCGAATAAGAAGATTTTTAAAAAGTTAGATATTAACCGAGCATATAATTGCATACCTGTCGCGGAAAATGACATAAAAAAAAATGCTGTTATAACACCTTTTTGTTTATTTGAATTTATGCGCATGCCTTTCGGATTACATAATGCTGCACAAACTTTTCAGCGTTTCATGCATCATAGGGGAGTCGGGGGGAATGGAAGTCAGTGGGTAATGGGGGTCGATTCAAAATGAATTGAACCTAAAGCTTTACAGAATACGGCTATGTCGCACGGGGCTTAGCTCTGCACCCCTCCCGCACTGGCCAATACGCCGGCCCGTCAGTCACGTTCGCATCACCGGGAGCGACACACGTGTCACAGGGGAGTGGCCGTTGTAAAATTTCCGAAATTTCGATCGAAAACGTGAGTATCTATATTTGTAAATTTTGTATATACAATAATCTCAAAGTGTAGTGCTGGAATTAAACTTAAGTTTATTAATGCAAGTTATTAGATTTTCTGATGTTTTTTGTGTAATAATTCAAATCTAGAAAACAAACCGTCATTGGGGTAATGAGAGTCAATTGACCCCCATTCCCCGCATCGTCTTTTATTATGATAATACTTTTTTATTCATTTCAGATGCCAAGGAACTGGACTAGAAAGACCTCTAAAGCCAGTTGGACTACAGATGACCTGCAGGCAGCTGCTGTACGCATTAGACAAGGTGTTTCAATACGCAAAGTTGCCGAGGAAACTGGTATTCCTTTCAGCACATTACAAAGAAGGATAAAGAAAGATTAATTCAAACCTCCAAAATTAGGAAGACATGCCGTTTTTAATGAAGAGCAAGAAAATATACTTACAGAGCGTATTTTACAATTGAGTAATATGTTTCATGGTTTGACGACAAATCAACTAAGAAAAATAACATTCCAGTGTGCTGAAAATTTAAAGCTATCTCATAATTTTAACAGAGATACTAGAATGGCTGGCAGGGACTGGATCCAAGGATTTCTTAAGAGAAATCCACGGATAAGCATTCGAAAACCTGAAGCAATAAGTATACAGAGAATTACAGGTTTTAATAAAACCGAAGTGAATAAATTTTTTAAGAACTTGGAAGAAGTCATGACCAAAACTTCGTTCTTACCTCAAGATATTTACAACATTGACGAGACAGGTATTACCACCGTCCAGGAAACCGAAAAAATTCTGGCTACAAAAGGTCAAAAAAGAGTGGGTTCTTTGACTTCTTGGGAGAGAGGGAAAACGATTACCGTCATTTGTTGTATGAGTGCTGTTGGATCTTTTATTCCTCCTATGTTTATTTACCCACGCAAAAGACATTCACCACAACTCGAGAAGGATGGACCATTAGGTGCGGCGTATGAAAACTCTAATAATGGCTAGACGAATGAAGAACTGTTCATGAAATGGTTACAACATTTCGTGCAAACCGCTAAACCGAGTGAGGAGAAACCGGTTTTATTAATATTGGACAACCATTACAGTCATTCTACCCTCGAATCATACAATTTCTGCAGAGAGCATTTCATTACTGTAGTGTCCATTCCTCCTCACACATCACATATGCTTCAGCCTCTTGACGTAGTTTTCTATGGTCCTCTTAAGAAAGCTTACAACAGAGAGTGTGATTTATACATTAAATCACATAATTTACAAAAAATCACGCCATACGAAGTCGCTGGGATTTTTAACAAAGCCTTCATGAGAGTTGCTTCAGTGGAGAAAGGAGTCAGTGGCTTCGCATCAACAGGAATATTCCCACTCAATCCTCACAAGTTCAAAGACGAAGATTTCTTAGACGTCTCTGATGTTCCCTGTGTTCAAGAAATTGCTGCCACCATAATAGACGTGAGAGTTAATGAAGTTTCAGATGACCTTTCAACTAACATTTCAGAAGCAACAGCATCAATTAGCAGTAGAAACGCTTTGGAACCGCAACCTTCCACAAGTGATAACATTACAAATTATAAACCAAATCAAGAGAACAATAAATCTGACAGTGAACCTTTAATTAGCGTACTTTCACAACTAACACCTCTGCCTTGCATTGGAAAAGGTAAAGGCAAAGGAAAAAGAACACAACAATCAGAAATTCTTACTGCCACACCTCTGAAAACGGTTTTCGAAGAAAAAGCTAAGAAACGAAAGGAAACAGAAAAGCATACAAGAGGCAAAGTTATTAAGAAGATAAAAGAAGTAAAAAAGAACTTATTTAAGTCAAGTTCATCTGAAGAATCGGCTGATGAACAGATTCCCTATGATGAGAGTGGTGATAGTGACTTGGAAAATATTGAAATCCCACTAAATATCCAGCAAAACTCCAAAAAAGAGCGTGACCAGTCTGTGTGCACGATATGCCTTGAAGAGGGAAAACCGAGAGAAATCTGGTACCGTTGCCGTCTCTGTGCTGGATGGGCCCATCAGGCATGTACAGGATGTGATGATCCAAGTCGCTATCGCTGTGATTTTTGCATTTAATTCGATTTTTATACTATTCTTTGTTATGATTCCATTGGGCTATCATTTCTAAATTTTTAATTTTGTTAATTCATAATAGTTTCATAAAAGAAATAATAATTTTGTTAATTTCTTTGTTTTATAATTTTGACTCTTATTCCCCCATGGACTGACTTTCATTTTCCTTACATGTGGGTAATTCGAGTGAAAACTACTTTTTTGTTTTTTAATTATAATTATGTTTATAGTAGTGATAGCCAAAAAAGGCTTATGTAACTCGATTACTGATTATTTTTTAAAGATAAGCAAAAGTGAACCAATTATAAGACTCATTATTAGTGATTACAATAACGAGTTTTCCTTAAGTGACTCCCAATTCCCCCAACTCCCCTACTGTATTACAAGGTTTAGATTTTTTATTTAATTATGTGGATGACGTAATAATCGCATCAGAAAACGAAACGCAGCATAAACAACATTTAGAAAAAGTTTTTGAAAGATTTAATGAATTTGGTATAACTATTAATTTCTCTAAATGTAGTTTTGGCAAAGACAAATTAGAATTTTTAGGATACGAAGTATCCGTAGAAGGAATTAGACCTCTAGAAGATAAGGTCGACTCAATTGTAAATTTTCCCAAACCGGAAACAGTTGAGGAACTGAGACGATTTTTAGGGATGTTAAATTTTTATAGAGCAAACATACCTCACTCAGCTGATCACCAGGCAGAGTTAAATAAGTACCTGGGAAATTCAAACGCAAAGATAAAACTAAAATTAAATGGTCAGAGTTAGCTGAACGTAATTTTGAACAATGTAAAGAAGACCTAAAGAATGCAGCCTTATTATCATATCCAACGACAGATACCCCCTTAGCATTGATGACCGATGCGTCAGACACTTGTGTAGGTGCCGTATTATAGCAACATATTGATAACAAGTGGAAACCTTTAAGATATTATTCTAAAAAGTTGACAGAGGCTCAAAAGAAATACAGCACTTATGATAGAGAACTATTAGGAATTTATTTGTCTATAATTAATTTTCGCAATATGGTTGAAGGCCAAGAATTAATTATTTTTACAGATCATAAGCCGTTATCATTTGCATTCAGTAAAACAGGTTCCAATAGGGAAACCTCACGAAGAGCCAGGCAAATTATGTTCATTAGCGAATTCAGTACAGACATAAGGCATATTAACGGGAACGATAACATAGTAGCAGATACTTTATCTAGAGTAGCAACAATATCGTGTCCCATGATGCTCGATTTCGCAGAACTAGCAGCTGCGCAGGAAACGGACGCCGAGCTAGCAAAATTGCAACGCGAATCAAATAACAATAACAACGTCGAGTTGAAACGTGTGACTTTATTTAATACAAATAAATACGTTGTTTGTGAAGTTTCAACCGAATCAGCACGTCCATACTTGACTGGAAAGTTTCGACGTTTAGCTTTTGATTCAATACATAATTTGAGCCATCCAGGTATTAAGGCAAGTAGGAAATTAGTTTGTGAAAGATTTTTTTGGCCTAACATGAATAAGGATGTTGGAAATTGGGCTAAAACTTGTATAAAATGCCAAAAAGCCAAAATTCAAAAACATACAGTTTCAGATTTAGGAACTTTCGAGAGTAGTAAACGTTTTGAACAAATTCACATAGATATTGTAGGCCCCTTACCAATTACACCAGATGGATTTAGATATTGTGTAACAATCATAGATAGGTTCACGCGTTGGCCAGAGGCATTTCCGATAAAAGAGATAACTGCAGAAGTAGTAGCAAAAACATTATATGAAAGTTGGATTAGTCGTTATGGGTGTCCAGTAAGACTCACAAGTGATCAGGGAAGACAGTTTGAAAGTAATTTGTTTAAAGAATTAATGTCGTTAATGGGAATACAGAAAACGGGAACAACGCCATATCATCCTCAATGTAATGGAACAGTAGAACGATGGCACAGATCTTTAAAAGCCGCCTTAAAAGCACGTTTAGACACAAAATGCTGGGTAGATGAATTGGCAACGGCAATGTTAGGATTACGCACAACAATAAGGTCAGATACAGGCGTAACAGCAGCACAAATGTTATATGGTAGCAACATTAGATTACCAGGTGACTTTTACTATAGCAGTAAGGTAAAATCGTACGATGATAACAGTTTTGTAAACAAATTAAAGGACGTGATAGATAGATTTAAACCGTCCTGTAGAGAAAACAAGTCATCCCACAAGATATTCGTACACAAAGATCTATACACTAGTGATTACGTATTTATTAGAAATGACGCAGTACGGAAACCATTACAACCTCCGTACGATGGACCATATCGCGTCATTATTAGAAAGGATAAAGTATTTCGTGTACAATTGCCAGACAGACAAACAAATGTGTCTATAGATCGTTTGAAACCAGCACACCTATTGATAGACTGTGAATTGCCATCAGAAAAATTAGATAAACAAACGGTAGATAAACAAGGAATAGATAAATCCGATAATAAAAAAGGCGAGAAAATTAAAAAAGAGTAACTTTCCAAACAAGCAAACCCAGTAGCGAAACATATACAACGCGAACTGGACGAATAAGCAAAAAACCTTTGAAATTACGTTAAATAAGCAGTCTAAAAAACGAGGCCAAACACAGTAAAAATGAACAACATCGCGAAAAAACAACTAAATACATTTCAGACATCAGTCAAGAAGTACATAATTATAATAATATAATTATTAACTTAATTATATTATTATAATTATGTACTTCTTGACTAAGTTGACTAAGTTAATAATATAATTAGTAACTGAGTTAAGGTTAAGGTTAACCAAACTAGAAGCATTTTTTTTCCACTTTCGATGACTTACAATCCGAAATTGAGATTGAATCGGAAGATCCGAAAGAACAAATGAACGTACGTTCTGAGATCGAAGGTCAATTTTATTCTTTAATCTCCGAAGGTCAATGTATTTTAGATAAATTAGAAGAACTTAATGTTCGAAGGAAAAGTATAGCAAATACAACTTTTAGGCAATCCGATAGTCGAAGGTGGAAACATATTCAAAGGTTCATTAAAATTACCCACAATAAGATTACCCACTTTCGATGGGAATTATAATCAGTGGTTAGAGTATAAGGATACATATGAGGCCGTAATCCATAATAATGATGCTATCGAGACAATAAATAAGTTCCACTACTTGCGATCGTCATTAGAGGGTAGTGCTGCATTGGTTATTAAATCATTATCATTTTGTGCCGATAACTATCGCCTGGCGTGGGATTTGTTATGTCAAAGGTACAATAATAAACGTCTCTTAATAAGTAACCACATGAAATCAATATTCAGTATGGAAAGTATAACGAAGGAGTCCGACAAAGCTTTGCGTGTTATGATTGACAGTATAAAAAAGAATTTGAGTGGTTTAGAGGCGTTAGGAAAGCCTGTAGAACATTGGGACACTATGATAATACATTTTGCGTCATTAAAACTCGACAATGTAACGAGTAGAAGGTGGGAGGAACATAAAAGTATAGTAGGAGATGATCCTACCCTCGAAGAGTTTTTTAAGTTTTTGCGCGATCGGGCGGATGTATTAGAAACAGTAAAGCATAATAAATCAAGTATAAACTGTAAAAATAAAAAAGCAGCTAGTTTGATTGCATCCGCTCAAACGAGTAACAACAACCGATTTAATTGTATAATTTGTAAACAAGATCACTGCCTGTTTGAATGTACGAGATTTATTTCTATGAATTTAGAAGAAAGAAATGAAGTCGTTTCGAAAAATAAATTGTGTGTTAATTGTCTAAAACCAGGTCATCGTGCCTTTAATTGCAAATCATCAATTCATTGCAAGACTTGCAATTATAAGCATAACTTGTTGCTTCATAGAAATAGGTCTCCCTTTTTGGAAAATAATGTTAGTTCCCGTAGTGAAAGTTCGACTGTTGCGTTACCCTCGACTTCGGTCGGAGTTGTACGTCAAGGCGAGCTCGAACCTGCGCTCTCGCGTCAACCGAACGCCGCGAGCGCCGCTGTACATGAGTGCCCGGCGCCCGCGTCGGAACCGGTTTCCTTATCTACGATCGCCACTCAATACGTACTTTTGTCGACCGCGCTCATAAACGTAGTTAACGAAACAACTAACGAAAATTATGTGGCGCGCGCATTATTAGATTCGGGTAGTCAGATATCAATAGTAACAGAACGTTTTGGTAATAAATTAGGATTGTCCTGCAAACGTGCTAAGGACAACCTTAATGTATATGGAAATACTAGGTTTCAGTGCGTAGAAAGTTGTAATTTTGTAATCAAATCAATTCACTATGATTTTTCTGTAGGAATCAACTGTATAGTCTTACCAAAAATCACGAATATATTGCCGAATGTAAAGATTAATGTAAATGAATTAAAGATTCCTGGTGACATATTTGTGGATTTAGCAGATAGTAGATTTTACGAGCCCGCTAACGTAGATATATTAATTGGAGCGGACTTGTTTTGGGAACTGGTAACAGGTCAACAGATAAGACTAGGTAAAGGTCTTCCCATATTGCAGAGTAGTAAATTAGGTTGGCTTGTTACGGGACCCGTAAATATTTGTAAATCAAATAATGAAGTAACTTGTAACTTAACTAGAAGTATTAGTGAACAATTAGAGAAATTTTGGAAGGTTGAGGAGATATTAAGTATAGATCATATACCGTATAGTAATGAAGAGGAATTTTGTGAAAAACACTTTGTAAAACATACGTATAGAACGGAAAATGGTAGGTTCTGTGTTAAGATGCCCTTTCACACTTTACCGTCTGTACTTGGAGACTCCTATGTTAAGGCCAAGTTGCGCTTGAATTATTTAGAAAGAAGATTAAAAAGGCAACCTAAAGTAAAGGAGTCCTATGTTGAATTTTTAAATGAATATAAGCACTTGAATCATTTGTCAGAAACATGTAAGCCTGAATTTGGATATTATTTACCGCATCACCCAGTTATTCGGGAGAAAAGTGAGACTACGAAACTTCGGGTTGTTTTTAACGCTTCGGAAAAAACCGATAGTGGTTACACATTAAATGATATCCAAATGGTTGGACCAGTGATTCAAGACGATATTATTAGTATTTTGCTTCGATTTAGGCAACATAATTATGTTATGACCTCAGATATCGAAAAAATGTATAGACAAATATTAATATCCGAGAGTCAAAGACATTTACAATTGATAGTGTGGAGGGACAATGAGCACGAACCCTTAAGGTATTTAAAATTGAACACGGTGACCTACGGAACCGCTTCCGCGCCGCATTTAAGTACAGATATTCTATTTCACGAAGTCCGTTCGGCTTTGATTGTAGTAGTGACGTATCCCGACAAGCGCGCTTGTGTGTGTAAAAGTAGGTAACGTTAGCAAAAAAATCTGATATATATTCAAGTCGAGATTTAATAATCTAAATAAAATTTCGGTTTTAAAAGTTACACATTTTGTAAATAAATTAGATTAGGTTGCAATAAATACAAAAATATTAAGAATATGTAGGCATTTAATTAAGCATTGGTGTTACAGAATGGAAACGAAACAAGTAGGACTATTCAGTATTTTCAATCACTATCAGATAAATTTTCGATTTCCGATTCCGTTTTGCTGTCGTCAGAATCATCTTGTACATTGATTATAAATTCAAAATCGAGATCAAAATATTTCAAGTAGTCTTTTTCAATTTTTTCAACATGAGCACAAGTTTTTTGCCACGTTTCACTGCTAACTTGGCCCAAACTTTCATTGATCAGTCTTTCCGTATTCGTCATGTTTTGCTCGATATTTTTAGATGCGACATAATTTTTAACGATCCCCAAAATATTTTCAATCGCATTTAATTCTGGGTGATAAGGGGGAAGGCGTAAGACATCAAAACCCTTGCTTTTTATAAAATCATCAATCTTGTAGATTACGTGTTGGGCTTTGTACTTCTTTATTGTATCGTACAATTCCAATTTAAGAAGAGATTCATCAAATGCTATACCCTTATCCCTGAGCCATTGCTGCATATCGGCTTTCTTTGTAGATTGCGTCGGTAGTCGTTCAGCCCGTGTGTTGTGATAAGATGCATTGTCTAAGACAATGACAGAGCGCGGAAGTAAATTGGGTAGCAACTTTTCATTTAGCCATTTTACATAGTTATCATAGCTCATATTTGAACGATAATCACCAGCTGTTGAGTTGGCCTTATAAACCAAGGAAGCATTTTCAATAAAACCATCCTTGGTTCCCGCGTGCACTAAAATAAAGCGAGTGCCTGTGCTATTTTTTTTAAAAAACGGAGTTCTTTCCTTTTTTTTGCCCAGGTGTTGTTTCGCACGTGTGTCGAAAGGACGTAGCTCTCATCGGTGTAGACAATGGGCCGACTTTGAGAGCGGTACTCTGTTATTTTTTTTTAATATTTTAAACGCCACATTTGTATATGACGCTCCGTCAAGACTTTACGGTTGTTCTCTGTTTTGCGCCACTTGTAACCTAATTTCAACAGTAACTTGCGAACAGTTTCTAAACAACCTTCGAATCCGATTTTTTCATTCAATGCTGTTCTTAACTTAGCTAATGTTGGAATTTCTTTATGGACAATATGGAAATCTTGTACAGTACTGCGAACCACATCGGCTGTAAAATTATCTATATCCATTTTATTATCTCGCTTTCTCCTTTTCTTCATAGGTGAAGTGAATTTTGATGAAGTGGATGGCAATTCCTTCTCTTCTTTTAATATTCTTTGAACTGTTTTTTGGCTCACACCCGTAGCTTCAGCTGTACGGCGTGTAATGTCTCGTAAATGAGACAAATCACAGTTGAGTTCCATTAATGATTTTGTAAATTCATATTCTTCTCGCAGAAAATGATAAACACTAGCTATCATGTTTCGACCCTAAAACAAAATGTAATCAAAGTAATTAAGTAATATAAACATTTTATAACATAAAAAAACATTCATTTTATAAATACTTCTATTGCTATATTAAGTATCTTTGTATAACATTTTAATTGAAAACGTATAAATAAATATTACCTCACGATGGACAACTCTTCTTCGTTTTGTTGCCATGCTGACCTTACTCCGTGAAACAATTTGGCGCGAACTAAAACCCACTACTGATCCGGACCGTGTCCCGATCGACACTGAGCGCTCTCGAGGTTACGCACACAAAAACAATGTGCATGTGCACGCTTGACAACATTCATAGCCAAACGGACTTCGTGACATAGAACATCTGTACTCGTTGTCTTTTTCAATTGGCAAATGAATGTAACGATCCGGAAGTCCGCGAGATAATGAAACATGATTTTTTCATGGATGACTTGATAACAGGTCATCAGACTGAGGAAGGGTTAAATCGTATTTGTAGATTAATAACTCATATTTTAGATTCGGGTGGTTTTAAGCTACGAAAATTTAGGTCTAATGCCAATCAGTTACATGTTGAAAATAAATTACATGAAACACAAGCAATTACAGAGTTTAAAACAACCACGAGCACTTTAGGGTTAACATGGACGCCTCAGTCCGACAAGTTTCAATTTTCCATCCATGTAGATAAAACCGATAGGATCACTAAGCGAAGTATCTTCTATTGCAAAGATTTTTGATCCTTTGGGACTTTTAAGGATATTTGTTGTTAAGGCTAAGTTAATTTTGCAGAAACTATGGATAAGTAAATTAGAATGGGACGATCCAGTAGCCGATGAAGTACAGATTATGTGGTATAAATTTATAAAGAACATGAATTCTCTAACTTGTGTCGAGGTTCCAAGGCACGTCATGTGTAAAAATGCAGCACATATTGAAATTCACATCTTTTCAGATGCGTCCATGTGTGCCTATGGGACCTGTGCTATTGTTCGTTCAATAAATCCTATTGGAGAAATTCATGTACAGTTACTCTGTGCTAAATATAGGGTCGCCCCATTAAAAGGTCTAACAATACCGAAACTCGAGCTATGCGGAGCGTTGCTGTCCGCTGAGTTGGGGGAAAAGGTGATTCACTCCTTGCGATGTACTGTGGCTCGGTGTGTGTACTGGACAGACTCGATGGTTGTGCTCGGTTGGTTACGTGCCACCGCCGCTCCAAACCAATTAAAGGTATTTGTTTCAAATCGAGTAAATAAAATTAATAAGTTAACAAAGGATAGGGAGTGGAGGTACGTACCAACAGACCAATTTGTTTCAAATCGAGTAAATAAAATTAATAAGTTAACAAAGGATAGTGAGTGGAGGTACGTACCAACAGACCAAAATCCAGCCGATCTCATTTCCAGAGGAGTAGATCGTATGGATAAAAAGGTTCACAGATTGTGGAGTGGGCCTCCCTTTTTATCTCTAAGCGAGTCCCAATGGCCTAAGGTCGATAGTAATAAGTTAAGTAGTGTAACCTTACCTGAAATTAAGAGCATAAGTACCTTTGTAACAAGTATGAATAATAAAGGGCTGATTGAATTTGAACGTTATTCCAGTTTGCATAAGGTACAACGTGCAATGGCCTATGTCATTAGATTTGTTAACAATTGCAGAATAAAAAATAAAGAAGGTAGACTTACCAGTAATTATTTAAGTGCCGATGAGTTAAACGATAGTTTGATGTATTTAGTCAAATTCTCGCAGCATGATTCATTTAGCGACGAATATGTTAGTTTATTAAATAATAAGCCATTATGGAATAAATGTAAGATTTTATCTCTTAGCCCCTTTCTAGATAGTAAATTTAAGGTTATACGAGTGGGTGGTCGTATTCAAAATTCAACTTGTTCGTATTACAAAAAACATCCTTTACTATTAGATTCTAAACACCGATTATCAAGGCTTATTTTTGAGAGTGAACATAGCCGGTTACTGCATGCTGGGCCGCAGATGATGTTATCAGCTATTAGAGAGAATTATTGGATTACTAGCTGCGCCCCGCGGTTTCACCCGCATAAGTCTCGATCCCGTGGGAATATCGGGATAAAAGTATCCTATGTCCTTCTCCGGGTCAAAGTCTATCCATATCCCAAATTTCACCCAAATCCGTTCATCCGTTTTAGCGTGATGCCGTGACCAAGGGAAAGAGGGATTCATTTTTATATATATAGATTAATGCTAGAAAGGTGGCTAGAAGCGTGTCAAATAATTGTATAGTGTGTAAGCGATTTAGATTTAAATCTATAGTTCCTATTATGGGTAATCTACCCAAACAGCGTTTAATTCTAGGAACGCCATTTGAAACGTCTGGAGTTGACCTGGCTGGTCCTTTTTTAATCACTGATAGGAAAGGCCGCGGTTGCAAAATAAGTAAATGTTACATGTGTTTATTTGTATGTTTTACAACCAAGGCTATTCATTTAGAAGTCGTAAGTGACTTAAGTACAGATGCATTTCTCTTGGCATTACGAAGATTTATTGCACGACGTTTTAAACCAAGTTTATTATATTGTAATAATGCGACTAATTTTTTAGGGGCTAGTAATGAACTTAATCAATATTTGATAGTAAGCAAAGATAAAATAAATAAATTTTGTTCTGATGAAGGAATGAAGTTTGCCTTCATACCCCCATACGCCCCAAACTTTGGGGGCTTGTGGGAGGCAGGGGTGAAGTCTGCAAAATATCACACAAAAAGAATATTAGGAGACAGGCATTTAACATATGAGGAACTTTCAACTTTATTTGTCCAAGTAGGAGCTATACTGAATTCCCGGCCTTTGTTTCCTATGTCATCAGATCCCAATGATTTCCATCCCCTGACTCCCGGGCATTTCCTCGTCGACAAGTCGCTGATAGCTCTTTCCTCTCCAGTACTGACCAATCTTAACTGTAATCGACTTCACAGATATGAACAATTGGAACGAATGAGACAGCTTTTCTGGTTGAGATGGCAACATGAGTACATTACGGAACTGCAACATCGTACGAAATGGCGCAAACCTGCGATGGAACTTCGCGTTGGAGATATGGTCATTACAAAGGAAAATAATTTGCCTCCATTAAAATGGAGACTCGGACGCATAGAAGCCCTACAAAGGGGCAAAGACGATGTATCCCGAGTAGCAGATGTGAGGACGGCCAGTGGCACTATCCGTCGAGCGGTAAATCGCCTGTGCCCTCTGTTCGAGCCTGAAGCAGAAGAGTTGAAGGGATCCCCTTCAACGGGGGGAGTATGTTATGGCCCACCCCCGCTGGATGCGGGGGAGGGGGCAGGCCGGTGTCCCTACTCCACGCGGCTGAGGGTATAAAGGCTTGCACGCAGGTCGCGAGCGTCGTCGGACTTCAAAAACTTGTAAATTGTATCTTATAATCTCCATACGTGTACTCATTGTAAAACGAAATTAAAGGTATAAACTAGTCTTCGAGTTCATATTTCAGCTCCTCACACGTACCTAAAGCACACACAAACCAGTCTAATCCTAGACACACAGTTCAAAAGCCAAAAAAAGTATTTGCGTCAAAATCATCAAAGCAGCTAAACAAAGTCACCAGTGCTGAGAGAGGCACTTTAGTTACCACCTGTTGCATGGTTTCAGCCAGTGGAACTGCCTTACCACCAGCAATGGTGTTTTCGCGAAAGAACTTTTAGAGTCACATGCTACAGGAGCACCCCCAGACACCTTAGGTCTTGCTCAACCTACTGGCTGGATGACAGGTGAATTGTTTGCAGATGTGATGAAGCATTTTGTCAAAATGACATCTTCCACGAAAGACAATCCAACTCTTGTTATCCTGGATAACCATGAAAGCCACTTAGCTCCGGAAGTCTTAAACATTGCTAAGGAAAATGGAGTGCATCTTCTTACAATACCTCCGCACACAAGTCATAAGTTACAAGCGCTAGATGTTTCGGTATATGGCCCATTCTAAAAGTAATATAACGCTGCTGCAGATTCATGGATGATTTGACACCCAGGACAGACTGAGCATTTATAATGTGGCTGAATTTGTTGGACAGGTGTTTGAAAAAGCTATGACACCAACTAATATAAAATCTGGTTTTAAAAAGACCGGAATTAGTCCCTTTGATCGTGACGTTTTCACAGAAGATGATTTCCTTACAAGCGAAGTAACTAACAGGCCAATAACAGATAAAGAACCGGAAATGCAATCCAGGAATCTTACGACACCTACTATCGAAAATCAAGAACCTTTAACCTCAAATGCTGCACTTCAACAAAATGACAATCCGCAACCTTCTACCTGAAGAGCTGCTCTCCAAGAAGTTGGAAATCAGGGAAAAAGTCCTTTGGAATTCAGGAACTACCCTAGAGCTGGCAAAAAATATTGATTTTGGAAACGAGCTGAAGGATATAAAAGCAGAGGCCGTCAGAAGTAACGGGCCATTCTATCTCCGACTTTACTAATAATAAAAGGGTCTGACTCTCTTCCAGACCATCTTGGCCTGCCCTGGCCATTCCGGGGCTCACCCACTCCCTGCCGGAGCCAACTCTTCTTTCCCTCGGAGTCATCGACCCGCCGACGCCACCACCAGCCGTCAATCACTCCCTGCCGGAGCCTCCATCTCCCGAAGACTACCTCCCGCTGCAGGCCACCTCTGAGGCCTAACCTCCTAAGCGTGCAGTGCCGATCAGTAGTGTTAAACTGTGTTTTGTACTCCCCTTGTATTTTTTTAATTATATTATTATATTTTCCCTTACATTTTCCCCTTCTGGGAAAATGTAACGTTACAACGCCTATCAAAAACGAAATAGAAGAACGTGCACAAGAAAGAGAAAAGAGAAAGAAACCAAAAAAGAGTGAGAAAATAGATAACAATATAAAGAGAATAAAGACTGAGAAAGTGACCAAAGCATTATTTTCAAGTCCAATTGCTATTTCAGATGATGAAATATCTTCAAATGTGTCCAGTGATGAAGATAATGACCTACCCACTGTCTATTTTCAAAACTGCAAAAACTAAGGACTTTGTCTTGGTGAAATTTAGCCAGAAAAAGCAAGAGTAATTTATTTTGTTGGTCAAATATTGACAGATGTAGACGAAAATAATGAATATGATATTACATATTTGTGTCGGAGTGCGAAAATTGACAATAGCTTCTATTTTCCACTAGAACCAGATTTAGCGACGGTGTCAATAGTGGATATAGAGCTAGTGTTGCCAAATCCAAGTTTGGCAGGCAAGACTTAGCGCCAAAGTAATATCTATTCTTTCCCTGAACATATACTAAGCAAATATAAGCTTGGTTAATTTTTAATTTTCGTGTGTTTTTTTTTAATTTACTATACTTGTACCAATGTACCCCAGACGCAGTTCCATAGTACCCCAGACCTGGGGCACATCGGAACAAGCGAAGTGTTGTGCAAAAATTAAAAAAAAATAGATTTAAGGTTCTTCTTTTTGTTGTCAATTGTTAGTTTAAGAATTGTTCTTATATGTTCAAAACAAATAATATAAAAAATAAAGCAAATTTTGATTTATAAACAAAAATGACTTTTTTGTTCCATTGTACCCCAACTGTCCCTACACAACATTTTCCAATTGCTAGACCTACGAGCTCACTCTCAGAGTATACCCGCTGTACTTCAACTCCAGAAGCCGAAGCTACTTCTTACCGAAACCAAGCTTTTCGAAACCAACGTGAAACTTAAAAATATATATATATAAAAATATGTATATATAAATAAATAAATAAACTTCGACTCCCGAAGATTACACTTCTGGAAGGCACCTCGAATATGAAGAAGACTATTTTCCCAGCTGTTTACTAACACAAGAAAATACTGCGCAACAATACGTAGTGAACGACGATATTCTATCTCAAGCTAGTTAGATCATGCTTAGATGAAAACACAATGGAAAATTTATAAATAAATCGTTTATAAATTTATTACAAGTTTCACTTACCATAATGAACTCCTGTAAAACATTGTATATAGCATCCAAAACATCCTTCAAAAATAGAGAAATTGTGCATTCTGGAACTCTAAATGACTCTGCAAGACTTGAGTAGTTATCACCGGTAGCCAAGAACTTCAGGGTTATTTATAATTTAATTTTCGGAGAAAGTGCTTCTCGCATATTGGTATTGCATTTTTGTATAAGCGGAGTAACCTTATGTAGTAAAGTTTTAAACTGATCAGTAGTCATTCTTAATCGTTTTTTTAAATAATCAGGATCTTCTAAACTCCACTCAACCAATAAAGTATCCGAAGGACCCAAGACCTTACGTCGAGAAATTCATCCACGTACCAACATTACGTTTTCTTCTTTCCTTTTGTTTTTTTCTTCTCTCTTTGTTCTTTAAGCAATTGTTGAATAATTGAATAATTAATTATTTCAATTCCGGCACAAACGGCTATTCTGCTCAACATTTTCGATGGAAATGACCGAGCCGCATGCGATTTTAGTAACCTGTGTAAATGGGCTAGCGATGCGGCTTGGTGAGGCAATTTGTGAAGAGACTCGCTGCACGGCGAAAATCTACCCGTGTAAATACCCCATTAGCGCTGTGTGAGCGAGACTGACTGACTTATAACTTTACCTTATAACTTTGAAATGTAGGTATAATCTCTTAGTATTACCACAATTTCACTTATAAAACCCAATAATATAAGTTGTGGCGTACTCCACACAATTAAATGTAAAATGTAACGTGTAATGTTCAATGTATATTTATTATGTCTAGTTATAAGTTCTTATATTAGGTATCGTAATGTCAGTTCACAGCAGCAAGCATTTATCAATTTATAACGTATGTTAATAATTCCAACAAACGATCAGACACCGTATTATTTACTATTAGCGATCTATCTAGCGCGCCTCACGGCGGCCGGTTCCTTATGCTGGGGCTACATTGTCGCGTTATTGCGAACTAAACTTCGCGCGTTCTCTCTCGCACACCGCTCGATGACTGAGCAACAGAGAGCGCGCGATGTATATATAGTTCGCGATAACGCGACAATGTAGCCCCAGCATTATCGCCGCAGGCGCTTGAATGTTGAGGGGAACGTGCCTGGTCGAGGGACGGGCGCCCAAATTGCGCGCGGGCACCGCCCCCGGCCACCCGCCTCAGTCCGCCTGTCTTTCTGTTTGTTCCGGCTAATCTCCGAAACGGCCAAACCAATTTTTACGGGACTTTCAGTGGCAGCTATACATACAAATAAATAAAATTGATTTATAGAATTCCACGCGGACAAAGTCGCGGGTAACAGCTAGTAGTAAATAAATTGATACATTCTTATATTTTAAATCATCATCATAATAAAATGAAACATTTTGTGATTACAGGTCAATTAACTGCTGACGCGGCTGTGACGGCGCATATTGTAGACAGAATGGACAAGCTGTTCGACACGGCGGATCTGCGGAGAGGAAAACCTTTCTCGACCAATTTGAAAATTTCATCACCTTAGATTAAATTTATAAGTGAAATGAAGTTATTTTTGCAGTAACTCAAATTTCTAGGCTCGAACTGCACACCATCATCGCAAATAGATTGGCTGTGGACGCTTAATGGGGCTGAAATGTTGTGGAAGAGTTTGCGCCAAAAACACAAAACGATAAAAAGTCTAGCGACTCGAAGGCTACATACAACAAGATCCTTTGGAAAATTTATTTGGGTGCATTCGAGGAAATTGTGGTTCAAACTGTAGTCCTACTACTGGACAGTTTGTCGCAGGCTTAAAAACGGCTATTATAAGTAACCTTTGTCACATTGGTGGTGGAAACTGTGAGCTCGATACAAATGAGGTCATTATTAAAAATTTCAAAATGTTTTTTGGAAACAATAATCTGCCTGAAAACCGTACCGAAGAAACTTCATCTTCGGTATGGAGATTTAATGACGACAACATTCACCAGGAAGTATTTGAGGAGAATGGTGTATCCCAAGCATGTGCTTATGTCTGTGGATTTTTAATAAAAAATTTAAGAAATGAAAACTGAGAGAATTATAAAACAATATTTGCGACATCGAATCGTACGTAATGATTTTAAAGAATCTCTAAATTTTGCAAGTAAAAACTTTGTTCTCTGTGTGGAATTTTGTGCTACCTTTATAAATGCTTATTTGTCAACGAATGCACGCACATACAAAATCATTAATGCGTGATATAACAAACATTTTTAAATTTTCCGTCAATTTTAACTTTTTAAATGATTGCGAGGAGCACAAAGAGCAAAATATAAAAAAGATCTTTTTCGCAAGCATCTGCCACAATAGCAATTAAGAAAAAAAAAATGAAATATGTGTAGGTAGTTTTTCTTAGTGCTATTGTGCTTTTAATAATGTAATTTATATTTTGCTCTTTCTTGGCAACTATTGCGTTACCTTTTTTTTAGATGGTCAAAGGTCCTCTGTAATTTGTTATATAACATCATTTATGTACGAGTTCCTCTTATACAATTCGCGTCTGCATTGTAAACAGAGCTCATTTAAAGGAGGAATTTTACTTATATATTATGTAAATTTATGTTGCTGGTGGTATATAAATTCGACTGCCCATTTTCATAGTTCCTATCTATGCAAAACCTATTGTGTAGGGGAAGCCCGGGCAAGAAGCATAGTGCGGGTAAGAAGAATAACAGATTTTTCCAAAAATATATAATAGATGGCACTATTAACACTTTCTCAAGTCGTGACACGTGCGACCGGCAACGCCATGACAGTTCAACCAAAACTATACGCGAGTGCATCTGTTGCGGAAGGAAAAAAAGAATTATCGTTGTTTTGTTACGATTTTCGTAAAGGTTCAGTCAGTTGCATATAAATATGTTTTGTTTATTCCAATGCACGTTTATTTAAGTATTATTTCTGATCGTTACTTTTTGTTTACCTACTAAAAACATTTCAAGTCTTGGCTTGTTTCTAATATTAGCGTGTTGGGCAAAATAGATATGGGCAAAACGGATAGGGTATCCGTTTTGCCCGTTAAGTTATTACTTTATCTCTTTCTTAAGTAAGAAATATTTTAACAGGTTTTTGACAACTAATGTTAATTTTAAACAGATCTCCGTAAACTTAAAGCTAGGTACTTATATTTTATATTAATTTTCAATGAAATCATATAACTTAACGACTGCTTTTGGTTTTAGATGGTATTTCATTATAAACGCAAAACTAATCGAGCAGCATGGTCAGAAGATACATTGGTCAGAGCTGTAAAAGCTGTAAAAGATGATGGACAATCAATTAATTCAACCGCAAAGAAGTTAGGAATTCCATTTACAACTTTGCAGAGACATGTGAAGTCCGGCAATAAGTCGAATAAATTGGGTAGGTTCACATCGGTTTTTAGTCCAAAACAAGAAGAAGAGCTGTGCTTATATCTAATAAAAATATATAGTTTATTTTTTGGGCTTACTCGTTCAGATTTTTTAGAACTAGTGTATAATTATGCAACAAGAAATCATATTTCTCATCCATTTAAAAATGGCAAAGCTGGAGACGACTGGTTTTCTGGTTTCAAGCGTCGACACCCAGAAATTGTACTAAGAGCGCCTGAGCCAACATCTTTGGCAAGAACAAGAGGCTTTAACAGACCACAGGTGGAGTTATTTTATACTAATTTTTGGAGCCTGATAGAAAAATACAATTTCGATGCAACTACAATATATAATATAGACGAGACCGGAATAAAGAGCAGTACGTCTAAACCACCCAAGGTTTTGTCTATCAAAGGCAAAAGGCAAGTCGGAGTAATATGTAGTGCAGAAAGGGGTCAATTAACCACTGTCATATGTTGTTGTAATGCAGCTGGAACATTTGTTCCACCCTTTTTCATATTTGCCCGCAAACGTATGCAAGAACGACTTCTAGATAATGCCCCACCAGGCTCACAAGCCACCGTTACTGACAACGGTTGGATACATGGGGAAGCTTTTTTGAATTGGTTGCAATTTTTTGTTGAGAAGGTTCGTCCAAGTGAGACCAGAAAAGTGTTACTGTTGCTCGATAATCACGAGTCGCATTTTATCCGGCCTTGGAATTTACAACAAAAAATCACATCATCTTTTTGTCATTTGCCCCACACACAACTAACCGGATGCAACCTCTAGATGTGGCTGTGTATAGACCCCTTAAAAAATATTTTGAACAAGAGTTGAACACCTTTCAAAAAACGCACCCAGGCCGAATTGTAAACCAGTACGATATGGCAAAACTATTTGAAACTATTTGAAACTTTTTAAATGTTTTTGGAAAAAAAGATTACGCTCCTTCAACTATGACCGACCGTCCTTTTCCTGACACACCGTCTACTATGACTGAAGATACTGTAAATGATGCACCGTCGATAATGGCCATAGATCTTTTCAATGGCACATCGTCTACTATAAGCGACTGCGCTTTAAATGATTCTCCAGCAACAAGAATGACGACTGACCCGGTTGCATCTGTTACCGCAGAGGCGGCAGTAGCTGAATCTTCCACACAGTCCGTTATAATTTCAGAAATAGAGACAGAAAGGTCTACTACACCTTTGCCGGATTCCAATACGCTGGGAGAGGGATCAACTCATTCACTAGGAGAAAAACATCCGCCGCCATCAGCGAGTCTTACGCCATTTCAAATTAGACCTGTTCCAACTATGGCTGCTCCTAAAACAGGCCGCAAACATAAGAGGCAGAAATCAGAGGTGTTGACGTCTACTCCTGTCAAAGCTGAGCAAGCATTAAAATTTGAGAAGGCAAATATTAAGAAGACCAAGATTTCCGAGTTAGCAGGACCCAGCAAAACTAAAAATAAAATATCCTCAGTCAAACAAACAAAAAGCCGAAATGTTTAGTGTGCGCTGACAAATACACTGAACCACCAGCGGAAGATTGGATTCAGTGTAATCAGTGCAAAAGTTGGGCGCATGAAGACTGCACTTCTTATGTAGGGGTGGGCAGTTACTTCTGCGATGAATGTGAAGACTGATGTATGCTAATTCCACATTATCCTTTTTGCCCTTAGCGCGTATCCGTTTTGCCCGACCCCAACGGGCAAAACGGATAATTGATACTTTTTGTTAAGGCTTATAATTATTATAGAAATTGTTTAAGTTTTTTAATTTTAATGATTATTTTCCAAAGATGATTAAACATAGTACAAATAAAAAGTACAAAGAATTCTATTGATTATTAGATTGTGGTTTTATTTACACTACCCCTTAACATATTCGTCTTGCCCGGGCTTCCCCTAACACTTATCCCTTATTAGTAGTAGACGGATTCACTAAGTACACGCGGCTCTTTAGTCAGTTGAGACTGGTCATCTTTTAGTTGCCATGGCTTATTTTAATTTTTGAATTGTTCGTTGTTTTGCCTTTTTATTACGTGCTTCTAACGAGCACGTCTTTCCTACAATGTTCTCACATGTATAATTTCAACATGAATAATGTAACCAATATTTTGAACAATTGTCTATTTAAAAGAGGGTCCGTGGAGTTTCTTGCCCGTTTTTCTCCATTGGTACCTACCTACTACGCTTTGGAATGGGCAATAGGGGAAAGTGTTTTACTAGTCCTCAAATGGCGAGTTTTTGTTCCAACAGACACATAAAACATATTCTTAACTCTTAATTTGATTATGTTCACTGTGATAAAAATTTATTTAAAAATAATCAATATTGAACGACTATTATCTACTATTTTTCGGTTTTTATTTAAGTTAGAGCAAGTTTAAAGTATATTTATCGGTATAAATTTTATATAAAACTGACAGATTGCTGTTTTTGATTCTATAAGACTCAAATATTTCTTAAGTATAAAAAATATTTCTACTAGTGGCAACATCGTTTATCTGTCATTATTGAGACAAGATGTCAGCGAGGCACGATTCTTTGCAAGGTAAATGTTTTTATTTACATGTTGCAGTTGTACATAGCTAAACATTTTTGTGCTCTTTATTTACTAAACAATGTGTTTGGTTTCTGTGTTCTTCAGGGGAAATAAAGCGAATCTTCCTGGTTTAAAATATTATTATTTCTTGTAATGCTTCTAATTACAATTAAATACACAGAAGCGATGAAAGATTCGGATACGATGCGGATGTGGATCGGATTTGTTGTTGTTTCAAATTTTATTTGTACAAAATGTATGAAAGAGATGCGTCGTAAATTACACAGAAAGGATACGGCGCGGATTTATCACTTGAGAATCCGCGCCACCTCGCTTGCAGTTGCGATCGACCGCCGTGCGAAGTAGGGATGGCGATCTGAAATCGATTAATCGAAGAATCGATTTTTGGAGCCAAAAAGATCGATTTTTTAAATCGATATGTAGTATTGAATCGATTCGGTGAATCGATTTTTCACCCTTGAAAATCGACGTTCGATTTTTTTTTTTTAACCATATATCTATTTACAATTAATTGAATGTACTCGTATTATAAAAGTGCTGCCGGTTAAAGAATTAATTATTCAAAAACTCGCGAGATCGCTGTATGTTTAGATTCCTTCGCGTCTCTTGAATAAAAAATGTTACGTTCGTAGTCTTTGACTTGTTGTATCTGCGTCTGGACTGACATTACTTACGTCATGCCGACATTTATTTTTAGTATTTCATTTGTTTATTGTTGATTGATTGAGCGACTCTCGTAAAGCGAAATAAATACTGATTTTTATGTAGTATTTGTTGCGGAATAATAACTAATTGAGACTAAATAGGTAAGTACAGCGCTTTATTTTGTTTTTTACTTTCGTGCTATTATTTTCTGTTTGACATTAGCTGTGATCATTAAATCTAATCATATAATTATATAATTCATTTAAATTTACGTTAAGATACGAATAATCAATATTGGGCATTGAAATAACTAATAAGTAAGTCATATGTCGAATTCCTTATGAAAATGAGCATACCTACTACTACTATTATGTCCACATATGTATGTAACATAGAAAGTAATAGTAAAGCCCCGTTTATCTTTTTAAAAATAATCTACCGAAATCACTTTAATCTTATTTTAATCAAGTAAAATCGGTCACCTACTCGTCTACAATACATATTTGGTAGGTAAGAACGCCAGGCTAGGGATGGGCAATTCTTTCCGAAAAAGATCGATTTTTAAATCAAATCGAATTTTAACCTGATAAATCGATTCAGGTTTGATGCTATATTTTTAATGTACTCGCTAGAAAGGTTTTTTTTTATACAAAAAAAAAACTATTATTTCCATTTAATTGTTTTACTATTTAAATGTTTTAGTAATCTTTCATATAAACTCTTCTTTTAAATTGTTTAAGAAATGATGCTAATTAATGCTAATAGGATTTTGAATATTACTTAAAACTAGTAGGTAACTAATCACTAAAAATTACATTGTTTATCAAGTTTAATGAGGAAAAAATTAATTTTTTCAGCATGTCGGGTAAAAGTGATATTTGGAATCATTTCATAAAAAAAGACTCAGGAGGCAAATGCAAATTTTGTCACCAGGAAATAAAAACTAAGGGAAACACAACAAACTTGCGTAATCATTTATTAAGACGTCATCCAACAATTAAGACAGTAAGTCTCAAAAAGAAGAGTGAAAGTGGTGGTGGCAATTGTAGTAATGCACGAAATTGTGATGGACAAGTTAGTCGAGCCTGTATTTCATATATTACATCCTTTCTTTTCCAATGTACTGAGTTTGAACAAAATAAGAATTACTCTTCAATACTTCGATCGAAGTAATATGTTTCTTATTTTAGGTTGTTGATGACATGGCTTTAGACAGCCAGCCAGTTCCAGATTAAAAAAATGTTGATAATTCGGATACTGAAAGCGTGGCTTCTTCTTCCGTCTCTGTATCAGTCTTAAAACAGCCAACATTGACATCTTGCTTAACAAATATAAAATCATTTCGAGGTAAGACATGAAACTGAAATATTTTTGTAATAAATTTTCATGAAAGATATAGGTACAGGATCAAAAAGTATAACTGTTTTATTAATTTTCAGATAATGGAGTTAAAAGTGGTCAACTAGCTAATGCAATAGTCATCATGATAGCAAAGGATAGCTTGCCTCTAAATACTGTGGAAAAAATAGTATTTCAATATTTGATGAAAGTAGTGGTACCGCTATATAAAGTTCCAGCCAGAAAAACAATTACCCACATGATTGATGATAAATATGAAATTCTTTCGGCACAACTGAAATTAAAAATACAAGAAGTAGAAGCACTATCTTTGACTGCAGATGTTTGGACCGACACGCATAATAGTCAAAGCTACTTAGGCTTAACTGGTCATTGTATATATCAGAATAAATTAATAAGCATAATTTTTGATGTAACTGCTTTAACTGCTTTGTAAGTAATTATTGATATCACAGAAAAATGGGACATCACAAATGACAAAGTGGTAGCGTTTATCACGGACAATGGCGCAAATATCGTTAAAGCAGTCACAAATCAAAGATATTACTACATATTTTAAGCACAATACAAATGCTGCTGACTCTTTAAAGAAAGATCAGGATCACCAAATAAAGCCTTTGGGACTCATTCAATCTGTGTGTACCAGATGGAATTCTATTTTTTATCAATTAGAACGATTTGTTCAATTATCTGAAATAATTGCGCCAATATTACTCAAGTATCCTAGAGCGCCAACAATGCTTACTGCACAGCAGTTAGAATCCATAAGAGATCTTATAAATATTGTTACGTCGTACGTACGAGATCTTTCGAGAAAGCACGTGATTACAGTGTGTTTGCGCTAAAAACTTCGAGAAGCATTCCATTATTATTAGTTTGAAGTTAAGTAGGTAACTACTTATAAAAAAATATTAGGAATTGTCATTGTAATTTCGACCGTACGCCGAGGGCATAAAGTACCTACTTCTTTATTCGGTACAAGTAGGTTATTATTTTTTTATACCTACTACTTTTGTATTTCTTGGTAATGTTTTTTGTTGATGTTTTTAAGGAACCGTTCTACACATCGCCGGAATGTTCGTGAATATTGGCGGTATAAAAACACAGCGACGACCCCGACGACGATCATCACACTGCGCCCGGCACCGGTGGCGGACGGTCGTGTTGCGCTGCGCTGCTGTGTACAAGAGTTCCCGATATTCCGGCTCAAGCGTTCCTTGGTGGTTCCCGAGTCGTCTCCGTAGTCACCCGACTACCATCACTTCTATTAATTGGGGTCTTTTTCAAGACACAATTAATATCAACTTTCTTTAAGATTGTTGTTAAAAACGTTCGTCGAGGCAATTTTGGCCCCTTCCGGGCAAAACCACAGTTTCGTGGTCCTCGGTGGATACCTTACGGTGCCAACAAAACCGAGGAGGTGTTGACCCAATCACACCCGCCGATCCCCTTCAGGGTTAGGCAGTCAATTGGCCGGGTCCCAGTGTTCGGCTTTGGGGGGTCTCCTAGTCGGCACTGGTGACAGTTTTGCCTCCACAGCGACTCACCTAGCGTGGTCGGGTATATCGATACCCTTCACACTAGACTGGATAGGACCCCGTTGCACAATAAGATAGGCAACGGGCCAAAGCAAGCTTAGGGCTCACCCATAGGCACACATCCTCCCTGTCTACACCCGACAGGGAGGGATTACTCATCCCCGGCATACCCACCGGGGAGTTAGGATAATTAGGAAGTTAGGAATATTCCCGCGTAAAGTCTCTCTCCCCCGTCATTATGAAGGACCCGGTACAGTGCCTAGCGCTCTTTATCAAGTTCTTCCAGGGTGTACTCGAAGAAGAGCCCGCCCTGAAGACAAAGTACGGAGCTCTGTTCGCCAGGCTCCAAGCTGAGTCTGAATCTCAGTCCTGTCCCTCTGACAATAGCATCGCTAACTTTAGCGATGCCCTAAAAACCCCCCGGCTACAGAGCCATCCAGACCCCCTAGTCCGTCAGAGTCTATGGACACTGACGCTCCCATCAGCGCCGCTTCCTCAAAGCGGCCCACTACCCCGTACCCCTATGGTTCGGACGACGACGAAGCGGAGTCAGCCGCTTCTTCTTCTTCCTCATCCTCCTCCCAATCCAACGATGGTTTCACAACCGTCCAAGGAAAGGGCAAGAAGAGGAAGAACAAGAAGCAAAGCTCGTCCCAGGCCAGCAAGGTCGTTGCGTTTGAGGACTTAGACTGTGCTCCCTCGTTGCCCGCACCATTGGTACCGTCCTCAAAAATCTCTCCCGCTACCCCCGCGACTTGCGCTATAGTAGCTTCCCCCACCACCTCCCTTCCGATTACGTCATCCGTAAGCTGCGCTACATTAGCTTCCCCCTCTACTTCTCGTCCGATTGCGTCATCCTCCGCGAAGGATACCCCCGCGCCTAACGCCAAAAAGATCCCTCTCCCGCCACCCTTGTTCATTCAGGACAAGGCGAAGTGGACTGACATATCGAAATGGTGTGTCGACCACAAAATAAACTTTTCTAGCGCCCGAAATACCCAACAGGGTATCAAAGTCTCCGTCCCTACGTCGCGCGACTATAGGGAACTAACCCGACTTCTGAGAATGAGAGGTGTGTCATACCACACCTACTCACTCCCAGAGGAAAAGCAGATCCGCGTAGTAATAAAACGTATCCCACGCGAAATCCCAGCATCCGATATTCTTGATGACCTTCAGTCACAGAAAGTCCCCGTAGATGAGGTCCATCGCAGGCACCGCTCTAGAGGCGGAGAGTCATACGACATGGTCCTTGTCATCTGCCCGCCCGTAGAGGGCCACCACCCGATCTTCCAAATTCGTTCCCTGTGCAAGCTCACAGGGTTCGAAATCGAAAAACCACACAAAAGTGGCATTGTCGGTCAATGCCACCGCTGCCAGTTATATGGTCACTCGCCGAGGAACCGCCATGCTACACCTAGATGCGTCAAGTGCCTAGTTGAGCACGGCACTTCCGATTGCCCCCGTCCAAAGGATCGTTCCCTTTGTACCGACCTTCCCAGCTGCGTCCTATGCGGCAAACAAGGCCACCCGGCCAACTACCGCGGTTGCCCCAAAGCCCCTAAGGCCTCTTCTCCCAAACTGGCCAAGCGTTTCGACGCCCGCCAGCAAAGGGAAGCTCCCTCCTCTTATAGGATTCCCTCATCCCATTTGCCCCAACGTCTAAGCCCTCAGAGGCCTAGTCCGTGGAGTTACCTCCACCACCAGCAGTCTTTCCCTGCCATGGTGCCCTCTCAATTTTCTAATTTCCCTCCCCCTCCCCCCGCTCCCCTCCCTCGCCTGGATCCCCGTATTCGCGCCGCCGCGCCACCCGCGCCCCCTGCGCCCTCTGCGCCCCCTGCGCCCTCTGCGCCCCCTGCGCCCTCTGCGCCCCCGGCGCCCGCCGCGCCCCCCGCGCAACCCACGCCCGCTCCTAATGCTACGCGCCCCTCTCAAACCACTCCCATGGCTAGCCCCAATGCGTCCGTTGACTCGTTCAACGTTATCACTTCAACCTTCTTGGCCTTCGTCTCCCCTCGCGCAAAGACAATGGCCAACGAAATCCTTGCGGCTCATGGCAATCTCCTCCAGATCCAGGCCATCTACAATGCGTATCCGGATATTACGCAAGCCCTAACCTCCCTCGCTACTAAACCCCATTATGGATAATACGGTCTTAGCTAGGTTCAAACCGCGATCCCTAATAATAGGTTATTTCAATGCAAACGGCATTAAAAATCAACGCGAAGAGATTGCGGCTTTCCTCCGCGATCATCAAATAGACGTTCTCTTAGTCCAAGACACTTTTCTAAAACCTTGCAATCGTAACCCATCAATAGCTAACTACCGGATAGTCCGCAACGATAGGTCACGTTGCCATAGAGGAGGTACCCTGATATACTATAAAAAGCAGCTTCACTGCATCCCAATTGACCCTCCTCCCCTCTCACGATTAGAAGTTTCGGCCTGCCGCCTAGGCATGGCAGGCCACGAGCCGATCACTCTCGTGTCGGTCTATCACCCCCCCGTTACTACTTCGGAGAATTTCCAACTCCTCTCTGACGACCTCTCGATCCTACTCACTATGAGTAACTCGCTCATTTTAGCGGGCGATTTCAATGCCAAACATCCCTCCTGGAATAGTTCGGTAACTACTACAAGAGGCCGACACTTGTTCGACCTCTCCCACTCCCTGACCTTTGACGTCATCGCTCCGATGACTCCCACCCACTTTCCCGTTAACGTAAATCATGCCCCTGATATCTTAGATGTGGCGCTCCTTAAGAACGTCAACCTAAGACTAGACTCAATAGAAACTGTAAATGAGCTCGACTCTGATCACCGTCCGGTAGTCATGAGATTAGACCCCCGCATAGGTCTCCGCGACCCCAACTCTCCCCCCATCACTAAGAGGATCACGGACTGGAAGAAAGTAAGCACTCAGCTGAAATCCAACACGTCCCCTCAGTTAGACTCTATTCCCGACCTGTTCAACTCTGTCGCAGACACGACGTCCGCGATCGACTCACTCACTAATCATCTACAAACCGTCCTGAACGAATGTTCAAGGGAGGTTCCAGCGACGGACGACCGTCACTGGAGCTTGCCGGACGATGTGCGTGCATTACTTACTGAGAAGAACGCGGCCGTCCGTGCCTACAGCAGCTTCCCCTGCCCCGCAAACAAAGCCCATATGCGCTATTTACAAAGATCTGTAAAGACACGCATACAGGAGCTGCGTGACGCGGGCTAGGACAAGATGCTCGGCGAACTAGAGCCCAACCATCTGGCATTTTGGGAACTTCAGAGGAAACTCAGATCCCCTCAATCTTCCTCCATGCCCCCCCTGACCCGTCCCGATAAGACCATAGCCTTCGAGGACGTTGAAAAGGCAGAATGCCTGGCCGACACCCTCGAGGCCCAATGCTCACCCAGCTCCCTGCCAGTAGACCAAGCTCACCTCCTAAAGGTCGACGCTGAAGTCGAACGTAGAGCCCCTCTCCCTCCCGTCGATGACCCTGATTGTCCACTGCCTCCCGTCGCTCCAGACGAAGTGCATGACATTATCAAAGGTCTTAAAGCTCGTAAAGCTCCCGGTTCAGATGGACTCACCAATAGGGTGATCCAATTATTCCCTGCCCACCTGATAATGCTTTTGACTACCATCTTCAATGGTGCCTTAAGCAACAACTTCTTTCCCCAGTCGTGGAAAGAAGCCACAGTCATAGGTATCAGAAAGCCCGGTAAACCCAGTACCGAGCCCTCTAGCTACCATCCCATCAGTTTGCTCAAAGTTCTCGAAAAAATCTATGAGAGGCTTATTTACAAGCGTCTCGGAGACTTCGCCGAGACCAAGGGCCTCATCCCCAACGAACAGTTCGGCTTTCGAACTGAGCACTCTAGCGTGCATCAGGCCCACCGCATCATTGAGTTCATAAGCGATGGTTTCCAACGCGGCTCTCTGACGGGTGCAGTATTCTTCGTCATTGCGAAAGCATTCGATAAAGTCTGGCACAACGGCTTATTATACAAGCTATAGCAATCGTCTCGTACTCATCTTACGGGACTATCTATCGAACCGCGTATTCCGCTATCGCATTGAAGGAGCACTTTCCTCTCCCCGCCCCATTCGTGCAGGAATCCCTCAGGGCTCCGTGCTAGCTCCCCTCATGTTCACGCTATTCACTAGCGATATTCCAAACCCAGGTAGAAGGGCGCATTTCGCTCTGTTCGCAGACGATACGGCCATCTACTTTAGGTCTAGATACCCCGACAATATCGCCCACACTCTCCAAGGCGCAGTCAATCGACTCGCTGTCTGGTTTCGAAAGTGGCGCATAGAAGTCAATCCAGAAAAAAGCCAAGCGGTTCTCTTCTCGAAACCGCGCACAAGGCTTAGAGACCCCCTCCCCCGACCTCTCACTATGTTCGGTAAGCAGATCCCTTGGGAGAAGCGAGCCAAATACCTAGGTGTTTTCCTCGACCACCATCTCACTTTCGCTGAGCACATAAAGAAGGTTCGTTCGCGAGCCGCTTTCGCTCTCGGTAGGCTCCATTCCGTCCTAAACGCACGCAGCAAGATGTCACTTAAGTGCAAATTGCGAATCTACACAGCGTGTATTCGTCCCATCATGACTTATGCGGGTGCCGTCTTTGCTCATGCAAAACCCCACCATATCCACAGGTTGCAAACGCTCCAAAACCGATTCCTCCGTAGGGCCACAGGCTCCCCCTGGTATGTTAGGAACGAGAGTCTCCATCTCGACCTTAGGATTCCCACGATCCACCAATTTCTAAAACGCCTTGCAAAGCGTTATTTCGACTCCGCGGTCAAACATCGCAACCCTCTGGTTGTCGAGGCCGTCAGTTATGTCCCAAGTAGGATTAGCCGTACCCGCCGACCTAGGCACATTCTCACCGACCCTGATGACCCCATAACCCTCCTTCAGGAGAGCAATAGGACTACTAGTACTATACACAGACACAGACGCCTCCCGTCATTCCGACCTCGCCGTCGAGGTCCTTTGCGATCGTGTCCGCGCCCCCGAGTAAATGATACTCCTCCCCGACCCTAGCTCGATAACGAGGTGCCAGCAGTGGTTTCAGCTGTGCACATAGCTTTAAATTCCCCGATTAATAATAATGATCAAAACTTTGATCCAGCCCGTCCCATCTTTGATGTCCTCCCTCCGGTGACGCCCTAAGCCGAGGCTCGTACCCCACAGGGGGTGCCCTTAGCGAGCGTTCACCTAGCTTTTTAGCTTAGTTTTGTATGCCCCTGGCTGGAGGCTTTGAGTGTAGCAGCTTACGGCAACCACAGGATTGACCGGTTAAGTAGTCATGACCTCAGAGGTCAGCTACGAGATGCCCAACAGAAAAAAAAAAAAAAAAACCCGACGACGATGGAGTCAGTCTGATTTAGGCGATACAACGAAGCGAATCGAAGTGAACTAGAAGTGCGATATCTAAGGGAATAGTGATTAGTAGTGTATTTGTGATTAAGTTTTAAGTTTTTTGTGTTCAATAAAGTTATTTGATTGTCTGATTGGTAGTAATTAATTTATCCCATACCCAGCTCGTAACAAATTGGTGTCAGAAGTGAGGGCAGTGGCGTGCCTAGGGGTCAAAATTAGGGCAAGCTGCCAGATTTTTTACGATAAAAAAAACAGCCAAGTGAGGGATTGACTTATTTTCATATGTTGTTCATGGTACAACATTATTTTAACTTTGGTTAGAAAACCTTTAAAATTCGAAGAGGTCTGGCATTAGTATGTAATTGTCATAAGCGCCATCTACATTAATGAATGCGCGTAATCACACCGCTTAGCCGAACCTTTTTACCATAATTCATATTCGCTTGTCAAATGCAAAAATTTTCAATCAGAAGCCACTAGATGGATCCCACATTATCGATTTGTTGTTCTACTGCCGTACGCATAATTTTACGAGTTTCAAATTTAATGTCGATTGAAAATGTTAAAATGAGATATTACCTACTTAAATATTTTTTTATAATTTATTTTAATGACAATAGCCAACTCTAATCTTTATATCAAAACACCTATGAAGAATCTCTTCGATACGAACATTATTGTGTTTTATGATCTCAAGATGTAATACATAAGATGGTTTATTTTTCAGTGGTTTACTAAAACTACGAATTCCATAAAAACAACCCTAGTCATGTGCTTTCATGCCAGCTATTCACCTACATAAATTTGTATAATAGACAATCGAATGCCTACGAGTATTTCAATATATTCTTCGACTAACAAAAATACTGTTTTTTATTTCCGAGAAATAGTTACAGTAATTTGATGTTGGTTACGGTGAAGTAAAGAGTTACTTACCTATGTCAGAAAACTCAATATGCCTAAACTCAAAATACCTTTACGAACACAGTCTCCGAATTTGATGATAAAAATAACACTATAATCACTTACAAAAAAGCACGGAATGACATCGCCGCAATTACTATCACATCATTTTAAACAATAAAACTAATTCATTACTTCAGCACGTGGAAAATAAAATACTAGTCTCAAAATATTAATTTCAAAACATATACAATAACAAATTCGTCGTCGCGTCGCACGGACTTGCAACTCACTTTACGCGGGTCAACAAAGCGGATAGTGCATTTGCGTCGTTTGCGCGAACTTAATGCCTCTCAAAATAAAAAGTACTCTGTGCGCATGTGCGCTCAAAAGCCGGGCTTTTCATTTCATAGAAATCTGCGTGTATGTAGTTATCAATATATCAACAAATGTAAACGTTTCTATAGCAATTTGTAAGCGAAAACTGCGAGACAAAGAAAGCTGAGGCAAGCCAGATAAGAACCCCACGAGTGTGAGCGAGAAGGCGCAATTAAATGCATTCTGTACCTCAGAGGTATACAATAGTAACTCCACTTTTGTTGAAAATATGTTTCTTGCACCATTCACATCGCAAGAACCAGTTCTACAAAATGGTATACAACATTAAGTCCTAAGAAATCTATGAAAAGAAATATCCAATCGTATATGACATTAAATCCACTAACGTCTAATGGGTATAGGACCTCAAATGACGATAAGATTATTTACCTCTAAGCTTTGCACGAACTTAATGTTGTTCATTGGAGTTAATGTTCTTTACCTCTGAACGAAAACTCGTGCGTAGCGCGCTAGTTATCCGTATGAACCGCGCGTCGCTTGCGTCCGCGTCATTGCTTTCGCCGTCGTACCTACTGTGCGTGCAAAACTATCCGCGTAATAGTTAAAAATTGTTTTATATTGTTATAACCTCATGTTTTCACGCGGAAAATTACTGTGTGAGCTAGTGAATATCGGAGATCAACATGATACAACTTCAGTATATGGTAAGTACTTTTTTTAATTGGTTTTAATAAAATATTTTTGCGAAAACGTAACGAGAGGTAAACAATAGTATCTCCTGTAAACGTCTTATGCTATTGATCTTTATGTCTTGGTGTTAAGATACTTTTTTCGATGTCAAAAATTGTTAGTTAGTAGATTCACATTTTTGTGAATAGCAGATATGGATTTGTTTTTCTGCGTTATAAATAATTGCATAAGTATGTAACTAAGGTAGTTTTTTTTTAGGATCACGGAAAGAAGAACAACTTTTCCTCGAAAGGCCCGAAGGTTCAAATTCAAGACTATCCCAAGATATTGACGTGGCTCCTGCTCTAACCAAAGTAATGCATTCCGTCGATGCTACTGACAATGATACACAACCGTCAACCTCAGCTTTACTCACTGACATTTCAAATAATCTCGTGCCATCAACTAGCTTTCCCCGCATGAGAACAGAAGATAGTATGAGCTCTCGGGAAGACTTTTCACCATCAAACGAAGAGTATATTCCAAACACTGATGAAGACTCTACAGATTGTGAATTCAAAAAACGAAGACAGGTAAATATACCAGAATCAGACAGGTCGTCCATCGATGATCTGGAAAGTATGAGAGAAAATGGAACGACTCAATCGCTGGACAATACTCCCTCAGTTATTCAACCAGAGCTATCACCTCAAATTTCTGTAATGAGGAGTCGTAAAAGAACTTTAAATAAATTAAAATGGAAATGCAATTTAAGAAAACAAGGCGCGATTACAGGAAAATCTTATACTTCTAAGAAAGGAAAAGTTGTTCCAGCAAAGAAGATGAAACCAGTATGTGCTTGCAGATTGAAATGAAGTGAACGTATAGACGAAACTGTTAGACAACTCATTTATCAGAAGTATTAAGCGGAAGAGATGACGTGGGATTTAAAAAGACAATTTATTCTGTCTATAGTCTCGGAAGTTCAAACTGCTAGATCCAGACGCCGTGATCCTGACCAACCTCCTAAAAGAGCATACACATTATATTACACATTTTTAATTGATGAGAAAGTCGAGAAGGTTTGCAAGCAGTTTTTTCTGAATACCTTAGCTATTTCAGAAACAGTTGTGCGCAACGCGATAAAAAAATCTACACAAGGATTTGTTCAAGCAGATAGACGAGGAAGACATCTACCGCCCAATAAAACATCAGAGATAGTTAAAGAAACAGTAAGAAAACACATTGGCAAGATACCGAGATATGAGAGCCATTATAGTCGAAACAGAACAGAAAGACAGTATCTTGGAAGCCACCTTAATATTGATAAATTATATTCCTTGTATGCAGAGTTCTGTGCTGAAGAGGGTATACCGAAACAGAATATGGCAAAGGCGTGGCTATACAGACATATTTTTAATACGGAGTTTAATCTCGGTTTCAGTCCTCCTGCTAATGACACTTGTGATGATTGTGATACGTTTGTTATCAAATACAAAAATGCCACAGACGAAACTGAAAAGAGTAATATGAAATCTCTTCATAATAAACATCTTGAGGAAAGCAGTCTACGATACAGTTTGAAAGGATTTGATAAAGTTGCAGCTATTGAAAGCCACAGTGCCAAGAAAATGCTGACAGTGGACCTTCAAAAATGTTTACCCACACCCTTTTTAACTAATGGGCAGAGTTTCTATTACAGAAAGTTGTGGACTTTTAACTTCACAATTATGGATTCAGTTCCAAAAGAAAGTTGGTGTTTTATGTGGGATGAGACCGTGGCAGGACGAGGCGGAAATGAAATGGCTTCTGGAATAGTTAAATTTTTTGAGCAGCTTGACAATAGCGCTTTAAAAGAAGTAACAATATGGAGCGACAACTGTGCGGGGCAGAATAAAAATGTTTATTTAATGATGGCTTATTTGTGGATATTGTCTCAAAAAGAGAATGTGGAGGTAATAAACCACAAATATTTATTAAAAGGGGATACTCACATGGAAGTGGATGTAGTCCACTCAAAAATAGAGAGAGAAAAGAAGAAAATCCAAGAATTTCCCATCGTGACTCCTTGGGACTGGCAACAGTTTATAAAGAGCTGTTCAAGAAACTCAAAAATTAAAGTGGTAAACATGGAAACTGATCATTTCATGGATTTTTCTGCCTTTTGCAACGGATCATCAGCTCCTTTTGTGCACAGAAAAAAATCTATTGCGGGAGAGTCTGTACCATATTCTGCTATAGTGTGGATGCAATTCCGAAAAAATGAAATAGGTTCGATGTTCTACAAAACTTCTTTTGATCAGGAAACTTTTGAAGAAGTTAGTTTCATACGAAATAAACGAAGAGGATTCTCTCTGCCCACGCCGAAACCTATTCGAGAAACCCAAAAGCCCATTTCGAGACTCAAATACAATGACTTACAAAAATCATTGCAGTGGATTCCATCCATGTTCCACGAATATTATAGGAATCTTCTATGTGCAGATGTTCCTGACTTACCTGAAGCATGTGACTAGCTGTGTTGGTTTTTTAAAATAAAAACAGTCAAAAAGATTTTATTTTAAAAGGAATAATAATAATATAACAGTTAGAGGGGAATCTAATTATATTGCTGATTTGAGAGTTTATAGGTCGGTCATGAAAACCCGAAAATCAATACTCGATATCAACCCAACACGTGTTAACAAAAACAGTGTTGTGGTAAAGAAAGCCAAATTAGAAGATGTAAAAAATCTACTGAACAAACATTTTGGTGAAGGCTGGGCGACACGACAAGAGTTGAATTATTATAGCCAAGTTCTGAGTAGAGCTGATAATCTCGATAATGCGCAGGAGGACGAGGAAGAAATTTGTGGACGAGCAGAACCTGATTCGGATTTAAGAATATAAGTTTTAATTTAGATTTAAGTTTCAATACTTTATTAACCATTATTGTTCATTTTATTTTTAAATATAATAAACACATACTTCACATTTTTTATTGTTTTCGATTTTTTTTACTAACCATCCATTGCATAAACTAAGTTAGGTGCAAATGTGCCACTGTCCAGAACTTTAGGTGCAAACCTGCCACTGTCCATCACTGAGATGCAAAATTGACACTGTCCAGTCGAAGTTTTTAGTTATTAGCTAAGTTGTCGTATATCAATATAGTTTCCCTAATATTATTATTTGTTTATTTAAAATTCAGAATTAAAAAAATATTTTAATTTAGTTTACTCTATACCCATATAGGCCAGAGACATTTTTCTTCATTTTCGCAAAATATTGTTTTTGGACAGTGGCGTTTTTGCTTTTATACCCCTCATCTTATTGTTTAATTTATGGTCTTACGTTTTTTATTGACAATAAAACCTTTACAAACCGTAAATCTATTATTTATTTTACATGAGTGATATAAAACATTTTACTTTTTCCAGGGACAAGAACATTCCATTCATATTAAAACACTTCTTCAAAGACATTACAAATGATCCTGGAAGCGACACAAATATCTCTGCAACTTGCCAAACGTGTTTGAAAACAATAAAAGGAAGTTTGAATGCTACAACCAACTTTTTGAACCATATAAAAGTACGTAAAACTAAAAATTCATTTATATGTTATTTTATAAATTAAGATTTATTTCGATTGCATAACTAATTGGCTAATAAAATAATAGGATTTTAATCAATATTAAATAATATAATCGCAGACATTCTATGCTTCATACAATAAGCTATTAATTATACTTTTGCAGAGAAAAGGACATGCTGATCTTTTAGCAGAGTATGAGAAACTCAAAATTCAACATAACAAGAAGAGAAAATGTGTTGGTGATGCTGGTGAGAAGTCCACTTCTAAAATAATGAAACAATTAACTCTTCCAGCCACCTTACCAAAGCCAGTTAATTTCGACAGGTTACTTGTGAATTTTTTAGTGGATACCATGTCACCCATATCAATTGTAGAAAATGAATCCTTTAAGGCTCTTATTGAGGGTGCACAACAGTTAACTGTTCCACCGAAAATTATATACATGTAAACATGTAATTCAAAAATTGCAGAACGGTACACTGAATATGTAGAAAATACAAAAGAACAATTGAAAAAGGTTGATTTTATATGTACTACGGCTGATATATGGTCATCATCTAAAAGAAGCTATCTTGGTGTAACTGCTCATTGGATTGATTGTGATACATTTGATCGAAAAAGCGTAACTTTGGCTTGTAGGAGGTTTAAGGGAACACATAGTTATGATAAAGTGGCTGAGCTGATTGCAGAGATTCATTCTGAATTTGATTTGAAACTTTCAAAAATAATAAACACTGTTACATACAATGGATCAAATATGGTCAAAGCTTTTAAGATATATGGACAAGATTCAGGTACAGAATTAAGTGAAAGAGAAATTGAAGTTATGCATGATAATGGTGATGATGATGATGATAATGTGTTAACCCTAACACAATTTCCGGAGTCATCTGATGAATTTGAAGAGGTGCAACTGCTTAATCATGAAAGGTGTGCCACACACACATTACATTTGATAGCTTCAAAAGATATGGATAAGGCTAGGATCCCAAAGTAATTCATACAAAAAACTTTATGATGCAGCCATGGCAAAATGTCAAGCAGTTTGGAATCTATGTTCAAGGTCTCCGAAAGCCTGTGAAATCTATCTAGAATCAACTGGAAAATCCCCTACTTCTCCATGTCCAACACGATGGAATTCATATTATAATTGCATTCAAGATCTACTAGCAGTAAAGGATACCCTAAACGAAACTTTAAAAAAACTACAATTGGTAATTTTTAAAGAAATTGAAATCAAATTTCTTCATGAATACATAAGCTGTTCAAAGCCTATTGCTGAGGGCATCAGAAGTTTAGAAGGTGACAAAAATACTTATTACGAATGTCTTATACCAGAACTTATGAGAATGCAAAGATTTCTAAGCAGTTTGCAAATAGATAAGAGCCAGTCCACACGGCGCGTTGCGTTGCGTTGCGTCGTCGCAGCGCTGTCCTTGCGTTGTTTTACATACAAATAACCAAGGTGTTCACACGGCGCGTTGCGTCGTCGCAACGCACACATGACGGACAGCAGCCCCCGAGACGAAGCGAGAGGGGGTGTACTCGTGCGACGTCGGAGCGGCAGCGCTCAGTTGCTTGTGCGTTGACAGAGAGGATACACGGAAGCTCATTTCGTTTTACGTTTACGTTTTTTTAATTAGTTTTATTTGCAGGGTAAAATGAATACCATTGAAGAACTTGACATAGATTACTTGATTACATTGAATTATATGGGACAAGTCAAACGTAGATTTTAAAAATAAAAATTTAAAAACAAAAGCCTGGGAAGACATATCAAAAGTTTTATTTCCTGATTACGAGAATTTCACAGCTGAACGAAAAAACGAAGTTGGTGAGTTCACAGTGATATTTATGTTTTTTTTTTATTTAAGAGGGCTTTCAAGATTTTCTTGCACCGCCAATTCCGCGATCAGTACAAAATTAATATCTCGACACTCTAAAATTTTAAAACTAAGGGAATCTAGATTAGCGTGAGTACTATTTTATTACTTAGCTCAAAACTAACCTAGACTACGCTGAGTAGGTATAAAATATTAATTTTTTACTGATCGCGGAATTGGCGGTGCAAGAAAATCTTGAAAACCCTCATAATACAATTATACCTTATTTAGCTGCCAAGGCAGAGTTCCTCTAGTCATAAAATAGGTCGCATATTGCTGTCTGATGACATTCGGTGCTGTCTGTTCTTCATGTGCGGGTTGTATTGGGAGAAATTCATCAACACTTATAGCAAATTTATCTCTTTGTCTAAAACCATCTCGATCAGCGACAAAATTGTGTAATACACAACATGCTTTTATAATGTCAGTAGCGAAGTCATAGGACACGTCTATCGGTCTGTGAAAAATGCGCCATTTGTTAGCCATAATCCCAAAAGCGCATTCGACATATCTTCTGGCTCTGCTTAGACGGTAATTGAAAACCTTTTGTTGTAAGTCGACATTTTGACCGCCATATGGACGCATAATATGTTTGCTCAGTCCAAAAGCTTCGTCACCCACAAATACATACGGGGTTGGTATATTGCTACCAGAGAGTGGCTGGGGTTGAGGTAGTGGTAAGTTGTTGTTAATCATTAGCTCGTACAGTTTAGAATTTTGTAATATGGTTGAATCGCATTCTTTTCCGTATGCACCGATGTCGACAAATACGAATTTGTAATTTGAATCCACAATAGCTAGCAACACAATCGAAAAAAAGGCTTTATAATTAAAAAAAAGTGAGCCACTATTTGCAGGATTACACACGCGGATGTGTTTGCCGTCGATGGCACCAACACAGTGAGGAAAATTTGCCTTTACATCAAAACCCCTCGCTATTGTTTGGAAACTTTCAGTTGTCAGTTCAGGGATGTTGTCTCGAAGAAGATTGGTCTATATAGCACGACAAACTCTTTGTATCATATATGCAATAGTAGATTTTCCCCGTTTGAATTTGAAATGTAAATCAGTTATTGAATTTCCACTTCCTAGGTATCTGAAACGAAAATAATTATTATAATATGCATTTATGAGATAGATAGATACCCGAAAAAAAATACTGACATATTCAGACATCGATAGCAAATAACTTTCTCTATGTAACCAATTAATTCTGGAATCGCGAAAAAAATAACAGCTGTTGCATACATTTTGATTCAGTAGGTATTGCTTTTTGTATGTAACAGCTGTTATATTTTCACGATTCCAGAGTTGGTCACATAGTGTTTGTTAACGATATCTGAATATGTCATTAAATTTTATCGAGTAATTCACTATGTATAAATTATTAAATCATGTTTACTATTGGTTTTGCAGGTAATGATTTAATAAAGAAATGGAGAAGTGTAAAAGATAATTACTTCAGATATTCAAAAAAATTAAAAGAAGCATCAAAATCGGGCTCGGGCGCTACGAAACTGAAGAAGTATCATTTATATAATCAACTTCTTTTTTTGAGAAAAGTGGAACAAAATGCCACCGAATCTAGCTTAGACTCGCCTAGAGAAATCAACAATGAATCTACGTCTACAAATGATGACATTACCACAGACAACACTCCGCGCTATGTTCCAGTCGCGCGCAAAAGGGCAATGCAAATGGATGAGTTTGAAAGAGAAGGACTAAAACTTCTCAAGGAGCCGGAAAATCGCCATATGTCCTTTTTCAGAGCTATATTGCCATCTATTCAAGAATTTTCCGACCGAGAAACTCCGTTTCCAAAGTAAAGTTATACAAATTAGAGATGAAATGCGGTATGGACAAACATCATCATATGTGAGTGGCCCATCAACGTCTCACCAACCATCATATGGGTATCAAACAGCAAATTTTCAAAGTACATACATTTCTGATTATAATAATTCAATTACATCTCCAGAAACATCTCAAGCAAGTGAAGAAACTGAATACGATTTTTCTAATTTGTAATTACTGGATGATATCTCTCTTAAATAATGTCTAAACTTAAAATTATGACAATTGCTGATTATTTGTGAGTTGATTACTAATTAAACAAACCAAAAAAACTGTTATATTTTTATTACTTAAATATATTTATATAGTTACGTTAAAGTAATTCCCAGCATTTCTACTGGTTCCACTGGATTCCTCATATTAGTATAGTTTTTTCGTATGTGTGGTTCTAAGGACTTCAATAAACATTCGAAGCTGGATACACTCATTCTAAAAAAATTATAAAACTTCTTTTCGTCTAATAGCAACTCCCGATATTGTAAAAAAAAAAACTGTCCATCACGATTTCTTAATGAAATGAAAGGACTGATCCAGTACCGTCTTGTGATCTTGCGTCGATTTCGGCGGTGACGTAGTAATAGGAGCAATGCTAGACGTCTTTTCCGATCCATGATTTGCTATAGACTGACTGCGAAATTTTTTCAAAATGCTTGCCGCAACTGTGCGTCGCCGCTGCGCCGACGGAACGTTAAGACTGCGTCATAGTAACGCTGCGATGGCGCAGCGCCCATGTGGCCGGCTATGCGTCAAAATATTTGCGTTGCGACGACGCAACGCAACGCAACGCGCCGTGTGGACTCGCACTAACCCATGTAGGGTTAGTGCGAGTCCACTGTGATGTATTGATAGAAGTTGTTAAAGAAAGTCTTAATAGACGTTTTGAGAGGTTTTATAATTTAGAGGAGCCAAAAGCGAAAAATGGCATAATAGCATCTGTGTCTTATCCCTTTTTCAAAATGAAATGGGTGCCAAAAGCAAACAGAGAATACATTAAAGAAGTATTTGTTTCAGAAGTGAGAAAGATAAAACAAGAACGTGAAAAGAGTTCCCAAGTCCAACATACTGACTTTAATAAAAAGAAAGAGAGAGCAGAATCGTATTATGTTTGTTGAGGACTCTGATTCTTCAGCAGCCAGTGATAATGCCAATATTACAATAGATTTGGAAGCACTACAATATTTAAAAGATGAAGACAATACTTTAGAATCCTTGAACAAAGAACAATGCCCAGATATGGCCTACCTCGAACACATTTTGAAATATTATCAAAAAATATAAGTTTTTAAAATAGGAATTATCCGTTTAAGTTCTATCTCGAACTATTACGCCGTGATCTTATCAAATAAATAAGTAATTTATCTTGTAACAATGCGAGTTTGACTTTCAGCCTAACTTTAGGGTTGCCATTTTATGGTCAATTTAATATCAATTTAATTTAATTAATGTAATAGATTTCCGAATAATAAATATTTATAAAAATCAACCTGTGCTCAGTGGCGTACAATCTAAGGGAGACTGATATCCAGCAGTGGATTCCTATAGGTTGATGTTGATGATGAACCAGTGTACTCTTCAGTACAGTGTGTTTAGTGTATTTATATCTGTAATTTTTATGGTGTGCCTATGAGTATTCTATTCTATTCAGTCCTCTTTCATGTACACTTAAGACTTTCACCTTATTTACCTTTGACTTCGCTGAGAAAGTATACAGAATAAAATATAATATTAGTATAAAATAAAAAATATACTAAAACCCGAAAGCGAAAAAAAAGCAAGTTGTCGGCTACTATTTAAATTAAAACTTGAGCATTCATGCTCTTGACTTCGGGAAGCGCTTATAATATTGATAAATACGTTAGTCGGGTTTCAGTTGTTGCATTTCTATGGTTAGCGAAAAGTTTTTCTGATGCCACTGCTATTTTAGTTTCTTTAAATAAAACTTACTCGACTAAGACGAAACAATTATGTTCATAAACACCTCAGACCAGAGATCCTATAGTCTACACATACATAAACATGCACGGTAAAATCACTGTATTATTTATGGGTTTGCTGTAGTTAGATAAAAATTAAATTAATCAAGACCAACAATCGATACAACTAATCAATTATATTTTTCAAAATATGGCAACATTATCCTTTGACTGATGACAGATTTGAAAGTAAACACTAAACAGTAACTACTCATTAGCTCGCCACCGTGGTTTGTTTATATCTTTATCGTTCTTTTCTTTTGCCGTGGTTTGTGCTCTTTTGTGACCTTTTTTACGACAATGGACTCCGATCAACCTCACCCGAATAACGACCCTCGCGCGAACTTGGACTCTGGCTCCTCTTTGCATGACAACCCTGATGTGAATGTGGAAACTGCTGGCCCCGCATCTAATGACAACCCTTGCACGCAATTGGACCCTCACCCCGCTTTTACTAATGATTACCCCGGCGCGAACATGGATCTGAGCAGCTCTGCTGTCCCGAGCACGTCGTCGCAGGGATTAACCGGCGCAAGTACCGTTCGCTGTGCGAATTGTAGAGTGGATATGAGGCGTTTGCGATCTCATCAATTGGAAATTGTCGAAGTGCGATCAATTGTACAGCAATGGGTTCTTCCACAACAGGTAAGCATTATATAACTCACCTACATTAAACAAATTAGAAAACTAAAACCTTTAGAAAACTATGATAACAATAGCCAGTACTTATGCAAGCTTTTAGTAATTTCATTTATTACGAAACATTTTCATAGTAAATAATATTTTTATATAAAAACTTTTATTTTTTAATGAGAAACTAACAAAATCTTACAGCATATTATTATGTAGTATTTTATGCTACCCAGTTCATTATTTCTCTAAATAATAATCAATTGCATTTTCAGGTGCACATCTCAAGCAATGATTTTGTTTGTCATTCATGTTGGACTGCAGCATGGAATGAAATTAGACATCCAGCAGACAGCATCTCACCTTCTGCTGCTCGACTCGTTTGTGTTGGCTGTGGTCGCTCACTACGTAGACAAAGAAGTCACCTGTTGTCTCAGGATTCTCCACGAGAAAATCATATAAGGGAAAATATATCTAGACAAATTGCTCCACGTCAGGTAAGATTTCAAATAGATCATTCTTGTATTTCAGTTTATGGTGTGAATTATTAAGATTTATGTTATTATTCAATAATTCATGCATTGCTCTAGTCTAAGCTCTTACTAGACTAAGATGTATAGCTACATTCCTTCCCTGAACAAACATTATTATTAAAATAATATAAAACATTATAAAAAAAAGTGGGTACACATTTTAAGCTGGATGGTAGCTGTACCTAAGAGACAGAAGATATTATATTACTTATATTACTTTGTTTCAGTTGCTGAGCTCATCTTGCATCTGCCACCCTTGTTGGCAGAGAAGTGATAGAGCAATTACACGTTCACATTCTATCATTTCTAGTAATCCATCAGTGGATTTAAATGAAGAGACTGTAGACCTTGACAGTACTGAAACAAATGAGTCTACACAAAATACACCTCAAGGGCAAGGGATAGAATCCACAATATTTTTACCAAATTATGTAAGAGCACCTGATACTCAGCGCTGCTGCTTTTTCCCTGGATGTACAGGTACTGATCGGCCTCGCCTTACTGTTCCGGCATCATTAAGAGTAAGACTTTTCTGTGATTATAAATATTATGTACTGGCACAATGCGGAATTTGTAATTATCATTTAACTAGCAACTCATGGGACCTATTAGGAGATTTTACACAAAATCCAATACAAACTTTTAGTTCATCTCACATCGAAGAGTTTGCTTCTCTGCTGCAGCAGAATATGTATGCACATTTAGATTTTCAAAATATAGATGAAATCCCAGAACATATTGTGCATTATTATCTTGGGATAACAAAAGCACAATTTAATCAATTACTTGCTGAAGTACCCAGCCTGTCAAACAAGTATAAAGGAAGGTTTGCCCTAGCGGCATATTTAATCAAATTAAGAACTGGGGAAAGCGACAAACGTATGTCTTCTTTGTTAAGTGTACCACGAAGTACATTAGAACGTTTAATGAACATGGCCCGAGAGATACTGCACCAAGTTTTTGTGCCCCAAAACCTGGGATTAAATCATTTTACTAGGACAGATATCTCTCAGAGAAACTTATTAATATCTAATGGTCTATTTGGAACAGAGGAACGTCATCCAATTGTTATTGCCGATGGGACTTACATTTATATTGAAAAAAGCTCTAATTATTTATACCAAAAAAACACTTATTCTTTACATAAATATCGAAACTTGGTAAAACCATTTTTACTTGTTTGCTCAGATGGTTACATTATAGATGTGTTAGGCCCCTATCATTTTTTGTCATTTACGAGTTTAAATATTGTGTTGATTATTTTAATTAATGAAAAATTGTTTGAATACATTTAATTAATATAAATATTTTTTATGGAAGAATGATGAGAAATAAAAAGAAGTAAATTTTCGAATGTTGTTTATTTTCTTTGCTGCTTTTTAAGATATTACATATTATATTCGGCATCACAGAGTATGTAGTAAAGGTATGAAAAATAATTCAGAGTTAAACTCAATACACACTAGCTTACATTTTACATTTTTCACTCCGTACACAGCTTCAATTTTGTAAATATTATTACAATAATTATGTCGGTCGAGCAGGCAGGTTGCAAGAAAACTCGATGTACTGAAACAGGTTTATTGGGACTTTACAATTTTGATCTAAAAATAGGGTGATGGTGACAATCGTTCGATGTGTGAAACGAAAGTGAGTCCTCCTCGGAGCGCGGTGCCCGCCGTCCGCCGCCGGTGTACGTCACGTTGCGCTGACTCGGCGCTAGACTTTGTGTCGCCAGACTGTTGCGAGGCTGATGCAATCGTTCGAGTTATTGGGTCAGTTCCGGTGGAATGCATGATTCGTGGATGATTGGTTGGTAGGCTTAACATCTCCCTCCCGAAGTTCAGCGACTATTAGAAGATAGGGTCGAGAATAGCGCTGATAATCTTGGTTGAGCACTTTGGGTGTGGTTGTTAATCTCGGTGTATATATCCCCATGGTTTATTTCGCGGTCTGTTTGTTCTGGTGTTGTCTCCAGAGTGCGCCGTCTCATGTATCTTCGTAATATGAACGCAACTCCCAGTACGCCTGTACCTAACAGTACTAGGTAGAGCGGTGTGATAATGTAGTACACTCTATGGATGTCAGATGAGTTCAGGGTCAATGGCGATTCCATGGTTATTTCCTTGCTTGCAGTATGGAGGCCGTGAAGGTTGATGGAGTTGAGTGTTAATTTTCTAGCTTCAATATTGTAATTGGTTCCATTGCTGAGTGGGATGTTCATGATTTTCAGTACCTGCCCTTTTAATCGGTCATCCTTGTTTGCCAGGGTTAGACCTGGGGTTTGCACCTCGCAGCCTTTCGGGATTGTGATGAGGTAACTTCCTTGCGCTGTGGTGTATTGGGTGTCGGTGCAGGACAAGCGAATGTTTGTGGGTGCAGGAAAGCTCGCCACGTAGTGTCGGTCGTCGAGGGCTTCCACGGCTTCAGTTTTTAATTTGGCTACGGTGAATTGGCAGGACTTGTCGACTTGCTGGGTAGAAATGAGATGGTGGATGCAGTCGCCTTGACTCTTGTAGTGTTGATTGATGCTGTCCTCGCAGAGATAGTATTGGCTCGACTTCGGGCATTCTGCCTCTATGTACAGTATCGACCAAAAGTCCATAGGCAAACTCACAAACCAATAGACTGACGCTGCGGTTTGACTTACGACCTTCTTCTATAAGTTGTTACACACACACATACTTACTTTGTCTGCAACTCATACTAGTTCATAATTTCGAGCAATACTGTATATAGCATGCTAGCTCAGTGGATAACCTGCTTGGGTATGTGCGATTATGGCGAGCCGACAGGGTTCGAATCTCACGTGCGGTTAGCTCGTCATTTTTTTTAATAATTACTATTCGTAGTTTTTGTTATTTTTTAAATAAAGACTAGTTCAATAATAATTTCTTTTTTGGTTCATTCGTCTTGTTCACATAAATATTAAAGTTTAGCAGGTAGACCTCAGAAAACTAAGTAAATTATTTCGATTTCTGTAGGGTAGACAGATGCAGTTCGTTATGAGTATTCATTTAATAGAACTTTGTTGGTTCGTGATTATTGTTGGTGACAAGTAAAAGCGGTGTTGTGGTTATTATTTTCAAAATGCAGTCAAATATAAATATTGAACGGAGATCAAATATTATTGCGCTGCGTAAAAGTGAATGTAATTTACACAAATATCGTATGAAACCAGACTAAGTGTGAGTGTTATCATTTATATATTTCATATTTGACTAAACATAAATCTTAATCAAAGGTATTGTTGATCGAACAGAGGTATTGTTGAGACAGAAGATGCCTTTAAAGTTTTTAAATTTATTATGAGGTTTAATTCGATTAGTGAATGATAAATAATCAGTATGTGCAATAAATAAGATGTTATTCTTTGTTCTAGAGAAATACTGTGAAGGTTAAGAGATATTAGGAAGAGGCTTGTTATCGAGAAGCAGCGACGTCAAATGGTGAATAAATATGAAATAAATGGTTGCATATCAACGAGATATTTTGCTGAATTATTAAACACGGTATTATGAACCGTTCTCCGTGCACTCTGAAGGCTTGCATCACTGAAGACCAGCTAGGAAACCATTTTTGACAGAAAGGCATAAACAAGAACGTTTAAGTTTCGCACGATAATATTAAGACTTCAAGAGGGACACTGCTATATTTTAACCTTAAAATATTTACCGTTCTAACTTAATAAACAACACATTCGTTATTGCATGAATTTGTGGTAACGATTATTTTAAGTATGTAAGAAATACGACAAAAACCATATTGAAATATGGTGTTTGTCGTATTTCTTGCAAATTGACCGAAAATGTTTAAGATTATTTTAGTAATATTATTATTTTAGAATTAAAATCTGTGGTTTAGTTTCAATCTTCTTTTCGTAAAGAAAATGAATACTTAAGCTATAACCTCAATACCAACCAATATTTATTAAAGCCAAATAAAATGTAAAATAATTAATGTAAACAAACTGCCCATATTTAACCTTAAAATCACCTATTTTGTAAGTAGTTTTTTTTTTACATTTTGAGTAGTCTAATATTCTTATTTATTGCTTAATTACTTCGACCATGATCAAAGCTTAATATTTATGGCGAAAAAATCCATTTAAAATTTAAAACATTTCATAATTTAAATATGTCAAAATAATACAAATTGCTTCTAAGTTTCTTGAGATCTATATCTAATAAATATTGTTTAATTTTGTTATCACATATCTTTTATTCTAAACCCTTTATTGCAATATCAAAATTAATAAAAAAGGCAGCAATATTAAAAAAATATTATTTTTGAAAACAAAAATAATAAATTTCGAAAAGAAAAAAACCGCGCTGTTCTTTACGAGATCAGAACCTAAGCCAGCTCGAATCTCAGACCAACTCTTTAAAGCCTTCTGCTATCTGCACACATAAGATTTATTTGAATTTTAGCAATGACTTAAACTGGCCAATGTCACGCGCATGATGCGTGTGTGTTATCGTGTCTAACAAAAGCGACGGAGATATATTTTTGTTTCGCGAGTACGTGACGACAGTGTGTAAAGCGTTCTCTGTGGTGTTTGTGCCGTGTTATTTACACATACAGATATACGGACTATACCGCGTGTTCACAGCAAAACGACTCTTAACGTGCCTATCCACTTTTGAACGCTTACTGTACATAAAATCTTTATCATGAATCGCTAGGAAGGGATAGGATGGAATTAGTACTTTGTCATCTTGGTTAGGAACTGAGGACAGTTTGTAAAGGTTATAGGTGTGGGGAAGAACAACCGGGAACTTGAACACCAATACTAAATTTTGACTATTATAATAGTAGCCTAACTTAACTATGTCAAAATATTCCCTAAAACTAATATTTAGTATATGTTCTCTACCATAGAGGGCATTTAATTGTTCTTTCATTCTCTTAAATGTATCTATTCTAAACATAAGGAAATGTGTGCTCTTGGCACGTATGAAGGCTAATAAGTTTTCTAATTTATGAATTTCGTTGGATAATGATTCGATGTTATCCGCTAGCATTATTATATATTGAGCCAGATGGGCATACTTAACTATGTCTTTTTCCTGACGTAAATCGCTAATCATAATCTCGCCTACCGTTTCTTTGATTTTGTTCTGATTCTGGAGTATTTTGCTGAAAATTTTGGAATTTTCAGACATCCAGTGTTTATTTAAACTAACTCGATTATTTAATTCTGTGACCATTTTATTTTCATTTTCCTGCAGAGTTTTAATTGCGCTATCGTATGTAAATTATTATTTATTATTATTGTTCAGACTACTAAGCGTGATTTCTTCCGCTTGCGTCAGGCCCAGGGCCAGGAGGGTGATCCTGTAACAATCGATTGCTATTAGGGACGCGTTTCAGGCGAGACTTGGCTATGGGACCACGTTTCCTTTTGGTGTAAATGTGGATCGGTAAGTTGGCTAGAACCGTGTCGCGAGTGAATCTAGGGGCCAGTTTTTGGCGGCTGGCCATTGGGTTCTGTACAAATATCTGCTGGTCTGTAGAATATTCTTCTTCGGGTTCCCTATCTTCGTTGATATTTTCGATAATCCGTGTGCGATCGTGCAGAGATGAACCATTGATCATCTCGAAAACTCTTTGCATTTTGGTACGATGTTCTTGCGTATATGACTGTAGTATGTTTTCTGACAGGTTAATATCTAACGGGTCGCGGGGGTCTAGATGGCCAGTAATTATATCCAAAGGTCTGCACTTGGTAAAACTATGAATAGAACTGTTGTAACCTAGAATTGCATAGGGAATTCTGGGCCTCTGTCAGTGACAATGGTTAAGGGGAAGCCATGGTGGGTACTAAATGTTAGAAGAGCTTGTATGACGCTGATCGCTGTCGCGTCTCTTAAGTAGTAGGCTTGAGCATATTTTGAAAATGAGTCGATGATTGTAAGATATTTTTGCGTTTCAACACTTAGTAATTCGAGATGTACTATTTCGAATGGTTTAGTTGGAGGTGGTACTATATTAAACTTTTGTTTCACGGGGTTTCTGTCGTATTTGGCCTGACCGCACACGTCACATTCGTTTATATATTTTGTTATGTGTTCTTTCATTTTCGGCCAGTAAAATTTATTAGACAAAGACATGTAACACTCATTAATTCCACGGTGATTGGTTTTACCCTCGTGGTACTTGCGAATTATCTCCTGTTGTTTTAAATAATCCTTGACATTTTCTAACTCTATTTTTGTTAAGACTAGATCCATTGATGAACTTTTGAATTTATTCTGAATGATGGGAATAATTTCGTACATGGCTAGTGGGGGATTAATGAGAATACCGGTCTTTACCTTGGGGTTAATATACTCTTTCACAGCGCTTATGACATCCTCTTCGAGATTACTCTTAGAAATCTGAATATGTGTTTTAACGTGTGACTCAAACGGTTTTGAAACTGTAGGGCGGCTTCTTACGTCATCGACCAATGTGAAAATAATTTGCTTATGGTACTTGTTAAGTGGGAAATCAGTAATAGGAACTTCTAATATTGGATTTTCGGCGTCAGTGTGAACTGTATCAGTCTTTGAATCATTTAATAGTGAGGATGGCCCTTCCGTAGGGTTGGCTACAAGGGAACTAGTCTCTTCATTATGTAGCTCGATACGGGATAATGCGTCGGCGTTAGTATTGGACTTTCCTTGCTTGTAAACTACAGAAAAGGTAAATTCACTTAATTTTAGTCGCCATCGAGTAAGACGCGAGTTGGGTTCTTTGATATTCATTACCCATTGAAGTGGCCTATGGTCTGTTACGATTTTGAATTTTCTGCCAAATAAGTATGGTCTGAAATATTTGGTGGCCCACACAATCGCAAGGAGCTCCTTCTCGATGGTGCTATAGTTGATCTCACTACTATTCAATGTCCTAGAAGCGTAAGTAATAGGCTTATCCGTGCCTATGGTCCCCTGAGACAAGACAGCTCCTATCGCTAAATTTGACGCGTCAGTCGTTAAGATAAATTCTTTAGAAAAATCAGGATATTGTAAGATGGGGTCATTCATTAAGAGTGTCTTACACTTCTCAAAACAGCTAATGTAATTTTGGTCTAACGTAATTTTTGAGCCCTTTTTTAAGCATTGCGTCATAGGTTTTGTCACTTTCGCAAAATCGGGTATGAATTTTCTATAGTAACCGAGAAGGCCCAGGAACCTTTTAATCTCGGTGGGAGTTTTTGGAAGTGGATAATTCTTTATTGCGGATATTTTGTCGGGGTTTGGCTTAATGCCATCTTTGCTAATGACATGGCCCAGGTAGGCTGTCTCAAGTTTGAGGAACTCTGACTTGTCCATTTGAATTTTAAAACTGGACTCACATAACCTATTGAATACTTTTTCCAGATTGACCATGTGTTCCTGTAGTGACGTAGAAAAGACTATGACGTCATCCAAATAAACTAGGCATATGGTGTTTTGTAGGTCTCTGAGAACGTTGTCCATTACGCGTTGAAAGGTAGACGGACTATTCTTCAAACCCATGGGCATTCTCAAAAACTCGAAATGGCCATGTTCTACTGTAAACGCGGTTTTGGGGATGTCTGCAGGGTTCATCTCCACTTGGTAGAAGCCGCTGGCTAAGTCTAAAGTCGTAAAATAGTTACAATTACCTAATTTGTCCAGAATATCTGCGATATTTGGAATGGGGTATTTATCGTCCAAAGTTTTCTCGTTTAACTTCCGAAAATCCACTACTAATCGCCATTTAGTCTTACCCGAAGCGTCCATTTTTTTAGGGACACCCCATATAGGAGAACTCCATGCAGATTCTGATGGCTGAATAATTTGTTGATCCAACATTTTACTAATTTGATCTTGTACCTCCTGTCTGTGCACAAAAGGGTACCTATAGCTTTTGGTGTATATAGGGATTTCGTCACTGGTTTTAATTGAGTGTTTTATTTTATTGGTGAAAGTCAATTTCTCCCCTTCTAAATAAAATACGTCGGCATAGCGCGCGCATAGCAACTCTAAGTTAACGCGTTCCTCGTCATTCAAATGATCCGTACGTAAGCGCGATACCACTTCCTTTACGCGTTGAGGCGCTTGCTCGGTGCGCGTGTACTCAGTATTATAAAGCTGCGCACACACTGGGCGGTCCATGGAAAAAATAACGTCGCTACGGTTTGGATTATGAATTTCTAGTATGCCCTTTTGGTTTTTTACAGTAGTAAGACACTCGCTGATATGACAATTAGAGATAATTTGTTCCGGGATAGTTACTTCTCCGTTTCGGATATTAATAGGTAATTTCGCTAATTTTGAAGAACCGGCGGGTATGATATCTTCGTATAGGTTGGCGTTCCGTGAATCATAAACCTGTATAGGATTTACCGCATTTTTTGTTACTAATGACTTCGTTTTAAAGTCAATGGCGGCCTCCCATTTGTCCAATAAATCTGACCCTATCAATCCGTCGAAAAAGTCGTGAAAGTTATATACAAAAAGTGTAACGCAATCCTTATCATTCAGTTCAGAGAAACAAGGTAGCGTTATCGAATAATCGCTACGTGTCACAGCGTGTACATTACAAACTTCGAAGGGATCATAGTTTAACTGTACGTTATTAAGCTTCGACTGCGTTAGGGCTAATGAACGATTGGTTAGCGCCCGTGTCTATTAAGAGTTTTAGAGGGGGATCTTGGATTTGCAAGTAGGGCAGCTGGCGTTGTGTTTGAAGGTTGACCTCTATTTTGGTTTGTCTAATTTCTGAGGGCTCTGAAAATCCTCCTGATGACTACCCGATTTAGATGGCTCATCTTTTACCGTTTCGTTACTTTCCTCAAGCTGTGGGTGGCACATGTGATCATGATCGGCGTAATAATATCCTTCGTAGTACTCGTTAGGTACGTAAAACATATAGCTATCGGTATCGTAATCTCCGTAACCGTAATAAGCGGAGCAGTCATTGAAATTCATCTCCCTACTTCCGAAATTGTGATTAGCCGGGGAATTACCAGATTTAGTCCAGTCATGCGCTTTTGTTGCGTTACTGGGCGGCAAAAGTCTAGGCACAAAATTGCTGACGCCACTCATGGGTCTAGGTTGTTGAAAGTTACCTTGTGGTACGATATTACGCGGTACAAATATAAATGCGTTATTTTGGTTATAATTAGGAGGAGGAGCACGAAACATCTGCTGCGTGCTTGATGGTCCGGGCTGGTTTTGATTATTTAAATTAGGTCGCCATAGTACGGGTGCTTGTGGTGCCATTGGGTGACCGAATGGACTCCTCGAGAGTCCAGGCATAGTAAAGGGGAACGGCCTAGGTTGCGCCATATTAAAGCCCGACGGTAAAGGTCTAGGTGGCACGGCTTGGGGTGTAGGTTTCCTATCCGGGACTTGGCTACTACGCTGCTGCAAGTACAACACGTTTTGTTCCTCATGAGCAAACTCTAACGCCTTTTCAATGCTTTCAGGGCGCATACACCTAATCCGAGAACCTAATGGGTCTTTGAGCCCACGCACGAATGCCTGCAAGGTCAATTTTTTATATAGGTCCCTTTTCGCATTGATAGTAGTCGTAACTTCCTCATGTAAAGAGACATAAGTCATTAACGTGCTGAATAGGTTCTGGCACTTTTCGTAAAACTCCTGAGGGCTGTCGGGCCCTTGTAACAGTAACGCTAAGTCATTATATAATGCCGTCTCATCGCGCTGAGCTGAGAAATTATTTACGAGAGATTTGCGTATACCCGTCCAATCTGATGGGATGCCGTTCGAATTGATCAATCGGGCCGCGGGACCAGTTACCTTATTTAATATACCGTTGATAAGAGCAATTTCCGAAAGTTTGTTAGGCGGGCTTGCATTTTTTACAAATTCGTCCACTAACTCGTCACATAATTGTATGAACCTAGTTAACACGTCAACATTACCGTCAAACTCGGGCACCAAACGAAGAGCCTTAAAGATGCCTTCTAAGTCTGCCATTCTATTCTGTGGATTATCTGACCTAATACTAGGGTCTGGGCTAATTTCTCTGTTTAAATCTAGAGCACTATACCTACTACTACTCCTACTCTCTAACCTAACACTCCGTGATTCTCGTGGATGGAAAATCTTGGAAAGCTTTAGGGGGTACAGGGAACTTAAGGACTAGGGTGAGCGATTCACTAAAAGATTTTAATGTACTCACATGAAGTGCATCCCGTTTTTCTTGCCGTATCGATGGCTGGATACCCCTGCTGCAAGTCACGACGTGTAGATTCGGGTCCTCGAACGGTCTTGATGACCGCCACGTCAGCGCCCAGGTGCCTGAGGTTGATTCTCGAGGATCCTACCGACTGCGCCAATTATGTCGGTCGAGCAGGCAGGTTGCAAGAAAACTCGATGTACTGAAACAGGTTTATTGGGACTTTACAATTTTGATCTAAAAATAGGGTGATGGTGACAATCGTTCGATGTGTGAAACGAAAGTGAGTCCTCCTCGGAGCGCGGTGCCCGCCGTCCGCCGCCGGTGTACGTCACGTTGCGCTGACTCGGCGCTAGACTTTGTGTCGCCAGACTGTTGCGAGGCTGATGCAATCGTTCGAGTTATTGGGTCAGTTCCGGTGGAATGCATGATTCGTGGATGATTGGTTGGTAGGCTTAACACAATCACATTTGTAAATATCTAAGAACGAGGATTTCAAGAGTTTATCAAATACATTCTGGATTTGTGTAATACGATGTCCATTTAATAGAATCTCATTGGTTTCGTCAGTATCTTCAAAATATATTGAATTCAGTTCAACAACATGATCTTGGTCACTTAAAAACCACTTGTTTTCTTTTTGTGTTGATAAATGTACGATTCAAAGTGAAGAATATGTTTTAACACACCCTTTCGCTGATATGTTTTTATAAATGGATACTTTATTAGTTGATCTTCATGAAAATGTTCAATCTCTGCTGTCAATTGTTCGTTTAGCCTTCTGGCAACTTGTTGAAGTGGTTTATTCCCGTGTCTGATCATGCTTTTTATAGTGTATAGTTTATTTTCGAAGGGATAAGCGTTAAAGCTGTGCAGTTTTCCAAATTTCCTTACTTCGTCTACCACGTATTTTAAATTATGAATGTTGCTGGTAATGTAATCCTTGCCATAATATATTTAAAAATTTTGTATAAAATAAGCTAACATTTGATCAGCGATTTGTAAAAAAATGAAATGCTTTTCATTCGAGCATATTCTGATTGCACAGTAAAGGTTGAGAAAATGAAAGTAAGCGTCGTAGTTCAATACGTATTTCAGTATTATGATGCTGTGGTAATAAAGAAAAGTTCGGTATTCGGACCCTTTCCAATGTGCCAACACGTCTATTGTTTTTACTGATCTATGCATTTCTGTGGGCATTCTACACTTAGATAAAAAACTGTTGATCTTTTCAATATCTCTGGCACTCCATTTGGTAAGGTATTTACCGAAATTTCCATCTCTCCAACCCAAAACTAATCTCTTCATCAAACCAAAATCTATTAGATGAAGTGAGTCAGCTACAGGAAAGTTTTCTATCATATCGATTTTCAATTGTAATAGCGGTGAATCTTGTTTATGATGTTCTTCATATTTTTTGGCTCTAAAGTCTTCGTCATTTCTTTTTGGACAGTCATATGTAGGAAAAGTTACGGCATGAGATACATGCGAATATTCACCCACGACTGTACATTTCAAACAGCCATGCTTGCTGTTAAAATTGGCAACACCTAGACAGATTTTTTTTTGTTAGAAACTTACACGTACAACAATCAATTTTTGAAATTTAGGACCAGTTTCACAGGTTGCTGTTAAGTTCCAGATAGTTTATCTGGCAGATAATTCCATATAAATTCTGTTCCATTTATGAATTTATCTGGTAGATAGTGGCTATCCGTAACCTGTGAAACCGGCCCTTAGTCATCTAATTGTCAGTTAGTAACAATCAATTTCCCCATGGGAGTCATGACTCCCAAATTGAACAAAACATCTAATACAAACTTTACAATAAAAAATATAATGTGCCCTTCCCGTTTTGTAAGTAAAAATCCTATAAACTAGATATTACCTTTGATGAATGCTCTTGAGAGTCACAAATAGAAGCTCTGATTTGTACTGTGACTATAACATCATTTCCAGTTTTAGATTTGACTACCAACCCATTTTCAAGTTGTTTTAGTTCGGTTACCATGGGATCAAGGTAAGCACTTAAATTTGATGGTTTACTGGTCCCCGCATAAATACCTTAAACATACAGCATACAGGTAATAAAGTTAGAAAAGTAAGTTGTGTGTTTCTGTGTTTACCAATTATCAGAGGTGATAACTTTGGTATTTCGAAAATACCACATAGTATTGGCCAGAATTGTTGTCTCGAACTGTTGTATATCGGTAGACCGTCGATATTTATATTAAGCGAAATAACATTTGGAATTTGATCTACAATTGCTAAAACCTTTCTTAACTGATCTATTAAACAGTTATGCCAATAATGTCCTGTGCCCGCAGTAGTAACGTCTATTGTTTTATTGTTAGTTTTAAGGATAGTGCGGACATCCCTAGGTAAAGCATATTTTATCGTTTTATTTAAAATCGCTAAAAGTTCATTTAAAGCTGAATGTGATATATTATTCCTAATAGCCCACTGTTTTATATCCTGTAATTCATAATTTTTATCAAACTCAGTATGATAACCATCATTCAATTCACTATTAATGCTTCCGCTATCATTTTCCGTATCTTCTTGATCATTACAACTCTCTGTAAAATTATCCTCACAGTTGTCCAAGTCTATTTCCATTTTACCGTGTACGGAACCATCACAAACTTCACCAACTTCACCAGGCTCTTTTTTTTTATTTAAGAACTTTTCTTTTGATCCGCTTGACCCGAACTCCGATATCGACTTCATTTCAAAGTACTTTTTCGAAACTTTTCTTCGATAACCGCCACTACGCTTAAATCGTCTCCACTTATTTAAATCCATATTTATATTGTTTCAGCTTTCTCTAACAAATCACAAGATGGCCGATTACTCCAATAATAGCAAATGTAGAACACATTTAAGTAGAATTTTACTTATAAAAATCAGAGGCTATGCTAGCTTGGTGCTAAAAATCCGTTAAGGGTCACGACTAAGATAAATTTGTTCTATAATATCTTTACCTCTAGCAACTATATCTGTGGTATTTATAGGAAGTGCATGTCTTATAGAAGAATGAAACAAGACGTTAACAAGATAAAACGATCTTACTAAATGCGATTATCGGATCAAAAGTCACACTTTTCTAATAACTTTTATAACTTGCACTTATAAGACTGAACTTGACTGACCGCTCTAGTAATTTTACATAACTAAATGATAGGGTCGAAAGTACTTGTAGTGCAAATCATCTTAGAAGATGCTTTGGCAGGATCAGTGGCCTAAGTTAATGCGTCTACTAGATTTCTATAAGACGTTTAATCTTATAAGTCCATTACTATAGGAGAATTTTGCTACTTGGGTAACTACTTATAAAAAAAAATATTAGGAATTGTCATTGTAATTTCGACCGTACGCCGAGAGCATAAAGTACCTACTTCTTTATTCGGTACAAGTAGGTTATTATTTTTTATACCTACTACTTTTGTATTTCTTGGTAATGTTTTTTTGTTGATGTTTTTATGGAACCGTTCTACACATCGCCGGAATGTTCGTGAATATTGGCGGTATAAAAACACAGCGCCGACACACGATGGAGTCAGTCTGATTTAGGCGATACAACGAAGCGAATCGAAGTGAACTAGAAGTACGATATCTAAGCGAATAGTGATCAGTAGTGTATTTGTGATTAAGTTTTAAGTGTTTTGTGTTCAATAAAGTTATTTGATTGTGTGATTGGTAGTAATTAATTTATCCCATACCCAGCTCGTAACAATATATTGAGACCATTAGAAGTAATAACTAAGGAAATATCTGGAGAAGACTTATGTTACAGCCAGTAAAATTATACCAATCGTATCTTGTCTGACCGAAACATATAATATAATGAAAAATTCAACCGATATTGGTGCTAAAACAAAAACTTTAATAGTGGACGGCCTTAAGAAAAGATTTGGAAGTGTCGAACAAGTTCATTTGTTAGCTGCTGCGACCATTTTAGATCCAAGATTTAAAAAAAATCATTTTACTGACCATGTCGCCTGTTCTCGAGCAATAAATAGAATAAACACTTCAATTTTAGATATTACGTGGCAACAACTTCCACAAAATAATAGCGAAGAAGCCTACGCCATTGAAGAGACTAGTAATGATATGAAAAAAGAAATTTGGGATTTTCACCAGTTGCTTGTGAAAAAGCAACTCTCTATATATATTGCACATGCACAGGAAAGTCAAGGCTTAAACGAAGAATTTAAACACTATTTATCGCAGGCAGTTGTGCACCTAAAGTATGATCCTATACTCTACTGGCAAGAACAAAAAAACTCTATTTATCACCTAGTTTACTCAATAGCCATGATGTATATGAGTATCGTAGGAACATCTGTTCCTTGTGAGCGCCTTTTCTCAATTGCCGGAAACATCGCAACAGATGAGCGAAACCGCTTGGATCCCGGTAGACTTGACAGACTGTTATTTTTAAAAAGTTTAGATATTAAGCATTGGGAACTATAAACTACATTATCTATTAACTTTGTAAACCATCTTTCTTAACCATTTTCTTAACTTTGTAAAACTTCTAAATGTAGAAAATAAATGCCTTGTTTCATACTTGATCTGTTAGTTTGATATGGTAATAAAAATATTTTTTATTATCGAATTACCTGATTTTACTGATAAGAGATCGTTAAATTATAATATGTATCTTGTTTTTAATAAAATAGATTTATATTAATTACATTATAAACGAAAATTTGAAAAAAATACCGATTTTTCGGAAATCGATCTTATAGACATCGATTTTTTTGTGAATCGATTCATTAGGTCACGATTCGAATCGATTTCAAAATCGATCTTTTTCGGAAAGAATCACATCCCTAGTGCGAAGAGCACGTATCGCTTGTTATACAGTACGAATACAAATTTGAGCAAACAAAACGAAAAATGCGTGAATTGAAATTCCTTGCTTTGAGAATCTTAACCTATTCTGCAAAAAAATCTCTAAATTTAAAAATCATTTTGACACAACCAAAATCGAATTTGACAATCGCGACTCCAAGTGGTACTTGTTTGCCCTACCCCGTGATTTTTTATTTAAAGCCGTAGGCGCAGGACAGTCTTGACGTGTTTTGTTTTTTTTTTTCACTTTTTGTATGGAAAATATATTATGAAAAATTATTACCAAAATGTTGAGTTTAATGGGTTTAATGATTTCATAAAGGGTGTTGAAATTTTCAGTATTGTTTCGATAGGACACACCATTTTTGAGATATAAGCAAAAGAACAGAAATAAAACCTGAAGTCGAGATGTTGGTGTGAATTCATTTTTGTTCATGACAACTAATTTTTATTCCACACCTTTTTAATCGCGATTAAAAATAGTCAAATTTAGTAAGACAATCAAAATTTTAGTTGAAAAACGTCAAATCCAGAATAGCAAAATTTCCATTTTCATTAAATTAAAAAATCGGTGCCATCTTAGTGCTGTCAAACTTAAATATAGTTTTGTGTCACTTTAGTCTATTTCAGAATGGGAAATCGTCGTTTTGACAGGAAAAAACTATTTTTTGGTGATTTTTAGTCTAAGGCATTTGTGAGAGAATCGGCACCATTAGCTACCTATTTACTTTTAAAACGTTTCGTACAATCCTTTTTAGGGCTCCGTACCCAAAGGGTAAAACGGGACCCTATTACTAAGATTCCGCTGTCCGCCGTCTGTCCGTCTGTCACCAGGCTCTATCTCATGAACCGTATTAGTTAGAAGGCTTAAATTTTCACCGATGATGTATTTCTGTGGCCGCTATAACAACAAATACTAAAAAAAAACAGAATAAAATAATTATTTAAAGTGGCTCCCATACAACAAAGTGATTTTTTTTTTTGCTCGTTTTTATAGATAATGCTACTGAACCCTTCGTGCGCGAGTCCGACTCGCACTTGGCCAGTTTTTTATAGAAAGTTTTAGAAAGGTATTTGTAAAATGAAAAAAAATATATAATTAAGTAGGTATTTGCCAAAAACTTGTAGGTACTAGATCATAAAAATATGTTGTTTGATTTTCCTACTAAACGTTTATACAGTATATGATGACAAGTTGAGTAAAACGCCATCTATTGCAAAGAGCTCATGATTAACTTTATCATTCTATGGGTTCGAATTCAAGTAAAAGGTTTCACTTATCATTTTTGTTGGAAATACGTGATTTATAAGTTTAAATGGATAAATCAGTATTAAACAAGGAAGTTTTGATTTTTACTAATCTGACTTCAGCCAAATTCTGCCGTTTATCAGTTTTTAGTGATTGTTAATTCCATAATTGTTACATATGTTGCCATCTATGATTTTTTTTCAAGACTAATTATAATTTGTTCGAGTTGAGACCCCATGTTGGACGTGTACCACGCGCCGTTAAAGAAAACAAGGTAAGTTTTATAAAATATTTGTTTATCCGGTCTTTCACCTTCATTCGTATTTGCATATTTTAGCAAAAGTTTAGCTTATTTTGGTATTGTTTTGCCTAAATACTTAGCTTTAAGCAGTGATAACATGATAAATCTAATCCCGATATGTCTACTACCTCTGTGGGCTGAAATCCGGTGTTACCCATCTCGAGTAAAGATCGCACAAAAATATCCGGTCTTAACCCGTTTCGAAATTGGCAGTGATAGTCAAACTTTTATTACACATGATTTTAATTTAATTTTAAATAGGGTAACTACTATAGTGATTGCCCAGCATATAGTGATTGCCAACATTAAGAAGCAATACGTTTTTTGGCAATTTTTTAAGGGACTGGTATAAATTAAATAACCATAGATATTACTACTATTTATACAGTAGAATTTTAAATTTCAGTAACTGGCAACATTTTATTTTTTAAGTGTCAAAACCGATTTCAAAGTAACAGGTTTGCAGCTCGACAAAAAAATTAAGTTTCTTGTGATTTTTCTTAAGGACAGTTGTTTCAAAATTGCATTATTTGTTAGCTTTTTCTGTGTTTTGTGATTGATTTTATTCGATAAAAAAGACATTGAAGTGCCAATCTAACTACTTGTTATAACCGTTATTTCTTTCGTAAAGTTTTAAAAGGGGGTGGGCAATCGCTGTACCAAAATTCTAACAATATTAGTTATTACCATATCATTATTTAGTTATTGCCACTGACAATAGATATAGCTATTGCCCGGTCAATAGTTGTACATCTATCCTTTTTATTTTTCTATTTTTTTATGGTTTCTTTCAGAATGCCAAAGGTGCCAAAATTAAAATATTCTCAAGAAAACCTTCAGAAGGCAATAGCTGAAGTTCAAAATAATGAACAGCAATTGTCAGATCGCCAAATTTCTCAAAAGTACGGTATCCCGAGATCAACTCTTCGGTTTTACAAACGTAACCCGGGCCATAAAACCAGTCTGGGTCCATCGCCAATTTTGACTTCGAGCGAAGAATCGGTTATTGAAGATTGGTTAATTACATCTGCTCGAAAAGGTTTTCCCAAAAACAAAGACGATGTTTTGGACAGCGTACAAAAATTCTTAATCGATAACCCAAGACCAAATCCTTTTACTAATAACAGGCCTGGCATTGGATGGTGGAAGGCTTTTTTAAAGCGACACCCAAAGTTAAGCATCAGAACTTCGGAAGGAGTCACAAAAGCAAGTTCATGTGTTTCCGAAAAAGACATAAGGGGATGGTTTGATGAAATACGTACATATGCTGAAGAAATAGGTTTTATTGAGGTTCTCAGCCAACCCAGCAGAGTTTTCAATGCAGACGAGACAAATTTTCAGATTTGCCTAGGTTCAGGACTTGTTATAGCAGAAAAAGGCTCTAAAAATGTTTATAATATCGAACATTCTAACGCGAAAGAGTCTATTACGGTATTATTCACGTTTTCGGCTGCAGGCGACGTATGCTGCCCGTTTATTGTATAGGGGAGCGGCGGGACATTCCGTACAGCGGACGATACCGTACATTGTATTTGACAGAGACCGAATCATGAGAAATTAGGTCTGTCCTTGTCTAACGGTCGCAACACGGCACTGCTGCGTTCTCCCCTCCCGCCCGCTCCAGTGACTCGTCAGGTTCCGCGTGTAAAGCATGTGTCACGTTTTCGCGCCAATTTTTATAAAAATTGCCGTGAAAGATTTACGCTGTAAGTACTATATTTTTTATTGAATTGTGTTATTTGTTTATGTAAGTTATACGATATTGATTTAGGATTCGATTGATTGTAATTTTTCATTGAAATCACGAATAATTTTCATTTGTTAAAACATTTCTCCCAATGGCGGCTTCGGGTGGGTTCGTACATTTTTGTATGGTATCACCCGCAGGTCTTGATTCGATTTAGTTATTTACTGTTCTATCTTTATTTTCAGATGCCTCGAGGAAAGAAGCTTACCTGGTCTCCCCGCAAAATGAGACTCGCTATAGAAGAGGTAAACGCGGGCTCCAAATTACGTAAAACAGCAGAGAAATTTGGAGTACCAGTAATGACCTTCCACGATCACGTAAAAAAAGGTCCTGAATATAAACCCAGACTAGGGGGCAAGCCTGTTTTTACTACCGAGCAAGAAGTAGAGATCCGGGATGAGCTGATCAAGTTGTCTAAAATTACGAAGAGGTGTTTATCAGTATGCTGAAAGAAATAAAATTAAGCACCCATTTAACAGAGAAAAGGAAGAAGCCGGAAAGGATTGGTCTTATGGTTTCCTAAAACGCAACTCAGAAATCAGCGTCCGAGTACCAGCGTAAGCAGGATCACTGCTTTCAATCAAACGGAAATGGAGTTATTTTTCAAGAACTTAATTCACTTACTTGAAAATCATACTATACTTCCACATAGAATGTTTAATGTCGACGAATCAGGTGTAACAACTGTGCATAAGCCAGGAAAAATACTTGCACCAAAGGGTCAAAAACAAGTCGGTGCTGCTACAAGTTGGGAAAGGGGGAAGAACATCACAGTCTGTTGTTGCATGAGCGCCACAGGCCAATTCATTCCACCGTTATTCATTTTCCCGCGCATTCGAATGACACCAGCATTAGAAAGAGGTGGTCCTCCAGGTTCAATATACAGGTGCTCAAAATCAGGATGGATGATTGAGGAACTGTTCTTGGATTGGCTGAAGCACTTCGTTGAACACACCAAGCCAACTTTGGAGGATGTCGTGCTCCTGATTCTAGACAATCATGTGAGCCACATATCATTAGAAATTTACGAATTTTGTCGTCAAAATGGCGTGTTGATGCTTTCACTACCGCCTCATACATCACACCGTACTCAACCACTTGACCTTACATTTTTTGGACCTCTAAAGCTCCAATATCACAAAGAATGTGATCTGCACATGAAAACTAATAACTATGAGAAGCTGACACCTTATGACATTGCGCCTCTTTTCAACAAGGCATATTTGAAGGCTGCCACTCCAGAAAAAGCAGTCAATGGATTTGCAGCAGCTGGGATTTGGCCTGTGAATCCTGACAAATTCTCTGATCAGTACGCTGCACCTATAGAGATTCTTCACACGGATCAGTGCGCTGCACCTATAGAGATTCTTCACACTGATCAGTGCCCTGCACCTATAGAGATTCTTCACACCGATCAGTTCGTGTCAGAAATAACCAGCAGAGAAGATATTGAGCCAATACCCTCAACTAGTGGAACCTCAAAGCAAACAACGCAGGAAGAAACAGAATCAGATGATCTCGGAAAAGACAAAGAGGATGTCCATGTTTCTTTTGGTGAATGTTCAATGGCTCTGCCGCAGAAAAAAATTTACTTTCATTTAAGGAGTATTACATTGTCTATTAAATACAATTTATTGCATTAACCTATCATTTTTAGTTTCCGAGATTTTTAACATTCTTTAAGTGACCCGGATTCATTGCTCTCGAGTGTATTTCGGATTCCGAGCAAATCTGGAACCTCGATGAAACTTCAGTTTGTCTCGATCCTATAAAAATTAAAGTTGTAGTCGTACACGAACAACACGTGGAAGCGCTAAAGAAAATATCACAGTTTTGACTACTGTAAATGCAGCTGGACAGAAATTGGACCCCCTGATTGTTTTTAAGGGAAACACATGTACGAACAGTGGATGTTACAGAATCCTGAAAAATACGATTTCAATCTTGCGTATGCAGCCAGCAAACGAGGCTGGATGGAAACGAATATTTTTTATGATTACATATTAAAAGTATTTATACCTAATTTGGGTGAAGACAGGCCCGTATTATTGTTGAATGATGGACATGTCAATCATGTCGATGACAAAGTGGTAGCTTTAGCAGTAGAGAACAACATCACTATATTGAAGCTTCCTGCACACTCATCACATCTATTGCAACCGCTAGACTTGGCTGTGTTCAAATCTTTTAAAAGAATTTGGGATAAAAACCTCGTAAAATGGAAAAGACAAAACGTTGGAATAAAATTGAGAAAGCAAAGCTTTGCTCAAATGTTTGCTGAAGCGTGGCAGGAAACCAAACCACAAGTAATACGAAATTATTATTTATTATATATATTTATTTATATACTTTAATAAAGGTGGAATTTACCCTTTTAATCCTGCGATTATACCAAAGAACAAATATGATCCAGCAGCTTATGCACGATGGCAAAAACACATTGATCCGGTGACTTTTAAACAACCGGAAACTCTAACACAGATATGTGTAAATGAAATTAGTAAGATCATGTGTTATAACGGCTCTACTTCTACAAATAATAATATTGATAACTCTAAAATTTTAGACTCACCGACTTTAGAACATAGAAACAGTCTGCTACAACCGCTCGCCAGTTTCGAACAAATGCTTCTAAAGAAAGTTTCACAACACCCTCAAAACTCTAAGAACAATATAGCTGTTAAGTTAAAACGAGTCGCGAAAGGTGCAGAAGTGATTACAAAGTCTTTTCTAGAAAAACAGCAAGAGATAGAATTAACAAAGGAAAAGAAATACGGAAGACAACAAAACGGAAACAAAAACTTCAATCTAAAAATGATGCATTTGATCCTATACCAGGACCATCTGGAATTCAAGATAAAAACTTAAGAACAGAAGCAAGTGTAATGAATGTGTCGATTTTGACTAATAAGAACAACACTGACGTGTGTATTTCTAAAAAAGGCAAAGGAGTAGGAAAAAAAACTAGAGCTGACAAAGAAAATGAATTAAAAGTGGACAAGTATGGTGAACACAAGAAGAAAAGTGTATTAAATAAATTAGGCCAAAAGAAAACTACAAAGACAGCTAAGAAAAAGCGTAAAAGATCTAATAGCAGTGTAACGACAATTGAAAGTGTTCAGATGAGCATACATAGTGATTCTGACTTATTAGATTCTTTTAGTGACATAACGGGTCCGCCTTCTAACGTTTTTTTTTTCAACTAGTGTTTATTTCGTGAATGGTAACACTTAGCTCATGTCTGACTTGACAGATAATTAGTTTTATCCTTCCGCTGAACGAATATGGTTGTGTATACGCTTGAACAACGCTGGGAAATATTGCGACATTACTTTGAAAATCATGGTAATGTTGCAGAATGTGTGCGAAAATTGCGTACGGATTTTGGAAGAAGAGAAGCACCGTCAGCTCCGTATGTTCGTTATCTTGTGAAAAAAGTGAAAGAAACTGGCATCCTCATCGATAAACCAAAGCGTGAAAAGCCAAAAACAGTGCGTACACCCGAGAATATTGCTGGTGTGGCAGAAAGTGTGCGTGAAGCGCCATCAACATCAATTCACCGTCGTTCTCAACAATTGAACATTTCGGAGACATCATTGAGACGAATTTTGCATAAAGACCTTGGTATGACGCCATACAAAGTCCAATTGGTTCAGGAGTTGAAGCCAACTGACCATCCAAAACGTTTTCGCTTCGCTGAGTGGGCCTGCGATCGACTTACAGAAGATGCCTATTTTGCCAAAAAAATCATCTTTTCAGATGAAGCTCATTCTGATCTTGGCGGGTATGTAAACCAGCAAAATTGTCGCATTTGGGGCACAGAAAATCCGCACGCATACATTGAAAAGCCGATACACCCAAAACGAGTCACTGTTTGGTGCGGATTTTGGTCCAGAGTCATAATTGGACCATTTTTCTTCGAAAATGAGCAAGGAGTGGCCGTTACAGGCAATGGCGATCGTTATCGGGCCATGTTGAACGAATTTTTGTTCACAAAAATTGAAGGAGGATATTGGCAATATTTGGTTTCAACAGGACGGCGCTACGTGCCACACAGCCGAAGCTACACTCGATGTTTTGCGCCCTGTTTTTGAAGATCGCATTATCAGCCGCAGAGCTGATGTCGTTTGGCCACCTCGGAGCTGCGATTTGACACCGTTGGACTATTATTTGTGGGGTACCCTCAAAGATAAGTGTTACGCCGACAAGCCAGAGACAATTGACGCTTTAAAGGACAAGTGTTTGTGATTTTTTATACTTTAAGATGGTAAAATATTCCTAAAAAGTGCAATTTGTTTTTGTTATTATTGAACTGAAATGTCCATGACAACAGTCAATTCTTTGATATAATTGAGTGTACTAGAATCAATAACTGAAATTGTGTTGTCTATGGCATATGAATCTCCAGTGAAAAAATAAAACATCTATTTATTCAATATGGAACTAAAACCGCAATGTCTCATAGAAATTCACATTTAAAAATCGATGTTTGCTACAAAAACAGCATTGTCCACTTGTGGTATCTGAAAAAGCATTGTCCATCACAACCATTCACGGTCGCGTAAAGAACATGGCGGAATATGGTATTTGATGTTAGGAGTGCTCTCGTTTATTTCGTTGTTGATGTGTTAAAACAGATTTGTAAGCTATAATTTTTATAAATAAACGAACTATGGAATGTCATCCCCAAGTGGTGGACAATAAATATGCTCGAAAACGCCGAGTTGATAGTGCAAATTGAAAAAAAAAACAAGACCAAAAATGACCGGTGAGTAAATCACAATTAGATAGTTTTGATACTTTGTTTTTAAAGTTTTCAAACTCAGTTTATGATGACTTTATATCGTCCTTTATTGTACAATTTATTTACAAAAATGAAATTTTCACCCCATTTAAAATAAAAATTTACATTTTTTTTTATACAGTTCATTTATGATTATTTGTATTTTATTTATAGACTATTAAAATATCTTTGCGAATAAAATCAAAGTCTTCTCTGGCCAAAGTTCATTGTTTCAACACCGAAATTACATCTACACAAATCGCCTATCACACTTTACTCAGAATATAATACTATATCTATGTTTAGATATAGTATTATATTCTGAGTATTAGTATAGTATAGTATACTATGAAGCCAATCGTCATTGTTCGTATGTTTATTTTAAATTTAGTTTACCATCGAAGCATAATGAAACGGTAAAAACATTTGTATGCGACTCTAAAAATTTCTCAGCGACAATAAATTTGTACCTACCTAATAACCGTACGTAGCAGGTAAAAATATTAAACAAACTAAATGAGTACAGATCTGAAATTTTGTTGTTCCAGGTACGCTCCAAAAGACTTACCTGTTAAGCCGACATGTTCACATAAAGACAAAAAGCTACAATGCTCTGAAATTAGTATGAATGACTTACAATCTTTTCATGAATCTTTTTATGCCGTAAAGGACAAAGTAAAACAAGATATGTTCATATTAAAACATGTTATAGCTGTGCAAACAAAACGTCGTCGTCCTCGGTCTAATACTAAGCATTACAATACCAGAGCTATGCAGAGAATGTACAGGATTTACTGTAGATCTCAAAAAAAGATGATATTTGTTTGCCGAAAAGCTTTTTACAAATATTGCACATCAAAAGGTATGGGATAGAAAATGTGGTAAAGAATTATTATTTAGAAGGCAAATTCCCAAAGGAAAACCGTGGTGGTGACCATAAGTCACATAAATACGAAGATAAGAAACAAAATGTAATTTCATTCATTAAGAAATTTAAATGCACTGAAGCTCACTATTGCAGAGGCAATTCTAAGCGAATGTATTTGCCGTCAGAATTGAGCATAAATAAAATGGCCAAAATGTATAATGACCAGACAGCCGAACAAAGTAAAGGCCTTATATTTCCAAAACATATTTAATACGTGTTTCAATTTAGGATTTGGGTCACCACGTGTTGATGTATGTTCGTCTTGTTTGCAGTTGACCGATAAAATAAAAGTCACGAAAGAGCCTGATAAAAGTCGGTTGATGATTGAAAAAACAATCCACAAGAGACGTGCAAAGGCATTTTTTGATATGTTGAAAACAGAAAGACCCTTCAATAAAAATAATATCCTTTGACTGCCAAAAAAATATGGTATTACCTAAAATTCCAGATCAGAGTACCTATTACTCGAGACAACTTTATTTTTTTATTTCACAATAGTAGAAGGCAGTTCAAAATCATCATTGACGAGGCAAAATATATTCAGTTACTGCTGGACCGAAGATGAATATGCAAAGGATTCAAATCTAATTTCATCTGCAGTTTTTCATCGACTTTGTAATACTGAATTTACACCTGAATGTAATTTACTTCGGATTATGGCTGATGGATGCGCCGGACAGAATAAAAACTCTATATTAATAGCTATGCTTTCGAAATAGTCCATCATGCACCAACGCAAATTAAAATTATAGAAATAGTATTCCCCGTAGTGGGTCACTCATTTCTTCCCGCTGACCGAGTCTTTGTCCACATTGAAAAGATACTGAGAAAAATGGAAAATATAATAAAACCTAGTGAATACATAGATGTAGTAAGTCAATATGCAACGGTTATTAACGTAGCAACAACATGTCAAATCTTCGACTAGAAAAGCACGTTAAAAGACATATTTTTAAACGTTGGTAAGTGGCATGTACCTTTTGCTAAATGCAAAAGATTCTATCTAAAAAGAAGCAGCAGATGTAGTGACATGGTGGGTCTTCGAGGTGAATTGCACTATCGACAAGACTTAGGTCAGAATAAAAGTATTTGTAAAAAAATAAAACCTTTGCAATGATTGCACCGACTGTAATGACACAAGGAGTGTTAATAAAATAGTTAAAACAGAGATGTCGGCCAATTACTTAAAACTCATTACGGCGATGATTGGCGCAGTTTAGATACCTTAGGATATTTTGCTCGAGTACTGCCACACGACATTCCTGTACGTCATAATGTTGGTGACGTCGGAGACGACGATAACCCTGAAGAATCGATGTGCCAAGTCCAAGAGGAGCTACCAAGCACTACTTAAGTATATAATTAATTTATAAAATGATGTAAGGATTATAGTCTTTGCTATTTAAAGTATCAATACTAACCAGGCGTAGTACATAAAAATAGGTATGTTTCAAAATAAGCAATCTCCATCAGACGCGTGCAACAAAAACAGCAAAGTCCGGTGGTTTATTTAAAAAACAGCAGTCTAGACTATTTATTCAATTTTCTTGTATGTGACGAATCTACGTAATTCAATGGAATTACGTAGATTCGTCGCATATTAATGAATATGCGACCATTACTTGATATATTTACTGTATTTTTATTATACTACATAAACCACTGAATGTACAAATAACCAATTATTCAAAATATATGTATCGTGGCCAAAACACGGATATGGACATTGCGGTTTTTGATTCTAGTAGACTCAATTGTTTATGTTCATTTGTTTCACATTGAAAAATGTTAATTTCTTATAGTATTTATTCATTCCGTGTTTGTGATTTCTATATTTTAAGACGGTAAACTGTTCCAAAAAAGTGAAAATGTGTATTTTGTTATTGATAATTATGTTTTGATTTTTATTTTCTAGACCGTTGTCATAGACGTTTCAGTTTAATTGGCATATTTTTATCCCAATTAAACTGAAATTTTTACGAGAACTGTCAATTCTTTGATATCCTAATTGTTTGTATTCCTTTTTTTAAATTGACGAATGTTAATTTCATATAGCATTATAATTTTTTTTCATTCCGTGTTAGTGATTTCTATACTTTATATTATTACTATTATAATATAATATTTTATACTGCTATGAATTCGTTTCATTATTTGAATATTCCGATTCCCTTCATTTCTCTACTGTACGAGCATCGCCATAGGAAATGTATTGTTTTAGTTTTCACTGCAATAAGCATTTGCTTATTCGCCGATTACATGTCTACATCTGCTGAATAAGCTATCGCGCCCACCACAACTCACCTACTTTACGTGTATATATTCTAATGTTTTTCCTAATAAATCGGTCAATCAATAACGGACACAAAACAGTGATTTTATTTCCTGTAAACATCCCGTGTGATTCGTACCCGTCAACAAGCTACAGACAACATCTCAGTGTAAGGACAAACTGCCCGTACATCTACCAACCGTACAGTATTTCAATTTTATACAACGCTTTAACATACAATTGCTTCATTTGGTAGTATGCTTGTGGATAAAACCAAACTTTGAGAATCTTAATATCTTCTAAATTTGGCATATGGGGTAAGATCGGACAAATTAAACGAAAAAAAAAGAATAATTTGGTACATTTATAGATTTTTTTGATGTCATGTTAAAGAACAGGAAAGATCGGATACATTCTTTTCATACACCTTGTGCTCCTAGCAATAGGAGTAGTTTTAAATTGTTGTCCGAACTTACCCCTTGATAGCCAAATCGTCATTATATTCACAAAAATTGTGTCCTGATTTTACAGGCTTACAAAGCAAAAATTATTGAGTGTTTATAAATAAATTAAATTTAAAATTACACTGTGTTGAATCATTATTAATTTCCACTATTTTTCATTAATGTGCTGTATACCAAAACTGAGAAAAACAAGTTTTTGCAACATCCTTGCAACTATTCGAAAATCCGTCCGATATTACCCCAAGGCACCTTATTTATTTAGTTTCACCTGTCCCGATGTTTGTCGATTTGTAATCAAGTCTTGCAAGTTAAACTTGACCAACTTCCCGGTGTCCGATTGAGCTGAAACTTTGCATACAGGTTTGGTTTGGATGACAATACAATATGAAAGTAGGGTTAGCAAAAATGCTTGTCATAAAAATGTTTTTTTTTTTTTACAAAATACTTGTTATTGTTACATTTCATATTTTATTATTATTGTATTTCGACATTTTTATTGTATTCTGAAATGGAATCCGTCCTCGATTGGTGAAGTATGCCGTAAGATAATCCCTGATGTCTTTTGCAGTTCCCCTTCTGTGCTAAACGACAATCCTTCCTGTTAAACGGTTTGTGAAACGTGGGACTGCAAATTTAACATCACATTTGCGGATAACATTATGCAACACACACATTGCTTTTATAATGTTATCAACATTTTCTGGGTCGCAACAAACAGATGTGCCAAGTGCACAAAATTTTGACCTTACCATTCCAAAGGCACATTCCACAGATTTTCTTGCTCTTGACAATCTTTTATTAAATTGTCTTGTCATTTGTTAATTGATGTCGGCCGTAAGGTTTCATTAAGTTTTTCTTAAGTGGAAATGCTTCGTCGGCCACGAAATAATAGGGCACACTTCTAGTTTCTCCAGGCAATGGCATAGGGTCTGGTAAATTAAGGTTTCCTTCTTCCATAGCTTGCCCAAAGCAACTATGTTGAAATGCACGCCCGTCACTATTACGTCCATATTCACCAATATGTATATTTAGAAATAGGCCATCTGCATCTACTACTCCCAGCAACACTATAGAAAAAAATCCTTTATAATTTATATAAGTTGAGCCAGAATGTTTGGGTGCTTTAATTCTTATGTGTTTTCCGTCTACACTTCCTACGCAGTTTGGTAAATTCCATAAAGTCTTAAAACGATTAGCAGCTTCAAGCCATATTTGTCGTGTGGGTATTGGCATATATTCTGGTTGTAAGTACTCCCACAAAACACAAGAAGTTTCGTGTACAATTTTTTGAACGGTTGCGGCACCTCTCAGGACATATGTAGAAAGCGATTTAAACGAACGTCCATCTGCGTAGTATCTATAACAAAATAAAAAAGTAGTTACATTTGTTTCTATGATATGAATATATTTATTTGTATTTTTGTTTCAGCTAAAGATTGCAAAGAACGCTGGAAGAATATTCGATCTTGTTACTCAAAGTATAAGAAAAAATTAAACCCTCCCTCTGGCTCTGCTACAAAGACGACAAAAGAGTACTGCCTTGCTCAACACTTGCATTTTATTGACAATTTCCTAAAATCTCGACCCCCCAAAAGCAACCTAAACAGCACAGTTGAAGCTTATACAGATGGAAACGACGATGAAGACGATCCAAGATCTATGTCTGGTTCACCTGCAGGTGCAGTCGCAGAGATTGTCTTATTCTCGTTGTCCACCACTGGGGGACAGCGTCACAACTTTGTAAATTATTTCCATTCGTCACCACTGGTGGACAGCGACACGGATTTTTTAACATTCCCTATGGCCGCCGTAGGGGGACAAAGGCACAATTCTTTTGATCCAATTCCCACTGGCCATCAATTTAAATTATTTTATCTAGAGACCGTTTGGTTTTAAGCATTATTACTTTTATCCAATTCTAATGCTTACGTAATAATAATGACATAATATTTCTTTCCTTGTATAATATAGTTAATTTAATTAATTATAGGTAATTTATTAAAATTAAATTTTATTTTCTTGCTTATGCTTATTATTATTATCTATTGATACTATTCACTTCATCAAGATATTTACAAAAAGTATTGCTATGAGGGAAAGTACAGACGCCAGCACATCAAGTTACTACAAACTGTAAAATTTTCTTATTTGATTTTGAACGAGTTACTTTCAACGTTTTAAGGTTCAAAATCATTTGGATAAATTTGACAGTTTGGTATAACTTGATGTGCTGGCGTCTGTGCATAACGTTAAAAAGAGACAAAAAATATATCTATTCTACTCTGCTCCTTCTACTTGCGCAAACGCAGCATGCGTCATTATAACTACGTCATAACCAGCCATGTCCGATTTAAATACTAGTGGTTCCAGTTCATCAGGAAAAGTGCATTTAACATATATAAATAGAAAAGGCGGGACAATTTTATTACACGGAGGATATGAATATATAATAAAACGAAAACATAAAAGTGGTTTAATAATCTGGGAGTGTACTAACAGGAAGAAGAACAAATCTAAAGGACTTATCAAAATCAAGGTAAGTCCATAATAATAATACAATAGTAGGTATATCACACCTTATTTAGTACTCATTTTGGAATTGTTTATTGTTTTATAAGTAGGCATGTTCGAAATTTTAAATTCGATGACATCGTTATTAAGGCCGCCATTTTGTTTACTCGTAGGGCCCCCATTTTGTTTACCAATCCCAATATGACGGTAATGTGAGATGAATGTGAATAAAAAACAACTTATTGTCTATGGTGATGATTTGATATGGCTTTTTTGTAAAAAAAAAAATATTAATTAATATTTTTTGTTGACCTAGGATACCAATATAATTGAAGAAAAGCCACATCTATGCCAACCTGATTTTGCAAGAAATTTTGTAGAAGAAAAAATACAGCAATGTAAAGATAAATTGGTTTCTCCTCAATTTCCACCAGTGCCAGAAACCTTCAACGCTATGGTGAGTGAATTCAAAGTCATACCAAGTTTGATTCAAAACATACCGTCATTTCAAAGCATCAAGTCAAGTTTATACAGACATAGAAATACAATCGCTGGAATAAAAAGGCTTAAATGCAAAATTGTGGAAGAATTCCAAGTTCCAGAAGATTATAAGGACTTTCTTTTAGCAGACTATTCATATAACTGCAACCGAATTGTAGTGTTTTGTATTGAAAAAGCCAAAAATGTAATCTGTGAGATTGATCATTTCTTATGTGATGGTACCTTTAAAAGCTGCACAGAGCCATTCACTCAACTTTACTCGATACATGGAGACTTCAGAAGTACAGATATTCTATTTCACGAAGTCCGTTCGGCTTTGATTGTAGTAGTGACGTATCCCGACAAGCGCGCTTGTGTGTGTAAAAGTAGGTAACGTTAGCAAAAAAATCTGATATATATTCAAGTCGAGATTTAATAATCTAAATAAAATTTTGGTTTTAAAAGTATATACATTTTGTAAATAAATTAGATTAGGTTGCAATAAATACAAAAATATTAAGAATATGTAGGCGTTTAATTAAGCATTGGTGTTACAGAATGGAAACGAAACAAGTAGGACTATTCAGTATTTTCAATCACTATCAGATAAATTTTCGATTTCCGATTCCGTTTTGCTGTCGTCAGAATCACCTTGTACATTGATTATAAATTCAAAATCGAGATCAAAATATTTCAAGTAGTCTTTTTCAATTTTTCAACATGAGCACAAGTTTTTTGCCACGTTTCACTGCTAACTTGGCCCAAACTTTCATTGATCAGTCTTTCCGTATTCGTCATGTTTTGCTCGATATTTTTAGATGCGACATAATTTTTAACGATCCCCCAAATATTTTCAATCGCATTTAATTCTGGGCGATAAGGGGGAAGGCGTAAGACATCAAAACCCTTGCTTTTTATAAAATCGTCAATCTTGTAGATTACGTGTTGAGCTTTGTACTTCTTTATTGTATCGTACAATTCCAATTTAAGAAGAGATTAATCAAATCCCTGAGCCATTGCTGCATATCGGCTTTCATTGTAGATTGAGTCGGTAGTCGTTCAGCCCGTGTGTTGTGATAAGATGCATTGTCTAAGACAATGACAGAGCGCGGAAGTAAATTGGGTAGCAACTTTTCATTTAGCCATTTTACATAGTTATCATAGCTCATATTTGAATGATAATCACCAGCTGTTGAGTTGGCCTTATAAACCAAGGAAGCATTTTCAATAAAACCATCCTTGTTTCCCGCGTGCACTAAAATAAAGCGAGTGGCTGTGCTAATTTTCTTTAAAAACGGAGTTCTTTCCTTTTTTTTGCCCAGGTGTTGTTTCGCACGTGTGTCGAAAAGACGTAGCTCTCATCGGTGTAGACAATGGGCCGACTTTGAGAGCGGTACTCTGTTATTTTTTTTAAATATTTTAAACGCCACATTTGTATATCATGACGCTCCGTCAAGACTTTACGGTTGTTCTCTGTTTTGCGCCACTTGTAACCTAATTTCAACAGTAACTTGCGAACAGTTTCTAAACAACCTTCGAATCCGATATTTTCATTCAATGCTGTTCTTAACTTAGCTAATGTTGGAATTTCTTTATGGACAATATGGAAATCTTGTACAGTACTGCGAACCACATCGGCTGTAAAATTATCTATATCCACTTTATTATCTCGCTTTCTCCTTTTCTTCATAGGTGAAGTGAATTTTGATGAAGTGGATGGCAATTCCTTCTCTTCTTTTAATATTCTTTGAACTGTTTTTGGCTCACACCCGTAGCTTCAGCTGTACGGCGTGTAATGTCTCGTAAATGAGACAAATCACAGTTGAGTTCCATTAATGATTTTGTAAATTCATATTCTTCTCGCAGAAAATGATAAACACTAGCTATCATGTTTCGACCCTAAAACAAAATGTAATCAAAATAATTAAGTAATATAAACATTTTATAACACAAAAAAAATTCATTTTATAAATACTTATATTGCTATATTAAGTATCTTTGTATAACATTTTAATTGAAAACGTATAAATAAATATTACCTCACTATGGACAACTCTTCTTCGTTTTGTTGCCATGCTGACCTTACTCCGTGAAACAATTTGGCGCGAACTAAAAACCACTACTGATCCGGACCGTGTCCCGATCGACACTGAGCGCTCTCGAGGTTACGCACACAAAAACAATGTGCATGTGCACGCTTGACAACATTCATAGCCAAACGGACTTCGTGACATAGAACATCTGTACTGAAAATAGTACTAACATAATTCCGCTAATTTATGCATACATGAGTCGCCGTGATGAGGAATCCTATACAATTCTTTTCAATTTAATCAAAAGTCAAGTTCCTGGTTAGCTACACTTAAAGGATGTCACACACACTTTAAAAAAGCAATATGGAACAAGGGCCGTGATTTGAAACTTACAACATCTGCTGACATATTCAAATTTCGAGAGGTAGCATTGACTACAGTACTTCCATTACTGCCCGAGACAGAAATAAGAAACGGTTGGCTCTATATAACGCACAGGGATACTACGGATCCTGATATTTTAAAGTTCAGGAAATACGTTGAAGTACAATGGCTAAAAGATGATTTTATACCAGTTTGGTGCGTTTTTGGGGAAAGGCATCGAACGACAAACGCTGTCGAAGGGTGGCACCACAAACTAAATTCATCGATGAGCAAGAAAAACCCAAACATAATGCACGCTTTAAGCGTTCTTCGAGAAGATGCATGTTTTTTCTTTGTGAAAAAAACGCAAATAAGTCAAAAAAAAGAACCGTCCAACAAACGAAAAAAAAAGTATGTTTACAGCGATCAGTTTATTCAAGAAACCCAAATGGAACTTGTAAACGGCCAAATATCTGTAGGCCAATTTTTAGAAATTATGAGAAACTAATAAGTACTTATTGTATTTTGTTTAACTATGTGGTCTACATTATGTTTAATTCAAGAAACCCAAATGGGTCTTGTAAAGGCCAATTTCTAGATATTGTGAGAAATTATTATTGTTTTTTGTTTAACTACATATGTGATTTTTAAAACTGTTGATTAGTACATATCTGTAGGCCAATTTTTAGATATTGTGATAAATTATTATTGCCTTTTTGTTTAACTACATATGTGATTTTTAAAACTGTTGATTAGTACATTTCTGTAGGCCAATTTCTAGATATTGTGATAAATTATTATTGTCTTTTTGTTTAACTACATATGTGACTTTTAAAACTGTTGATTAATTTATAATATTTAATTTTTATTCCTCCGTCGAGGAATAGGATAATAAAACTGTGATTATGATTGTAATGTTCTAGTCGATTAAAATTGACTAGAACATTACAATCATAATCACAGTTTTATAAATTAAATTAAAATTAATAAATTGTAATTAAATTAATAAATTGTAGCCTGTCAACCAGCTGTGGAAATTAAGTCGGTTAATTACCCACTTCAATAAAAAATAAGCAATCAAAGCTATATTATATAATACTAAGTAGTAGGATCATTTTTTAATACTTAAGTGAAACATTTAATAAAAGTTGATTCAAGAATATGACTATTATTTACCTACCATATAATTTATAAATATTTAAATTAGTCTTACCCTTAGCCCTGCTAAAAATCAAATCCGTAAGTATATTAAGCTATCCCTTACCGGTCTCTAGATTAAACAATTTAAATTGATGGCCAGTGGGAATCGGATCAAAAGAGTTGTGCCATTGTCCCCCAACGGCGGCCATAGGGAATGTTAAAAAATCCGTGTCGCTGTCCACCAGTGGTGGCGAATGGAAATAATTTACAAAGTTGTGACTCTGTCTCCCAGTGGTGGACAACGAGAATAATGTTTTAAAGTTGTCTCGCTGTCCCCCAGTGGTGGCCAGACAAGTGGTGGACATCGGGAATAATCGCTTTGAAGGACGTCAATTTGATGGCGGTCAAAGCAAACAAATCAGTTTATGAATATTTCAAACAAAGGAAAACAGCACTCAAGACCAAAGATAGAACTGTAGACGATTCAGACGCAGATATGGCCTTTTCCACAGTATGTTACCAGATATAAAATCAATGACTCATGCCCAGAAACGAAAGTTTAAAATCGGCGTCCTTAATTTAACTGAACAAATTTTAAAAGATCCATATCCCACTTTTAACTCATATTCGAGGATTTCATTGAGAAGTGAATCGCCCTACCAAAGTACTCCGACAGAAAATGATTCACGATTCACCTACACGTGTGAGATCTTATGGATCTCAAGAATCTGAGCAGACGCAGTTATCTGGTGCATACGGAAGCCCCATACCTCAGGAGACGAGGTTAATTTGCTATTGTTTTATAAGTACTTATTAATTAGGTAATCAAGAAGCAAACAAAAGTTAATTTTGACATATCTATTTTAAGTTCAATTATAGACAAAAAATGTTAATTTGTTACTTTTACATTAATAAAGAAATAAAGGCTGATTTGGCATTTCTTCTTATTAATTAATCATAAAACAAACAAAACGAAATTTGTAACTTTTACATTGAAAAGAAATAAAGCCAAAAGAATCAAACAAACATTAAATGTGTTTTAATTTTACTAACCTTAGTGTTATCAGTAGGGAGAGGGGGGTACAGTGGACCGTGGGGCACAGTGAATCCACTTATAGAACTCCTTGTCTATCGACTACACACACACCGCAGGCGGATGTAACGCGCGCTCTGATAGTTCCCCCTCCCGACCGCCAGTGCCCCTGACGCTCTCGCTGTGTAAGCACGTGTAGCTGCTATTTCGCCGCCCGTAAGTACTATCTTTTTTTTTCTCAGTGTTTATCGAATGTTCTATACTAAAAACTATTTGATATTGTGTTAATATGATTAGATTTCCTAAATAATGTTTTAATAAGGTCTCAAAATTATGTGGTGCGCTTTTAGTTTAGGTTAAGTTAATCCGTAAAAATGTATTTCGTTTTCAACTAAGGTGTGTTGGGAGACAGTGGACTGCGGCCCACTGTGCCCCATACTGATATTATGTACAGTAAGCGTTCAAAAGTGCATAGGCACGTTAGGAATCGTATTGCTGTGAACACGCGGTATAGTCCGTATATCTGTATGTGTAAACAACACGGCACACACACCACAGAGAACGCAGTATTGCGCTTTACACACTGTCGTATCGTCGCGTACTTGCGCCGCACTACCGAAACAAATATATATTTCCGTCGCTTTTGTAAGACAACACGCATCATGCGCTTGACCTTGGTCAGTTTATGGCATTGCTAAAATTCGAACCAAATTTACGTGTGCAGATAGCAGAACGCGTTAAGCATTGGTCTGAGATGCAAACTGGCTTAGGTTCCAATCTCGTAAAGCACAGTGCAGCTTTTGCAAATATTAATATTTTTGTTTGCAATAATATTATATTTTAACTATTGCTGCCTTTTTTATTAATGCTGTTATTGCAATAAAGGGTTTAGAATTAAAAATGCGTGATATGTGATAGCAAAATTAAAAAACTGTATTCGTTATATTTATTTTACTTATAGATAATATATTGCTACAATTATTTGTCATTACGTCAGCTCAACAAGATGTGAAATAGATGTCAAGAAACTTAGAAGCAATTTATATTATTTTGACATATTTGTATTATGAAATGTTTTAAATTGATTTTTTCACCATAAATATTAGCTAGCTTATTATTAGTCAGCTTTGATCATGGTCGAAGTAATTAAGCAATAAATAAGAATATAAGACTACTCAAAATGTAAAAGAAAACTACTTACAAAATAGGTGATTTTAAGGTTAAGTTTGTTTGCATTATTTATTTTACATTTTATTTGGCTTTAGTAAATATTAGTAGGTATTGAGGTTATAGCTTAAGTATTCATTTTCTTTACGAAAAGAAGATTGAAACTAAACCCAAAATCTAAATCCTAAAATAATAATATTACTAAAATAATCTTAAACATTTTCGGTCTATCTGCGAGAAATACGACAAACAACATATTGTAACGTGCTTAAAAAAATCGTTACCACAAATTCATGCAATAACGAATCTGTTGTTTATTAAGTTGGTACGGTAAATATTTTAAGGTTAAAATATAGCAGTGTCCCACTTGAAGTCTTAATATTATCGTGCGAAACTTAAACGTTCTTGTTTATGCCTTTCTGTCAAAAACTGCTTCCTAGCTGGTCTTCAGAGTGCACAGCGAACGGTTCATAATGACGTGTTTAATAATTCAGCAAAATATCTCGTTGGTATGAAACCATTTGTTTCATATTCCTCCATCATTTGACGTCGCTGCTGCTCGATAATAAGCCTCTTCCTCATTCCTCTTAACCATCACAGTATTTCTCTAGAACAAAGAATAACATTGTATTTATTACACATAATAATTATTTATAATTCACTAATCGAATTAAGCCTCATAATGAATTTAAAATTTTAAAGGCATCTTCTGTCTCAACAATACCTCTGTTCTATCAACAATACCTTTGATTAAGATTTATGTTTAGTAAAATATGAAATATTTAAATGATAACACTCACACTTAGTCCGGTTTCATTAGAAACTTGTGTAAATTACATTCACTTTTACGCAGCGCAATAATATTTGATCTCCCTTCAATAAAATGATGATGTGGATATATGTTGTAACCTTTTCCTTTTTAAAGACCTTGGAATAAATCGACACGTGTTTCACCTCTCAACGAGGCATCCTCAGGATGACCATTAACTTGTCGTGAACTCGAACCTGCCTGCCTTGCCTGAGGATGCCTCGTTGAGAGGTGAAACACGTGTCGATTTCTTCCAAGGTCTTTTCAAGACTCTTTGGAAATAGCTAAGCGGAAAAGGTTACAACATATATCCACATCATCATTTTATTATGGATTTCCGCAAGGTCACGCCTGAATCAATTAACTATCTCCCTTCAATATTTATATTTGACTGCATTTTGAAAACAATAACCACAACACCGCTAATACCTAAATACTCGTCACCAACAACGAACTGCGTCTGTCTAGCCCACAGAAATCGAAATAATTTACTTAGTTTTCTGTGGTCTACCTGCTAAACCTTAATATTTATGTGAACAAGACGACCGAAACAAAAAACGAATGATTATTGAACTAGTCATTATTAAAAAATAACAAAAACTATGAATAGTAATTATTAAAAAATAACAAAAACTATGAATAGTAATTATTAAAATATAACAAAAACTATGAATAGTAGTTATTAAAAATTACAAACAAACCACAGATGAGATTTGAACCCTCGCACGGCTCGCCATAATCGCACATACCAAAGCACGTTATCCACTGAGCTAGCTCGCCGTATTCTATATTGATAGAAATTATGAACTATTATGAGTTGCAGACAAAGTGAGTGTGTGTGTGTCTTGTATTGTATCATCTTATAGAAGAAGGTCGTAAGTCAAACCGAAGCGTCAGTCTATTGCTTTGTGCGATTGCCTATGGACTTTTGGTCGCTACTGTACTTAACCTAATTTGGTAATTGTTTCACGCCAACAACATGGTCCGGAACCGTACAAGAAAAACTAATATTGGTCTCGTTAGTCAGGACCAGATGAAGAGTGCGATCGATCTCATTTTAGAAGGAAATAAAATTAGGAAAGTTGCTGCACTAAAGAACATTCCGTATACAACTTTCTAAAGATATTACAAGAAGGTGGTCACAAGCGATGCTGAACAGCGATTAACACCCAATTACGCAGTTAACAAAATATTTACTGATGAACAGGAGCAGTCACTAGTCGACTATCTCGTCACATGCAGCCAAATGTTCTATGGTCTGAGTTCAAATGAAGTCAGACAGCTTGCGTATCAGATGGCCCTCACTAATAATATTACTGTATCAAAAAACTGGCACGACGCAAAGAAGGCTGGACGGGAGTGGTATTACGGTTTTAGAAAACGCCATCAAGTTTTGATTCTCCGGACACCTGAGGGCTGTAGTCTCAGTAGAGCCACAGCTTTCAATAGGCACAATGTGAACAAGTTTTTTGATAACCTCGAGATAGTAATGACGAGGAACGAATCTTTCGGGAACGGTACAAGAATATATAATTTGGATGAGACTAACACAATGACCGTTCAAAAATCGAGTAAAGTTTTAGCGGTTAGAGGGCAGAAGCAAGTGAGCAAGGTCACTAGTGGTGAACAGGGGACACTTGTGACTACTTGCTACATAATCAACGCACTAGGCCATGCTCTTCCACCTGTGATGATATTCCCACGCGTCCACTTTAAGCAACATATGATTTCGGGTGCTCCGACAGGCACCTTAGGCCTCGCTAATCCTTCAGGCTGGATGAACAGTGCCTTATTTGTTAAAACTATGCAGCACTATATTGATCATTCCCAAAGCAGCAAAGAAAATCCATTGTTATTAATAATGCACAATTATGAAGCTCACATTTGTATAGAAGCCATCAATTTGGCAAGAGAAAATGGGGTTACTATCCTCACAGTTCCTCCCCACTCAACTGGCAAACTGCAACCGTTAGACGTTGCTGTTTTCAAACCCTTCAAGACTGCTTACAACGCTGCTATTGACAGTTGGATGATGAGAAACCCAGGTCAAACTTTTTCAATTTACGAGGTGGCACAGTGCATTAAAGAGGCACATATGAAAGCCATGACCCCAGCTAACATTTGTGCTGCTTTTCAGTGCACGGGGATATTTCCTTTTAATAGGGATATATTCACTGATGTAGACTTTGCTCCAAGTGAAGTGATAAATAGAGACATAGTGCTACCCGTGACGCTGTCTGAAGATGAAATCCGCACAAGAACGTCATCTCCATCACTTCTTATGGATTACAAAGATTCTTCCGAGCATCCAATTGTAACACAGACATTGGATCAAACTGTAACACCTGCACTGCAGCCATTTGCATTCCTTGACCCATCAATTATGGGATCGACTTCTGAAAGAGTTGAAACTGAGACACTGGTAAATAGAGAAAGAGCTCCTGTCGAAGTTATGCTGCCTGAAGATGAAAAAATCTGCAGAAAAACTCCATCTCCGTCTACTTCGGGATTCCAGAGTTCAAGCACTCAAGTAATAACATTCTCGAGTCCTTTTGATTTCAGAGTAATCCCAAAAGCTGCTCCGAGAAAAAATAATCAAGCACCACGCCGTAAAGGGAAATCCATGATAGCTACAGACACACCAAATAAAGAAGAAATAGAGAACCGTCAGAACGAGAAAACCGATAAACAGAAAAGGCAGCGTATGCAAGGAGCTAAGAATATAAAGAAAAAAAATTTGCAGACCGCATCGCATAAAGAAAACAGCATAACCGAAAAAAAGCGAAAACAGCGACAAAGAAGAGCTAAAAGGAAAGTTTCAGAGTCTGAGTCAAGTGAAGAAGACATTGGTAATATGAGCACATATTCTGAAGAAGGTGGCTATGACGACGAAGATGAAAACGAAATATATCCTGACTACTTCCGACCTCTTGAATCTAGTCCCAATGAAGGCGCTTTTGTTTAAGTACAGTTTGTTGCACATAAAACGAAGGTACCTATTTTACATAGGAAAGGTTATAGGGAAGCGAGGTGGAACAGATGTAGATATAAGTTTTTTAAGAAAGAGTACAAAAGTGCAGAATGGATATAGGTTACCGGATGTTCCAGACATAGCTTCGGTATCCTTAGGAGATGTAAAAATGATTTTACCTTCGCCTACATTTAGTGGAACTAAACGGCAACAACAGGTCTATAAATTTAATCTAGACTTTTCCCGCTTAAATTTGCGATAATTGTTTTTATTTTTTTGATTAAGAATAAGATTGTTTCTTATTTATTAAATTTCTTAGAATTTTCCATATATTAAGACGTCTATAAATTTGATCTTGACTTTTCTCGCTTAAATTTGCGATAATTGTTTTATTTCTTTTAAAAGTTTTGAGAATTTTGTGATATTGTTTTTTATTTTTTAGAATTTTCCATATTTTTAGACAAATTTGTGATAATTGTTTTTATTTCTATTGTTTTTATTTCTTTTATAAGTTGTGAGAATTTTGTGATTAAGAATAAGATTGTTTTTATTTTTTTTTAATTTCATCGAGTTGATTTATTGCATTTTCCAGATTTAAAACTACAGACTGTTAAAAATTAATCGAAAACTGATTATTTTGTAGTACTTTGATTAAAAGTATTGATTAAACAAATTAATGTTTTATTTCATATCTATATTGAAACAGTTCACTGTGACCCATTTAAAAAAGCATGGTAATTCCATGTAATAATTCACTGTACCCCATTACAATCCACAGTTCCCCACATGAAGATCCAGTGTGACCCAGATCATTTTCCAACTTAAAAAAAACCTGTTTTTCCAGAAATCTATTGACGTTATTGCTAAAGTTGAAATAGATTTCATTAGCCAATAGCCCGTCCTATTTATTATATGAAACTGTAATTTTTAAAATTTATTTTTTATTTACTGATTTATACCGCTTATAAAAAAAGTGATCCACTGTACCCCCCTCTCCCCTAGTCTTTCCTCGGGACAGACTAATTCTCTCCAATTAGTATGTTTCTTCTGAAGACCATGTTTTACCGTATTCAATATAATATGGAAACACATTAACAACACATGAACATTTTGTATACTTCAGGAAAACGATCTGGATATTCATATAATTTTTCCATTATCTTAAAATATCTATGTTCTTGTGACAAACTCCAGACAGGATGCACCCAATAAGACCTTTTTCTATGCACATTTTGTATATTCATAAATTGGAGCACAGCAAACATCTTTGCCTTTTATATGTAATTTAAGTCGCATCAGTGCCGTATCCGTCTCTCATCCGCATCGTATCCGAATCTTTCATCGCTTCTGTGTATTTTGCGCCTAAGGATGAAAAACCGTTATAATTCAAATAGTAGCTTGTTAAAATATGATGCGGACGACAAGAGATGAATATAGAGTGGTTCGTGTAGCGACTTGAATGTAGTTTTTATAGTTGCGAGGCAGCGCCATCTCGTCTGTTTTGCTGGAACTGGTGAGGTTTGATGCCTTGTCGACCCCTGTGCTGCGCATATAGATTATGGATGCGCCGTTGCGTCACCCAGTCACCAGGTGGCGGTAAATATCGTAAACATGGCGGCGGGCCTTGAGAGCTCCACAGTGTAGCTCTCAACGACCTTGAACAGGCTTCGTGGTTGCTGCGTCTTCATCATTTGTGGAAACCGGCAAAGGACAGATTTTTGAGAACGCCCTCGTGATGACCCTGTTAGCTGTTTGGATACTGGCTACTTGGGGTACGCTGTCTTTCCCTGGGAACACAGACAAAATTCTTCCCAACTGCCATTTAAGTGGTGGGAGATTATCATCTTCTATGAGCACCAAAGTTTTAGGTGCTAAAACTCCTTTCAATGTCTTCCATTTTGTGCAGGTTTGCAGCTCTCCAATGTACTCTGCTGACCATCGCCTCCAGAAATGTTGCCTCCGTTGTTCCATGCGCTTGTAGCGGGATAATGCGTGTAGTGGAGTGCTAGCAACGTCTTCGCTTGCGTATGAGGTCAGTGGTCGGCCAATCAGGAAGTGTGCAGGTGTGAGGGGGGTATAATCTGATGGATCTGAGGACAGACAGTACATAGGACAGGAATTCAGGACAGCTTCTATTTGTGCTAGAACTGTACTAAACTCCTCGTAGGTTAAGTGACTGTTGCCTAACACCCGTGTAATGTGATGTTTGCAGGATTTTACCCCTGCTTTTCATAAACCGCCAAAATGAGGTGCATAATGTGGTATAAATTTAAATTCTATACCATTAGATGAAGCATAATCAATTATAGGTTGTGATTCCTCAGATAAGAAAGTTGTAAGCTCCCTTTTAGCTCCTACAAAATTCCTACCATGGTCAGAAATATACGGTGTGGCTTTCCTCTACGGGAAATAAACCTCTTAAAAGCTAAAATGTAATATTCTGATGTTAAATTAGTGAGAAGTTCCAAGTACAAGGCTTTAGTGGCAAAACAAGAAATAGGCATAGATAGCACTTCTCAAGTTTAGAGCCCCTTCCTTTCTGGTTTAAAATATAAAGTGATCCTGCATAGTCAACACCACTATTTATGAAAGGAAAATCAAGAGTTATCCGCTCCAGTGGTAGGTTACCCATAATTGGTTGCACTGTTTCACCTTTCATACAAATGCATATTTTGGATTGTTGGATAACCTTACTAGCTAAGTTCCTACCACACAAGGGCCACCAAGTCTCTCATATGTGAGCTAACAGCTGTTGAGGCCCAGTATGTAATAACCTCAAATGCTCTTGCTTGAAAATAAGTTGCGTGACATAATGCTTACCACATAATAACATGGGATGCTTCTTGTTATATGAGAAATCAGGCGAATTAGATAATCGACCTCCCACTCGGATAATGCCTTTACATAAACATCACGCCTGTATTCCCCGAAGGGTTAGGCAGAGGTGTACCTATAGTACACCCACATTTCGCCAGTTATGTTTAAGTCCCATGTAATAGGGGGCGAGCCTATTTCCATCAACCGGGCACAAATCCAGACTCCGGGCTGCTACTGAGAAATTCCAGATGGAAAAACCCAATAACACCTTGCCCGACCCGGGAATCGAACCCAGAACCTCATACTCAGCAGTAGCGCTTTGCGACCACTAGACCAACGAGGCAGTCAACAAGGTTGAATTCTTTTAATGATAAAATTCAATGAGTTATTTTTAACTCTCACTGACAAGGGACCTGTCAAACGATCAGGCTCATTTCCTAATTTAATATTGTGAATAAATCTTAAACAAATGCATAGGCGCGTTGAAGTTTGCTAAATGAAGAGAACCTTTTAAAATCAATACAAGAACTATTACAAGCCATGACAGTTGTTTGTTTTGTTCTTAATTCTGGAAAACTATCTTGGAAATTATGTGGTACCTATGTCGATTGTTTGAAATTCCGTTACCTCTTTCCATAGAAAGGAGGGTCCATTCCACCAGTTTTTATTTTGCATTAAGTCATTAAAACTGGTACCTCGAGAGACTAAATCGGCTGGATTATGTTTTCCATCGACGTGCAGCAATTTTTTGTTGCTGCTATATTCAACGATTTGCCGATTTGCACTGCACGATTTTAACTGTTGAGGCGACAGCAGGGTTGCCAACTATCAACTTCTGGATTATCCAAAAACCTAACGGAAAATCCCCAATTTTGGGGAAAATAAAATCAATATTCCCTACATTGTCCCCACAAGTTTTTAGCAAATAAATAAAAGTTCATATAAATCAAATATATTTATTACTTAAAAGGATTTAATGATTTTAATCAAGGTTCTTCATTGCGCCAAATTGATTTTGTTAACATGTCATTTGACGGATCAAATTTTAGGCTTCCTCCTTTCTTCTTAATACCTTCTCTAGTGGCCATAAGCGCTACTACAGTGTCATTGTGTAGGCGATTACGATTCTCTGTTTTCAAATTCTTCAGAACGCTAAATTTTCTTTCGACAGATGCATTTGAGAAAGGCAGAACCAGCAATAGGCTTATTGCGTATTTCAAATTTAAAAACATTTCATGTCCTGCACTGTTTTTAAGACGGAATACCTTAGCCCAGTATGTTTCTGGATCGTCCTCATCTTGCAAAACAAGAGCAGAGTAATCTAGCATCGCGTGAGCCCTCCATTCGTCATCTAGTTTTTGAGGTGTCACTACATTTTGAAGTATCGGAAATCGTTGCAACAACGGTTTAAGGGATTTGACTGTAAATTGCTGAGCTTCTGACGGATTCACTATAGATATAAATGAAAATAATGTGTCCGAAAAATCAAAATGCTTAGTAATATCCGTAGTCAGTTCAATATAAAAGGCTTGGCAGGATTTATAAAAATCTGCGATCGCATAACGGGGAACATTTGGATCTTTTTTAAAATTCTCAATAGTTTCTAAAGCTTTCATGCCTGTGTATATATCATTTAAACCATTGAAATGCGCTATGTTCGTAAATTCAGCCAACAAAATATCTTGACAGGATCTGACATAATTTATATTCATGTAGTTTGCTGATAGCGTTTTCAACAAGTTTTCCACTTCCGGCTTCAGTTTATGAAGAAGCGGTGTTTCTGATTGAAATACCGTATTAAAATCTGTCACCAGTGAAAGAACATAAGACATGAACTCTAAATACACCAAAGTGAGGTTGTTATTCATGGTGGTTAGCATTTCTTCAGTAGTTTTTGAAGGGTCAGAAAAGATAGACTCTGTAAGATAAGCTTTCAGGGGAACATATTGCTCCAATACACGATCTACGCATGCTTTCAACGAAAGCCATCGAGTTTGTGCTGGTGCAAGTATTTTGTGTATGTCTACTTTGAAAAATTCTTGGAACTCTTTAAATTTCATTTGTCGATGTGAGCTTCTGCTGAAGTGAGCCCCAATACAGCGTAACAAATCTTCCACATACCTAGGCAATTTGAGGCAAGCTTTTGATGCTGACAAATGTATCATGTGACAAGAACATTTTATTAGAGCAATATGTGGAAAATCTTTTTTCAGGAGTGCAAACACTGAGCAATGTTCACCCACCATCACATTGGTCGTATCCGAGCTAAACCCTACCATATTGTCCATGGGTATTTTTTTCTTTAACATTTCCATCAAGCAGCTGTGCAACCCAGACGCAGTTCCTGAAGCTACTTCAACCATATCTAAAAATACTGTTTGCACTTTATTAATTTCGTGGTCGTACACAATAGCTGTAAAACAACATTGTTTCCAAGTGCTCTGGTCGGTCGTTTCATCCATTATTATTGAATAAAAGCATCCATTAGTACGCATCATTTGATTAGTGCTCTCCATGAAAGATTTTCTTAAAATATTTTTTACAATGGTTGTAGCTTTCGTCCTAAGCAAATTTATATTTCTGGCTATGGTCGAATCTGGAAAAATGTTTACACAGAGAGGGCCTAAAGTATCTATAAATGATAATGGTATATTCTTTTCAGCTAATGCTCCAGTTAATTTTAACTCAGCCCTTCTAACATTTTTTTCTAGATCTGTGGGTAATATATAAGATGAAATCTTAGGAACATCTTTTATTTCCAGGGTCTTTTTTTGATGATGATTTGATTTCTTATGGCAAATTAAATCACTTTTGTGCGCAATAATTGAAGTTGAACAAACTGTACAAAGTGCTAACTCGTTTCCATCTTTCAGATTTGGACTTTTTCGTAACCAGCTTTTAAAGTCATCTTCCTTGAGCCACTGATCATTAAATTTATTGAAACGTTTTACCTTTTTTATTTCTAAGTTTGTAAGTTCCTAGAGCCAGGTAGGTTTATATCAGAATTATCAATATCTGGTACTGGACTAGCAGCGACGGTTTCTGAGTTCTGTTTCTCATCTTCTGCTTTTCGCTTTCGTTCACTCTTTAACAAAAATATATAGGTACATTCAAAAAAATCCAGATATAAATGATAAACAACTAGATCTGCTCATCACACGTTTATCAAACGTTTGTCCAATATCGAACCCACGATTCACGGCGTAGAAGTCAAAGCGCTAATCACTACGCCACCGAATCAGTCAGTAGATTAAAATAAAAGTAGAAAAGATACCAGAAATATAGTTCACTGTACTAATGAATCAGTCAAAAAATACCTAAGTTTCTTATTTATTAAGACGTTTTACCTTTTTAATTTTCGTTTCTAAACTCCCGGAGCCAGCGGACGTGGATCGGAATAAGCAATGTCTGGACTTGCAGCGGCGGTTTCTACATTCCGTGCCTTATTTTGTAGTTCTGGTATTCTTTTCCGTACAGTCTTAAAGAAACAAAATAGAAAATAAACATGAAATAAAAGTTACTAATCAATGATATCAATCGAGAAATACGTAACTATTACAATCCAAACCAAGTAAACCAAATATAAAAATAAAAAAATTGCATCTAGAATACTACTGACTACTGAATATTGGTTTTAAACATACCTTGGAATTATTATTGTCATCCTTATTGACTTTCTCTTTTTCTTCACATTTTAACAACCACTTGTCCATTGTAGCCTTATATTACTTATACTAAATAATTAACAAGCGTCAAGCAATAAGTGAACTCGAAATATGAATGAATGAACACATTGAACACAATAACACTCAACAAGAATTCTATTCTCTTCTCTGTATAGTTCGTTTCGTTACAAAGCTAAAGTAAACAACAGGGACTTCCCCGATAAACGATAAAATTTGATGGACAGAAATGTTGCCATAAATTCAACCTTCCTGCCGGATAAGTTGAGTTAAACTTGAATCAAATATAAATAATTTATACTTACTTCATAAACTACTTTTATTACTTCTAAGTTCAGCTCCAGTGTAAATGTCTAAATTCCCTGCACTTTCCCCACATAAACGCTCTCCCCACAAATTACCCAATCGGACTGAAAATCCCCGCAGTTTGGGGAATTCCCCACAGATTGGCAACGCTGGGCTACAGTCTTAACCAGCCCAGCACAATAGTCGAGTCCGTCCAGCAAACTATTTTATCAAAGTTAAGCTTGAGTGCTTTTGTTATTCGTTCTAATAATGTTGCGCCGACGAGCGCGCCACACAATTACTTTTTTTTTTTTGGAATTTTATGACCTGGTTACTGGACCTTTAGGTCAAATCTTATTTTATTATCGAACACTGCACTATCACTTCGTTTTTAAATTGTTTTAATAGTATTTTTAATGTATTTGTACATCGGTTTGTAAGTATTTTTGTCTTTTAATAACTCTTCAAGTGGCGGCGGGCGGGATAAAGAATCGCACTTAATGTTCACATCACTAAGTTCACTAGCCAACACTAATCTGTCAAGTAAGAAGTTTTGACAGTCAAAAATAAGATGTTCCACATTGAGATAATGTCTATGATGTTCCATGGTTCCTTCTTGGGATTCACAATGTGGGCATGTATTGCTTGTAATAATGCCAAGTCTAGCAAGGTGTGACGGAGCAGTATTATGGCCAAAGCGCAATCTATTTATCGTAGTGATAAAGTCTCGGCTGGCTTCCTTCAATCTATTGTACCAGGGTCTAACAGGTAATCTTGAATACTTCCATACCACTTTCCTTTGATGACTTGGTCTTTCTTCCACATTTCTAACCATAGCTTACATATATTTTCATTAATGCATTTCAGGAAGTCAGTCATAGGAATGTCCATTGCATTTCTAACATCAATAGCATTATTACCTTCATATGCGGTTTTATCAACTACTTCATTGCCAGAGATACCTCGGTGAGAAGGTACCCATAAGAATACAATTATTATGTGCTTAAGATAATATTGATGAATTATTTCTTTGATGAAATACAGAATATAATTTGACTTAAACGAAACTGTAAGGTTAGTTAAGGCTTTTATCAAACTCAGTGAATCAGAAACAATCAAAAAGTATTTACAATTGCTAATTTGGCGAATATGTATTAATGCCTGATAAACCGCATAGGCCTCCGCAGTGAATATAGTACATGTATTGTACAGAGCAAAGCTTTGAGAGAATTAAGCTTGTGGATCATATATAGCAGCCCGTACATAATCACTCCCCTTACTGCCATCAGTGTAAATAACATAATAATTCTTATTATCTGCCAAAAACGGTAACATATCTGAATTATTATTAATGGGATTTAGTAATTCTTTAATGGGATGTGAAATACACTGATAAGAGAAGGAGTAACATGGCCATCGGCACTGTTTTCTAATACCAGTAAAACTGTCTTCTGTTTCTAACAATATTTTGGACAATGTTGGGGATTTGCCATTCAAGAGATCCTCTCCTGTTGTTAGAGGCCCAAGAGTTCTATTTACAGAAGGTACAATTTTGTTTATTATTTTCCTGTTATTTGCAGCATATAATTTAAGACAGAATCTCTCTGCAAGTAAAATGCGTCTCAAAATTAAGGGCATAGTTTTAGTCTTACACTTCCATGGCCCTTATGGGAGTAGAGCACATTGCACCAGAAATTGTTCTCAAAGCCCTGTTCTGCAATAGATCTAGTTTATTTACATGAGTACTATTTATATACACTAGTGAACTACACACATCAAAAGTGTCTAGGGATCAACATATATTTTTGCAATAACTTTTCTCCTGATTGATATTAATTAAAATTTTCTTTAAGGATTCATCAAATAAAGTGTTTTCGTTTGTCACAGTAACGATAAACCAAGTCACCTTTGCATTAATAAAGAAATTTGCCATTTTCCTAATAAAGGGATTTTTGACATTTGAACCACTAACATTAAAGTTCGAAAAAAAGACTGAAATAACAGTTTTCTTTAAAATTTTATTGGGTAACTTAAACAATTAATAATCCGTGTTTCTACCGCGAACACTAACAACACAAGAACATCGGTTTGGCATACTCAAAATGAGTTCATCCAAATCACGCTGTGGAATGGCCGCCCATGTTCGTTGCAACAACAAAAAAAGGTCTTCTTGCGACTGGATACCCTCCATATTCGGCAGAGCTCTTCTCTGTAGCATATCCCATGCATGCTCAATCGGGTTCAAGTCTGGCGACTGAGCAGGCCAGAGCAGGACATTGATGTTAGCTGCGGCGAGAGTCTGTCTTACAACTCTTGCGGTGTGCGGTCGTGCATTATCATGCATTAACTGAAATAAGGGACCGATTTGCACTTGTAGAGGAACGATGACGTCAGATACAATCGTCTCAGCATAAATTTGAGCGTTGAGGTTGCCTCTGATCCAAATCAACTCAGTTCTTCCGCCGATCCAAATACCCGCCCATACCATGATGGTTCCACCACTATAAGGATGGACTTCCTGGCAGGATTTTAATCGCTGTTGGCGTCCAGGGGTTCTCCAGTGTCGTATACGTCTTGTATCCGGTCTCATACCAAAACGAGACTCATCAGAAAAGCACACGAAACGCCATTGTTCTTCTGCCCAATTTCTGTGTTCAAGAGCCCATTGATATCGAATCCTACGATTGTGCATTGCTATAGGTGGTACCCGTAGCGGTCTTCGGGAATAAAGGTTCACTTCATGCAAGCGGTTTCTGACTGTTTGGTCGCTAATTAAGTTCCCTGAAGAGTGATGAAGCCTCACGGCTAACATCATGGCGGTTATTGTTGGAGCTCTTCGAGTTAAGATTTGAATGTATCGGTCTTGTCTCCGTGTGGTGCAGCGATACCGTCCTCCATGGCGCTCAGCCACGGTACCAGTGCTTCGGTAACGTGTCCAAAGTCGACTGATAACACTCTGACTTGTATTCAGAGCTAAAGCCACAGTACGTTGCCGGGAACCAGCTTCTATCATTCCCACGGCTCTGAGCATTTCTTCCCTGCTTAAATGACGTCGCCGCTCCATAATAACGTTGGTTTTAATCAGTAGTAGGGAAACAGTAGCACTAATAATGTCTTCAATGCGTTGTATGTTTTTATAGGGAAAATATTGACAGCTGATTTTCATCTTTTACTCGAATTTGATTAACAGTTCCTGTTTCAAATTATGAAATGCACCAAAAAGGATCCATATAAATTTATATAATCATAAATTTATTACAAAGCCACATCTCAATCTCAAGAAATCCGCATAAAAATGCTTGATCCCTAGACACTTTTGATGTGTGTATAATCAAAATGACTTCTAACTATACTTTTATACTAAATTGATAATATTTTCGGGTCTGCTCCCCATGAAAGAAAGAAAGAAAATATTTTATTTGGGACACGCACAGAAAATACAAAACATAATAAAAAAAGGTACAAACATTAACAAAAATAAAAAAAGGAGCATTCTAGACTAACAAAAAAAAAAGGAAAATACGACCTGTGCGAGGCCAAAAAGGCTCCTATCTCAGCATGATGCTGCGATATTTAAAAATAAATAAATACCGCAGCGCTGGTATTCTGATAGGGCCCGCTGTGATGCCACGGACATACCTACGGACCTATAAATCCCAGGGGATTACAAATAAATAAAACAATAAAAATAATAATATAAAACAAATAAAAAAGAAAAACAAAACTATTGTTTGATAAATTAAAATAATCACCGCACACCCGACACGACGTTCCAACATCACTTGTCCACGGTATGGACTATTATATATAATCTATTGTGACAAGCGAAGGGACGCGCGCAAGGGAGTGCGCGCAAGGCGAAGGGAGTGTATAGTCTATGGCACAAATCTGCAATGGAATCGGCTGTCAATTTTACTGTGCAAAATATTTTTAGAGTAAATAAAGAATATAAATAATATTGATAAAAAAAAAAATACCTATACCACTGTTTACATGAGACACCTGCAAGACATTTAATTACATTTAAACCTTTTAGAACATTCTTTGATATGTATTTAATATGTTCCTCAAAGGTTAATTTCCTGTCTATTACTATGCGTAAAAATTTCTTTGAATTTACTGGATTTATAGATTCTCCGTTATAAACTACTTTTGAATTTGCGTTCTCATTTCCAAATATCATAACACTGCTTTTGGAGGGATTAATTTTTAAATGTAGCACATCATTTTAATAGTGAAATAGTTGGGACAAGGCTCTGTTAATATTGTCAATTGCAATTTCTACATTATAATTACTACTGTACAAAACAATATCATCAGCAAATTGCAGAATATCTACATTACTATTAATAATTTTACAGATATCACTTGTGTATATATTGTATAACAAAGGAGATAGCGTAGCACCCTGCATTGTACCCTTTTTTTTTTGTGGGTGGGAAATCATCAAATAACTTCTCCCGCTCTGGGCGGAGCGGGAGGGCGTGTCAGATTTTTACTGACGGGTTCCGCTAATTTTAAATCACAGATTAAATTTAATTATTTGGCAACATTACGAATTGGTTGGTAATACATCTCTATCTCCCATCCCTTCCTTGCACGGAACCTATCGTACTCGTGGAAGCGAGATGGCAAACGTACGGCGGAAGTGATCCGTCATTAGACATTTCACAAGACTTTTGTTCGTTGGCTATGAATCTGTGTGTCGAGAACATTGCGTTCCTAAGAAAAATTAATAATTGGTGAAACTTGGTGTTTTGTGCGTGAAACCGCTGTGAATCTTGCTGAGGAGCTGCCGACAAGGAAAACAAGGTACCGTGCACCCCTCTAAACCTTAAAAAAAAAAGACCGATTGCACCCTGGGTCTCCACGCGGTCTAACAACGTCCCGTTTCATTATTTTCCAAGTTGATTTGGTTGTCTTATTTTGCTTTCCCGCGCATCCATTGGTCCTTCGAGCCGGATTCCATCTGGAATCAGTGAATAGCCAACCATTCCCCTATCCTGGGTCAATTTGTCGCAAATTCCGAAATTGTAACCGCGCCGGACGCATGTGCTGGTAAGTTAGGTTATATGTCGTAGATTCTCGTAAACCCCGCTAATATGGTAGTTAATTAGCATTCTTATTCGTATCGTATCGTCTCGTCGTGTCGTATCGTCGTAATCTAGCAAGTAAGTTAGATTTTTCGCAACCGCAAACCTAATAAAAATAAGTTATACAATCGTTATCCTATCGTAAATAAATAATTATTTCGTGTCGTGACCCAGGAACATAACAAACATCTTAGTGATATTTCGTTTCGTATTGAACTGCATAACTTGTAGGTACCTAATTAGCTCGTTCGTAATATCCAGTCAAGACCGGTTCAGTAAACAAAGAACCACATTTCATAACTTTACGTGCGTTCACAAAATCATTTATTGTAATTTGTGGAGTGTAATCGAATCACAGTCCTTTCAGAACTACTTGTCGTATATATTTATTTAGTCGTAAACCGCTAATAAAATATGGCGGACGCAACTCTAAAAAGATTAATATCGAAACGCGATCGGATATTTGCTCGCATGCAAGCCATATCTGACCAGGCAAAACGAATCGACTTAGAAGGATTCGATAAGGAGTCCTTCTTCTGTGACATTAAAACAGTTGATTCATTGCGTGTGGACTTTGAAAACATATTGGACGAAATTGTCGCCCATGAGCTCAAATTAAATCCTGACTGCGCTGTCTCCTATCAAGCGCTTTCTTCATTCGAAGACCTTTTAGGCCGTGTAAAGCGAGCTGAAGAAAAACTGCTAGTTCAATCTCGTAATGAGGTCAAAAGGTCACCTCGATTACCTCCTATTGAAATCCCCGAATTTAACGGAGACCATAGAAATTGGCCATTGTTTATCGCTAGCTATAAAAATGCAGTACATACTAATGTTTCTCTGACAGACTGTGAGAGGTTATATTATTTATTAGGAAAGTTAACAGGCAAGGCTCGTTCAATATGTGCGGGTATAAATCCAACAGCAGATAACTACCCTCTTATTTTCGATTCGCTTTGTAAAAGGTATGAAGATAAGCGTCAGTCCGCAACTTCATACGTAGACCAATTATTTGAATTTAAATCTATTTCGACTGGAACCCCAAATAATTTAGAATCATTTCTCGATAAATTCTCGTCATCTGTAGCCGCTTTAAAAAACACAAAGGTCAATGACCTCGCTGATTTTATTTTATTACATATCGCTATTAAGAAACTCGACCAAGATACTGTGCGTGCCTTCGAAACTAATTATCAACTAAGATCTAATAGTTCCAAAATTCCATCTTTTTCCGATTTGGATTGTTTCGTTCGTGACCATATAAAAATGTTAGAACGTACTTCATCATCTGTTGCTAGGGTCACCAATAATAAGAAACCACTCGAACGTAAGTCTACCGTCGCGTACGCCAGCACCTCTGGTCCCGAGAAAACAACATGTGGTCTATGCAGTGAGCAACATGATTACATTTATAAATGTAAGATATTTAATAGTTATAACCCTGATCAGCGTTTTAACTTCGTAAAGACTAACAATTTGTGCATAAATTGTTTAAGTAGTGGTCATCGTGTTTCCGCGTGCGAGTCAACTTCTAGATGTAAAAGGTGCCACCGCAAGCACCATACATTATTGTGCTTTGGAACCCAGCAAGCCGCGTCTGCTACCGTTGCCAATGCGGCACCTAGTGACGCTAACGCTGCCTCCGCTCGCGATGACGTCGCGCTCTGCGCGTTATCAGCTAATAATAATGAGGTTGACCATTTATCTCGATGCCCCACGACGGTTTTGATTGCAACTGCGCGTATTATTGTCGTGGATTCTCATGGTAATAAGCACATTATTCGTGCATTGTTAGACAGCGCTTCTCAAAGTAACTTTATCACGCGTGAGTGTTGTCAACGCTTAGGTTTGAACATAAATAATCGACCTACTTGTTCCGCCGTGAAAGGAATAGGCGGTTCAAGTAAAACAATTCAGGGTTCCGTACAATTTAAATTTCATTCTCGCTTTGATCGTAACATAAATTATAGTGTCGACTCTTTGGTAGTAGATAAAATTACTGAACATCTACCAACTGCCACGGTTAATTCTTCACTCTTATTTAACTTCAAAAACTTGCCGTTGGCAGACGACACATATTTTTCGCCAGGCCCAATTCAAGTATTGATCGGTGATTCGATTTACCCACACTTACTCTTGTCGAATAAGGTTCGAGTACAGTCGTCATATGTATCACCGCTTGCTTTAGAAACTGTCCTTGGCTACGTTATAGTAGGTGACGCGCCGGTCCGTGTTGATAGCAATTCGACCGTTTCATATTGCTGTACCGCGGTTCCGTTGGACTCAGCGGTTCGGAAATTTTGGGAATTGGAGGAGGTGGATGTTCCCCCTGTAGTCAGCTCGGATGACAGGGAGTGTGAGGAGTTTTACACACGCACCACTACCAGAGATAGTGACGGTCGATACGTGGTAGCTCTGCCTTTCAAGGGTGATGTCGAATCCCTTGGTAACTCACGCCAAGCAAGTGAACGTCGGTTTCACTGCTTGGAACGGAAGATGCAAGCTTCTCCACAATTAAAGGTCGCGTATGATAGCGTCATCCTCGAATATTTAGAAAAAGGTTATATTTCACCTGCAAATTCAGATTCTTCAGAAATTTCGTATTTTATTCCGCACCATGGGGTGATCAGGGATGATAAGGTCACAACCAAACATCGTGTCGTTCTCGACGGTAGTTGCAAGACTACCTCCCGCATTTCGCTTAATGACCTCTTGTACGGTGGGCAAAACCTGCAAGGGAGTTTGTTTAATATTATCGTTGGTTTTCGTTTGTTTTCGATTGCACTCTCCGCAGACATTCGGCAGATGTTTCTTAGCATTGGAATCCGAGAATCTGATCGGCGTTTCCAACGCATTTTGTATCGCTTTTCCCCGCAAGAACCTTTACAGGTTTATGAATTTAATCGTGTGGTTTTCGGGCTTAAGTCTAGCCCCTTCCATGCGCTGCGAACTATTAGGCAGCTGGCGGAGGATGAGGGTAACTCCTACCCTCAGGCTAAAAATATCGTCACTTCAGGGTTTTACATGGATGATTTCGTCCATTCTGTCCTCACGGAAGACCAGGGTATTTCTACCGCCTCGGAGATGATAGGTCTCATGAAAGCTGGTCAATTTGAATTGGTTAAATGGACCAGCAACTCCCAAGCCGTTTTAGACTCGATTCCATCCTCGCATCGTCTGCTAGCTGTCAAAGAATTCGACGAATCCGACCAGCAAAAAGTACTGGGCTTGTGTTGGTCGCCTACGTCAGATCACTTCAGCATGAGAGTCAATACTCCCGCACAAAATTGTACTAAACGTACAATATTATCGTGTGTCGCTAAATTATGGGACGTCATGGGATTTGTAGCACCTGTCGTCCTGTACGCTAAACTTCTTATCAAGCAGCTTTGGCTGCGTGATTGTGACTGGGATGATACCCCACCTGAGGATATAGTCAGGCTGTGGACTCGCTTCAAGGAAGAGCTCCCGTTGCTCTATAATATAAAAATCCCACGTCACGTTGGTATCGTCGCCGATAGTGTAGTCACTATCATGGCTTTCGCAGACGCCAGAGAGAAGGCATACGGGGGAGTGACTTCCACGTCCAAAATAGCGATAGCAATATTGTTTACTTGCTAACCGCTAAGTCTAAGGTCTCACCTGAGAAAGTCGTTTCTCTCGCTCGTCTGGAGCTTTGTGCTATTCTTGTGCTAGCTCAACTTATGAAAAATGTCATAGTCGCTTGTCAGCCTCGCATTGTTTTTCGTAACATATTCGCATTTTCGGATTCGACAGTCGCGCTCTGTTTGGCACATTCGTCGCCCCATCGGTGGAACACCTTTGTGGCCAACAGAGTATCGAAAATACAAAGCGACTTGTCGCCACGAAATTTGTATCACGTGTCCGGTACGGACAATCCCGCAGATTGTCTGTCACGTGGTCCGTACACCTTCTCAAATTGTTGACCACCCGCTTTGGTTCAGTGGTCCTCCGTGGGCCCATTTGGACGTCTCACAGTGGCCTATAGTTCCCTTTAGTCCTTCGTCGGTGCCTGAAGCTCCCAAAGAGAAGAAGCTTTCGTTGCTATCCGCTGTACTAAATGAAAGATCACCTATTCTTTCTTTGGTCGATCGCATATCGTCCTGGAGTAAATTACTTCGAGTAGTAATTTACGTTTGTCGTTTTGTCAGGTTGTTACCTGTTAGATATCGCATGTCAGCGTCGGATTACGACTTTGCTGAATCACTCGTTCTTCGTGAGCTTCAACGCCTTTATTTCTCCACTGAGATTGCTAGACTCGAGGAAGGCAAGGATTGTAGTCCTGCTTTACGACACTTAAAGCCGTTTCTCAAGGACGGACTCATTAGAGTCGGAGGCCGTTTAAGAAACTCGGATTTAAGTTATGAAGGTAAATATCCCATTTTGCTTCCAAGCAAGGATCCCATTTTGAATTTGCTCGTCGAATACCATCATAAATTAAACTGTCACGCAGGTCCCGACCTGCTGATGTCACTCTTACGTCAGAGGTATTGGATACTTTCTGCTCGTAATTTAATTAGGAATAGAATCCATAAATGTATTCCTTGCTTTCGCCTTCGTCCTTAGTCAAGTTTTCCTGAAATGGCGGATCATCGCTCTTGTCGTGTCGTCCCATCCGCTAAGCCGTTCGTTCACACGGGCACGGACTATGCCGGACCGTTTAGGGTTACCATGTCTCGCGGTCGAGGTGTTCGCTCCACCAAAGCCTATGTGTGTCTGTTCGTTTGCATGACTACACGCGCCGTGCACATTGAACTTGTTGGTGACCTTAGCACAGCTAATTTTATGGGCGCGTTCAAACGGTTCTTGTCGAGGCGTGGCCCGGTGAGTAGGATTTATTCAGATAACGGGACTAATTACATAGGCGCTAAACGCAAACTTTCGGAACTTCACGAATTTTTTTGCTCAAAATACCATAATACTGAATTTGGTCATATGCTAGCTGAGAGTCGCATAGATTGGTCACTCAATGTCCCGGCTGCTAGTCACTTTGGGGGCAATTGGGAAGCTAATATTAAAAGTCTAAAGGCGCACTTGTATCGAGTCATAGGTGACACTATTCTCTCATTCGAAGAATTAAGTACCGTTCTTACCCAAGTCGAATCGGTAATGAACACTAGGCCTCTTTGCAGGACACTCTCTAGTGATCCTTCGGAACCGTTAGCTTTAACTCCAGCGCACTTTTTGAATCTCACGCCTTTAAGATATTTGCCTGCCGAGGAAATAGACGAGAGAACTACTGTCGCTAGACATGAATTGTTAGACAGACTGGTACAGTCGTTTTGGAAGCGCTGGAGGAGCGTCCGGTTTCATTATTTTCCAAGTTGATTTGGTTGTCTTATTTTGCTTTCCCGCGCATCCAGTGACTAAAACCCACCCGTGTTCCTTCGGTTGCCCTGTTGCCGGGGGCCACGATCTCCCTTTCGGTTTTCTTCGCAACCCCGGCAGGCATCGGCCCTAGTGGACCCCTTCAAATCTGCTGACATCTCTTTGAGGCGCGCGTGGAACACAACGCGCCGTCGACCCGGGCCTGATCCTTATCGGACGGTGAGCCACCCATTGCTCACCGCCCGCAAGCCCGCGCCTACGGTGGCCGAAAATCGCCTCGCGATTCCCGACGCCCTGGGCGTCTCCTCCTGCGGCGGTTAGGTGCGGGAGGGCGCGAAATTTGCCTCTCCCTCACGCATTCCGCCTCCTCCTTCGCGAGCATTACAGCTTCGCAGAAGGAGGTGACGGCCTCCCATTTCCTCTCGCTCCGTACTGCATTGTACCCCTAGATGCACATTTTGGACCTTGCAATGTATTATTATGTCTTACATAGAGTGTTCTATTATTAAAAAAATTATATATCCATTTACATAGTTGGCCAGGCACACCTAACCTAGACATAACTTGTACAAGTATAGTCGGATCCAGGCTGTCAAAGGCACCTTGAACATCTAGAAATACACAAACAGTGTTCAACTTTCTATCCTTTGCATTTTTCAGGTCTGAAATTAAGGAAGTGAAGCTGTCTGCACAATTTCGCCCTCGACGAAATCCATATTGTGCATGTGGAATGATGCCGTTAGATTCCATATACCAATCCAAACGATTTTTAATCATGTTTTCAAATAATTTAACTAGACATGAAGACAGTGATATTGGTCTATAAGAGCTGGCAAGCTCTGAGGGTTTATCTGGTTTGAGTATCGGAATGATACATTGTGTTTTCCACGATTGTGGAATACATTTACAATGCCAAAGTAAATTAAGGATATTAAGAAACATTTTTTGTGCAGATTCATCTAAATTTTTAATAGTACAATCCCCTATTGTACTATTAAAAATTTAAACCAGGTGTAGTGTATTTCCGAGATAACAAACTCATTTTAAATTCAGACCATGTAAAAGAAATTTTTAATTTAGATTATCATTGTTTAATTCGAAAATATTGCCTAAACTATTAACATTATTTAGATTGCTGTTGTCGGATAATTTATCTAGAAATTGAGAAATAAACTCATCCTTATATGATTTATTGCCAGCTCTTATACCCTTAAACATTTTTAGAAGATTCCAAATCTTACTTATAGGAGTAGTTCTATTAAATGTGTTACATAAGTTATCCCAACCTATTCTTTTTTTGTTCCGATATGGTTCTTTTTTTTAAGTGCATCTTTTCTTTTATAATCTAAATAGTTCTCCATAATAGGTTCACTTCTATATAGTTTCAATGCGTTGTAAGAGGCAATTACACTTTTTTCACAAATGTCATTCCACCAAGGAGCTGGAGGTCTGCTTTTAAAATTATTTGGTTTACTAAGTTTAGGAATGGTCATATCTTTTAAAGTATCCAATCGAGAAAAATCATTATAGGTTGAAATAGGATCATGCAATTTTAGGACTAAATCATTGAATATTGTTTTAGAAATAGTTTTATATTTTTCCCAATCTTCTTTTTTATATATAAACGTATCAATAGGGGGATTAATATGATATTTATCTATTTGTAGTGAAATCTCTGTTATTGTTGGGTAGTCATAGCTACCCATGGCATCATCATGTACAGACCACTCGCATATCGATGCGAGGTTAGCACTAGTAAAGCTAACATCAATTGCAGACGGATTCCGTCTCGGGTTGTTAACAGTTGTAAAACTACCATCATTTAAAATACATAAATCCAAGTCATCAATTATATTAAATAAATCATGACTGCCTCGTTGGTCTAGTGGTCGCAAACCGCTACTGCTGAGTATGAGGTCCCGAATCCCGGGTCGGGCAAGGTGTGTTATTGGGTTTTTCCATCTGGAATTTCTCAGTAGCAGCCCGGAGTCTGGATTTGTGCCCGGTTGATGGCAATAGGCTCGCCCCCTATTACATGGGACTTAAACATAACTGGCGAAATGTGGGTGTACTATAGGTACACCTCTGCCTAACCCTTCGGGGATTACAGGCGTGATGTTATGTTATTTAAATCATGGCCTCTGCTCTTAGTCGATAGACAGCCAAATGCATTGTGGTGTGTATTAAAGCACCACTGACAAATATGGGCTTTGGAAGATCATTAATAATATTACGTAATCGATTGATCCGTATATGTCCACTAGAAGGAGGACAGTATACACAAAGAATAGTCAAGCTACCATGTATAGTAGATAAGGACAGAGCAACTGTTTGAATGTCTTCATAAAATCTAGTGTTTAAAACTTTGTATTTTAAATATGGCTTAATCAGTATTGCTACACCATTATGAGTATTTTTTGAATTTTTATTATAAATATTATATCCAGGTATTCTGAAACTATTGTCTTTAAACCATGTTTCGTTAAGTAAGCAAATGTCAATATTTTGTTTTTGTAAGAATTGAATCAATAAGGGTTTTTTACTATTAGCACTTTGAATGTTATATTGAGCAATACGTAGCTTAGACAATGTGTGACTTGGATCCATTACTTGAGATTTTTAAGTAATGTTTCTTTAATACTATTTACGGTGGTAGGTGTATTATCTCCCTTATTACCCAGTTCCACCAATGTCTGTACTAGGGCCATTAGTACATCATTGTTGGCAACAATTTGGGCTTTGATGTCTACTTTAGGAGGGACATCTTTAGATTTATTTACACTATGTACAGTATTGTTTACAAATCCAGACTTATTTACAGATGTATGTACAGATTTATTTACAGACTTATTTACAATGTCAGTTGGTTTCATTTTTGGAGGTAGTAGAGGTGGAAATTCAGTATTATCACTCATGTGTTGTTTCGTCAATGTAGTACTTGCATAAGTAATCTTATTTTTCTTTTCTAAAATTTTATTTAACTTAATTGGACATAATCTAGAAATTGCAAGATGAGGCCCGCTGCAATTGCAACAGCAAATCTCTGTTGGTCTATCACATTCTTTATATAAATGCTCACCTCCGCAAATGGAACATCTTTGTTTACCATTGCATACCCTAGCAGAGTAGTTAAATTTAAAGCAACGGAAACATTGCTGTAATGGGGGAACATATTCAAAAACTCGGTATGAAAACAAATCATATTGTACATTGTCTGGAAGAATATTCGATAGAAAAGTAATGCTGACTGTTTGTAGTGGTACTCGCTCCTGTCCTACTTTCTTAGTGAATCTTCTTATAGCTATTATTTCATAAATTGATGATAGTTGCTGTTGTTGTTGTTGTTGTTGTAAATGTTTGGTGGTACAAGTCTAATTATACCTGTTTTTTCTATTTGCGCAGCCGGAATAAATGCTTTCAAGCCATGCTTGTTAAGAAAAGCGCTGTTATTAATAAAATTATTGGCCGTATTATACTGTTTAAATATTACTGCTATTTTATTTGCGTTTATTCGTTGTATAGCCGTCACCCCTTTTATTTCGCTGGAAAATATGTGATTGAGATAGACAGGGCTCTTATTGCCTATTCTATCCTTATTGTTGGAAGCTTCAATGAACACTTTAAAGTCCACATAAGTGGCATTTTCTGGTAAGGTGGATAGTCAGAATGCTCACCGCCGCCGCCATCACTGCTGTCCATCCCAGTCCCTCCGCCTCCGGCCTCAGGCCGAGGACGTTTATGTGAGGTAGGCGGGTTATCCCCGCCCCCCTCATTTCCCACCATTTTTCAGGTTTGCGCACCTAGCACTAGTTTTTTAATTAACTTTTAAGCAAGAAACTAGCGAATATTTAACAAAAATAAAAATTGAAAAAAAAAATCTGAACCGCTCTTTTTTAAAGTTCCCGCCAGAATCTTTTCTTGCTACACATTCTACCGCACAAAGCACACACAGAGTAGACCAAAACAAGTCATAACCACAGATAACATAAAACATGCGTACAATATTACAATAATCCTAACAGCTTCAGACTCAGAATAGCGCTACAAAGACCATAAAAGGAAACATTCTGGCCCAACAATCAATTCACTGTAATGGAAATTGTGTTGATTTTACACCATTAAAAGATATGTTAAATAAAATGACTTCATCAATTTATGAGCAACAAGTGGAACTTCTGGAAGACTGATTATTTCTAATAAAGCATACAAAAAAAAAACTTTTTATTTTGTTTTCCACTAACACGGTAATTCACACTGTATTTTTTTTTACATCTAGGGTAATTAGACTCAAAACACGGTAATTTTAGCTAGCTGACACGGTAGCTTAATTTTTTTATCTGGTAACACTGGTTCAGCCACTGTTATATTTGTTTGTTTTGTGTGGTTTTGTGCGAGTACATATTCAGTATTAGTATTAGTAACAATGCCACGTCCTAGAAGATCTAATCTTTCCCAGCGAAGCCGTACTGCAATTAAGCAACGGAACATCGCGAGTCAATTATCTGATGAAGAACGAGACATTGCACGAGAAGAGCGCCGCGTTAGTATGGAGCGAAGAAGGGCTCTCAAACACAAGAGGAAAGAGAGGCAGCCCGTGAAACGGCTAGGTTAGAAACGAGAAATCGTCGAGCTTATCGTACAGATCAACAGAGGGATAATCTTCGAAGTGCAAGAAGAAATGGTTCAAGCGTTGATTTGAATCGAGCAGCGTTTCTATATGATTGCACCATCGGCTACAGCTTGCATCGTTTAGTTTGCATTGGTCCAATGGACGATGATTTCTCTAAGCAATTGCTGACTATCGGTAATGGCCGTGTTCCTGTTGACGAATCGAGCGGATTGATGTCATTTCCTCCAAATTTTTGCAATTTCGTCTCATCGAAAGACGAGCTTATCAACAAAGTATTCCCGGATATCATTGCTAACCACAAACATACTAAATAGTTAAGTGAGTGTGCAATTTTGGCGGCTAAAAATAAAGATGTAGATGACCTAAATTTTATAATTCATAATCAAATCGCAGGTACTCTGCATTCATTCAAATCTATCGACTGTGTAACAAACGAAGATGAAGCCACTAATTATCCAACTGAATTTTTAAACTCCTTGGATGTGCCTGGTTTACTACCGCACAACTTACAACTGAAGGTTGGCTCGGTAGTAATTATACTTAGAAATTTAAACCAACCAAAACTGTGCAATGGAACGCGTTTGGTGATAAGAAAACTGATGAGCAATGTGATTCACGCGTCGATACTCAAAGGAAAATTTAAAGATGAGGAAGTTCTCAGATATGCTCTTTGAGTTTAAACGAATTCAATTCCCGATTCGTCTTGCCTTCGCCATGACGATTAACAAATCACAGGGCCAATCCTTGACTATTTGTGGCCTCAATCTAGAAAATGCATGTTTTTCTCATGGTCAATTGTACGTGTCATGTTCACGTGTCGGCAAACCATCCGCTTTATTTGTTCTTGCGCCTGACAAAAAAACAAAGAATGTCGTTTACCACAAGGTGCTTGAATGAAAAGAGTTAATCGTTTAATTCAATCATTTTTTGCTGACACGTGTTTGAAGTACTTAATTTTTTTTTTATTCTCTTTCTGTATGTATTATTCATCATAATAAAATACTTTTTTATATCAATCTGTATTTTTATTTTGTATCGTTGTATTACGTTCATCAAAGCCTAAATTAGTTCAGCTAAAAGGTAACACGACATTCATTGACTGTTAGGCGGTACGAAGTTCGCCGGGTCAGCTAGTATTTAGATGTAATAACACAACTAAGAATTACAAATAATGAGAAGATATTCCAATATACAAAATATACACTCGTACCTACCACGGAATTAAAGTTACAGGACACGGGGTAAGATTAAAAAACTCGAAAAATCACGTAAAAGAGTATGGCCGCCAAAAATTGTACAATAACAGTCGTGAATTGGTAACACGCGGTATCATACGTGAATGAAGGTAACACACGTGAATTTGTAAAGCCTGGGGTTCATGTGAGAGAAATTACTAATTATTTTGATGCAATGGATATTTCGACAATTCGAAAACATTGTCAAATTGCGAAAATAAAGTGCTATGGTAGGTGTTATTTATATTTTGTTTAACAAGGGATTTTCAAGGTTTTTTTTTTTATTAAAAACAAAATGTTTTTCATGAGGAAGTTTTTTAATTACATGAAAAAATTAAATAAAAATTTTAATGCTAACTACTTATGGTAGGTACTAATCTAATATTATATTATTAATCAGTTCCAGAGAAGCCTACCTACTTTAAAAAATAAATTTCAAACATTAACACTTAAAAGTATTCAAAATTTGATAAAAATATTGAAATATAAAAAAAGTAATTCAAATATACGTAGATCGTCTTCCCTGGTATCATAAAAAATATGTGTAAATGAATTTTGACACTAATAAATTAATCACTAAGTTTCTATATATACACTCAGCTTAATAACAGATCAGTAACACACGGTATCATTCGTGAATAAAAAACACTGTCAACAGCAAAAAAAAAAATTGATGTGAGTTTTGAAGTTAAAAGGCACCGTACTTTGGTACCGTTATTTGGTAATCAAATAGTCTATCAACACGTACTATTTAAAATAATATAGTAAACTTACGATCTTACCTTAATTATCAGTTCTTAAAATTATGAGAATTTCCCTAGACAAATTTACCGACTGACTCGATGTTCACTTGTATTCAAAAATAAATGGCGCCTTTTTCCGGCGGTTGGCCAACTGTAGTGTGGTATTGCCATGACCCAAAAATGGTTTTAAAGCACTTGGATTATAGTTAGTTTCACAGATAAATAGTAACAAAATACAGGGTCTACCAACGGAACATCAATAATTTAAGAAGACAGATTTATCGTCTCAGAACACGGGGAAAAAACATAAAGTCACGGCTTGAAAATGCTGAAAAATTATTTAATAAATCTGATTTTCAAAAAGTTGTTAAGGATATGAAACCAGCAGCAAGAGTTTTTACTAACATGCAGTATTTTCAGGCTCAGAAGAAACCAACTGGACGGCGCACATACCGGTATTTGCACGATCTACGCGGCCAAAAGTCCCAATAACAAAATAACAAAACCACTAACAAAAACGAGTTCCACGAACAGAGGACGAACCAGGGAACAATACCCATCCTCGAGCTACCTGCCACCGCACACCCCGCGTGCGTAGCGTCAGTCGGAATTTGACCGTTTCACTTAGTGTACGTATCTGTTCTCGGCGCTTTTCTAAACCTTAACTTCGAAAGTGTTTTTTATATTTTCGAGTTGATCTCACGAATTGAAAGTGATGGATTCTGAAAGAGCAGGTAACAGACTTACAAACTACATTAATAAAGTTATAATCAACTGATAAACAACACTGTTTTTTTATTATGTATGAACTCATTTCTATTCCGTGATTTCCTTTAATTTTTTTTCTTTGCTAGTGTGTTTGTTTGTGTATCGGGATAGATCGGGCTATGATTATAATTATAGGTTATTATTTGAACATTTTTCTTATAACTACTGTTACAGTACAATATCTTTGTGCTGTATCTACAATCTACATCGCAATCTTATGTTCTTTATCGCACGTTCAATATCTATTAAATGTTTCTATCAACACGTAGTCGTTAGTATATAAGATGCACCTTTGGATAATTATAACCAGACTATACTACATCTTTGGTCTCATTTATACCTAACCATATACTGCCAAGAAGTTTGGCAAATTGGTGACCCCGACGAACGAATACGCAGCAAGAAACATGGCGCAACCACCGTGCAAGGCGAACATAAATCAGCAAGGAACACTTGAAGTAGCTGCTGGCACCTCGGTTTTATCCCGCATTCCGGAATTTTGGAAAGACCAACCCAGATTATGGTTCACGCAACTAGAAGCCATATTAGCACCACAGAAGCAAGGAGACGAATACAAATACTGTACGGTAATAGCAAAGTTATCCAAGGAAGAAATACTACAGGTTAGTGACCTAATCACTTCGCCACCGACTACAGATAAATACAAAAGCATCAAGGAACGTTTAATTGATTGTTACGAAGAAACAGAACAGCGGCAGTTTCAAAAATTAATATCAGAGACAGAACTCGGTGATCAAAAACCTTCGCAGTTATTACGTCAAATGCGAGTCCTCGGGAGAGGAAAAATCAGTGACGAAACAATTAAACTACTATGGTTCAGGCTTTTACCAACATCAGTTACTACGGTTCTAGCAGTTACGGAAGACATGGAAATTGACAAACTGAGCCTAATTGCAGACAAAATAATAATGAATTCAAAAGTAACCGAAATATCAGCTGTTAGCAACGACACTTCAAACGACAACAATACAGCATGCATTTTAACCCAGCTAGCAAAATTACAGATAGATATTGACGCAATTCAGCAAGGTCGATATGGCTATCGACCCAACACGCACAATCATTTCAAGGAACGTCAACAATTCCCGATTATGAGGCCGAGAACAAACTATAGAGGGGCAAATCGGTTTTGTTACTACCACGGAAGATTCGGAAAATATGCAAGGAACTGCATTAAGCCATGCGGTTGGAAACCAATGACTTACGTACGGAACCAGGGAAACGAATAAGAGCACAGACAACGGCGAAACTCTGTGCAATCCACCCATCCAATCGCCTCACCATTACCGACCGAAAAAGTGGTATGAAGTTTTTGATTGACACGGGCGCAAATATCTCAGTCATTAGCAAGCAACAGAGATATTCAATTTTTCAAAATGAACAATACACACTATACGCTGCAAATGGGACTAAAATTAGGACTTACGGCGAGAAGACGCTTACCTTGAATTTAGGACTACAACGATGTTATAAATGGAATTTTATAATCGCCGATGTTACACAACCAATAATTGGAGCAGATTTTCTAGAGCACTATAAACTGTTAGTCGACATAGCTGGTCGCAAACTTATCGACAAAGTTACAGAGCTGACAGCGCATGTAACTTCAGAAAAAGCGGCACAGCAAGCAATTCGTACTATCGCAGTGGGAACGAATCCACGTATTACGCAACTTTTAAACAAGTACGAAGACATCACGAAAGAGTCCTCTCTACGCAATGCGCCCAAACATAAGATTGAACACCACATTATCACTATAGGACCACCCGTCGCAGCTCGGGCAAGACCATTACCTCCAGAAAAATACGACATAGCCAAAAAGGAATTTCAAAGTATGATAGAACTCGGAATTTGCCGACCGTCAGATAGCCCATGGGCAAGCCCATTGCATATGGTAAAAAAGAAAAATGGCGAATGGAGACCGTGCGGAGACTATCGAATGCTCAATAGCACGACAGTTCCGGACAAATACCCACTACCAAGATTAACTGACTTTACATACATATTAGAAAATAAGAAGATACTAAGCAAGATAGATATACGCAAAGCATACCACTGTATTCCTGTTAAGGATATAGAGAAAACAGCCATCATCACACCTTTCGGACTTTTTGAGTGCTTAAGAATGCCTTTCGGATTACGCAATGCGGCACAAACATTTCAACGATTCATGGATTCCTTATTTAGAGATTTAAATTTCGTATTTATATATGTAGACGACTGTCTCATCGCATCGGACAGCGAAGATTTGCATTATCAGCATTTAGAAACGGTTTTCAAACGTTTACACGAGAATGGAATAACCATTAATCTCGAAAAATGCGAATTTCACAGAAGGGAAATAGATTTCTTAGGTTATCATATAACGAGCCAAGGAATACAACCTACCGAGGAAAATTACAAGGCAATCATGGAATTTCCCAAACCGAAAACGATTCAAGAATTAAGAAGATTTTTGGGCATGGTCAATTTCTACAGAAGTAATATTCCACGCGCAGCGGAAAATCAAAGAGTTTTAAACGAATTTCTACATGGTTCAAAAAAGAACGATAATTCACCTGTTCCTTGGACAACGGAAGCAGACCAAGCTTACGAAAGATGCAAGGAAAGCTTGAAAAACGCGGTATTAACAGCGCATCCTTCCCGCAACGCATCACTAGCGCTCATGACCGACGCTAGTGCTACTTGCGTTGGTGGAGTTTTACAACAAAAATCCGGACGCAATTGGGAACCATTAGGTTTTTTTTCACAAAAATTGAGCGAAACTCAACAAAAATATTCTACGTTTGACAGAGAGCTGTTGGGAATTTACATGGCCGTCAAACATTTTCACAGATTAATCGAGGGAAGAGAATTTACAATATTTACGGATCACCGACCTTTGACATACGCATTCTCCCAAAAACCATCATCAAACGATACACCGCGACGGGTCCGGCAGTTAGATTTCATTTCACAGTACAGTACCAACATCCAACACATAAGCGGACAAACTCCGTAACCTGATCCAGGAGGACTTACGGTGGACAAGAAATGTTGCGATGGGACAGATTATTTTAACAATCGGTGCGATCCTAATTTATGGCATAATGAAAACACTGGACAGAAGAATGAAGAGTTTAACGGAAAAAAATAATAAACACTCGTGCAACAGCTAAGTCAAAATTACAGACGTCAGCAAATCGCACCACAACAGGCGTCATCAAATTCCACCGCGTACAATAGCATTATTATATATATACATCAGCAAATAACTAGTAAGGTCTAGATCAAATTTATATTGTAAACACTATTACCATAATATTTACTTTTTTTTTTTCTTTTAAAGGGGGGTGTACTGTTACAGTACAATATCTTTGTGCTGTATCTACAATCTACATCGCAATCTTATGTTCTTTATCGCACGTTCAATATCTATTAAATGTTTCTATCAACACGTAGTCGTTAGTATATAAGATGCACCTTTGGATAATTATAACCAGACTATACTACATCTTTGGTCTCATTTATACCTAACCATATACTGCCAAGAAGTTTGGCAAAACTACTATCAAAAACATCTCCAGAAACGTCCGGATAGATTCACTTTTGGGGGTTTAAAGATATTTAGCAATAAAATGCGATTTTTGCAAGCAAGTTTTTTACATAGTGTACGTTTGTTTTAGGTTCACAGGGTGCGTCAGGAGTAAGGGTTGTGACCCGGCAATACTTGTTTGACCGTATGAAGCAAGAAAATTTGCCTAATTTAGATGCAAAATTAAGTCATCTAAAAGATCAACTTTTGTCATGTGAAGATTATAATGAAAACCAAATTGTTAATTTGAAACGTGGTTTTGCCCATTTCAAATCAGAACTCAAACAAAGGTGGACCAAAGCTCATTATAAAGAAGAAAATTTTCTAAAATACAACCGGTCATGGCTGGAAGGTACGTTTGAAATCCCTGTTGTTGAGACCTCACAAAAAAGACCAGGTCGACCACCCAAATCGTTCGAAGAGGCAAATGAGAGGAGCAAAAGGCGAAAGACTGAGGAACTTCGTTCTGGTTTCAAAAAAGAGATCATAATACACGCTGCGCAAGTGGAGCTGGGAAAAGCTGGTAAAAGAGATGCATCAAATGTCCTTAAAGATATCACCAGTACTCCGACACGAGCAACTAAATATAAGAAGGCATATTGTCTTACGAAATCAAGTAAAGAGCATCCCTCTTTGACACCAATGCAAGCCTTGCAAATGTTTGTAGATGCAGATTTGACACAAGGACAATACGAAATTATAAGAAAGACCAATAAGAAGTTTTTTCCGTGCTACAGTGCGTTACAAAAGGCCAAGAAGAAATGTTACCCACCTCAAGAATCGTGTACGATAACGAATACCAGTGCCGAAGCCCAGTTACAGCCTCTAATGGATGTTACCGTTACGCGTTTATTGGAGTACCTAGAAGAGGTATTGATAACTTTAAAGGAGCAAGAGCGTGAATCCTTAACTATTATTAGTAAATGGGGCTGCGATGGATCCCAACAATCACAGTTTAAGCAAAAACATGCAAGTGATGTTGATTCCGATGCAAACCTTTTCCAAAGCTGCTTCGTGCCTCTTCAATTAGTTTATGGAGATAATAATGAAAAAGATATATGGAAAAATCCAACGCCTTCCTCGCCGCGATTTTGTCGACCAATAAGATTCCGTTTTATCAAGGAAAATAATGATATCACTGAAGAGGAAATAAGACATGTTAAAAGTGCTATACGCTCTTTAGTTCCAACAGAGGTCGACATAGCAGGGAAAAAGTTCCTTATTAAGCACACATTTATAATGACAATGGTAGATGGAAAGGTCTGCAATGCGGCCAAAGGCACAAAGTCTACAAGTAGGTGCTACATTTGTGGAGCAACATCCAAGGATTTCAATAAATTGGAATATACAAGAGAAGTGAATTTTGCAGCCCTTGAATTCGGCATATCGGTATTACACGCCAGAATTCGTATATTTGAAAGTATTTTACATTTAGCCTAAAAACTACAAGTAAAGAAATACAGGGAAAAAAAATCGCAAGAGGAAAAAGACATAGAAGAACGAAAAAAAAGACACATACAAGAAAGGTTTCGCACTGAAACCGGTCTAATAGTAGATATGCCAAAATCCAATTTCGGGAATACTAATGACGGAAATACCAGCAGAAGGTTTTTTGAGAAGCCGAGATTAGCTTCCGAAATAACAGGCATCAGTTATGACCTAATTTACAGACTAAAAGTAATATTGGAAGCAATTTCAAGCGGGTACCAAATTGATCCAATAAAATACGAAAGATATGCTTCAGAAACTGCTCGTCTTTATGTGAAATTGTATGAATGGCATCCTATGACGCCAACAATGCACAAAGTTTTAGTCCATGGCGCAGTCATTATAGAAAAGGCATTATTACCAATCGGGCAGCTTTCCGAGGAAGCAGCTGAGGCTCGCAACAAACACTTTAGATGTTACCGCCAAGATTTTGCGAGGAAATTTTCCAGAGAAAGTTGCAACCAAGACATTTTTAACCGCCTTCTTCTTAGTTCAGATCCTTTGCTAAGTAGTAAGCGAGCAGTAAAAAAAAGGAAAGCAAACACATTTATGCCTGAAACCTTGGCCATGTTCGTATCTGCGGAACCAAATATAATTGAAAATTCATCAGAGAATAAGACCTGTTATCTATGTAACCTATCTAAAGTTTTGTGAATATAATTTTTTTTTTGTAAAAATCTGTATTTTTTTCTTATTAGCATTGTTTAGATACCAAATAAGCATCAAAACAATTTTGGCCCCGTAGATGGTGCAAATACCAGTATGTGCGGCGTTTCAAAATTGAAGAAAAAGTTCTTTCACTTGCATTGTTTAAAAGAAGTCCAAAATGTTATGACTTAAATATTTTATACTGCCTTCGACGAAGTCATTAAAGCGATTACTTGCTAAAATTCAACTAAGTGCTGGCATTAATAAAACAGTTTCTAATTTTGACACCGAAGATAAACTGTGTTTAGTTATATTTGATGAGATGTCCATAATGCCACAAATTCATTATGAGTCATCAAAAGATGAATTAAAAGGATTTGCCAGTCCTGGCTCCAATCAGAAAGCAAACCGTGCTCTCGTTTTTATGGTTAAAGGAATAAGGAAACATTAGAAACATCCAGTTGCTTACTATTTCACAAATTCCTTAAATAAATTTGAACTAAAAGCAATTTGTAAAGGAAGTAATCAAAAATGTCCAAGAAACAGGATTGATAGTATTAGCCACTGTGTGCGACCAAAGCACAGTTAATGTAGGGGCAATTGAAGAGTTATTAAAAGATACAAAAGCCAAATATTTAAGGAAAGGGAGGGGAAACACTACTTTAAATGACGCAACTAAAACAAAATGCAGATGTTGTAGTCAGTTAGTTATTTACATTTTACTGTTTTCTCCAAAATCAGAAAAAGTGGAAAAGTGAGGTTTTGTTCTTCACCTCCTCAATTGTAAAGGAAGTAATCAAAAATGTCCAAGAAACAGGATTGATAGTATTAGCCACTGTGTGCGACCAAAGCACAGTTAATGTAGGGGCAATTGAAGAGTTATAATAAGATACAAAAGCCAAATATTTAAGGAAAGGGAGGGATATGGCTCATACTTTTATTGAAATAAATGAGAAAAAAATTATTCCTTTATACGACGTCCCTCATCTATTAAAAGGTTTAAGGAACAACCTCCTGACAAAAAATATGACGTATGTTGATTACGAAGATGCAAATAAAACAAAAATTGTAAAATGGGAGAATCTACAGCAATTGTATGCGGCAGATAAATCTTTTGGTGAACTGAGATGCCTCCAAAAACTTACGGAGGAACATATAATTCCAGAAAAGTTAAAAAAATGAGGGTTAAGACTAATGATGCCACGAATAGTGAATTGGCCGAATACCGAATACCGAATATTCGGCAACGCTGTCGGCCGAAGCGCCGAATATTCGGCCGCTGAATGCTTGGTGGGGGCGCGTTAGCTGGAGTAAGACAAGCCACAACCTGTTTTTCTCGTTGCGTTCGCGCGGCAGGCGACGACGGCGCGCGCGCGGGGCGGGGTGCAAGCAAACATTGTTTGTATTTGTTTCAATTGCGAGTAAATCGCGTCACGGAGCGCTTTGTTAGTTTATAAATAATACGTTATGTGAAACTTAATTACTATTTTGCTAAGAAGTTTGTTCCTTAGTTCATTTTCAATTGTTTTTTTGTCAAAAGGCTTATAAAATGACACCGGTTAATAAAAAATCGCCCATATGGGAATATTATGAGATTTGTAGTGAAAATAATAAACTGGCCCAGTGTTTGTTATGTAGCATCAAGATCTCAAGAGGCGGAGAAGGAAAGAAAGCAAGTAAGTAAAACGTATGTAAATTTCTGTTATGTTTTATTGTTTTTGTTGAAGTGAATAAAGTTTAGACATCGTTGTTGTTATATAAATCTTATAAAAAGTAAAACGTTAGGTTAATTTAATAGTTTCGAAAGAGTTTTATTCACTTAATACGTTTACGTAGGTAGGTGGTTGTTTGTTAACTGGTTCTGTCTTAAACTACGTACCTACTTACCTTGTTGTTGTACTGTACCTATTTGTAGATACCTACTTACAAAAGAAAGGAGATCGATTTGCCCTAGTTGTTTCGGAATAAAGTTTTATGAGAAATTATTTATATACCTATATTTATTTGATTTTCTATAAGATAGATAAGGGAAATAAAATAACTTATTTAATTATAATTAATTTCATTTTCTTTTATTTACAGCTACAACCTCTTTAAAAAACCATCTTAAAACCAAACATGCTGACCAATACGCTGCTTTAATTAATGTTCCATCGACAAGTGTCAGCAACCTGGGCGGTACTTCTACTTCTACCGATGCCAAGATGCCAGCAGAACCTGGAACGTCCAGATCAAAAGAACAGCAGCTCACCCTGAAGGAAGCATCAGAAAGGAAATTGCTCTAGGACATTAATGATCCGAAATCAATAAAATATCATTACTTGATTGGCGAAATGATTGCTTTGGACAACGAACCATAGTCACTTGTGGAACGAGTTGGATTTCAGAGACTTATGGCAAACGCTTTGCCCCATTATAAAGTACCTGGTCGCACTTACATGACCGAGAAAATTGTTCCGGATATATACAATAGAATTTGTGCTAAAATAGAAGCCAGTATTTCACAGGCAGCAGCATTATCAGTGACATCTGATATATGGACATGCCAGCACAATAACGAGAGCTTTCTGAGCTTCACTGCGCACTGGATATCTCCAGAGTTCATTCTGGAACATGGCGTTTTAGCTATGAAATAATTTCCTGGCTCACATTCTGGTATCAATATTGCAAAAAAACTCAATGCTATTACAGAAAGATGGAATATTCCTCAATCCAAGCTCCATTTACTTGTCCATGATAGTGGCTCTAATATGATAAAAGGTGTGCGAGATGCAGGATATGATTCAGGCAGGTGCTTTATTCATTCACTACAACGAGCTATAGATCATTCGCTAAAATGTCAACCAGAAGTACAACAGATGATAGCTGCTGCGAGACGAATTGTTACCCATTTTAATCATTCTGGCTTAGCAGAGCAGAAACTTAAATCTATTCAACAAGAACTTAACTTGCCAAACCACCAACTAGTACAAGATGTGAGCACACGCTGGAATTCTACCTATTATTTAATGGAGCGATTATTAGAACAAAAGCGAGCTGTCTCCTTGTACATAACAGATCATGAAACTTTAATAAATCTGACACATGCTCAATGGGAACTATTGGAACAGTGTATCAAACTCCTCAAACCATTCGAAGAAATAACAGAAATAACTAGTTCAGGTATCTCTTGCATCTCTGAAGTGATTCCACATGCAGTAACTTTATTAAAATATCTGGGAAAAGCAGAGATAGCTGAGAAAGTACCTAATTTAGTCACGATGAGATCTTCACTGCAGACCGAGCTAGAAAGGCGATTCAGCTTCGATGATAAAAACAAATATCTGGTTGCTACTTTTCTGGATCCTCGATTTAAAACGAGTTTTCTAGGATTGGTTCAAGCAGAAAAAGCAAGACAAAATATTCTTCTAGAAGCTCTAAAAAAAAGTTGTGATGAACTAAGTAGTACCGATGACGATTCTTCTCCAGCGCGTAAGAAAAGAAACTTGAATGAAAATGATAGGACTGTTGAAATTGAAATACACGACAGTTTCTGGAACTGCTTTGAAGAAGTCGCTACAGATAATATGGGAAATGCTAATGATGAGGAGGACGTGGAGAAGAATGTTGTGGCAAACGAGTTGGATTTTTATTTGAAAATAGTTCGCCTTGATCGGAAGGCCGATCCTTACAAGTGGTGGTCAGCAAACGAAAAACAATACCCGAACCTTTCGAAATTTGCAAAAGTTTATCTTTCTTCGCCTGGAAGTAGCGTTTATAGTGAGAGGTTATTTTCTGAGGCTGGTAACGTTTACGATGAAAAGCGCAATCGTTTGCTACCAAAAAATGCTGAAAAGCTCGTTTTTATCCATCAAAAAGTTTTGATGGATAAAAACGAGCTTAAAACGAACTTAAAATTAATCAGTGGTAAGTACCACTGATTAATTTTAAGTACTAAAATGTTATAATTTTGAAATAAATACATAATTTTGAGTAAAATAACGAGTCTTTTTTTACAAAAAAGTGGCCGAATAGGCCGAATGCCGAATAGTTGCCGAATATTCGTGGCATCTCTAGTTAAGACTGCAGCGCAGATATTCAGCCATAGTGTCGCAGTTGCTACTGAACACTTGACAGCCAGAGGAAAATTACCTAATGAGTGTCGGGACCTTATTCCAATAACATTATTAGTGGATAATTTGTTTGATAGTTTAAATTGCAATTCATTTAAAATCCCAAATGGAAAAATTTACAAGGGACCTGTGAGAAGGAATTCACCTCACCATCAGCTGTGGCAAAAAGCTATAAAATATTTAAAAGAATTAAATTTCAAACTTACAAGAAAGTAGGAAATAAAATCCAGAAATGCGAAACAGTTGTACCATCTGTAACAAATTTTGTAAAAACTATAGAAGGCATTCAAGAATTGTGGAAAATTTTGTCACAAAAATATTCTTTTGACTCAATGTTCACTCAGAAATTTAAATCAGGACCCAGTTGAGAATTTCTTCGGAAGTATCAGAAATTGTGGGGCAAAGAACACTGCACGTAATTCAATGGCATTCGAAGGCGCATTTAAAACCTTGTTATTAAATAATTTGAGTACACCACATTCATCAAACGCAAATTGTGAAGAAGATAAAAATAATTATCTACAGATTTTATATTTTTTTGTAACTAAAACTGCCTCCCAATCTGATGTTTCCGAAGATACGGAAACTCAAACTGCTCCCGAATTTGATGTTTCCGAAGAAAGAGACAGTGACAGTACTAGTGATTCAGGTCAAAGAGATTATGTGAGTGGTTGAGTCCTAAGGAAATGTCTCAAAAATGTAATAAAAAATTGCAAAACATGCAGAGAAAGCATTTTGAGTACAAAACATACGGAAAAAAATTCATACATCAGGGCAAAAGAATATTTTTCAAACAAAAAGTTACTATGTTACCCTTCAAAGCAATTACATGAATGCTTTCTTGATATTCAAAATATATGTGTTTCACATTTAGAAAAGGATTTACCTAAAAAAGGATGAAAAAAATCAATCAAAATGCATATAGAAATGTTTGTAGACTTTCCATTTAAATGTGAAACACATAAAGAAAATTTAAAACAATATTTCACGGATGTTAGAATGAATATAATAATTTACAGTTGGTGCAGATCTGTAAACAGAATTTAAGCGGGTTTTTGTGGGTATTTACATATGCCCACAATAAAGATACTTTGACTTTGACTTTGACTTTGACGATGGTGATGATTGTTCTGTGTAGTAATTATTTATTTAATCTGTGATTGTATAATCTGTGGTGCACGTACAAGGAGTGTGCCTGTGCAAGCCGGCTTGTAGTGATGGGTTACTCGTCATTATAAAATGAGACTGAGGGAGCACCTCATTTTACCTCGCGAGGTACTCGCGAGGTAACCCTCATTTGAGGTGAGGAGTCATCTGTCGGCGTATTCACCTCGCGAGCCGAGCCCGAGCCGAACTCGGCCGAATTCAGCCGACAGTCCGAGGCAGCGGGGCGGAGGGGTGCGTCGACTCGTAAAGTACTCACCTCACGATACCGATTTTGACGTCTCTATCACACACATACTTTCCTTTCGCTCATAATTTTAAACCGCCAAAATAAACGATTCAATGTCACTTGTTTACCGATCTAATGCCACTGATTTTAGAGTTCATAGTTAACGTTTAGATTTCATAGTAATAGCAGAATTTTCTCTTTTTATTTCTTTTTAAGTAATAACGTTAGTTAGTTTACCTATGTTGACCTTGGAGGCGCACGTGTCAATCTTCAAGTGAATTGTTGAGTGAGATTGTTGTGACAATAACAATAACGAAAACTTTTGTGTTTGTGAATAATCAGATTGTATTTGCTTGTGGTCGTACTTATTTGCTTGTTTGTTTTGGTTTTGGTGGTGGTGTGGTGGAGAGAATTATTGCTGCTGGTGTTGGTTTTACCTTTACCATTCCCATAGATTTGGCGGGATTATGGCTCCAACGGTAAAAAAATCAAAAACCTGGGAGTTTTTCAAGGATTTGGGAGATTATAAGGCTAAATGTACCATTTGCATGAAAATTTTGTCGCACAGGGGCGCAGGCCCCTATAATTTATTTAGACATTTAAAATCCGCTCATCCCCTTGTCCTAGCCGATAATAGTGTTGCTACATCTCTTTCACCTGCGATTCCATCTACGTCTCAAGGTGAATCGTCTTCCGCTTGCCCCGATGGTTCCACTCAATTTGTAACAGCAACTCTCGTTCCGGTTCCGAATCGCCGTCCTCTAGTTTGTAATCAAATCAATGAATATTTAGCAAAACCGCTGTCATTGAAGAAAACGGAAACTATGATTGTCAAAAATTATGTGCCGTTTTCAATCGTCGAAAGCGATTCATTTAGAGCATTTACAAAAGAACTGTGTCCTTCGTATGTTGTTCCATCAAGAAAGACGCTATCAAAAGCATTGTTACAAAATTTTTATTACATCGTAAGAGAAGATGTGACGAAATTACTAGGACAAGCGGAATATGTTGCCCTGACTACGGATGCCTGGACTTCTGCTGCTCATCATCAGTATGTTGCCGTAACAGCAAATTTTGTTGACAACGGCAATATTAAGGCGGTAATGTTAGAATGCATTCCAGACGCACAACGCCATACCGCACAGAACTTAGCGGATTTAATTTTTAAAAAATTGCACCGAATGGAATATCATCGAAAAAGTAGTGTCGGTTACTGCTGACAATGCTAATAATATCCAAGCTGCCATTTCTTTATTAAAATGGAAGCAAGTACCGTATTTTGCTCACACTTTAAACCTGATTGTTCAAGCTGGATTAACAGAAATTAAAGCGGTCCAAAATAAAGTTAAAGCCATAGTTGAACTATTCCAAAGGAGTAGTTTGGCTTGTGAGCGCCTAACAGCCATGCAAAAGCAGTTAGGGGAGAAACAGCTGAAAATAAAACAAGACGTGATAACACGGTGGAACTCTACGTTCGATATGTTCGAGAAGATTTTAGAAATAAAAAGAAGTGTTATTTCCACCATTGCTACCGATTATCCCAAAACGCCAAATTTGACCCCCGACGACATAGAAATTCTGTCGAAATGTTGTGATTTATTACGAAACTTTAAATCAGTAACTGCAATTATGAGCGCAGAAAAGCATGTTACTGTATCGCAAATCATAGTTATAGCGAATTTGCTAAAAAAAAAAGTGTGAGGCGTTCACTCAAGATTCAAGTATTCCCCAAACAGTAATGCAAATGGCCAAGCGATTCGTTACTGATATATCAACACGGTTTAGAAATGTAGAAGATAACAAATTATTTGCTGTAAGTACGCTACTAGACCCACGCTTTAAGGCATATGGTTTTCCCGACGAAAAAAAAAAGTAGCGTTGATAATGCTAAAAAATACTTATATAATATAGCGGCAAAATCGATCGATGCATCGATTGAAAGTGATACACAAGTAGTGAAAATAATATTTCACTATGCAATACACAGCCTTCTATATGGGACGACTTTGATCTAAAAGTTGTAGATGCAGTGAAAAAACAAAACCCCACCGCAGCTGCAATAATAGAAGTGGACAAATATTTCGATGAACCTCTTATTAGCAGGAAGAATTCCCAAGATCCTATATTGTGGTGGTACACGAAAGGCATACATATCCACGCCTCTATGAAGTAGTCAAAAAACACTTTTGTACTCCAGCTACTTCAACTCCTTCCGAAAGAGTTTTTTCGAAAGCAGGACACCTCGTTACTGACAGGCGCAACCGATTGGATGGTAAAAAAGTGTGCCAGATCTTATTTTTACATGCAAATATGTAATTGTTTATTCCATACGATTTTTTTTTTACTTTTTTATCTCAATGAATACACTCAGTTTTTTTTTTATTTGCTTCGTGTGTTTTATTTACCCTGCAATGAGTTGCAGGGCCCTGCAACTCATTGCAGGGTAAATAAATTATGGCCGGCCCTGCAATGAGTTCACACATTTCTTTGTATCTCTTCACAATTAAATTAGCTAAGCAAAATATTTTTTGGCCAGGCATGTCTGAAGATATAAAAAACTTTGTAGAAAAATGTAGAATTTGCATAAAACATTCTCCATCTCAAACTAGATTCCCAATGTTATCTCATGACATACCAATGTATCCCTTTCAGTATATCTCTATGGATGTGTTCAACGTCAAACTAAATTCACAGTCTCTTAATTTTCTTATAACTGCTGACCATTACACAAACTTTTATGAAATCGATAAACTAAAAAACTTATCTTCTAGTGGAGTTATTAATATATGTTAAAAGATTTTTGCAAGATATGGTATACCACAAAGAGTATGTACTGATGGAGCTACTAATTTTGTAAACAGCGAATTTGCTATGTTTGCTGAAGAATGGGATTTTACCCATGTAACTTCCTCGCCACATTACCCTCAGTCTAATGGAATGGCTGAAGCAACTTATTCTTAAATCATATGAAGCTGGTGAAGACTTTTGGATATCGCTGTTACACCAGAGAAATGTACCAAGTGGTGCAGATGGTTGTAGCCCTGCACAATAAATTCTGTCTAGAAAAACTAGGATTCTAATGCCAAATACATCAGAGCAACTCATTCCTGTGTTGATGACTGACATTCCAAAAAGAATCAAAGCTAAAAGAGACAAAAGTAAATGCTACTATGATAAAAAGTGTAAAAAACCCTTCTCTTTAAATATTGGTCAGAATGTGGCAGTGCAAATAAGTCCCGAAAACACCAATACATGGAAATTAAGATTTGTTGTAGAAAAAGTTAATGAAAGGTCATACAAAGTGAATGTAGATGGGGTAATATATAGGCGAGACTTAACACATATAAAACCATTTAAAGGGGTACTGAAAGAAAAAGTGGATACTACAAACAAAGATAATGAAAAGAAGAAAACTTTGGGGTTAGATAATTTTGAAAATACCTTTGATACCACTAAAAACAAAACTGTTATGCATGATAATACTAATTATGGCTGTGAACTACTTCTTGACAATAATGTAATTTCAAATTCAGATGTTAGCCATGATACAGCTGAGCCAGTACCAATTCAAAGTCATAGCACTAGACCTATTAGATCAAGATGTTTACCAGTAAGGTTCAATGACTACTCACTGTATTAAATGTTGATTCTTTAAAATAAATTACTGTATTACCTTACCAGTTCAAAATTAGTTAACTAGCTTATACTATCCATTGTGTATGCTTTAGAGAATAATATACAAGAATATAATAAGTTAAAAATTATTTGTAATAGTAATAGCGAGATATATAGGGAACTTATAGGATTAACCGTACAGATAGATTCTCTGGTAGAATTAACTAAAGATAGGTTACAGCAGATTTTACCGTCAAGACGAACAAAAAGAGGTATTTTAAATCCATTGGGTTCTCTTGTTAAAGTTATAACAGGTAATTTAGATAATGAGGATGCTAGGAAGTATGATTTAGAGATAAGTAATCTAGGAAAAAGGGAACATTCCGTTGAACGAAGGGTATCGTTAATGCAAAGGGCTTTTGATAAATTGCTTAATGTTTCAGACGATATCAATTTCAATACTAGACATTTAAATCTAAAAATTATCAATTTCAGTCTCTTGTTCAAAATCAAACAAAATACACCAATTTGATTTCAATTATGAATAGTATGCACCAAATATTAAATAATTTTCGTACTATTTATACCATCATTTATGAACTAGAAACAGCCATTGCCTTTAGCAAAATACACATATTACATCAATCTATAATTAACTCTACGCAACTATTTAATATTTTGAAGGTCATCAAAACGCACCATACTTTAGTTTATCCATTAGATATTCAAAACTTAGTTAAGTTAGAGGGTAGTATAAAAATTAAGGGGTATATAGATAGTAGTAAAATAGTTTTTATTTTGGAAGGCCCACTAGTAGACAGTAACACATATATCTATTATAAAGTTATCCCTATTCCAATTTTTAACCCTACCACAAAAAAACCCCATGTCATAATTCCAAAATATCCTTACCTACTGGTGAAAAAGTCGAAATACAGGCCCGTAGTCGACAGCTGCGAGGAAATAGATGACCTCGCATACCTTTGCTCCGAAGACAACGTACTTCAGTACCCAGAGGAAACATGCGTCGAGCAACTTATGTTACTAAAACATAATTTCACGGATTGCCAGCAACACCAGGTGAAAATAGAAGAAACCAAGATACAACCCATATCTGAAAGCCACTGGTTGGTGTATACAGAAAAAAGTATCCAGACAACGGAACATTGTGACTAGGAAATACACCCTGCAAGGTACATACATCTTAGTACCAAGTCAACACTGCACACTGCAGATCGCTGATATCTCCATTACAACGCCGGAGAACAGTAGCACAGTCTCCTTCAGCCTGCCAACAGCACAGATGCCCGAACTCCGTCGTGACGTCAGCCCACCGGCGAAGCAAATGGATCTTAGAGGGGTGGACTTAGGTGACATCAAGGACTTAGTGAACCGAGCAAAATACAGTGAAAGTGTCAGTGATTTCGAGTCATATATTCGTGTAACAAGTGACAATATCAGTGTATGGACCCTAAGTATTTACGTCATAATCTTAGTTTCTGTTATAGGTTTCATTATTTATAGATGGGACTTATTTAAAATTTGTAAGAGAAATTCCCTAAAGACTACACAGTTGCCTTTAGATAATTTCTCTCTTAGGGAGGGAGGAGTTAAATGTGGTAACCCTACTACAATTAGCTTTGTCAGCAATACAGCTTCTTCCAAATCTAGTGAATAAGTAATTATAATGTAGGTGTGCGTTACCCAGGCCAGATGTTGTCGAAAATGGTCATTTGAATCTAATAGATAATTAGTTTTGCGGCTTCTGTAATTGTTGCGCACATTTTTAAATTTGTTGCGCTTATAGTATTTTAATTATTTCACAAAAACATTTCCTGCTGGGGTAACGTTATCCCAGCCAGACCTTTTTCTTTCTAATGGGAATATTTAAATAAATACTAGCTATAAAATTAGTTGTCTAGATGAAGTAAATGTTGTGCCTTATTTTGTATTTGTTCTTTCATCGGTTGCAAAGTTATTCGAGATTTTGCTGGGGTAACGTTTTTGGTTTTGCTAGATCTTTGAAACGGTTAAGCGGATTCTTATCATATTTTGTACATGACTTCTTAGGAATTAGTTTAAATTTGTTCTGCAATAAAAAAACCAAAATAATGCATAGTTTAAAGGTTATTTCATTAAATAGAAAAACACTTCAATTGGTTCCAGCACTCTCAAAAAGAGGTCTAAAGACTTACTTTAAACGTTATTTTAAAGCTTGTAAATGCTTTCAAATGTATGTGAAGTTTCATTAGTATCCTGTAAGTATTTAACAAGTTATGATGATATTCAGTTCTTCACGAGCACGGTCTTGATGCGCGTGGTGTTATTTGGCCACTGGATTGGATATATGAACTGAATGTTATGTCAATTATTAGTTGTTTAGTTCAGTTGTATATCAGTAAAATTTCAGCGTAGTAAATTGGATAATTAATGAGATAATACGATTAAATTCATTAGGAAGTGAATGACCGAGGTAACCCTACCAAGTTTAGGTGGTTACGAAAAAGCGAAATCGCAGAACATTATGGTACCTTCTAAAATATGTAGGATAGTGTTTAAAATGCTAGCCAACAAAGGAAAGTACCTATTCAAGAAGATCGTTACTCCCAACTCAACCGCCAAACCCGTTACCTGCGAGATGTCATCAAGCACTGCTCGTCCATATCTGCCACCAGATTTTCGAAAAATAGCATTCCGAGCGATTCACGACCTTAGTCACCCCGGCATAAGGGCGACAAGGAAACTAGTCACTGCTCGCTACTGGTGGCCCTCCATGAATAGCGACATAAATGAGTGGACTCGAACGTGCGATGCGTGCCAGCTTACTAAGGTGCAACAACACACGAAAACACCTATTGCGAGTTACCAACAAGCAAACAGACTGGAGCATGTGCATATGGATATTGTTGGCCCATTACCTATTTCTGACGGCTTTCGATATTTATTGACCATGATAGACAGGGCTACCAAATGGCCTGAAGCCTTACCATTAGAAGATATTACCGCAGAAAAGGTTGCAAACGCATTCTACGAGGGTTGGATCGCGAGATTTGGTTGCCCAGTAACCATAACCACAGACCAAGGGAGGCAATTTGAGTCAGACCTATTTAATAAATTGATGCAACGCAAGGGAATTCACCGCACGCGCACCACTGCCTACCACCCGCAGTGCAACGGCGTGATAGAACGATGGCATCGTTCACTAAAGACGTCACTCACCGCAAGACTCAAATCTACAACATGGACACATGAGCTACCCTCAGTGCTGCTGGGACTGCGCGCTTCGATAAAAGAAGACGTGGTGGGTACTAGTACTGCTGAACTACTATATGGCCAAACGCTGCGATTACCCGGAGAATTCTATGAAGAATCTACAAAACATCACGATACGATTTCAAACTTCATGAATAAGTTGAATAGAGCATTAAAAAAGGCCCAGGCGCAACAGAAATCTAACCAATCCCGAGCGACATTTATTCACGATGAACTACATAAATGTTCGCATGTGTACCTACGCAATGACGCATCAAGAAAACCTTTGACGCCGACCTACACTGGCCCGTACGAAGTGATCAATCGTAAGGACAAGTATTATACTATCCAGTTACGCAACAGATTGACTAAAGCCAGCTTTCCGGATGAACACTGAAGCTGAAGCACCAGTCACAGATACGCACGCATACGCCACAAGAACGGGAAGGACATCGAAGCCCTGCGTACGTTTCACTAGCGGGGGAATGATGTAGCAGCTCATACTTACGTAATATAATCATACAAATAGAGGAGCGCAGACGGCCGTTCGCCACCGCGCGTACTAAGCTAGCCGAGCCGAGGTGGAAAGAATGCGAACAGGCCGGCGGTATCATCACGCTCGGACGACGAAGGGAGCGCGGCAGATTCTACCTACATTGCCAAATTGTGTTAGTCTTAAGTTTATTCATGTACCTTATTTATTTAGATATATGTTAGCTAGTACTGTATATAAGCAGCGTTCCCTAATTAATGACACAGATCGTTATTCGCCTTCTTACTCGCAACAACCTCCCCTAAACTCCAATATCTGACATGAAATAGTTCATAAATTCCTCTTGTATTTGGTTCGATGTATTTGATGGCCTACGAGGAATTCTTTGAAGTGCCCTGTAACCACTGTCATCTGCATTATTGCTCTCCACGACCCGGGAATAATTCCTCCAGTGCGTACATCCTCATTACCAAAACAACCTGGAGGGCAGTAATGACGGGATGAATCTGTTTGCAATCGTAGAAAATTGTGAATGTAAACACAACTCAAACCAATATCAATTACAGTACTGTCGACTTTTAATTCAATTGGCTTACGAAATATTCTAAATACAGATGCAAGCAGCCCAAATGCATTTTCAACCATACGTCTTGCCCTTGATAACCTATAATTATACACTCTTTTTGGAGACCCCACATTTAAATCTGTTGAATACGGTTTCATAGGTAGATAGAGCAAATGCATCGTCAGCAGCTAAGACATAAGGAACTGACATCGTTCTACCACGTAGTGGTTCATTGTGGGGTAAATTTAATTCATTTTTTTTAATTTTCTTATAAAACGTAGTGGATTTAAAAACACCACCGTCCGATATACGGCCCTGACAACCAACGTTAACATATGTAAAACAATAGTTTGCATCTACGATTGCGAACAATACTATGCTATGTGTTCCTTTGTAGTTATGAAATTCGCCCACAGTATTTTCGGGTCTTTGGATGACCACATGTTTTCCATCCATGGCGCCAATACAATGTGGAAAGTTCCATCGCTTGTCAAATTCATTCGCAATAGATTTCCATTGCTGCCCGTTTGTTGGTAACTGAAAAAAAAATTGAATTAAGTAACATTTACATTACATTTCAGGACATGCAAGCTGAAGTATTCAATAGAGAAAGCTCTGCGACTTCGCAGTCTACGTGTATGTCTGAAGATGAGCATGATTTTACCTTACCATCAATAAGAAAGAAGAGAAATGTTAAAAGTACAAAGATTGACGATAAAGAGGAAGAAGCTAACAAATTTATGAAAAAAGCTACTGAAGAATTAAGTCAAAAAGATGAGTTTACTGTTTATGGACAATTAATAGCTCATAAAATTCGAAATCTTAATCCATTAAATCGGCTATTAGCTCAAATGCGCATAAATAATATACTTTTTGATCTGGAAATGCAACAGATGACTGGTGCAGCCGCAACGCAGAATGTTACTGAGATGCGGAATGTGACTGAGATACCGAATGTTAATGAGATATTTAATGATACCGAGATGCCAAATGACTCTCCAGCTGAGACAGAAGCATTTGATATTAATACTGTTTCTGAATTTGTTATATTTAAAAAATGACTATCATTGTGCTAAATATTGTCTATTATATGTATAATATATAAATAAAACTCTTTCTTACCTTAATATAATCCTTTAGTACTTTAATTATGGCTTTCAATACATCTGGTAGCATTGCTGATATGAATTGTTTGGACACCTTGAATAAATATGAAAGAGACATTAAATTGTCTCCAGTAGCTAAGTGTTATAGCTAATTTTATTTCACTAGGTATTGCTTCACGTAACAGGGTTGACTGCTTTGTAATTATTGGTGTAACCAATTTCAAGTCTATCGCAATTTTTTTCAGACAAACGTGTGAAATTTTTAAAAAGAATATCTTTATCTTCTCGTAGTTCTCTCTAAATCACATTACTTCGATTAATGTAATAGCCTCGTATCCAAAACTTTCGCTTGGTTCTTTTATTTTCTGGAATTTGTTATGACCAAGTAAGCAGCACATATTCCACTAAGTAAAATGTTGTCGTCGCACATGTTTCCACAAGCTGACAAACTACGACTGAACTAAATGACTTTATTGGCGTTGCGTTGGTTTAACGCATTCAATTATTGAAAGCGACAAACGAAAGTTGAATAGAAAGATGAAGACGAAAGTTGAAGATGAAAGTGAATAGTGTGGACATAGCAAATGACATGTTCAATTTAAAAACAAGATAGATCAAGACAATTTTATCTTAAAATATTGTAAAACTTCACAGACTCAAAGAAAGCGTCCAAGTGATAATAGCAGAGTCACGAAACGGATGTCAGTACAATATTATGTCAGAAAACATCAAACAGGTGCATTAGTCAATGTTTGCAAAAAAAGCATTTCTATGCATTCTTCGCATTAGACCGACTCGACTGAGAGGAGTATTAGCACGACATCATGTATCTGGTTTGATGGCTGAAGAGCGGAGGGGTGGAGATCGTAAAGAATTCGAATTCAGAGCTAGGAAGGAGGCGGTTCAAAAATTTTTTCAGGGATTCAGACCTTTGGAAGTTCACTACACTCGAGGAAAGGATAGCAAACGTGTTTACTTAGATCCATCTTTAAATATTACGAAAATTTTCCAACTCTATAATGATCAAGCTCCTCCAGGGATGTCTGTGACACACGCGTTTTTTAGAAAAATCTTTACCAGATTTTTTAATATCGGTTTCGGTACACCTCGACAGGATGTCTGCTCAACTTGCCTTCAATTGACTGAACAAATAAAACATGTAAACATTGCAGCTAAAAACTCTGATGACTACACTGCGTATCCATAAATTACGTGCGAAGGCGTTTTTTGCCAAATTAAGGGAAGAAAGGGATGATATGATTACGCTATGCTTTGATTGCCAAAAGAATCTTCCTCTTCCCGCAGTGCCGGATCAGGCAACTTATTACTCCAGGCAGCTGTATCTTTATAATTTCACGGTATTCATAGGTTCTTCTCATAGTTGTCTTAACAAAGACAATGTAATGTCTTACCTGTGGACAGAAAATGCCACTTCGAAATCAGCGAACGAAAGGAGAATGGCAAAAATGATTGCGTCTAGAAATGTCTTAAATATAAAAAGACTAATTATTTTTCTATGATTTTTCAAATAAAAATGTATTTTATTTAAAACCACAGTAAAGAACATACAATTGTATGTTTGTACATTTTTAAGACAATCAAATGACTTTTACACCATCCAAGTGTTGCAATGTAATAGATTTATTCAATTTCGTCTAAACTTTTAAAACCACCAAAATAACACACAAAATACAAAATATATTTTTGAAATAACTATACTATCGGTACTAATAAAACTGATTTTTTTCCAAAAACACGTTTTTTGAAAAGAATTTCTTGGAATAATTAAACATTATCGCACTCCACACTCATAATCTAGGTAACAATTCTATTTAATGTTATGGCAACACCAGCTAAAATAAAATGTCAATGTCACATGAAGCGCGGCCTGTCACTGATGCAGGGGGGTGACAGTCGCCTACAAGGCACTTTTAATTATTTTAGTGCTGCCATCTATTGGTCTTGTACCCTAACTTTTTACACTATTAATAGCTCAATTTAGCTCGTAATAAATTGGCTCAATAAAAATAATTGGATTATAAACCTGAGTAAAACGAAAATCATGCATTTCTATCAACGGTGTGAAAGACCAAAGATGAATATTTCCTACAAGGGCTGCGATATTGAAGAAGCAGATCAAGCTAAGTTTTTAGGTATCACAAAGAGGGGTGTAAAAGCAAAACCGACTCTGTCCATATTTTACATTTTTTAACCTGTGAATGCAGTCTTACTCTATGGTTGTCACTCTGTGGTACGGTAAAATTGTTAATATGCAAACTCGACTCAATCCTGCTATAAATTTAGTTCAAAAAACGCAGTTACGTGCAAAATCAACTCTGTCCCAAATTTCCTAGAAGCAAATTTGACTCTGTCCATGTCAACCAATCAGAAGCCGGTATTTGATTAAAACTGTAATGGCGATCAGAGCTGCTCTCGAAACATTTCAAGGTGCATGTTGTGTGTTTTAGTACTTACCTTATTGGTATTTGAAGAGAATGTATTGTGTTTTCTAAGTAAAAAGTACTGCATAATGGAAGTTAATATAGAAGAGGTTCCTCAAAATAAAGCAAGGAAGAAAAGACGTGATCCTAAACAATGGAAAAGAGCGGTTGAAAAGTTGCAACGGTTAGTACATTTCGCGTGATTGGAGATAGTGATAGTAGAAAAGTTTTTAATTATACAGTTTGTTAAATGAATTATTATGTTTTGAATCGGAATCTACCGAAGCTATTCGGTAGGTACTAAATTTAATGTAGTAAACCGTTTGAAATTAAACATTAGATAAGATAGCTAACAAGGAAATTAATTAAACAACATGTCAATCTACATTGAAATACGGTACTTTTTTTTTTTTTTTTTTTGGGTGGGAAATCATCAAATAACTTCTCCCGCTCTGGGCGGAGCGGGAGGGCGTGTCAGACTCTTACTGACTAAAACCCACCCGTGTTCCTTCGGTTGCCCTGTTGCCGGGGGCCACGATTTCCCTTTCGGTTTTCTTCGCAACCCCGGCAGGCATCGGCCCTAGCGGACCCCGTCAATTCTGCTGACATCTCTTTGAGGCGCGCGTGGAACACAATGCGCCGTCGACCCGGGCCTGGTCCTTATCGGACGGTGAGCTACCCATTGCTCACAGTCCGCAAGCCCGCGCCTACGGTGGCCGGAAATCGGCTTGCGACTCCCGACGCCCTGGGCGTCTCCTCCTGCGGCGGTTAGGGGCGTGAGGGCGCGAAATTTGCCTCTCCCTCACGCGTTCCGCCTCCTCCTTCGCGAGCATTACCGCTTCACAGAAGGAGGTGACGGCCTCCCATTTCCTCTCGCTCCGTACCATGGCCTGAACCAGGGCCGGACGCGAGAGATCACCGCCGCCGATCGCCTCCACGAGGACACGGCGATGCTCCGCCCAAGCTGGGCAGACCTCCACCGTATGCTCTACCGTGTCCTCCGGGCGATCCACACAATGATGACACCCGGGCGTTTCCTCCCGCCTTATCCTGTGCAGGAACCTCCCGAAACAGCCGTGTCCGGTGAGGACCTGCGTCAGGCGGAAGGTGAGGACGCCGTAGCGCCTATCTAGCCACTCCTCAAAGAGGGGTCTTATCGCCGCAATTGTGGCGTGCCCAGCGCTGGGTTGCGACAATCGCATTCTCCATAACGCCATGAGATCCCGCCGGAGCTCTGTCCGCTGTGCCGTGATTTCTCGCGGCAGCGGAGTTAAGCCCCGGCGTTTCGCCTCCTCGCGCAACTCCCACAGGTGCGCGAGGACCTTTGCCTCCAGATCCCATGGCGGTAATCCGGCAAGGAGGCACGCTGCCTCGCAGGAGACCGTGCGGTATCCTCGGGCCAGCCGGATGGCCATGACCCTCTGGGACGCGTTCAACCGGCGTGCTGGCCGCAGCCTTAGTGAACGCGCCCACACCGGCGCTCCGTAAAGGGCCATGGACCGCACGACCCCCGCGTAAAGCCTCCGGCAGGAGGCGTTTGGCTCCCCTATATTGGGCAGGAGCCGCTTCAACGCAGCCCCGGCCCGCTCCAGTCTGGGAGCCAAACGTCGGAAGTGTTCGACGAAATTCCACCGGCTGTCGAGGACGAGTCCTAGATACTTCATCGTCGACTCGACGCCGATGTGAACCCCTCCCGCCACCACCTGGGAACCCGACGGTGGCGCATTCCGAGGTCCATGAAAACCCATGGCCTCGGACTTGTGCAAGGCCACCTCGAGTCCCAACTGCCGGATTCTGTCGACGTTGAAATACGGTACTAAGTTTGAAAACAAATTGTTTCAGGTATGAACCAAAAATTTTGCCGGCAATGCCTAGATGCGGTCATAACTCAGAAAGTTACAAATGTGCAACTTTAAAAATGGCAGATTTAATGTCATTTTTAAAGCTTTCTACGATTTAAAGACTAAACCGGAGCAGGACGCCTTTTTATTAAAATATTGTCAGGTAAATGATATTCAGCGGCGGCGTGCTATAGGAGATCGCTCAAGGGCACCTGCGCAATATTCAACTAAGTTGTTCGTGAAGAAATGCAACAAAAATCGGTTAATTCCCGTATGCCAGAATGCTTTTGTAAACATTTTGCATATTACCCATCCGAAAAATGAAATCGACATCAGCAAGAAAAATACATTAATCATAGAAAAGAGAGTCCATAATTTGAAAGCGAAGGCATTCTATCGACTCCTTAAAGAACGAAAAAATGGCATGCTGACTTTCAGTTTCGATTGTCATAAAAACCAGCCCCTACCCAAGATACCCGATCAGGCTGCTTACTATAGCAGACAGTTATATATTTATAATTTTGCAATAGTACAATCTGATCCATTTTCTCAGTTAAACACGGAAACAGTTTTTTTGTACTCATGGACTGAAGATCAATATAGAAAAGGAGAAAATGAAATTGCATCATCTGTCTTTCATAGACTGAATCTTATGGACATTGCAAGTGATATAAATACAATAAGACTGGTTGCAGATGGGTGTGGAGCACAAAACAAGAACAGTATCATGGTTGGTATGTGTGCTACCTGGCTGACCAATGCTCCAAGACATTTAAAATGTATAGAACTTGTGTTCCCCATCCCTGGACATTCGTTCCTTCCTTTTTTTTTTTTTTTTTTTTTTTTGAGGGTGGGAAATCATCAAATAACTTCTCCCGCTCTGGGCGGAGCGGGAGGGCGTGTCAGACTCTTACTGACTAAAACCCACCCGTGTTCCTTCGGTTGCCCTGTCGCCGGGGGCCACGATCTCCCTTTCGGTTTTCTTCGCAACCCCGGCAGGCATCGGTCCTAGTGGACCCCTTCAATTATGCCGACAGGGTTTTTGGTGTTATAGAGAAAGAGATAAAAACCATGGAAGATATTCTTACACCAGAACAGTACGAAGAAATATTTGAAAAACGCGGAACTTTGGTTAAGTTGAGTACAAATTTTGACTGGAAAACAGCTCTTCAAAACGTGATTAAGCCACCTGGAAACTGGCACTTCCAGTTTGCAACGTGCAAGCGTTATATTTTGTCGAGGACTGAAAATAACAGAATTTTGGTGAAAGGAGAAGAAAATTATAACAGTGACCGAGGTGTATACAAATCCGTATTAAAAAAAACATAAATCGTTTCTCAATCTTGAACCCACAGAGATTGAGAAAGACAAAGTGATTCTCAAGGGTGCTAAATTAAAACATGTTGATGTTCTTTTAAAAAAGCATTTTGGAGTTAGCTGGAAAACTTTGCCAAAAATTTATTATAAAAGATTGTTAGAAAATCCGTCAAGGCGGTCAGACGATGCGTATGATCCTATAGAAATATGTGAAGGAGCCGTACCAGACACAGACTTATCTATTTAACAAGTTTAGTAATTCCAATAAATATTTTCATCATTATCTGTATAGAGATTTTTATTCTTCGTATACTCAAGTAGTTTTAGCATTTCCTGTTATCAAATGTTTCATTTATGCTGACCTTAGTAGTCCGTTGACAGCAATCTGCTTGAAACGAGAACTCGTCTTTTCCAAAGCCGCTCAAATAGGCTTTAACATGTCAAAAAATATTATTTCATTTTAGACACAGACACCTGAATAGCTTAATGCAATAAATCTGATAATACCCACAACATGTACACAGATACATCTCTGTCATAATTTTATAATATAGAATATTAAATTGTGTTTTTTATGCAGTCAGTACCATTTTTTCGTTGAATGCAAAAACACCTCTATCCTGTCAGGTGAGAAGCAAAACAGCCTCTGTCCTCTAAGGTTAGGAGCAAAAGCACCTTTGTCTGACGTTTACAAGCAAAATCACCTCAATCCAAATTTTAACGCTAAATATAGCCGAAAAATTAAATATTATACACATTTTAACTTTGCGTATGTCCATCTTGAATCCTTTTCATTTTAGTAATTTCAAAAAAGTTCGGATAATCTTGACTATCGACGATTAAATTGAATTTAGCTTATATCTCAGTTTGACACTTTACGGACAGAGTTGATTTTGCTTTTACACCCCTCTTGATAATCAACTTAAATGGAAACCACACGTAGAAGAACTAAGTAAAAAACTTAGCAAATCCGCATATGCCCTTTATCAACTTTCAAAAAAAGTCAATAGTCAGGCTCTTTTAACAGCCTACCATGGAATAGTTGCCTCTGTTTTGCGGTATGGCATTATATTCTGGGGGCAGTCCACTAATAGAGAAATGGTGTTTAAGTTGCAAAAGCGATGCATCAGGTCAATGGATAGCTGTGTTCCCTATTTTAAGATTGCCCTCTCTATACATATTGGAAACGGCCTTATTTGTGAAATGTAACCCACATCTATTCCAAAAAATATCAGAGGTCAAAAAAAATCCAATAAGGGCACAATACCTTAATAAATTATGTCATGTTACATGTAAAACTGCACTTATGCAAAAAAGTTTTTTTGGTATTGCTCCTCGCATTTATAATAAATTACCGAATACTTAAAAAAAAATTGACTGTATTACAATTTAAAAGGGCGCTAAATGAAATTTTAATTACTAAATGCTATTACACGATTGACAGTTTTCTTAGTGATGATTCACTTGCTGATTGACATAATTATTATAAAGATGCGATTCCACCAGTGTGCAGAACTGTGCGGCACTGCCATGCACATTGTGCGACACAAATGTTTATTCTGGTCGACTCACTAAAGCAAACAATAACAAATTGTGCGCGAACATTCTAGAAATGTTCGCGCACATCTGTATACTTTTGTGCGCGCACACATGCAGTCAGTGGACTCGCGTCGACGTGTACAAACCTGTTGTGCGCGAACTCAGTCTTGCTTCCGCTACCGGAGTGAAAACATTGATTTGTGCGCGTACATTGTTAATTAACCAAGCTAAATATGGATTGGACGAATGATAAAATTATTAATTTTATTCAAGCTATTGAAACTTATCCTGTATTATGAGATTCTAGTCACAGTGATTATAAAAATAAAAACAAAAAACACGACGCCACTCAAGAGTTGGCGCAAAGTTTCAATTGTGACTCGACTGAGGTAATGAGAAAATGGAAGATTATTTTGGCTCAATACCGAAGAGAAAAGAAGAAAATCGCGGACTCAAAATCTTCAGGTTCTGGGATTTTAGATATATATAAGCCGAAATGGTTTGCTTATGCATATTTGAATTTCTTTCATGGAAGGGATGAGCCGAACGTCAGCTTGAACTCACACGACGAAATAAATGAACAGGTAGGTACGTTTTAAATGTTTATTTTCTTACCTCTAATATTATTACTTAGATACCTATACTATTTACGCCAGTGTTTCTTGCCATGGCACCATTCCGATGTCAGTTTGGAAATAATGTGCAAATTCTTCTCTTATGTTTTTCGCATCGCCAGGGGGTCTTCTTCCAACATGTCTTAAAGGCAGTAAGTTTGCCATGCCTGCATCACGCCGCCAACTTCCATCGATAGTGCAATGAGTAATTTGGTTCTCAGTATCAAAACAGCCAGCAGAAGTATAAAGTTGTGAAGACGATTTTTGTGTTATCAAAAAATTATGCAAGTAACAACATGTCAGTGTTATCAATTGTGTCTTTTCTGGAGCTAACAGAATAGGTTTCCTGAGTACGCGAAATACACCGGACATAATGCCGAATACGTTTTCCACAATACGTCTCGCTCTGCTCAACCGATAATTAAATATTCTCTCTTTTGATCTTTTGTCATGTTGACCGGGATATGGTTTCATTAAATTTATATCTAACGCAAAAGCATCATCTGCCACAATGACATGTGGAATTGGTTTGTTCCTTCCGGGTAACGGGTAAGGTTCAGGCAAATTTAATTTTCCTTGCTGAAGATTAGCATAGAAACCAGTATTTTTGAAAACACCACCATCCGATATTCTTCCTTTACAACCGACATCTACGTACGTAAACTTATAATTTGCATCAACCAGTGCTAAAAGCACAATGCTGAAATCACCTTTGTAATTGAAAAAGTCGCTTCCAGTATTACTTGGAGCTTGAATAACAACGTGTTTGCCATCCATAGCCCCAATGCAATGAGGGAAATTCCAAAGATGGTCAAATTGGCGCTCTAAGATCATCCATTCTTCTAAAGTGTTAGGCATCTGAAAAAGGAAATGTTATTACTATTTCAGGTATCACAAGATATTATTATCCAGAATGACACAGTAAATGAAGATCAAGAGTCTCTTCATGAAAGGCCAGTCGAAAAGTTTAAGGCTCCGAAGAACTCGCTTAAACGCCGTATTGTCGATGAAGACCCGAGAATCGCCCAAGCTTTGTCCATTATGAATAACGTAAACAAGCAGATGGAAGCAAAAAAACCTGATGACGAAGACATTTTTGCTGCAGCCGTCGCAACGAAATTAAGGAAAATTAGAGATGAGCGAACCAAGATTTTAGTACAAAGGGATATAGATAATTTATTGTATGACGCTATTATTGGTACTGGAAAATATGTTACAACTCCAATGCCTTCACCGTATTCAGATTCGTCAAATTGTCAGAGTCAAGGACCGGCTTCAAGTTTTCAGGTCCGCGATAATGATTATTCAGATCTTTTACGTCAGAATGATGGCGAAACAATATCTTGGCATGAAATGTAATGCAATAAAAGTGACTAAAATAAAATGGTATATTATTTTTATTTTCTTACCTTAATATTTTCTTTCAACACGCTTATCAACGCCTTACAAGTCTCAGGTACAATCCGAGCAATAAGCTCTTTTGAAACTTTAAATAAGAACATTAAACTTGCAAAAGAATCTCCAGTAGCAAGATATCTTAAGGTGATTGCAAGCCTTATTGAAACAGGGACACATTTTCTGTAGTTGGTATCTTGCTTAGCAATAAAAGGACTAGTTACATTAACCAGCAACTCAAAATCTTCGCAAGATATACGTGTGAAGTTTTTAAATCCACTCAATGGATCTATTTTTATTTCTTCTAGAAATTTATTCGTTTCTTCATTCCGTCGCTGTAGTAACGGCCTCACCCAACATCGCGGTTTCTTCCTTCGTTTCTTTTTAAGGAGACTACATAGTAAAACACATGCTGCAGCACAAAGCACTACGTTTTCCTGCCCGTTCATATTAACTACTGAACTGTCTCGGCAGAAACTCTGCTCAGTGAACATGTTCGCGCACAAGTGTGCTGAACTGTGCGTTTACAAAAGTTACGCACAGCCTTACCAGTGGAGACGGAAGCCAAATGCGACACCAGCTTAGTACCTGCACTGTTGGAGTTTTGCACAAAATGTTTGCAAGCAAATGTGCTGCACACTATTTTGGTGGAATCGCACCTTTATATATTATTGCTCTGATTGACTTAATATTATTACGGTTTGACATACTTTTACTCAGTTTGACATTATTTTTTATTATTTTTTTATCTTTATTTATGTTTGACATTTTCTTTTTTCATTGTATTATGTTCTCAAGTATGTTAAACTGAAACTGTATGTACACTATTTGCATGCCCATGGGACGGTAAAATGTGGAGAACTTAGTAATTATGAAACATCTATGTATCTTTTACCCATGTTTGCAAAATAAATGATTTGCTTTGATTTGATTTGATCCCAACAGATGGCGCTAAACCAGTTTTTGGCAACAAATGTTAGGGCTGCCATTTTTTAATGGTTACTTTAATTCAGTAACTTCTTATCAAAATAAAATGTCTGTTTAAAAGAGAAAACTTTATATTTATCTACATAATAAATGAAATTTGTTCAAATTATTTATTTTCTCTATGTCAATTCAGGTTTCTTTTCAAATATTATATTAATTTGGAAGGCGGAGTAGATTTTAATCAATATGCCTTGGCAGCACTAAGATGAAAATTTTCAAATTTCAATCGTGAGTCCGTGACATTTTCAAATGGCCGAAAACAAATGCAAATTTTCATTGTTATTTATTTTTATTTTTTATTTTTTTATTTATTTGGGAAAATAAACGGTTACACATTACAATATTACAAAATAATTAGAGCTAAGTAAAGAGTGAGCAAATGTATAACCCACGACATTTTCCACATAATATTAAAACAGGATATTAAACAATTTTACGATGTGCGATTACAATTACATCATAATTGTAAGCACAATGTGGTTAATGATGAATCTAAACAGGCATGCAAAAATAATAAAATAATAAATACAGTCTATAGTTTAAACATTATGGAGTTAAATCTATGATTGTTTTGCGAACAAGGCATCGAAATTTTCCAACAGAAACAGCAAAGATGTCAATATTATGGAAGGTCTTATTATACTGATTGGTAAGGCGTCGTAGGGGCGCTCGTAAGCCTGCGTTCGTATGACTAGAAGATACCCCTCGGCTTATGGTTGTTCTAGGTACTACGTAACAAATCCTATTACTAATATCCATACAATCATATGTGTTGTTACAGAGGTCAAACAAAAACATTGTTTCCAAAGCAATACGTCTGGCTTTAAGTTTTTGTAGATTAAACTTATTTATATGATCACTATAAGATGCATAGGTGTGAAAACAACGGAAATACACGGCTTTCAAAAATTTACTTTGAACTTTTTCAATCGCCTCTGAGTATTTACCATAGAAGGGATTCCACACCGCAACAGCGTACTCCAACTGCGACCTGATCAACGATTTATAAAGATATACAGGTGTCCGGTAATTAATGGATAACCTTAAAATGGGTCATGGCAAAACTAATGGCCATTCAGAAAAAAAATACAAAAAAATAAAAAAAAACAGGTTTTACCAAATACGTGATTTTTTTAATAATAATCGGTGTTTTTTGTTACCTTATTTTACATTTTTATACACCACGGCCTAAAATTAAGGAATTCTTTCGGTTTTTTATTGTTATAGTAATTTACGTTAACTGAGCTGATAGATAGGCAATAAATTGTATGACTACTATTATTACACGGTTTTTTTTAAAACTACTTGAATGTTTGTTTTGGGGAAAAATTTGCGAAAAATATTCAATTTGACAAAGTTTAAGCATCCATAACTTTAAAAAAAAAGTATCCAACACAAGTGACCAATTATTTTAAAATATTATGTGCTTAAAGCCGATTTCAAAATGGTATCATTCATTATTGTATCTAATGTAAATTCTTAATTATTGCTATTTGTGTAGAAAAGGTGAGAATTTTGGTTAAACAACAAAATTTGCAATATTGGAATATTAATTACATTAAATGTACCTGACCATTCGGGTTTAATAAAAACATTAATAGACGTTAGTAATGAATATAAATAATTAAATAAAGTCTCTTTAAAACCAGAAATATTTTAACAAATACAAATTGGCTTTGAAATAAATGTGTTTGTGAGTCGTGTGACCGCCATACTAGCTACCTGCGTGCACCCTGCAGCACCCGTCTTTTGTTCATCTTAGACAAAGAGGATATGAGCTGGATGAGTGCGAGCGAGATAGTAAATGTAAAAAAACCGGTAGGGCTAGGGAGTAGGGACTAACAGAACAGGGATTTAGTGCATCACTCGACTTGCTCGACTTCGCATGTGTTTATTTCGTTTTCGTTTGCATTTGTTGCTAGTTACTGTGAATCAGTGTTAAAACGACGACCTGGCTATTTTACTGGACTATTCGATTTGTTTACTGATTTGGACTTGTTTTGTGTGGTGATATTACGACTTGGCTTGTAACTGGATTATTTTGTGAATCAAAATGCCACGTGTTGAGTATACGCCACAATAATATGCAAACATGCATTTTATTTATGGGGAATGCAGAGGCAATGGAAATGCAGCCGCAGCTCTTTATAGGGAAAGATACCCTAATGCGCATCATCCAGATTACCGCGTATTTATAAGAGTCCACGGTTGTTACTCAGAAGGAAGAATCCCTGGTACTGGTGTTGGTGGTACTAGCAGTGGAAGAAACGCTCGTGCTGATGTAGAAGACGTGGTGCTTCAGGAAATTGCACAAGATCCTTCAATTTCTACGGGATCAATAGCTCGACGCACGGGAATAGGGAAATCGACTGTGCATGATATTCTAAAAAAGAACAAATTTCACCCGTTCCACGTTACGCGCGTGCAGACCCTTCAACCAAGAGATTATAATGCAAGATTGCGTTTCTGCCGAAAAATGCTGAGGAAGATGGAAGCAGACCCACAGTTTTTTAATAAAATTCTATGGAGTGATGAATCAACATTAAAAAGAGATGGCTATATGAATTTACACAATCTCCATAGCTGGCAACTAACGAACCCTCGTGCTATGCGTGAAGACAGGTCCCAGTACCAATTTAAAATAAATTATTGGACTGGAATATTAAACGGTAAAATAATAGGCCCATTCGAATTACCGGGGAACCTAACTGGCCAAAGTTATTTGGAATTCCTTGAAAATGATCTTCCTAACTTATTGCAAGAGGTGCCCGAGGTGGAGAGAGAATCATATTGGTTGCAAAATGACGGCTGTCCTGCGCATTATGCTGTATCTGTTCGTGCATATTTAAATAGGACATACCCAAACAGATGGATTGGCCGTCTGGGGCCAATCTTATGGCCCCCACGTTCACCAGATCTAAATCCACTTGATTTTTTTTACTGGGGCTGTCTTAAGGAAGAAGTTTACGCAAAGCCGATCCGTTCCTTGGAAGATTTACGTAGCCGTGTCCGGGCAGCCACATCGAAAATAAGTGATCGACGCTCTACGCGACTGCTTAGGAGAGCATTTATTCGTAGATGTAGAGCCTGTATCAGAGTGGGTGGCAGACAGTTTGAACATTTATTGTAATTAATAACGAATAAAGTGTTACTAATGTCAAATGTTGTTTTTTATTAAACCCCAATGGTCAGGTACATTTAATGTAAATAAATATTCCGATATTGCTGTTGTTTAACCAAAATTCACACCTTTTCTACATAAATAGAATAATTCAGAATTTACATTAGATACAATAATGAATGATACCATTTTGAAATCGGCTTTAAGCACATAATATTTTAAAATAATTGGTCACTTCTGTTTGGATACTTTTTTTTAAAGTTACGGATGCTTAAACTTTGTCAAATTGAATATTTTTCGCAAATTTTTCCCCAGAACAAACATTCAAGTAGTTTTAAAAAAAACCGTGTAATAGTAGTCATACAATTTATTGCCTATCTATCAGCTCAGTTAACGTAAATTACTATAACAATAAAAAATCGAAAGAATTCCTTAATTTGTGGCCGTGGTGTATAAAAATGTAAAATAAGGTAACAAAAAACACCGATTATTATTAAAAAAATCATATATTTGGTAAAACCTGTTTTTTTATTTTTTTGTATTTTTTTTCTGAATGGCCATTAGTTTTACCATGACCCATTTTAAGGTTATCCATTAATTACCGGACACCTGTAGATATGTATATGGGCGGACAAATTCTGTAGCTGATCTCATCACGAAACCATACATGCGGAAGGCATTGTTCACTATTCTACTAATATGAGCATCAAGGTGTAGTTTATTGTCCAATAGAACTCCAAGGTCACGAACCAGTGTTTCTCTTGTTAGAATTACGTTATTTAGGGAGTATGGATGCATTAGGATGTTTTTATTCTTAGTAAAACTTATACAACAACACTTAGATATGCTAAGTTGGAGTTTATTATTTAAACAATATCCAGAGAACCTGTCTAGGTCTTCCTGCAAGAGGAGACAATCATGTAAATTTTTGACAGGCTTATAAATTTTTAGATCGTCTGCATATAGTAAAATTTTTGAATTTTGAAAACTTGTATTGATAATAGAGCCCTGGGGTACTCCAGAAGTAACTCGAGTGTTGGAATTGAAACCATTTACCACAACCCTCTGAGTTCTATTTGAAACGTAAGAGGAGAACCATCGCAATAGATCACCACGTATACCATTAAATGCAATTTTTTTTAAGAGCAGCTCATGGTCAACTTTGTCAAAGGCTTTCCGGAAATCAGTGTAAACAGTGTCAACTTGAATGCGAGAGTCCATATTGTTGAATAAGTAGTCCACAAAAGTCACCAGGTTAGTTGTAGTTGATCTTCTTTTGACGAATCCATGTTGTTGCTGAATTATATTGCTATGTATGAGAGGATATACTTTATTATGTACTAATCTCTCGAAAACTGACAAAGCTGGCAATATTGGTATAGGACGATAATTCTGGACATCCTGTTTAGGTCCTGACTTGTAAATAGGGGTTATATTAGCAAGTTTCCATGCTTGAGGAAAGATTCCTTGTGAGATTGATAAATTAAATATAATATGCAATGGGATACACAGATTAACCGCAGTCGACTTTATAAAGGTTATTGGTAAACCGTCTGATCCTGGCCCCTTAGAAGGATCCAGTGCTTTGAGCGCACTAAGTACTTCATCGATAGTAAGCTGAATGTCAGTTAATAGAGTGCAGCTCTCAGAACAGTCATCATGCAAGGATGGAATATTACTAAAAGTGGAAGGCTCATAAATAGAGTTAAAATAGTCTGAAAAAAGATTACAATTTTTTTCTGGGTTGTTGACTGGTTGTTATAATTCATAGTAGAAGGAATTTTAATACTATTTTTTTCGGTTAGAAATGAAAGTCCAAAAGTGTTTAACGTTGTTCCGAATACTATCTTCGAGAGAATTAATGTATTTTTGAAAATTCTAATGGTGTATTTGTGTGCGTTGAGTGTTCTTCCTCCGCAGCTACATTCGAGTTGAGCTAGCTCCTCGTCTTAGTTCATCAGATAAATGCGATTGTGGACGCTTTATTTATAAAAGTTTCTTTGCGATATTGTGGACGCTTTAAATGTTATAAACTTTCTTAGTTACTTGCGATAATTTGGACGCCTTAGTGTTTTAAGTTTTTTTGTGATATTGTGGACGCTGTAGTGTTTTTAATTTTCTTTTCATGCGATAGTTTGGACGCCTTAGTGTTTTAAGTTTCTGTCCTTGTGTTATTGTGACTTTAGTTTTTAAGGTGACACAAGTTGCGGGCTCGAACCACTGACGTACAAATCATATGGACTTGAAATGTTTGACTATAGAAAAAACAATTATACAAATATGAGGCATATCGACACCAAAATCATAAAAATACTGCCATCTCTTTTTAACTTTATTCATTTTGCGTAAGTGAAAAAGGATAATAGCGTTTTTAACAGTTACTATAATGGCAACCATTCATTTCTAGCGTCATTGAATACCTAGTCGGGTCGCCCAGTCGCCATTTTATCCTCTCACTGTTTGGCAACAAAGTTGGTGTACGTCAACTGTCAAATGTTCTTGAGCTGTGGATATAATTTGCGAATATTGGAGTAATTTTGCTGTAATTGCGTTTGAACTCGTTTCTATAGTGGAAATCATCAATTGCAAGATGCCCAATTGCAATATAATAGGATGTGGCGTCAAAAGAAGCGGAAATCACCCGAACATAACTTTGCACCAGTACATACTTCATTTCAGCTGAAATATTTTTAGATTTAGATAATAAACAAAAGATTCTGCATAAGTTGAAGAGTTTCAACAGTAAAGCATTCATATTTTCCCTTTTGCCTGTAATATCAACAGTAATAATTATTGTATTTCATGAAATCATTTTCTTGCTAATGTAAGGATAGAGTAGTGCATACATGACATTTTAATATTTATCGATAATGCTATATTAAGGTTCTATAATGGTTTAATGTTTTATTTTCAAGGCTGCCTGCTAATAAAGCCAAAAATAAAATTTGGTTGGAAACAATTGGCATTGAAAACTTAAAGATGTCAACAAAAACAATCCACATTTGTTCTCTTCACTTTGAACAATCTTGTTTCAACTGGACTGGAATAAAGTAACATTGCGTGACGATGCTGTACCTTCACGAACCTTATTAGTAAGTAACATAGCTTGTTATTTTGTCCAACATGATTGCATAGTGACTGATAAATGATGATGATGTCCTCAATTGCAACACTTAGGTACAACAGCCTAATGGGCACAAAGGGTGATGTAAAGAATATGTTTGAGTGTGTTTCTAAGATTAATTGCAAAAATAAGACTGAATATGTTTTTAATTGGTTGCACATTAATTATGGCATTCCTTTAATTTTTTTTTTTTTTTTTTTTTTCTGAGTATTTTATGAAGCATATTTAATTTTCTACTTATTTACAAGAGTATGACAAAACTAAAAAAATATAATATCCTAACCTAACTAAAACTATTAGACTAAAACTAAACTAAAATTAAACTAAAATATGGCGTCGAAAAATTCCTCCGCGTCGCTGTCGACTGGTAATGTACCCAAGAGACTGGCCGCATTGCCACGTTGTATGGCAATGCTTAGCCGCTGGCCAAGGTAAAAACCAGCCCTTGGGTCACGAGAAGTGTCAACCAGTCGTTTGGAGATTTCATTGAACAGACCGTGAGCACTCGGACCCCACGGCCCTAGGGTTTCAACCCCAAACGGCTCGAAAATATAGTGACCTATAAGGTTATTATACTTTCGCCGCTTGAGGTTTTCCGCAGCCGCAGCGGCAGCGCCAGCACAGCACGCCGAGCCAGGAAGATGGGATGGCGCTAGAGTATCGACACACGTTGCGTCCCACACTAAAGGCCTACCCACCTTCCATGGAAATAAAGACATGCCGTCCGGTCTCTTGCCATCGTCGCGTGCCAAACCGTTGGGTTCTAATACAGCTGGAACGCCGACGGTGACAAGAGCTCGTCGGATGATGTCATTAATGTTTGCATGCCGCGCTAAGCGACCCGCACTTCGGCTGCAGGACAGGCCGTGGTGTCCGAGGCTGTTGACAACTTCACCACAGTGACAGCGATGAGGAGAACAACAAGGAGCTCCTAGACGCAGGGAAGCAGCAATGCGGAAGGTAGTGTCGTCGAACAAAGTGCCTAAGTTCGACGACGGTAGTGCATGAAGCCACAGGCCCGACTCCCACTTACCCACAGCCAACAGGCGCGCACGCTCCACAGTAGTAACAGACGTCTCAAGTAAATTGTTCTGTACTACTCTGCAGAGCGGCTCATCCCACCGTCTTTGGGAAAATGGGTTGTCGGGCGGATCTGAATTCGGGCAAGCGAGTCTCCAGGCATCCATAGCCTCGGTGAGGCACGGCACATCAAAATTAATCAGTGTGGAAGCTAGGATTTTCCTGATTAATTTCTCAGTACCGTGAACCGAGGATATGAAAGCCGGTAAACTAATACTAGAAATGTTCCTTTAATTAGGTTTTTATTTTTAATTTATTAATATCTGCTTTTTGTTTGAACGGGTTTACTTTTGAATAGTATATTAGCAGTGTTATTCTGTTAAAAATCTACGTGAAAATTTGGGTGAGGTGAAGTGAGCTTACATAAGATCATTTATTTAGCTCATTACTCACTCGAGAACTACTGAACTAGCGAGCTACAGAGCAAGCAAGTCAGAAGTAAAAAGAGCTGGCTCTTTTTATCTCTCGCTCAAGAGCTACCGAACTCTTCTCAACCCACTAATTGCATAATTATAAAATGAAGTGCTTTATAACAATAAATAAAAAACCTATTAATAAAATCAAGACTGATGTTCTATATCTCAAAATGCATCAATAACAAATACATCATACGAGATCTAAATCTAACATCTTAAGCAAGAAATATTCACGAGAAGTCTCAAATACCAGAATAGGCTATCAAAACATGTCAATGCTTTAGCAACAAACCTTAAAGGCACTGGTAGTATTATATACTCAAGACTGAGGAGGAACAGTGTTCCAACCCTCAAAAACCTTTTCGCCATAATATAGTGAGTGAGGACAATGGACTCTCCACATAGCTAAATGACATACCCAGACTCTGGTCAATGAAATTAGCAGCTAAATGTGAGAAACAGATCGCTGTGCTGAGCAGGATTTAATAAAATAAAACAATAAACATATCAAATACTAATCATTTTATTGCTTGTTTACAGCCGGTGATTCAACCAAATATGTCTGGTATTTTAATTGAAACTGACCAAAATCAGACAAACTCGCAATCAATATCTGGATGTGGTGCTCTTAATATGGTAATTTTTTTTTGTAATTTTAAACAGCAGGATCATCCTACTGTTTTTGAAGTGTCGTAAATTTTTTGAGTTTTTACATTTCTGTTTTTATTAATATTTATGTTAATAATAAAGAGTGGTTTTTAGGTCAAAGCTATTTGTGTGCCTACCATTCAACATCAACCTTGAGAGATTTCAAAGATTAGTGGCATAGGTTTAGCCCCAAGCACATCCGCTACGCTAGATTTTGTCACCAGCACCTCCGCTGCGCAAGATTGGGCCGTTAGCACCTCCGCTGCGCCAGGTCTAGCCACTAGCACCTCCGCTGCGCCAGATTTACCGGTATGTCAAGCTTCAGTTTTTCCTGTCATCATTATTTGCGAATTAGATGTCAATGATAACATATCATCAACTGAATTGAAATTGGGTAGGAGATATCTCTCGCTCTTCTTATCTATTAAAGCTTACTTTTATTTGATTTGATTTCAGGTAGACAAATTGTTGATTAAAAAATTAAAGGACAAATGTCAAAAACAGTCCAAGAAGATAAAGAGACTAAATGAGAAGGTTAGAAGACAGAAAAAAAAAAATTGCTCATTTTAGCAATATTATCAATGATTTAGGGGATTTTTTTTATTAAATTTAGAATCCCAAGCTTTGCGTGCAGAATGTGCAGGACCCCAAGACTTCTTAAGAAGGCAAGTTGCAAAATCCAAAGGTTTGCCAGTAGAGAGGCAATATTCTGAAGAAATCAGAAAGTTTGCTCTCACCTTAATTTTTTTCCCCAAAAGCTTATCAGTTTGTGCGTACTACTTATAATACCTGTTTTCCACATCCACGTACCCTGAGTAAATGGTATCAACACATAAATGCTGAGCCAGGCTTTTGCAGTGAAGCATTTGACACTTTAAAAGCAAAAGTTCAAAGTAGTAATTTTCCAGTACTTTGTGCATTAATGTTCGACGAAATGGCAATAAGAAAATGCTGTGCTGGGATCCGCAAACAAAAAAATATTATGGACGTGTCAACTGCGGTATGGACTGCGATAGTGATGCCCTCGAAGTCGCCAATCAGTGCCTTGTTATATTACTGAATTGCATAAATGGAAGATGGAAACTGCCTGTAGGATATTTTTTTATCACGTCGCTAACGGGAGAACAAAAATCTATTTTAGTGGAAATGTGTATCCGAAGGTGTGAGGAAGTGGATGCCAAAATAGTGAGCATAACATGTGATGGACCTGCTGCAAATTTCAGCATGTTTTGTTCACTAGGCTGTGATCTCATGAAGGATCAAAATGTCACTACATTGGAAAGAGGTGGAAATAGAATACACATTTTTATAGATCCATGTCACACTATAAAACTGATCCGAAACGCTTTTGGAGAAGTGAAAGTATTTATTGACAATCTTGGCAGGAAAATTGATTTCAATTATTTAGAAAAATTATTAAAACTGCAAGATCGTGAAGGTTTGCACATGGCGACTAAGTTGACGAAGGCACATTGATGTTTGAAAAACAAAAAATGAAGGTCGTTTGGCCACTCAACTTTTAAGTAATTCAGTCGCTGACGCCTTGCACTACTGCGAGAATGAATTATAGCTTAAGGAAGTTGAAGGTTGTACAGCGACAGTCGACTTCATTAGAATAGTAAATGATGTGTTTGACGTCTTGAATAGTCACTCAGTTCGACCGCCAGGCTGGAAAAAGGCTGTATGCCCTGAAAACATCGGACTTATAGAAGCATTGTTTGAAGGAGCCATTGGTTACATTCGCAATTTAAAGCTGCAATCTGGTCAGTTAATCATTAGTTCCCGTAGAAAAACTGGATTTATTGGTTTGATTATAAACATGCTGAGTACAATCAAGCTATATAAATATCTAGTTGAAGACATTAAGGTATTAAAATATCTTCCTTTATATAAAGTGAGCCAGGATCACCTAGAATTGTTTTTTTCGGCCATCAGAGCTCGTGGTAGATTTAATAATAATCCGAATGCAGTCCAATTCAGAGCTGCGTTTAAGAGACTTTTAATAAGAGCTGAAATTCGCGACGGTGGTGTCGGCAGCTGTGTTCCTTTGGAACAAATAAATATATGAACTTGTTCCAGTAAAGTTGGCCCAGTCACTACTATAAACAATTTAACAGCAAAGAAATCCTTTGTAGAAATTCTGGAGGATGATAGCGACTTAAGAGTTTCTTAATTGTATGTACAATAATCTTTCAGGATATACAGAAAGTGTGTTAACATATATTGCTGGCTTTGTGGCTAGAAAATTGTCACGTTCACTGAAATGTAAAACTTGTAACAAACTTCTTTTTGGAGTTTCTGATCAATTTAAAACAAGTATAATTACTTTAAAATCACGGGGTGGTCTGGTTTATCCTTCGAAAGACGTTATAAGCATTTTGAAAAATGTCGAAAAAATATTAAAAGGTGTTTTACATGTAAAAGACAGAGAGGAGAATTACTATATGTATGTTTTTAAGTTTTTCGTAGACTACTATGCCGAACCAAATAATTTATTTGAATCTAGGGATTATGAACATGATACAAATCACAAATATTTATTAATTAAAAGTGTAATAGAGGTATACATGAATTTGAGGTACAAATATTATGGGAAGAAATCTACTGAAACAATATCACACAGAAATTACCTGAACAAAATTGTATTGTTCAGAAATGAATAAGATTTTTGTTTAAAATTATATACTATATTATAAATAATTATTGTTGACTTTTAATTAAAACCCAAAATCATCGGCATGTGATAAAAGATACGTGTTGGAGACGTCCGTGCCCATCGCGGATGCAGCGTCATTTGTTTTCTTTGTCTTTGTTCCCTCCGTCTCGAACGTCTACCTAAACGCAATACTTGAATAACACTTTTAAGCTTGGCGTCGACTATAGAAGAAACGAGTCGAATCGAGCCAATGTTTATCTGACACGAGCCGAATCGAAGTGTTCATTCATCGCGACTCTTCACCAAATTAGTTTGACAATTATTCTAACTTAGCTCAGCCGTTCTTTTCTCGCGCTGCCTTAGAAACCATGTGTGGACACCGCCCAACAAGTAAGGAAGTAGGATGTTATCTTCGCGCTTCTCGCAAGTAAGCAAGTTGAACTTGCTTACTTACTTATAGAAGTGTAAATCTGGCATACCTAATAAAAGGTAGAAATTCTCTATTTATTTTATAGTTATTGAACAAGAGAATCGGCACCAATGTCATCCAAACTAAACATGATTGCACGTGTAAATTTTATCGATGTTATTGTAGAGAAATATCGATATGGGCTACCCTATTAGCCGCCATTTTATCCTCTCAGTAAAGTGTAGGTATACGAGCGATTTTCAAAAAAAATGATCGTTGTAAAAGTATGTTGTCCACTAACTTCAACAATAGATTACTCAGCAAAAAAAAAACTTTAGAGATGTCGTATCAATTATTTTAATTAAAAAAACTTATTGTTATTATGTTTAAAAATAAAAAAGTACGTAATTCTGGCAAACATTTAAATAAAATGGTATTAAACTTAGATGAAACACCTGATTTTAGATGTCCACCCTATAGCCTGCCAACTAAAAATTCCGATTACTACCACAGAATAACATTTAATATGTACAATTTGCCAATTATTGTAAAATACAAATGTGAGAGGGCACAAGTAAACGTTTTATTTAACGATAAATTACAGAAAATACCTCAATTTTCTCTTGTCCTCTAAAATCACGAGTGGTGGAAATTCCGGCTAAATAACGAGGAAAAACATACCATATCACTATATTTTTAGACCTCTGGCAACATTCTTAATATAACGTCAAAGAATGAACATTTTACGCTGTCCGTTACCAAACGTTTTGGAGGTTAGGTGTGTGAAAAATTATTCCACTTAAGCAACTGTATTTTCTCAGGTAAGAATGTTTTTATTATCATTTTGTGTTACTGGAATTGTTCTTTATTATTCAGATATTGATTATTTGTGCAATATAGATAAATATCTAATGTATATTGTTGGCGACTGGCCATGGTGCGACCTTTTTGTACATAAACGTCATGTTTTTAAATATAATGGTTTTTATGTTCGTTTTTTTGTTGTCAAGTCTGAGCGGTCGTCACGTTCCATCATTTTTATAAGCTTTGTCCTAACATTTCTAATAAATTTATAATATTAGCAATATACGTGTTTCTATCATTCCATTTATACAGTCCACTAACAAAATCCACTAGTTATCATTTTGGTCCATTCTCGCCGTAAGTATAACATTTATTGTAATTGCATCTATCAAATTTTTTCACGTACTGATTCACAGTTTTCGCTTTCATTTCGTAAAATTCACGCATTGTTCACGTAAATTTTACACCATGGTGGAAACACGTAGCAAGACAAAGCCAGACCTGACGGCTACGGGATTCGGACGGGTGCAACATTCACCGCGTGGCACCCGGCCGGTTTCAGCAACAACAACCGAAGGCGCTTTGGCATTGCCTGATAGTGCGGGCATACAACAGGCGGGCACCGTTCCCCCTAGCGAGGCACAACCTGGTCCCGCTTCGGAACGCCCAGATGCTCGCGCTAGCACACTTAACAAGGCGAATGTCAATGCGGCAACTAAAAGCACTTTTAGTGTCCACAGCGGAATATCGCGTAGTGAGGCTACTCGCCACTCGTGTTCTTCGGCGACCGTCCGCGCACAGAAGCTGTCTCTTGAAGCAGTTGCGAAGCGGCGCCAAGTGGAGCGCGAACGTCAACAGGCTGAACGCGAGCGCGAACTTCAACAGGCTGAGCGCAAGCGCGAGCTGAAGCTCGCTCGCCTCGAGGCTGAGGCAGAGCAGGCCGAACTACAAGCGAACATCGCCGCCCTGGAAGCTTCAGATAAGTTAGCCAAATCTCGTAGTTCGTGCTTTTCTAGTCGTGTCTCTGAAAAGCGCACTGAAAGTTGGGTTTTAGAACAAAACGTAAACATGACCACGGCAACTCATAAAAACATGCCTGGTGAGGCTCCGACTGTCACCCTGGGTAACCCACAAGGACATCAGTCACAGCCAGCCGCTCTCACCAACACGGCACCGTTTTTCCTGCCCGACGTCAACCATAGAACCCCTTCTAAGCCCATATATGAGTATGCACCTTACGAAAATAACTACAACAACACGGCACATCAATCGATACAATCTGAACGCTCCTCAGACCCTATAACCAAACTCGCACAAGCTATTAATTCTCTTTCGAACAGACCAAAGAAACCCGAACTTGTCACATTCTCGGGTGATGTCGGTCAATGGATGGCTTTCAAGAGTAGTTACGAAAGAACTAAGTCAAATTTTTCCCCTTCAGAGAACTTAGAACGTCTGAACAACGCCTTACGCGGTCCGGCGTACCAGTCCGTCGCGTCACTCCTGTGGATCTCCGGCGACCCCGGCGACATCATGAACGCCTTGGAGCAGACGTACGCACGACCGGAATTGTTGGTAGCCCGCGAGGTCACCGAGCTGCGTAACAGTCCTAAGCTAAGTTCCCCCGAAGATTTAAATAGTTTAGCGAACAAACTATGTAATTTTGTTACTACTCTTATACTACTGAAACAAAACGAGTATCTGTGTTCACCGGAGCTTTTTCAGTGCATTTTGATAAAACTGAGCGAACACACCAGAGCTCGCTTTACAGATTTTGCCTCTGCTTACGCAACCGATGGAAAATCAATCGCAAAATTGGAATTATTGTCACACTTTCTTCTGACCGAAGCTGACAAACAATTGAAATACAATTTTGTTCCTCACAATACTGTTAAGGCAACGACTCCGGCACATTCCTCTAAATTTCAACCGCGAAAGGAAACTATACACGCGACGCTATCAAGCGATAAAACTCCCGAGTGTTGTATATATTGCAAACAAGGATCACACAACATTAAAATTTGTAAGAGTTTTTTAGTATTGAAAGTCGACGACAGGTGGCGATGGATACGTGAAAACAAAGTGTGCTATCGCTGCCTTAAGTCGAATCCGCACACGTGGAACAACTGCCGCGCGAAATGCTGTGGGGTTGACGGATGTTCGAGACGTCATAACGCACTCCTTCACGGCCCGGGAACCTCCAATGCTAAAGTTAGCGTGGCACCCTGCGGACAGTGCAATAATACACAAGTATCTTCAGCTAAAACTACCGACCCTACCCACACGGACGGTACCGACAGTAAAACCGAGTCTGCTGTTAAGATCACGAACACGTCTGATTTTCTTGTTAATGCAACAGGGTCTTTGCCGTCGACGTCACGTCCCCGCGGTCTGCTGAAAGTGGTGCCGATTGTACTCGAGGGTCCCGACGGCGAGTTCGAGACGACAGCACTACTTGACGAGGGCAGTACGGCAACGTTGATTGACGGAGATGTGATAGCACGCATCGGTGCGAAACCCACGTTTCAAGAGCGTCTTCACATTGAAGGTGTCAGTGGTATGACCAAGGAAGTCGAAGTAAGCTACGTAGATTTTCATATTCGTGGACGTAACCGAACCGATCGTTACCTAGTGAAGCATGCACGGGCCATTAAACCATTGGGGCTTCGCGTACAAAATCATAACTTGGTAAACTTCTCGGATTATAGTCATCTGGCAGACCTATCTGACGAACTTTCGTACGCCGATACTCCCCCAACTGTCCTCATCGGCGCGCCAGATTGGCACCTTTCCTTGAGTCGCGAAGTACGTTGTGGAAAGAAGAACGAGCCCGTTGCCTCTAAAACTTTATTAGGTTGGGTACTTCATGGCGCACTTTCCGTTTCGTCCAAGCCACTTGAGTTCGTAAATCACATTTCGGACGATTTGGACGCCCTCATTAAAAGACAATACGACATCGACGCTTTGGGTATTGCGAAAAGTGCTTCTCGTCTAAACGACGACGATAAACGAGCCATAGATATAATAGAATCTTCAGCTCGTCAACTCGACAATGGCCATTTTGAGGTGGGTCTACCCTGGAAACAAGATTTACCGGAAGTCATACCTGATAGTTATCCGCAAGCACTGTCCCGCTTTAAGGCCCTCGAACGTCAAATGGCGAAGGACCCAACGTTTGCCACCGCTTTTCAAAAATTTATAGACGATGTTATCAGCAAGGGATATGCCGAAGAGTGCGATCCACAGACGTATCATCAGCGGATTACACCAAATACATCGTGCATCAACACAGACGGATCCATCCGCTGGTACCTACCTATCTTCGGCGTCCTTCACCCACAAAAAAAGAAGCTGAGAGCCGTCCATGACGCTGCTGCGGTCACGAAAGGTATATGCCTCAACAGTCTATTACTACAAGGCCCCGATTTATTGTCACCTCTTCTCGACATTTTGTTCCGGTTTAGGGAAGGCGAAGTCGCCTTAAACGGTGACATCAAGGAAATGTTCCCACAAGTTAAAATCGCTCCACGAGATAGGGATGCCCAACGCTTTCTCTGGCGCGGGAAGGACGGCAACCTCAAAGAGTACAGAATGTCCTCTATGATATTTGGCGCAGTCTCATCCCCATTTATCGCGCTCTATATCAAAAACAAAAATGCCAAAATAATGGAAGCAGAGTTCTCCGATGCCTGTAAGGCAATTATAGAAGACCATTATATGGACGATTATCTCGGAAGCCACTCCAACATTGACGACGCAGCTCGACTAGTTACTGAGATAGTCACTGTCCACAAAGCTGGCGGGTTCGAAATGCGAGCGTGGGCGTCAAATTGTCCAGACGCTCTCTCACTTATTCCTAAGGATCTTAGAAGCGACGCTACTTCTGACGTTATGCTACCACCTAGCACTGAGGTTGGCGTCTTGGGTGTCAAATGGGACCCACGGCAAGACTCGTTAGGCTTTCGTACCTTATCCCAGATACCTACTGAAACTTTAACTAAACGTAGTCTATTATCAAACGTTATGAAGGTTTACGATCCTCTCGGTTTTTTGATGCCAGTCATTATCTGGGGCCGTATCTTAATTCAAAGACTGTGGCGCGCAGGTATTGGTTGGGATACGCCACTTCCCGAGGTGTATGTTAGTGAATGCAAGGACTGGTTTACACAATTACAGGTTGCGGCCAACATAAAAATTCCTCGCTGGTACATGAGTAGGTCAGATATTGTAGACGTTCAGCTGCACGTGGTGGCCGACGGCGGCGAGCAAGCCTTTGCCTGTGTTGGTTACTGGCGTTTCGTTTACAGCGATAGCACCGTGTCTACGGCTCTCATTGGAAGCAAAGCACGCGTTTCGCCTCTCAAACCAGTTTCGATTAAAATCAGACCTAGTGGTTCTGCTCCTTGACACCCCGTCATCGGATTTGCTCCCTGACCCGTCGCGTTTTAGTTCTTGGCTGCGTCTCCTTCGCACCACCGCCCGCGTTCTCCAGGGCGCACGAATATTCCGGCTTAAACTGTCTCGGCCTATAACTCCAAATTCTAAATTGTATACAGACAGTACCACATCTCCCTATCAACTTCACGCCGCGGACATCGTAGAAGCCGAGAAGATGGTACTCCAACAATCTCAGGCAGAGAGTTTTCCCGAGGAGCTAACAGCTTTAAAATCCTTAAAGCCAGTGCCCAGAAACAGCCGAATAGCGAAACTCGCACCGACACTCGATTTAGACGGTTTGTTGAGACTAAACACACGGATAAGTTTTGCACCGGGAATTAGCGAGACCGCAAAGTCCCCGATTATCCTCGACGGCCGCAACCATGCTGTACGACTACTCATCCTCTATGAACACAATAGAGCGTCTCATCACTTCAACGAACTAGTGCTGAACGAACTCCGACAGAAATATTGGATACTTAGAGCACGAGACAGCATCCGTAGCGTAGCAAACGCCTGTTTACAATGCCGAAGATGGAAAACCCAACCAACTCAACCCCAAATCGGCAACCTACCCCTTGAAAGACTCGACCATCACAAAAGGCCCTTCACACACGTCGGCCTCGACTATTTTGGCCCTATTATGGTAAAAATATACCGTCGCCAAGAGAAGAGGTATGTCGCATTATACACGTGCTTAGTAACGAGAGCGCTTCACTTAGAATTAGTCACTTCGCTATCATCAGACGCCGCCATAATGAGCCTGAGACGCTTCATTGCTCGCCGAGGATCACCTACAACTATTTTCTCAGACAATGGCACAAACTTCGTTGGGGCCTCCCGCGAGCTACGCAGCCTACATGACGACTTGGTACAGGAATACGCCACTAATCACAAAATCGAATGGCGCTTCATTCCGCCTGCTTCTCCATTCATGGGCGGTGCGTGGGAAAGGCTCGTGCGAACCGTAAAAACAGCACTGAAATCCTGCCTCACCAACCAACCGCTCAAGGAAGACGTGCTGACGACGTTTTTAATGGAGGCAGAAGCCATTGTAAATTCGCGGCCGTTGACCTATGTTCCTACATCTCCCGACTCACCAGAGGCAATAACGCCATTCCATTTCATCCTCGGTACATCTTCTGTCGCGCCATGGACTTCAACACTCACGGACGCAGACCTGCTGAGAAGGTGCGACTGGCGTAGAACCTTGCGACTCGCTGATAAATTCTGGGTACGATGGGTGCGTGAGTATCTGCCGACGCTCCGACCGAGAGGCCTCTCCACCAGCAACTCAACAAATCTGAGTGAGGGGGATGTGGTGCTGATCGCCGACTCTAGCCTGCCTCGTGGTTTATGGCCCCTAGGAAGGATAGAGAAGGTATACGCAGGATCCGACGGAGCGGTCCGCGTAGCAGACGTCCGTACCAAGGGCGGCCTCCTGCGCCGACCGGCCCGAAAACTTGTTTTTATAGAAGCCGCACCCTAGTCAGTCTCCACCGGTTGTTAGTGTTCCACTGGGGCTCCGGTATGTTGGCGACTGGCCATGGTGCGACCTTTTTATACATAAACGTCATGTTTTTAAATATATAAAATATTTAAAAACATGACGTTTATGTAAATAAAATATAAAATATATATATCACATATATTTTATATTTTATTTACCCTTGATTCTGAAGAAAAATATATCTACTTAAAAAAAAAAACAATCATTTTGATTCCTAAAAATGATTGTTTTTTTTTTTTTTCATTTTTGCTATTAGCCGTTTTGAAAATAGGCCCTTTCTAGAATTGACCATTCTGAGCCTTAGCCATGTTATTTACGAATTATTAATTATTCGTCTGATGAATCTGTTACATAATTTCTCGATAACCTTTTCTAGAAAAAAACAATTATTGATTAATTATTTAAAAAATAAGAAAATAAAAATATGTACATATTTAAAAATAAGAAAACAAAAATATGCGTCAATCGAGATTTGAACTCGGTGGTCACCGTGGAAGCGCGGTACGAAGTCGGACGCTGGCGCGCTGGGCCAATTGTGTACTTTGCAATTACTACGAAATTACGCTTCGGGTAAAATGGACGTCGCGCATCGGTGAGATTTGCGCGGTGCACCCCGCAGTAGGCGGGACTACTTGGAGACCACTTCATCTGCTTCACCCCCTCAAATACATAAAAGTCGTCTATTCACCGCGCCTTAATAGACTTACAGAAGGAGAAATCGTAAGTAATTTTATGCGATTTCTCCGAAAATTATGAGTGTAAATACTCAAAAGAGATCCAAGCAACACACTTTGGGGCTTCAAAAAACTCGATTACTATTCATACTGGAGCTATTTTTTTTTAAAGATAAATTTCAAACATTTGCTACACTATCCGATAGTACTTGCCATGAGCCTGATGCCATCTGGGCACATCTCCTTCCAATTTAAAAAAAAAATGCCAAAGAAAAATACCCTATAAATGTAATCCATTTCTTTTCCGATGGCCCGACTAGCCAATATCGGCAAAAGAAAAACTTTTATTTGTTAAACTTATTTACAGAAAAATTAAGTAAAATATTCTACTTGGTCCTTCTCGGAAAGTGGACATGGCAAAAGTGTTGCTGACGGTGTAGGAGGTTCGGTAAAACGACAACTGGATAGGAAAGTTGCTTACGGCCACGATATCACAAATACTACAGATGCTTATAATGTGCTACAAAATGTTATGAAAACTACAAAATGTTTTTATGTAAATGAAAATGATATTAAAAATAAAGGCAAGCTAATTCCATCTAATGTTACAGCTATTTCTGGTACGATGAAATTGCACCAAATTATATCCACACAGAAAAATATAATTAAACATAGGTTAATTAGTTGCTTTTGTGGAGATGTAGCAGGATTATGTGATTGTCGTTGTCCTAAATCCCACATTCTTGTACCGAATGTTGTGACTTCTGATGATAACCTAGCATCAACAAATATGAATGAAGTTACTTCTGTAATCAGTAACATAGCTGAAGAAACAATAACATCAGAGAATAACATCTTTTGTGATACTCCAATAATATGTTCCATACCTTCAGTAATGGAAGATGATATTCCCCTCCAAGAAATAACATCCGAGAATAACATCTTTTTTGAGACTCCAATAATATGTTCCATACCTTCAGTAATGGAAGATGATATTCCCCTCCAAGAAATTGTATTAAAAGATTTAGATTTTTTTATGAATGATGACCCGCTCTTAAATCAACTAAATATTATTGAGTCAACACATGTGGAAGATCACATCAAAAATTCAAGTCATACAGAGACACATACAAGTAATACAGATATTCAAACCATAGATCTTACATGTCCACAAAAACAATGTTTGCAAGATATCCAATCTCTTCCTAGTACATCTTATAATAAAAAAACGAGTCCGTATACTGAAACCTAGGGAATACCCACCATCCAAAAGAACTCTTGAGCAATCCAATGAAAGGAATAGATGACAAAGAAAATAAACGTCGGGTGAAAGTTCGGTTACCAACAACAGCTAGAAATATTTGCTGTTACGAGTGCACTATCTGTAAAAAAGATTGTTTAAATTTAAAGGAAATGATTAAATGTATGGTGTGTAAAACCTGGGTTTGTTTAACATGCAGTGGGACTGATGCGTTTGATTACATTTGCCCAATTTGTCTTGGTTCTGAAGAGTAGGTATACTTAGCCCAAAGACAAGTAATTTGCGTTTATTCCACTTTGTTCACCTGGGTGATATTGTGGTGTCCTCATTTCACCTTGGAAGAATTTCACCTAGGTGCTATCTCCCAGGTGAAATAACTCGACATAAGCGGTGGCCTTTGATCACCTAGGAATTAATTCACCTAGGTGAACAAATGTGACTTTTTATTTTGTCTTGTGGACTTTTATTGGGTGATAAAAGGGTAGTAAGTAGGTAGGTAATTTTATGGGTATAAAACCATACTAATAGATAGAATAGTTCGGACTTTTCCTATCAAATCCTAGAATTTAACGTAGTTTGAACTTTTACCGCCATTTAAATATTAAGTTGTCTGTTTGATTTATTAGCAATTGTGGAATAAACCGTAATTTGTATTAATATAAGTTGTCTCGCTTTGTATTTGGTTTTATTTAAATTTTATAACTTGCTTTATTTCGTAACTTATAATATAACTAGCGCGCGTTTTTACGAAGCATCACAGTTCACGCAATTTAATTGACCGATCTGAAGTTGGCCATTTGGCTGGTCATTTATACAATTTATAACCATTATAATTCATGATGCACTCAAACGGCTGATTTTGGTCCGTCTAAGCACGGTAATATTATATACAGTAGTGTAACTCGGCCGCATGATAGAAATAAATGCCTACAGCCGCGCGGCACGTAAACATGCGTTAGGGATGCCCGTCTCCATCATTTTAATTACATTTGCCTACTTTCTGTTTCTATTTAGTTTTGTGATTGTAAATATCCTTTTTATATAATTTTTTTTTTAACTTTTTATATAAAAATTATTTGGTCACCAATTAATTAATTATTAAAAAGCTGAACAGCTGACTACGAATGTTTTAAAATCACAACCCTCAAACATCTAAATATTATAGATGAGCCTAGCTGTTGTTGTTAATACCGAGAAAAAAAAGTTTTTAGTAGTATATGTTGTTATAGCAGCAGCAGAAACACTTGGTGAAAATTTCGAAAACTATCTAATGACACACAAACGGTAAAAAAAAAATCTAGTATTATTCATACACACAGATAATAAACAAATATTATTAATAATAAAATACCACGTCTTTACTTTGAATTATGCAAACTAACAAAACACACATGCACCGAAGTTTTAACACAAGCGTAAGTAGGTAGGTACCTACCGTATCATGATTCATTCAGAACCGCATATAACTACCCATTTCACTCGTCTCAATAACTTTCCGTTACTCTATTCCCTTTATTTATTAATCCAAACACCTTTTTTTTCGTGAGATAAAAGGAAATACTTATCCATAAAGACACACATTATGTACCTACCTACTAGTAAGTAAAATTATTTTATAGTCTTACCTTTCAGAGTTTCCAGGTAATTAAAAAAAAAACTTATCTCTGGATGCGTTATTGACGAATTCATACAACCAAAAACAGCACAATATTTCCTACCTAAAAAATCGCGCGGTTATCGTTAAAAAAACAACAGAGTAGAGTATAGGTACCTACTTTGATAAAACAAACTAATAATATTGTCTGTCTGTCTGAAAATTCGGAAAAGCATATTTTTCCAATGTTTGCAAGTTTAATTTTGTGACTACTTTGGTAGTTTACCGATTCATAATAATTGTATATATCGTTGTTCAAAAAATATTCAAACACGTTAAAATATGATACACTGATTTATCACTGGTTTCAGTGATGAACTGATGAGTCAATGTTAGCCACAATACTAATCACTTTCGTCATACGTGTGTATGATTGATGTGATTAGCAATGTGGTGATATTTCAGAAAAATCACGGGCCAATTTGTTGTTTTTAATCCCACCGAAAATATAATTGCGTTATTAGAATAATTAATTACTATACCTACGATAAATTACAATATAGTCTCAAATGCATACTAGAGAAATATTGCAATTTGAATCAATTAAAATGCACAGCATACAAAAATAAATTCACAACACAAGAAATTCCGCGCGCAAATCATAGCGCGTGACAATGAAATCAAGAATGTAATTTTATATCGAGCCGAGACGACGGAGCCGAACAAAAGTACCTACAATACCACCTGACCTCTATTATAATAGAGGTCAGTGTACAATACCTACGACCACGGTCCACGCTACGAGTTGCCACACAACAATAATGAGTAATAAAATTGCTTACAAAAAAAAAACATAGATTTCTAAGGTTAGTTAGTTTTATGTTATTTTATTGTTATTTTTTTTTGAACGATTGGAAATGAAATTACTCAATTATTGCAGTTAGAACTTTGATTTATTAGAATTATAAGATAACGAACGCGAACGCGCACGACATCTAGCGCGTCAATGTTTAAACATCGCTTTTCGATTACTTGTCAAAAGTCACGCACACTACTGTAGAAGTGTCAAATTTTCCCGGTATTTCACTGTTGTTTTTCTAAGTAAATAATGTAAGTTATTGATTAAAAAGGTCGAACGCGGACACATTTCATTGTAGAGAATTGATAAAATGATTAGTTTTAAAGAAAGAGTGTCTGTGTTTAGTGTATATAAGTGTTCAAAAATGTATGGACGGAGGGGCGGAACATTAACCTTAACTTGTTTTTGGCAAATACCTACCTTCTTAATTATATTTTTTTATTTTACCAATACCTTTCTAAAACTTTGTATAAAAAACCGGCGAAGTGCGAGTCGGACTCGCGGACGAAGGGTTCCGTATCTATACTAAAGTGACACAAAACTATATTTTAGTTTGACAGTACTAAGATGGCACCGAGTTATTAATTTAGTGAAAATGGCAATTTTGCTATTCTGAATTTGACGTTTTTTACCTAAAATTTTGATTGTCTAACTATAAATTTGACTATTTTTAATAGCGATTAAAAAGGTGTAGAATAAAATAAGTCGTCAGCAACATTGTAGATGTTGGTGTGAATTCTTCAGGTGCCAAAAATATTTTTTTTTCTGTTCTTTTACTAATATCTCGAAAATGGTGTGTCCTATCGAAAAAATAATGAAAATTTCGACCCCCTCTATGAAAGCATTAAACTCAACAATTTGGTAATAATTTTTCATATTTTCCATACAAAAAGTGAAAAAAAACACGTCGAGGCTGCCCTGCCTGCGCGCATATGGCTCTAAAAAAATTCACGGGTTAGGTTAGACGTGGAATCGCGATTGTCAAATTCGATTTTGGTTGTGTGAAAATTATTTTTAAATTTAGAGATTTTTTGCAGAATAGTTTAAGATTCTCATAGTCAAAAGCAAGGATTTTTTGTGATAGTTTAGTTAGTTTAGTTCGGTGTACAAGAGAATCGGCACCAAGCTTTAAAAAGCTAATTTTTATTACAGTCAAGTGTCCCCCCCACCCTGCCAGCTAAATGGTTGGTTTATGTGATAAAAGATCACAGGAGTATTTATAACGAAATTAAAAGGAAAACTCTCTATCACAGCTAAGTAGGCTATATAAGTTAACGAGTAATAATCAACCAACTTAAATTTGCGGTTGCAAAAACATGTTCTTCCATACATTCTGTATGGGAGAACATGTTTTTCAACTACGAAGTTAAGTTTGTTCTTGGGATACCAACTTACCAACTACGGAACCCTTCATTATGCGTGGTCCAACACGTACTTGGCCGGTTCTATTTGATATTTTTAAAAACATTAAGTCGTCGTTCGCACGGACGCAATTAAACGCGGCGGGATTTTATCGCGCACTGGATTTTCAACTCTCGGTGTTAAACCGAGCGTTGAGAATCCAACACGCTGGGACGCACTCTCGTCCCAGCGCGTTGAAAAAACACACTTGGATTTTCAACTCTCGGCATCTCGGCAAAGCGTTAAAAATCAAGTGCACGAAAAATAATCGCCGCAATTTTATTACATCAGTGCGAACGTGGGCTTACTGTCAAAATTAGTTCGGACGAAGAACGCGTGATTTCAGTTTTAGGGTATTAGCAATAGTAGATTTGGTAACGAGGAGATGAAAATCTAGATTTAGCATTGAAATACAAAAAAATACATAAAGAGGCATTCACTGCCGCGTGAAAATTGCTAGCTCACGCACAAAAATGAAACTATCCCGCCAACTCGAGATATGTTTGTTGTATTGTTATTATACTTGTCCTTGAACGTACCGTGCGATGTGTGAATGCCATAAGTATCTAAGTCGACTACTAGATGGCGTTATAAAACTACAGTCTCTGGCAATTTGTGAGTCGCTGATGCTGCCATCTGTTAAAAAAATGGAGGAAGAAAAATAGACAGCTCAATAGCCAGACTTAGGGAGGTATCATTTCTTTGTATGGGATTGGGTATCTGTACTAGTATATTATCTGTGACTTGGTCAAGAAACTATACGCGGGACAGTGATGAAGGCCAAAAACGTTTCTATCGTTGTAATAAGGTAAAATCCAAGGGGCCACAGTGTGATTGTGCGTTGTATTTATTGTTTGTGAATGACTGCAATGATATTCTTATTTTTAAGACCACTTCAGAGCACAACCAGATTGGTACGCGTAGTGAGTATGGAATTCCGGAAAACGTTAAAAGGGAAATAAATAAGATGTTTGATTTACGCCTAAAACCAAAAGCTATATTAGAGGCTCTAAACAACATGACAGGGATAAAGGTGCCTTCGAAACGGCAACTTAACAACTACTTATATGACAGAAGGCGCGAGAAGTTCGGAAGAGCTGCAATTTACTTAGGTGAACTTGAAAAATGGATTTTCGATCGAACAACTATTCCCGATGATGAAAATGAAGTTTTCGTGTTCAGCTATTACGTGATAGAAGCGGAAGAACCAAGTTTTCGTCTCGCGTTGTCAACTAAAAAATTACTCAACATAGTTTGTTCCACGGACGTACTGCACATAGACGCCACATATAAACTCATATGGGAAGGGTTCCCCGTTTTAGTTCTTGGTACCACTTTTTTTTTTTTTTTTTTTTGGTGGGTATACATCGAATAACTTATCCCGCTCTGGGCGGAGCGGGAGGGCGTATCAGACTCTTACTGACTAAAACCCACCCGTGTTCCTTCGATTGCCCTGTTGCCGGGGGCCACGATCTCCCTTTCGGTTTTCTTCGCAACCCCGGCAGGCATCGGCCCTAGCGGACCCCGTCAATTCTGCTGACATCTCTTTGAGGCGCCCGTGGAACACAACGCGCCGTCGACCCGGGCCTGGTCCTTATCGGACGGTGAGCTACCCATTGCTCACAGTCTGCAAGCCCGCGCCTACGGTGGCCGGAAATCGGCTTGCGACTCCCGACGCCCTGGGCGTCTCCTCCTGCGGCGGTTAGGGGCGTGAGGGCGCGAAATTTGCCTCTCCCTCACGCGTTCCGCCTCCTCCTTCGCGAGCATTACCGCTTCTTGGTACCACTGATAAGAACCGTAAGTTTCATCCGCTTTGTCTTGGTGTGTCCATTAATGAACGTCAAGAAGATTTTCAAATGATTTTTGACGGCCTTAAAGAAAAGGTTCTGTCTTTATTTGATCACGTGATGCAACCTAAAGTTTTAGTTTGTGAAGCTGCTCAGAGTATCAAAAATGCTTTCATCGCAGTTTTTGGTACTACACCAGTTGTTCGTATGTGCTGGGCTCACGCGAAGAAAAATATGCAGCAAAAAGTTCAGAAACTCGTCTACAATAAAACGAACCAGAAAGAAATTATACAAGACATAGACGCACTACATAATGCTACATCATACGAAGTCTTTAATGCTGCATCACAGGCTTTTGTTGAAAAATGGCAGACTCAAACCGAGTTCATTCACTACTTCAAAGAAGAATGGTTAAAGAAACATCCGAATTGGTTTTTAGGCGCAGCGCCGTGTTCGCCTGCCACAAATAATGCATTAGAAACGTTCAATCGGAACATTAAAGACCACAACACCTTACGTGAATGTCTTCCACTTTCACATTTCTTGGCCATTGCCACTGAGATGGTTGCTCAATGGTCTTTACAAAGCTGTAAGGAATCGTTACCTGAAACACCTACTTTCGAGCTGAAGGACTGGACTGATGGGTATTGCTGGGAAGGAAAGATTTAAGAATAAAGATTTTATCATCCAACACGGCATACACTGAATACTTGATCCCAAGTAGTAGCCAAGTAGGGGAGGTATCGTACGGCGAGAAGTGGTTAAACTTTAATGATTACAAGATGAAACATTTTGCTTTCTGGAAAGTCACAGTGCCTAAAAACGAAACACAAAATGTAGAATAGAGAAAAGGATCCTGCACTTGCTCGCAGTTTTATAAGAAATACGTTTGTAAACATCTTTTAGGGCTCGCTATTAGATTGAAGCGAAAGCACTAACTATAGGACAAAAAGGAAACGGGGTCGTCCTACTAAATCCAGACCTGCTCTTATAATACAATGAAGATAATTAAGATACCTACTGACAACTGACTACCTGCCTCCCTATTTAGTTTATAAGTACAATTATGTATACCTAACATTTTCTACTACCTATTAAAACTACATTTTCATAATAAACTGAGTTTTGTTTTATTTTTATCTTTGTTCTCGTTGACATTATAAAAATATAGGAAATTTGTCGAATAATATTACAGTATAATAGTAAAATATTCTAGGAAACCAAAGTCTGCTTGGTTTTACGTTAAAGCATGAATACGACTGTTCTAACTTTTTAACGCCTGAAATAGGTACCGATATCGAAGCATACCCGTGGTAAGTAAAATTCATGATATATGATGCAAGTAAAAGTTATTGTTACAAGTACCTACATTTTTATATTTTTTATAAGTTTCTGTATAACCACTCTGAATAATATTTTCAGTATAATGTTACAGTTAAAATAGCACCACAGTCTATGAAATATGCAAGGTAATTTATGAATTAATAGTAGGCAAGTAAAGATAAAAATTACAAAGCATACTTTTCAGTAGAACGTAATTTATGCTGGTAGAAAAGTATTATAGCAATAAACAGTCATGTTTATTTTTCGAAGATTTCAGTATCTCATTCAGTCGTTTCGTCATTTTTATTCGGACAAAAGTAGTCGGAAAGTTAGTATTTTAGGCAGTAGATTTAATATTTTGAGTAAGGACAATTCTTCTTTTTTTGTCGGAGTTTTTATTACTACCCCTTATTTTTTATTTTTCCCCGGGTGGTCATGCAGCGATCGCTCATCGCAGTACATGTCCGCATTAGATAATAATTGTAATTAGTTCTGCCTACCTATAAATTGTATACAAAATTACCTACTTACCTGTCTTCTTACTTATCACTAAATGTAAACACATGTTTTTATCAAGACACACCTACCTTTTTTTTCGTGTGAAAATCCTCATGGACTTCCTCCGCCCGGGGAAGACGGAGGGGTAGTATGTCAGACTTGACTGAAAAACGAATAACACACGGCGGTGTCCTCTATTGCCTTATGCCGAGGTTGCGGGCTCCCCAACAGACTGACGTAGGTACCTAAGTACTAGTGATGTAACGAATGTTGGATTTTTCACATTGTCGAATGCGAATGCGATTGCGAATATTTATCTTCAACATTCGCGAATGCGAATGAGAAAGAAAATATTTTAAAATTTCAAAAAAAGCGCGCGTAAAATGTTTGACAGGTTTGACGTTTCGTGTCGGCCATGTTTAAATTGAACATAGCCGAGCCGATATTGGTTAATTGAATGAATTTAGTCACAGAAAGTTCATTCTAAAAGTTTTGTTTTGTTTTGAGGTTAATTTTATGTTATTTAACTGATATTCAAATTTAACTGATATTTAAGGGACAAAGTGGCATAAAAAGCACACATCAGCGAAGTTTGGACTTATTTTAGAATATGTGATGCTGAAAATGTTAATTGCAAGTTGTGTGATAAAAAGTACTCGCGCAAAGGCAGGACCACTAGTGCTATGAAAATCACCTGGAAGCTAAACACAAAAATGAATATGAAGAATTGAAAAAAAGAGAACATGAAAAGCAAGATGCTGCTAAAATTAATTCTTTGGCGTCCTCTTCGCGACAATGTACCAAAACTGACCTTAAGCAAATGTCTTTAAGTGATTGCGTTGAAAAAAATAAAAAGTGGGATAACAACAACACCAAGTCTTTGGTGCTGGATAATTTGATTGGCGAAATGATCGCACTGGAGGACTTACCATTTAGTTTTGTGGAATGTCTTGGATTTGTGAGATTGATTAACCAAGTATGCCCTTCATATAATTTTAAAAGTCGGAAATATTTTAGTTCCTTCATTTGTGAGAAATTATACGGCAAGGTAAAAGATAAAATTCTGGAATTAATCAAATCATTTGAATAATTAGCATTAACAACTGATATCTGGTCTGACTCTTGCTCAGGAGTGTCGCTGATAAGTTGCACTTGTCACGGAATTACCAATAATTTTAAACGAAAAATGATTGTATTGAAAGCAGAAGTATTCAATGATGGGCGACATACAGGAGAAAATATAGCGGCAAAGTTAGAAACTATGTTGTCATCATGGGGAATTCCCAAAGAAAACGTATTATGTATTGTTAGAGATGGTGGCACTAACATGAAAAAAGGTATTTCTTTATTAAGTATTAAAAACATTGATCGTTTATCGCACCAAATCCAACTTGTTGTTAAAGAAGGGCTTAAGTCACAAGAATCTATCATTGCAGCCATTAACAAATGTAAAAAGATAGCAAGACATTTTCGCCACTCTAATGTAGCTCAAGATGAACTTGTTAATCTACAAGGAAAGCTTAATCAACCAAAGCTCAAGATAATCCAAGAGTATGTTACGAGGTAGCACCGTTTACATGCTAGAACGCATTTTGAAAAACAAAGATTCGCTGTGCCTTTATGCTTCCACCAGCAACAAAATTTCACAACTAACTTCAGAAGAATGGATACTTGTGGAAAAATTGATTACATTGCTTCAACCTTTTGAAGAAATAACTCGAGTACTAAGTGCAGCCAATGTTTCCATATCATCTGTGATTCCATTATTGGCCACTCTGGAAAAGGTGATTGATGAATATAATGCATCTGACGAGTGCATTAAGAACACTATACTTGTTTTAAAACAAGAAATGAGACAGATTTTCTCACTTAGAAAACGACATATTATTTGCTACAGCAACGTTTATTGATCCTAGATACAAAACGAAATTCTTCAAAAATCCTTCAACAAAAGATCAAGTCATGAAAAATATTTTAGATTCACTTGGAGATGAGGACTAAAGTTTGCAGTCATGTTCAAAGCCAAAGCGTCCTAAAATAAGGAATCAGGATAATGAAAACTTGGGCTCCAGTACCAGTCTTTCAGAAAAATCTGTGACATTAAAAGAAACTATGAAAATGATGATGGACTCAAGTGAAAGCGAGGAAGAACTAGATAATGATATTCCAAATCCATTAGAAGTATTAATAAAAAAAAATATTAATGAATATGATTTGGATGAACGTATTGAAAATGAAGAAGACCCACTTCTTTGGTGGAAAGTAAATAGCAACAAATATGGCATTCTTTCTCCAGTAGCCAGAGAATATTTGGTAACTCCGCCCACTAGTGTCCCCAGTGAAAGAGTTTTCAGTGGAGCTGGACTACTTTACACACCTCACCGAAACAGACTGCACGGAGAAAGAGCCTCCAAACTTTTATTTTTAAAATTGAACATTCCATTGCTTCAATTTAATTATTAAGAAATAAAAATTACAACAAATTTAATAATTAAATAGTCAACATGTTATTAGAAAAATTATATTTTGTGTACCTTCTTACTTACTTATATATCATTATTTTTATACATAGATAAATAACTTGCAATTGAAACCAAATGTTAACATAACAAGTATTAGAAGTTTACTTTAGTTTAAAATAAAAATAATTATAATTTTGTTTTTGAAAAAAGGTTTATTTATAAATAGTTAAGTATTCGTTGTTTTGTTTTTTAAGTTAGATTTCATTCATTATAAATACATTTAATTCCTCAGATATATAAAGTGGAATGAAAAAATATACATTTCAAGCCAAAGGTTATAAATACTTAATACATTAGATATTTAAAGTTTAATAATTTTGTTTCAAGTAATTGTTTAGTTTTTTAGTAAATAGAAACTGTAAACTTTATTTAAAAATGGTAGTAAAGTAATAATATACTACTAAATAAATGCAAACCTTACATAGTTGTAACAAGGCTGATTAATGTTAGATTTGATCAGATCTCTGAAGTTCTTTTTTCATAAATCAGACTTTAATTTAGAATGTAAAAGTATGATTTAATAAAAATATCTAAGTGTTACCTATTGTATTATTATTTCATATGCATGCATATAATAATTTTCTTTTTCATTATTAAAAACATTCGCTAAATATTAGCATAATTTTTGCGAATGCGAATGCGAATATTGAAAAATATGCGGATATTCGCGAATGCGAATGCGAATATCCGTTACATCACTACTAAGTACCTAAAGTTTACAATTTAGTGTCCACGACGCCGAAGACCGCGACGCCGCGACGGTTTCTGACATTTTTGTAGTATTGTACGTACTGTTATGGGTCTTCCAGTAAATAGGTTTTTAAAAAAAGAAAGGATATTTAACTGGAATAAGGACACTTTATTTAGATCAACTTTTAAAAGAAAGACCCATTGGCAGACCCGTCCGCTTTAAGAGTTAAGACCCAACTAACTGTTCCCATGCCACCATGTAGGTGATACTCTTATCTGTCAGCGCCTGCTAGGCGCTGATTCATCTTTAGCCCTTACAGAGCCGGGGTATAACACCTCCCCCCTAAGAAATAACTTCGGGGTTACTTGCGAAGTTATGTGCAAGGATGAAATAAGGGCTAAACTCTAGTTCTAATAGTTGGCAAGGGAACCACTTCAACATCGGCATTACTATCCTCGGGGTTGCTATCGCAAGAGGGTTGTGGCCTTGAGGATGAAAATATTTCAACAAGGGTTCTGCTGCCGGGTCGGATACATTTATACACTCTAAAAAACAAGTACAATAATATAAGAATTATAACTAACAATATAACGACAGAATAATGTGTCCCATAACTTACTATGTGTGGGCTATCAAGAACATTATCTATATCATGTAGTTTTACAAAAAAATGTTGATTTAATTTTAAATCGTCTAAGTCGGTATTTAATAGTTTTATAGGGGCCACATTATCGATTGATTGGTTTAATTTGAACACATTACAGCAGGTATCGTTTATTAAGTTAAAAAACAGGAAAACCAATAGGTGCAGAAATATTTGTTATAGTGTATTTCGGTATAAGGTTAGCACCTTTACAATAACCTATGCAGTTTGTAGGGACTGTAAGTACACCAGTGCCTAAAACTTGTATTTCAAATGTTTTGGAATTTCGACATTCTATAGAGACTATGTTGGACTCTGACTGTATATAGATCCACTTATTGTTTTCTATAGATTTCCACATATCTAAACTACCATAAATTAACTTGGTTTCACAGGATTTTGGAATTTCACTTATCACTTTGGACATGTATTCACTTTCACAAATAGGTCTGATGTCTGACGCATGAACAGTTGCGACGTCACACAGACGTTCTCCTGGGGTGATTATTCTACAGCCTTCCAAATCGTTTAGAGTACAGTATTGTGTTTTGTCTTTGGTCATTGCAATATATTTAAAACTAGGTAAAATCAAACTAAAACTGTAAGGCTTAGTGGAATTATGGGGTGTTGGCAGAGCAATAGTATGGAACAATACATATTCTTTTAGAGAAACTAAAGGAATCTGTAATACGAAAAATATCTTATTGTTAGTATTATAACTAATTATTCTAGAAACATTTAAAATAATATGAATAGAACTTAAATCTAAATTAACAGGCAGTTCCAAGTCGTTTGGCAAATGTTGGTAGTTATCGGCAAGCTCTTTGAACAGCTGTTGTGGCGTCATCATTGAAGGATGTAAAACATTTTGATAACTAAATAAGATAGAATTAGTTATGTCTTCTAGGTGGAATGATAGAGTTAAAATTGACACTTCTAGATTATTAAGTATATGTTCGAATTCGGATTGTTCCGTTATTGCAGTAGGTATGTTACTTAAGCTTGCGGAGAGCTTGTCGATAGCTTTGTTCAAATTGATTTCGTTAATTTTTATTTTAGTAACACTATTATTAAATGATGAAATTGATGTGGTGCTAAGTAAAATGTTTTCTTTCATTAATGAAACCAATTTTTTCTCATTATTTTGCAATACATTTATGGTGTCATCGTACCTGAGACCATCGTTTTCATCTAAATTGCCAAATATTTGTTTTATTACATTGCCTAGTCCACTGATCCATGCACGTTTTGATCGTTTTTCTAGCATGTGGGAAATAGACGCGTATTCTTTATATATGTCACTAAATCGAGCAATCAAGGGTTCTATTGTGTTGTCACAGCTATTCTTTATAAGGTCAATTCTTTTACATAGTTGCTCGGTGGTGCCGAAGGCTGATTTTATATTTGTGATGTGCGGACCAAGGTATGAAAGATCAAAAGGCATTATAACATTTAATTGTCCACTATTAATTTTCAGTGTGCCGAGGTAATCAAAGTAAAGGCCGGGGCTTGACTTTATCTGCTCAACAAAATAATCCTGTTGGCTCCGAGCCTGACTTGGAGTTCTGCAAGTAATATATCTACGTTAATTAATATAATTAAAACAATTACTAATACCTAAAGTTTACTTATACTATACTCTAATGTGTGCCGGTAGTGTCAGCCGGTTTTACTTGGTCCACGTGATGAGTAACATGGCGTCGATTTATAAGTAAGGTAAGTGTATTATTACTATTAACTTTGACTATTTTATAAGGACCCTTCCATAATGGAGAGAGAGCCTTACGTAATCTTAAATGGTTTTTAAGATATACAAATTCTCCGATTTTGTATGTAACCCGACGACTACGGCTATCGTAGTAAGATTTTGAGGTTTCTTTAGATTTCCTCATGAAGTCTAGTGCTTTGTCACGGGAGAATTTTAACCGATTTTGTAGCATTCTGACATAGTCAGGGTATGTAGTTCCTAAGGATTCACTGTATACAGAATTTGGGATGAGTGGCTTATTTCCGAACATTAACTCATAAGGTGTAAAGTTAGTTGTCGAATGGACGGCGGTATTATAAGCAAGCATAGCTGTATAAACATACCGAGGCCAATTGGATTATTCTGCGTTAATGTATGATTTGAGGTATTCCTTAAGGGTTGCATGACTTCGTTCCAGGGCACCCTGAGTTTGTGGGTGGTATGGAGAGGACCACAAATTTTTAATTTTGAGGAATTCGCAAGTTCTTTTAAAGAGGTCCGCCGTGAAATTGGTACCCTGATCGGTAAGTATTGTTTTAGGTATACCAAATATAGATATATAGTGAAGTAGACATTCAGTTGTTTCTTCTGCTGTAGTACTACGAATTGGATACGCGGAAGAAAACTTGGTTAAGTCATCCTGGATAGTTAATATAAATTTTAATTTTGCAGGCCCTGCTTCTGGTAGTGGTCCTACGACGTCCAGAGCTATCCGTTGGCACGGTACAGCTGAGGAGCTGGTTATGAGCATCGGAGCTCGGTTTATTTTACGCAGGGCTTTATTTTCCTGACATGGTTTGCACTGTTTTACATATAACTCTATATCAGTACGCATTCCTTTCCAGTAATACATTTGTTTTATCCTATTGTACATTCGAACAGAGCCAAGATGGCCTGCAATTGGGATATCATGATTATCGTGCAAAATCTTTTTAATTTCCGTCAAAACAGGATATATAATGCTGTTGTGATATATATTAACTTTGATTCGCGTGTTGTGGAAAAGGTAAGTAAGGATATTATAGATTTTAATATATGAATGTTTTTCAAATGGATTTTTCAAATCAGATATACCGATTTCATCAACATTTCCAAATATTACTAATTCATTTCTTATTCTTTTCAGGGTTTCGAAGATTTCCGGATAAGACGTTTCATCGAAGTGGTGAACCTTAGTAAATAACAGGTAGTATATTTTATTATTCAGTTCAATTTTTAAGAATGAGAAGAGTTCTTTTTCCGATTCATGCGTACTTATACAAGTTTCGGGGTCATTTAAGATATCTTGGACATATAGATTAGATTCATCTAGGTCAATAGATGTGGGAATTAAAATAACTTTTGCGGGGCATTTCATAAAGCTTTCATTGTGTTCTTCTATTTCAGTGTTGAACACATTATCTTTATTAGATATACATTTTAAGAAAGTGTGATAGTTATCGATAGGTTCATCAGGAGATGTACTAGTGGACGGTCTGGGACTAGGATTAGGCTGAGGATTAGAGGCTATTGCCTCGTCTATTACGGGATCGGGTAATACGGCTACCTCGTTTTCAATTTCTTCTCTAAGGACATCTGGGACGTTAGAAGGTAAGTTTACATCGGATAGTAGCGAGATGTCTTCAGCTGAACCTAGGAGGATGTCTGTATCGATGTCAAGCGGAGGTGGGTCTACAGGTAAGTTCAACTGGTCTCGACCAGACTCTTGGGTGGACTCTCTGTCAGTAAGAGGTCTGGAAGAAGCAGGATTCGTTTGTTGGATTGGGTTTACTGGATATCGGGATAAAGCATCAGCATTAGCATTAATTTTTCCCTTTTTATATTGGATATTATATTCAAATTCTTCTAATTTTAAACGCCAGCGGACAAGTCTGGAGCCAGGGTCCTTGCAGTTGAATAACCACTGTAATGGTTTATGGTCTGTAAGAATTTTAAACCGTTGACCATATAGGTACGGTCTGAATGTTTGGGTGCCGAAAATAATGGCAAGACATTCTTTTTCTGTAACGCTATAGTTACACTCCGCTTTGTTAAGCGTGCGGGATGCATATGCAATAGGACGATCTTGTCCTACAGGACCCTGAGATAAGATTGCAGATATCGCATGATTTGAGGCGTCACATGTTAAAAGAAAGGGTTGCGTAAAGTCAGGATACGCAAGAATAGGGGCAGAAATGAGTCTGGATTTCAAGGACTCAAAAGCGAGTTGCTGCTCGTTCTGCCATTTAAACTGGATGTCCTTTTTTAATAGAGAAGTTAACGGTTTGGCCAGTTTGGCAAAGTTAGGTATAAACCTTCTATAATAGGATACTAGGCCAAGAAACGACTTAATGTCTTTCGGAGATTGGGGAACTGGATATTCCGTAACGGCACGAACCTTATCGGGGTTCGGTTTGACGCCGTCTTCGCTGATAATATGGCCCAGATAAGCGACTTCTTTCCGTAAAAATTCACACTTATCAGGCTGCAGTTTTAAATTAAACTTACGGATTCTATCGAAGACAGCTTTTAGGTTATCGATATGTGATTTCAGATCATAAGAGTATATAACGATATCGTCAAGATAAACAAAGCATCTTGTGCCTTGTAGTCCGGTAAGGCAATTGTTCATTAACTTTTGGAATGTTGAGGGTGCATTTTTCAACCCGAATGGCATCCTAGTGAATTGGAAATGACCCTGAGGGACAGAAAATGCTGTTTTAGGAGCGTCGTGAGGAGAGATAAGGATTTGATGGAAACCGGATGTTAAGTCTAAAGTACTGAAGTACTTACTGCTTCCTAGTTGGTCAAGGATCTCAGAAATTTGCGGGATTGGATATGTTTCACCGATAGTGACGTCATTTAATTTTCTGTAATCGATAACTATTCTCCATTTACGTTGTCCTTGGGAGTCTGTCTTTTTAGGGACTATCCAAATTGGCGAGCTCCATGGCGAGGATGATGGCTCAATAATGTTTTGGTTTAGCATCTTACTAATTTGGGTTTCGACCTCCTTTTTATGGCATTCTGGAAATCGATAGGACTTAGTATGAATAGGAATGTCACTACTTGTCTTGATTTGGTGATCAATAGTTGTAGTGTGTGTTAACTGATCGTTAGGCAAGTGGAATATATCGGAATATTGGGAGCAAACTTCTGTAAGAGCTTCGGATTCCTCCGGATTTAAGTGATCAGTTCTTAGTGAATTTAACACTTCGGTAGTTCGATTGGATGTCTCTTGGATATTTGTATTGACTTGGTAAGCAATGTCTAAAGGTTTAATAGTAAGTTTTAGATTAGGGTCGATTTTAATGTGTGATAATGAGGTATTGGCTATCGTCAAATTGACTCGATTGTTATCCTTTATTTTTACGATACAATTGGATATAAGGACACATTTAGACAAATGCTGATCTATGATAACTCCTTCCTTTAAATCAGTGTCTTGTACTGAACATTCGATAACTGTTTCAGTACGTGGCGGGATAACATAAAACGGATCGAAGAAATGTAATTTAATTTCAGATTTCCCTAGTTTAAGAATATCGGTGGTGTAATCAATTTTACACCCAAAAGCAGTAAGGAAGTCTGATCCAATGATTCCATCATAGGGTAGGCTTATATCCTTGATAACATGGAATTTAAATGGGATGATATTTTTATCGTCTATGTTTAATTTTAATTGAAAATGACCTTCAGTTGGAGTTGGATCGTCCCCTGGGTCTATGCCTTTAAGTTTGATTGGTTCCTTGACCAATTTTTGAGGGTTCATGATACTGGATTGTTTCAGTAAACTTATGACGGAACCAGAGTCTACTAATAAGGATAAAGGGATATCAGAGACCTGTGAGTGTACCAATATATGTGGTAAAAGTCTTTTGGATATATCAAGGTTGATTTCATACACTTCAGTGTTGGTCTTGGGGGACACTGGCAAGACCGCCGGATATTTGGTTCCGGGACTGTCTCTTTGGGGCTGGTTACCCTGTTGCATAGTCCTGGATAAATTGACGGTAGGGTCGTCAGTTTGGGGCTGGTTACCCTGTCGGTTGACCTTACGTGAAATTGGGTTAGGACTGTCAGTTTGGGGCTGATTACCCTGTTGCATAGTCCTGGATGAATTGACGGTAGGGTCGTCAGTTTGGGGCTGGTTACCCTGTCGGTTGACCTTACGTGAAATTGGACTAGGACTGTCAGTTTGGGGCTGGTTACCCTGTTGTATAGTCCTGGATAAATTGACGGTAGGGTCGTCAGTTTGGGGCTGGTTACCCTGTCGGTTGACCTTACGTGTATTTTGTTGATGGGTGCCGACAGTTACGCTTTGTCTCGTGTGGCACCCTCGCGAGACTCTAGGTCGTTTAAATCATTGGAGTCATAGGATGGAAGATGATTATCAGAGTTATCAAAATCAGGGGTTTCATAGATATGATTAACTTTGTTATTGTTATTTCTTTGGAAATAATTACTCGGTTTTGATTGATATTTATTATTGTAAAACTCGCGTTTTTTGCAGTTTTGGATATCGTGACCAGTTGTTTTACAATAACGACAGAACAAGATATCAGTTTTATTTAGATTCACATTTGGTGTAGTGTATTGTACACTAGTGTTTGATTTTGAAGGCCCTGGTCTAGATTTATTATTATTAGCAAACCTCTGTTCGGCCTGTGGGCGTTTATACAGGCTCTGTTGAATGCGTTCTTCTGAAATAGCTAGATTAATAGCTTCGTTTAAAGTTTTAGGAGATCTACATCTCACAATGTTCGATATGCGGGGATGTAGCCCCATAAGGAAATGATGGAGGGCTAAGTCTTCCATAGCCGCAGTGCGGCCAGGCAACTCCTTTGCTTTAGTATTGGATAAGGATATTTCAGTTAATAATTGTGAGAGGTAGGTCTCTACGCGAAGCGAAAATTGATTAACATTTTCTTGCGGATTTTGCCTGCTTTCCTGAAGATCAGTAAGCAGGTGAGCATAATGTTTGCGTTCACAAAATTGTGTTTTTAGGAATTCTCTAAGTTGTTCCCAAGATGTGAATTCTTTTATTGAACAGGCAACTTCCGCTTTTCCATGCAACTGGCTGAGGATATATTTAAAAAGGATTGGTCTTTGGGAATCTGAAGCGAGATCATATGCGTTATTACAATTGATGATAAATGAGTTGACGGATTCTCGACTGCCATCGTATGATTTTATGAATTTGAACAAAGTATTTAAATCTAATTCTGCCATTGTACTAAGTGCGACAGAAGCCCTGGTAATTCTAGGAGAGGTGATAGGGGACTTCTTTGTATCACCGCGTTGAGATTCTTCTAAACTTGGAATATCAATAGTTAATTTATTATCTTCTGCTTTAAGGATTTTGGGCATAATTCAAATACTAAAACATAGATAGAAGAAAACGGGTCGCAAGTAAATACAAATGTTACAATGAATAACAATGTTTTTAACTAACTTATTAGATAGGTACAATCGACTTGGTATAGGATATTAAATAATTACTCAGCCTTAGATTAATCAGTAATGACCAAAGACTCACAGTACGAGTAATGCGTAGGCGACGGATGTTATGGCGTGCAGGAACATTCCGATGCGATAAGGTACTTCTTTTAGCCGGGGTTATGATGACCGTTGGATATTGTGCGGTGAATCGTTCGGCGTTGACCTTGATCTTTGATGTAGATTCGGGAACCACGCAACACTGCACGACGCGACGAGGAACGACGAGACTCGATGCGGCACGACACTCAGGATATTACGGTAGATTTTGATTGAATATTTTCTTCACAAAACTTAACAGGATTCAGTTTATACGGGGTTATGAACGTTGGATATTGAATAGTCGATATTTGGCGTTGACCTTGATCTTGGATATAGATTTGGGAGCCACACAACACGGCACGGCGCGACAAGGAACGACGAGACGCAATGCGGCACGACACTCAGGATATTACGTATTTGTTTGAATGTTTTTTTTTTTTCTTTTCACAAATTTAACAGGATACTGTTTATATACACACTCTGATAACGTAAGGATAGTCCGAGCGTTTCAAAGATTGTCCAGGATACACTTTTACACGTTGAGGATATTTGGTAAGTTTTATTAGTGCACTTACACGACACACGCTAGTTTTTTTTTTTTTTTCAGGATATTTTTTTACACTAGATGTTGTTTGAGTTAGGTTTTTAAGGACACTGGGGATTTTCGTATCCCACCGCTGCCACCAATTTGTTATGGGTCTTCCAGTAAATAGGTTTTTAAAAAAAGAAAGGATATTTAACTGGAATAAGGACACTTTATTTAGATCAACTTTTAAAAGAAAGACCCATTGGCAGACCCGTCCGCTTTAAGAGTAAAGACCCAACTAACTGTTCCCATGCCACCATGTAGGTGATACTCTTATCTGTCAGCGCCTGCTAGGCGCTGATTCATCTTTAGCCCTTACAGAGCCGGGGTATAACAGTACACACGGCTACACATTAAGTTATACGTAACCAGTTTATCTTGGCCTCGCTTTGTATGACCTTTCCGCATAATGAACGGTCAGCTTATATTGGTTTCGTATACCTTGATCTGTAGCCGTGTGTACCTAGGTAATTATAACAGTAGGTACGTATCTATGATAATCCCACATGTACCTACTTTGTCCAGCGCAAAAGTCGTCGAATCCATACATCAAATAGATACATACCAACGCAAAATTAGGGTTGTCAATTGAAAGAAATTATTTCGCAAGCAAATAGAATAAACCAAGTAACATAAAGCATGATTCATGAATATGAAACTCGTAACGTAGAGCGAGTAACAGCAGATTGCTGCAAGGGTTGTAAGTTGCTTACTCAATTATTATTTATCGAATAAAATGTATAAAATTAAAGTATTTTGTAAATCTTTATTGATTATTTATTTCCTCTAGAACATTTTCATACATTTTTAAATATTTATTATAAAAAATCAAAAGATTTGTTTTATTTTCGGGTCAACGATCATACACTCAAAATAATCCTTACGGTTGGGACGTATCCAGTACAGGAGGAATATTTTCTTTATTCGTGAACCATCCCCTCAATGTTTTTTTGAACTTCTTGCGAGGGACACTTAGTTTTAGGCGCCTTTTTTCCCATTCGCCAATCTTTTGTATCTGTTTCATAAAAATAACAACATTATAAAATACCTAAACACTATTATTAATTTAATTGTAAATTATAATATGAGTTTATTAATTTGTTTTTGTAGACAGCGTTCTAACGATGTGTATGGCTTCTAAAAATGTAGTTATGTACCTTGTATTTCATAGAAGTAATGTAATCGATTAAAAAAAAGAAAACTATTACGTCACAATAATTTGTGACAACCCTCGGATCATCTTCGTGAAGTCGCGATCTTGTGCCTAAGGCGACCCATACACCTTCAATAATATTGCGCAATGTTGATGATTGCACAATATTATTGAACATATAGGGGTAGTATTGAAGATTGCGCAATGATTGAGCAAAAGATTGAGGACTTTTAAATTTTATTGCACAATATTTATTTATTGTGTCTTGTGTATGGTATATTGCCCAATATTTTTTAGTCTACAGTTCGGAGCGGTCGCGCACGCATGCGTGTATTTTTGCAGCGAAAATGGCACAAAAAATTTCAGCGAAAGAAAAGGAACGAGAATTCATTATCTAGTGCATTCAATTATATCGTGATTTACCTGCTTTGTGGAATGTTAAAAGTAAATTGTACCATGACCGGGACAAAAAGAGTATGGCTTATGATTTGTTGCTTAGCAAGTACCAAGAGAAGTTTCCTAAAGCAAATAAAGACGACTTGAAAAAAAAATTTAATGCTCTGAGAACAAACTATCGGAAAGAATTAAAAAAATACATGGATTCTATGAAATCTGGGGCAAGTGCTGATTCTATATATAAACCAACGTTGTGGTACTACAGTGACATGAACTTTTTACATGATCAAGAAATGGCGTGTGACTCTGAATCTTCTATGGATATTACCCAAAATTCGGACACACAAAATTCTGTTGAAGATGATGTGAAACAAAACACGGTATGTTTATAACATTTTATTCGAAAAGTGTGTAATTACATAGTAACAAATTTATCCTGCCAGTAAACTGCACCCTCGTTGTTAAAATATTCACAGTAGTCGTCCCTTGCTCGCTTAGCAATCTGTAGCGAATTTTTCTGGTTACAACTTTCCAAGGGAGTCAACACAGTTATTTTCTCGGCTGGTGGATGTACAGTCCCGGTATCTACATCTTCATTAGGAATTAACTTGTAAGAAAAATATGTGGATTTTCTCAAGAAATTATGAAGATAGCAACAAGCTAGAACAACCTTCTGTACTTTTATACGGTGTAAATAAAATGATCTTTGAAATACTCCAAAACGAGTTGCAAGTATTCCAAATGCGCTTTCCACTAACCGCCTTGCACGTGAAATGTATAAAATGTGAAATGTATATGCTCCAACATTAATCATCACAAATTTGTAGCTGCTGTCACAAATTGCTAGCAATACCAAAGAAAAATATCCTTTATAATTGAAGCACATTGATCCACTATTGTTAGGTGCTATAATTCTAATATGTTTTCCGTCACAAGCACCTATACAGTTCGGAAAATGTGCTCTAGTAGAGAAACCATTTGCAATTTGAAGCCACATATCTTTGGTTGGTTGTGGTAGGCATATATTTTTTAAGCAAAACCATATAGCTGCACATACTTCTCGAACTATTTCGGCGATAGTACTAATTCCAATCTTAAACATATAATGCAATTCTACGAATGAACAGCCTGACGCCAAATATCTGAAACAATGTTTTTTTTTAGGTTTGAGTATTCAAAAAAAAATGGAGAAATATTCGCGACTGTTTTGTGAGGGCCCATAAAGCGAAAGAGACTAAGAGCGGATCAGCGGCAAAAAAAAAGACTTCATATGTTTTCTACGATAGTTTGTTATTTTTAAAAGATACTGTAACTGTCAATAGCACAACGGGGAATGTAACTACAGAAAATGAAGATGGTAACACAGCTATGCAAAATGAAGAAACACTTCCATCAAATACTTCATGGGCACCAAAGAGAAACAAGAAAAATAATAATGCTGATCTTATCGGTAGAGAGTTAGTCGGGGCCTTGAATAGAAATTTAGAAAGAAAGAGTGTTGAAGATGACGAGGATCGCCTCTTTTTCTTGTCTCTAGTAAAAGAATTTAAAAAAAATCTAGAACATATGCAATTGCAAAGTAAATTAGATATTTTAAAGGTAATTAAAGATGCGCAGATTTTCAATTATTCGAACATTGATTATCCAAGGCCTAATTCTTACCGGGGATATCAAACGTCACATTATTCTGGTAATAGTCCCTATTCTCACCGTACAAACTTCTCGGAGGTTGGACGAGGGAATACCCATCATGGATATCAAACGGCACAGTATTCAGGAAGTAATGTCTACACGCAGCCTGTGCAGTCTTTGGAGTTTGGACGAGACACGTCTCAAGAAATTGTGAGGAATCCGACGAATGCACAATCGCCAATTTCCGAAAAATCTCAGGAGAGTGATTATCGGAATCCGACGAATGCACAATCGCCAATTTCCGAAAACTCTCAGGAGAGTGATTATATGGAACTTTTTAATTCCATCACTGATGATGATGCTTGAAATGTGTACCTACATTATTTTAATAAAAATTGAATTATACATTTTTATTTTACTTACCGTAGCACTATTATTAACTTTGCTTCCGGTTTAATACTATTGCGAAATTGTGTGTCTTGCTTTGTTATAATTTAAAAAAATATGTGCTATAAAATTCACTATTTCTCACGCAGGTGTTGGGCAGGTTTGTTACTTTTGTTTGCGTCTTGCTTGCTTGATCTCCTCTTGTCTCTTTTCTGATATGCATTAATTATTAGATATTTAGGTAACTATTTTGCATAAAATATATATTTCGTTTTCGTGTTTTTAGGTTAAACAGCACTTGACACAAAGCAAAAACGGAAATGAGAAAATCGAATGGATTGTTACAAAAGTTTTTTCCTAAAACTTCTGCTTCTACATCAGGCTTGTCTTCCCCTTCTAATGAAGATACCAAGTTAACAGTGGCCGAGTTAGCAATAACATACCATACTGTCAAGCATAATTTATCGCACAATAGCCAGGACCGTGTGAAATTAAATAAGATTATCTATGTTGATTCCAAAACAGCCACTAACATACGATTGGCTAGGACAAAAATGGAGGCATTAGTGACCGAAGTTCTTGGACCACAATCCTTGCAGTCTGTTATTGACCAGTTAAATAAAGACAATTTATTTTACTGTCTACAAAGTGATGCCTCCAATAAAAAAATATTAAATTGTTTCCTAACATAACATAACATAACTCCTAACATTACTGGCGAAATGTGGGTGTGCCTGCTACAGGGACACCTCTGCCCAACCCTTCGGGGAAACAAGGCGTGATGTTATGTTTTATGTAAATTGCTTCCTCTGGTAATTCAATATTTTACCCCTTAAAATGGAATACAACAAAAATTAATTGATTTTTATGAAAATCCAGACGAATCAGCCAATGGGATGTTTTCAGCCATTAAAAACTCCTTAGAGTCTTATCAACTTCCTTTCAGTCAATTATCTTGTCTTAGCGCTGACAATACAAACGCAAATTTTGATCATAATCATTCATTATACACAAACTTGCTAGAGGTTGTGCCAGACTTAATAAAAGGAAATTGTCATGCCCATATTGTGCACAATTCAGTAAATTGTGCACAATATGGTTCATGGTTCATGCTATGAATTGTTTAAATTATGACATTGAGAACATTATATTAAAAATCTATAGCCATTTTTCAGTTTCTGCATGCAGAAGAGAAGAATTAAAAAGATTTGTAGCGCTTGCTGAAGCAGAGTTTCATGAAGTAAAACGACACAGGAACTCGTTGGCTATCTCTTCTACCAGCAATTGATACAATTTTACTTAATTGGACACCAATTTGCAACTACTTTGTTAGTTTGGATGTTGACTGTCCAATGGTTATAAAAAAATTGTTAATGTTGGATAATAATATAGAAAATAATGTAGTTCATAGTTACCTTCTTTATGCAAGTCATATATTAAATGTTTTCAATAAAACAATCAAAAAATTATGTGGAAATAATGTAACTATCTTAGATGTTTATAACATTATGACTGGTTTAAAGACTGAGCTAGTTCAAAGGCAAAATGATAAGTATTTTGGCCATGAAACAAAAAAAGTATTAAATACTATTACAGAGTCTGCCCAAGAAGTTTATAATAGAACTATTAATAACTTCATTATTTTTATTGATAGGGCTAATTTGTATTTAGAGAAATGGTTCGATTTCAGTCAGACTAACTGGCTTTCTTTAATTACCTGTTTGTCATTGAAGTCTTCTGTCACATTTGATCGTTTTGAGAAAATTATAGATAATCTAAATTTGTTTGACTATATTGGTATGGATGATTCATATTCAGAATTAACAAATTTCTAAGTAATTTATGAAAAAATATCAGAAGACAAAGATTTTCTTGAAATGAGTACTGACCAAAAGTGGAGCCATTTATTAGTAAACACTTCAGAAGAATTTAAAAACATAACTAAAATTTTCTCATATCTACTTTCTGTTCCCGCTACCTCAGCATTTACTGAAAGAGTTTTTTCAGTAATGAATGCTAAGTGGCGGGAGGATAGAAATAGAGCATCTATTAATTTAATAATAAATGAGCTCCTCATTTATTTTAATTTCAGTTATAATTGTGATGAGGCGTATGAAGTTTTAAAAAAATATTGTAAATTAGTAAGTTGTGCGAAAAGTTCTAAAAAATATGTATTTAAAACAATAAATAAATAAAATACTGTTCAATATTCTTCATAGACCTGAATATACTTTATTTCTTGTAAAAAAAGTTGGCAACCCTAGGTAAAGCTGCAAATCTACCGTTATGTATTTATGGCTCAACTTTAGAAACGTGCTACCCGAATTTGAGTATATTGATGCATGGGGGGTGTAGAGAGGGGTTTATATAACTCCCCCCCAAGCATTTTTTTTGCCGGAACTCCATTCTTTTTTGTAATATAAATTTGAAATTTTCGATCAGTAATTGAAAAATATCTTAATACTTTATAATTTTCTTTATATTATCTATAAATACCTAACTCAAAATGTTGTTAAAAGTGATTAAGTTTTGTAAAAGGAAAAAAACAATTAATTCGTAAATATTGTTAGTAAACAATATTTACGAACGAAACGCTATTCGTCATTTTGGCGTTCATGTCACATGCGACGAGATGCTTGCTTTGTTTGACATTCGTTTGTTTCTTCGGTTACACAAATGTGCTTATTTGTTTTCTCTACTGTTTTTAACGACTTTGGCTTGTATTTGGACTTTGATTTCTTTTATTTACATTTGATTTGGCTTGTTTATTGGATACTGATTGGATTTCTATTACGTTTAACCTTGGCATTCACACTGGACTTTGGATTGTACTGCAATTTGGCTGCATTGTTTTATATGGCATCGGAGGCGTCAGGAAGTGACCCTGTGCCAACTACGAGCTCGGGAAGACCGCGTCAAGAGGAAGTGGAAGAATTGGAGGAATTTTACGAACTATTTGTAAACCGTCATCTATATACATCCGAAGTTGTGACCATGTGGAATTTAACAAAACTAATCAAAGAATTAGCGACGAGGGAGCAGTGCGTGGCATTTGCTGAAAGTAATGATCTGGTAGCGAAGGAGAAAATATGTCGAACTCATCGTGTTCCTATGAAAGTGACTTATAGTACAAACAGGTATTTACTTATAAATTTACTTTTTATTTGGATCTTAAAACGAGTCGCCTTTTTGAGTAAAAAGGGGGAGTTAGAGGGAGTGAGGAGAAACCTCTTAAATAATATCCATAAGCATGGAAATATAGCTATTTTTTTAATGAATTTTTGAAAATTAATAATGACGTTTTCATCCATGTACACAGTACCACAACCACAAATTATACAGTTAGATTGGTTATAGAACAGAGATGGTAATGTTAATGGTCGCATGAATGTTATGTATAATTTGGTAAATTTTATAACTACCTGGAACGACTGTAAGGGCAGAAAGGAAGTTAGGTTCAAGTTAATTTTTTTTATAACCATCCAGAACGACTAAGGGCAGAAAGGAAGTTTGGTTCAATTTTTTTTTTTTATAACCACCCGGAACGACTAAGGGCAGAAAGGAAGTTAGGTTTAAGTATTTTTTTTTATAACCATCTGGAAAGACTAAGGGTAGAAAGGAAGTTAGGTTCAAGTTAATTTTTAAGGGTAGAAATGAAGTTAGGTTCAAGTTAATTTTTTTATAGGCATCTGGAACAATTGAGTGTAGTATTTAATAATTGTTTATGTTACAGGTTGTTGGGAGTATGGGTGTGCAGCAAAGGCACTTGTAAAGGAAGATCTAGATTTTCAAGGACTAATGGCACATTTTTTGAAAATGTTAAGTTGGAGATGCATCATGTTTTTTATTTAATTTATGCTTATGCATATAATTGGTCTTATGCTCAAGTGATGCATGAAGATCCCTGGAAATGGGAAGCTGAAAAAAATTTATCAGCACCAACAATAAGTGACTGGTATAATTACTATAGGGAAGTGGTTGTGATTTATTATTTTGGGGTTTTGCAATGGATGAAAAAATATTATCCCTTTCCTTATTTAAAAGGAGTCCAAAATGTTATAAACTTCTATCAAAATGTTTTACATTGCCATCGGCAAGATCCCTAAAAAAGTTACTTGCTAAAATCAAAATCAGACCGGGTATCAATAAAGCAATTTTAGAAAAAATTAAAGACTCAGTGGCGAGTATGAGCGAAGACGGCAAGCTGTGTGTTTTGATTTTCGATGAAATGTATATCACGCCTCATATTCAATATGATGCCAGAAGTGACCAACTTAAGGGCTTTACTTCTTTAAAAGATAGGGATGAACACCAAATTGCAGACCATGTGCTTACATTTATGGTGCGAGGCATAAAAAAAATACAAACAGCCTGTAGCATATTACTTCACACAAAGTATGAATAAAATAGAACTTAAAAATATAATAAAAAATATAATTACAGAAGTCTATGCTACAGGCCTAAAAATATTGGCTACTGTGTGTGACCAAAGCGCCATAAATGTAGGAGCGATAGACGGCTTAATAAATGATAGCAAGGAACAAATTTTAAGAAAAGGCAAAATTTGGAAACAGGATTGCATTATTTTTAATAATAAAAAAAATATTACTTTGTATGATGTACCACATTTGCTAAAAGGACTGCGAATCAATTTATTAACAAAACATTTAATTTACCTTAGTGTTAAAGAAGAAAAAGAAAAAGTCCTTAAGTGGGAGTACTTTGAGGATTTTATATCAGGCTGATATGCCTGCTATAGCTATGGTGAATTAAAAATTTTACAAAAAAATACAGAGGAGCACCTAAATAAAGAAAAAATAAATAAAATGAAAGTTAAAACCGCAGCTCAAGTCTTCAACCACACCGTTGCCGTCGCGGTTAAACATTTGTCAGAATCGGGAAAAGTTAGGCCGGAAGTTAAAAACATAGAAGAATTTGTTTTAATAATCGACAAACTGTTTGACAGCCTAAACTCTAACACTTTTGATGTTCACCACGGAAAAATCTACCGGGCAGGTGTTAAAAAAGGTTCGCCCCATCATCAACTATGGATAGACACTATAATTTTTTTTTTAAAATATGAAATTTTTAGAACAAAAAAAAAACTGGGGACAAAATACGTGTGGTTGAAAAAACGGTGCCATCTATAAGGAACTTCATAAAGACTATTGAAGGGATGCAAGCCATTTGGAAAATATTGTCAAAAAATCACGGTTTGGACACGATGTTGTGTAGAAACTTTAATCAGGACTCAATCGAAATTTTTTTCGGGAACATTAGAAGTTTAGGGGCCAGAAATGTGGCACCAAATAGTGTTGGCTTTGAAGGCGCATATAAAGCTCTTTTGCTAAATAACTTTTCCTCCTCGCATTCAATCAAAGCGAATTGCGAGGAGGATATTGCTACATTTCTGCAGTCCTTAAACTTCTTAGACTAAAAGGAACCCGAAAAGTCGTCAGACAGAAGAGATGAAAATGAGCTGCCTCTCCATATACCTTTAAGCAACCAATTAATAAACAATGATGCTCAAAATCCATGAGGTAGGTCAGGAAACAAGGAATTATGTTTGTGGTTGGGTCCTGAAAAAATTTTTTAACACGAATTTGCAAATCGTGCAAAACGTGCAGACAAGAACTGCAAACAAATGAAATTAGTGGTTTAATAAGAGATAAAGAATATGTTGAAGGAAAAAAATTGCTTGCGTATCCTTCAAAAAAAATCTGTACCTATTTTTACGATATACAAAAAATCATAACTGATTGTTTAAAAAATAATATAGGTACAGAAAATACCAAACTAGATATAAAGGTAATGAATGAGTTCCTTGTAGAAAATTTTAATTTAAAATGCAAGAAACACAATATCGCATTTAAAAAATATTTTGAAGATATTGTCATAAACATTTTGATTTACAATTGGTGCCGTTCAATCAACCGAATTTTGTCCGGGAAAATAATTTATGATGGGGATGATGAAGTGAAAAGCGCTGCTCAATTGTAGTATAAGAAACATAAACACAATAAAATAAAGAAATAAAATAATGCGTTTTATTTACTATTATAAACCTACTGAGTATATGTAAAGTAATATTACCTACCACAGTTATTTTTAAATAAGTAATACACTTGACGGCGCATCGCTAATATGTCGTATTTATGGCTGCTGTCAGCTGTCACCGGTGACAGCTTCTACTGATGGTGGTGACAGTTAACGTCCAATGTCAATATCAGACGTCAGAATAAGAGTGACAGCCGTCACTCTAGCGGAGCGTCGGGCGGGTGGGAGCACGGCGGCCATGTTGAAGAACACTTTTTGAACAAGAGCCGACCGTGCACCACGTACTAGACGAATCGCTGATATTCTGCGTCATCCTAGTGTGAAATGCAATTGTCTTAGTGAATTTGATTACTGATTGACTTTAACTAGAATATAGAACAGTTATTTTGTGAATCAAGCTTTGTTAACGCAAATTATAGTGATTTTGATAAAAACTCGAGTGTTAATTAAAATTACAATTCCTTGCCCAAGTACCCACGGCTGACCGACTATGGCGGACTCCGATAAAGGCCCTCCTGCGCCTACATCAGAAGTGGGATCTCACGGGCTGCGACCAGAAGAGACGAGATCATCGTTGGAAGACCATGGTGCCACAAAATTACTAAGCAACATGGAAGCACTGCTCTCGCGAATGGTCTCAATGTCACAGATGCCTAGCACAAGTACAGCTGCCACCCAACTTTTGCAGTTCAACCCAGATGATAGTGATGCTGACATAGAAGGTTGGTGTAACGTTACCGAAATGATTGTGCAAAAAAAGTGTTTAGAAGGAGTCGAGCTACTTATGGCTCTCACAAGTGCACTAAAAGGTCGTGCAGCCTCTTGCATAACTAGATTAAATCTAACCGAGCTGACTTGGCCGTTAGTAAAACAGTCTTTACTGGCCAAGTTTTCAAAGCCGAAATTGCCGCAAGACTATTTTGACGATATATTGCGGTTCCAGATTGGAATGAAAGAAACTGCATCTGAATCTGCAATGCGGTTGTGGAATATGATTGAGCGAATACCCAAGACTGACATGCCTGAAGAAGTGATTACTGGATTTGTAGTATCTGTGCTCTGCCAAAAAGACGGTGTTATACGTCGTGAGCTGAATGCACATCTCATCAGTAGTAGATCTCAATTGTTCCGGATTCTAGGCGGTATTTCTTCGAAGCGGCGCCTCGAATCAGAGACGCAAGAACTAGAAGTGAAACGACCCCGTATGAGTGAGACACGGTTTCCTGGAAAATGCCATTGGTGCGGATTATCTGGACATCGACAAGCTGATTGTAGAAAGAGACGTGAAAACGCCGGATCATCAGCACAAGCAGACACCTCCAACTCTTCGCGTCTTGCTGATAGGACACCAGCTGTCACCTGCTACGTGTGCGGCAAGCAAGGGCATGTGGCGACAGTTTGCCCCAACAGAAAAACTGGTGGAGGAGCAGCAGTCAAGGAGGTCAACCTGTGTGGACAGCGCACTTCGAGAGGCATCCTAAACACTTCATCCGGTGAGCCCGTTTCGTTTCTATTTGATAGTGGGTCATCTTGTTCGCTCCTCAAAGAGAGTTTTTGCTGTAAATTTCCTGGTACTGTGTGCAATTCTCTTGTCTACCTAACTGGGATCGGGGGTGATGATGTTAGGTGTGATACTCAGATTTTAAATGAAGTAAAAGTAGGTGAAATAACTCAGACCTTACTTTTTCATGTAGTACCGGATTCTTGCCTATCGGAACCTGTCATAATAGGTAGGGATATCTTAGAAAATGACATTGGCGTCCAAATAGATCAAGATCAGCTTAAATTCTTTTCTAAGAAACAGTCTAATTCTTGTGAGCTGCAACCGAACCAACTAATTTCCGATTCAGTTGACACTGATCTTGAAGGTGAAGATAGAGAATCTTTAGTGAAACTGCTCAACAAATATGCTCAATATTTTATAGAAGGAGTTCCAACTAGAAAGGTTAATACTGGTATGTTAGAAATTAATCTAATTGACCCACACAAAATTGTCCAAAGATGTCCTTATAGATTAGCGCCACCAGAAAAGCAAATTGTAAGAGAAAAGGTTCAGGAACTTTTAGATGCCGGGATTATAAGAGAAAGTACTTCACCCTTCGCTAGTCCGATACTCTTAGTTAAGAAAAAGGATAATACAGATAGGATGTGCGTCGATTTTCGGGAACTTAACTCTAATACTCGACCCGAACACTATCCATTGCCGCGTATAGATGATCAAATAGACCAACTTACAGGTGCCCAATTCTTCACTTCTCTTGATATGGCCTCTGGTTTTCACCAAATCCCTGTTCACCCTGATTCAGTAGAGAAGACAGCATTTGTGACGCCAGAGGGCCAATATGAGTACTTAGCCATGCCGTTCGGTTTGCGCAATTCCCCGTCTGTATACCAGAGATGTATAACGAAAGCACTATGCCACCTTAAGAATAAACCCCTGGTATATATGGATGATATTCTCTGTCATTCTAAAAGCGTCCGCGAAGGCCTGGAGCAGTTACATGAAGTTCTGGGTGCGTTATCTGAGGCAGGATTTTCACTCAACTTAAAAAAATGCAAATTTCTAAAATCAAAAATTGATTATCTGGGATATTCGCTTCAAAGCGGTGAAGTGAGGCCCAACCTTCGTAAAATACAGGCCCTGGTAGATGCTCCACCCCCAAAAACAGCCACACAAGTCCGGCAATTTCTTGGTTTGGCCTCTTATTTCCGCAAGTTTATACCTGGTTTTAGTCACACAGTCGGCCCATTGTATCCACTGACGAAACTTAAGGGTCCCATCAAATGGACTGACAAATGTGAGGACATACGTAGGACAATTATTGGCACGCTGACATCTGAACCAGTCTTAACCATTTTTGATCCCGAGCTGCCAGTCGAATTACACACCGATGCCAGCTCCGAAGGCTATGGCGCAATCCTTATTCAAAAAAGAGATAATTTACCTCACGTTATAGAATATTTTAGCCAACGCACAAGTGATACAGAGTCCCGCTACCACTCATACGAACTGGAGACGCTGGCAGTCGTACGAGCGGTAGAACACTTTCGTCATTACCTCTACGGGCGACACTTCACGGTCTTCACTGATTGCAACTCGCTAAAAGCATCTAAGTCAAAAGTAGACCTGACACCACGTGTTCATCGCTGGTGGGCTATCCTTCAGGCATACGATTTTGAAATCGTATATCGTGAAGGCCGTGGAATGGAGCACGCAGACTATCTTTCTAGAAATCCCCAACCCGATACAAACTTAGCTTCCTCAACATCTTCTGTCAAAGTACGAAAAGATGTCAAATTCGTAGAACTGCATAAAGGTTGGCTTTCGGTAGAACAAAAAAGAGATCCTGAAATACAAGATTTGATACGTAAACACCATAATAATGATTTCCCCGAATCCGTAGCAGAAACGTATGACGTCAGAGACGGTATCTTGTATAGGAAAATTGCACGGAACAAAATTGTATCATGGTTGCCCGTTGTCCCTCGCTCGTTAATTTGGACTTTAATTAGTCACATTCATAGCGAACTACAACACTTAGGATACGACAAAACGCTAGACAAAATTTATGAACAGTATTGGTTTCCCCAGATGTCAAAGTGTGTTAAGAAATTTATAGAAAGCTGTATTATATGTAAGGCATCAAAAGGCCCTTCCGGAGCTCAAGCTGTTCAGCTCCACTCCATTCCAAAAGTGTCTTTGCCCTGGCACACCATCCACATTGATTTCACTGGTAAGCTCAGTGGCAAAAGCGACCGAAAAGAGTACTGCTCGGTAATTATCGACGCTTTTACGAAATATATATTACTAGAACACACCTATTCATTAGATGCAACTTGTGCTGTGCAGGCCATAAAAAAGGCAGTATGTCTTTTTGGTGCACCGAGACGTATAATTGCTGATCAAGGCCGTTGCTATGTAAGTGCAGAATTTAAACATTTCTGCGCCGAGCATAAAATCGACTTGCACTTTATAGCAACTAATTCTGCTAGGGCTAACGGACAAGTCGAGCGTATTATGCGAACGCTCAAGAGTCTTCTCACAATTATTGAGAATGACCCTAACAAAATCTGGCGGGAAGAACTCGGCAATGTCCAGTTAGCGTTAAACAGCACTAAATCAACCGTAACTAAATACTCACCGACCGAGTTGATGATAGGAATTCGCGCACAATCATTAGGACTAACTAAAATAGGTATTTCCGGTGCCGAAGAGTCAAACCGTCTAGATTTAGAGTCTGTACGAGACGATGCTTCACAAAATATTCGGAAAGCAGCTGCAGCCGACGCTGAACGATTTAATAAAGGTCGAACGATAATTAAACCATTCTCAGTAGGAGACTTCGTATTTATAAAAAGTAGCGAGCGAAATCAAACTAAACTTGATAGGAAGTTCAAGGGGCCGTTCGTTATTACTGCAATTTTAGACAACGACCGCTATGAGCTTAAGACAGTTAGTGGTGTAGGTTCCAGACGTACTTACAAATATGCACATGAGAATTTGCGCGCAGTACCTAAGGGGCACGAGGGTTTATTAGAAGTAACTAGTAGTCTATTGAATGAAACGGAGGCCGAGACGGCGCCAGAAGAGGTACACGAGAGTACTAGTAGAGAAAGTACACACTCATTACATAACGATGACACCTTGACTCTCGAATCCAACACCGATACAGCTGGCTCAGATACTTTAACTGCGGGTTCTGATACTCTAAGTATACTCTCGGATGACGAAACGTTCCAACTACACGAAGTAGAAGCCGAAATCCATAACAATTAGGTATGTACGAGACTTGTGTAATTTTTGTGTATCATATGTGCCGGTGGACGGAATGGTGCCGTCCGGTCCATGCCATACTGGCTGGTCGAAGGGACGCACTCTTCCTGTCTAGTCCATTTTTATTGGGTGGTCGAAAGGACAGTGTCGTCCGGTCCATCCACGATGGTCGAAAGGACACACCCGTCCGGTCCAAAACCTGTATTTGAGTGATTGGTCGAAAGGACAGTGTCGTCCGGTCCATCCGCGATGGTCGAAAGGACACACCCGTCCGGTCCAAAACCTGTATTTGAGTGATTGGTCGAAAGGACAGTGTTGTCCGGTCCATCCGCGATGGTCGAAAGGATACACCCGTCCGGTCCAAGACTTGTATTTGAATGATTGGTCGAAGGGACAGTGTAGTCCGGGCTACCCGTTACATCACGGTTAGTCGTAAGGACACACCCGTCCGGTCCAAGTCTATATGCAATTGAATGGTGATAGCAATGTCAAAGTCAAAACTTATTCTGCTTGTCAGGTTGGACGAGCGTATATTTGAAGTTGCGTAACGTTGTTTCAGGATTGCATCCAGGTACGCCCGAGGACGGTCGCTAGTCAGTTTGGCCGTGACGGCGCATCGCTAATATGTCGTATTTATGGCTGCTGTCAGCTGTCACCGGTGACAGCTTCTACTGATGGTGGTGACAGTTAACGTCCAATGTCAATATCAGACGTCAGAATAAGAGTGACAGCCGTCACTCTAGCGGAGCGTCGGGCGGGTGGGAGCACGGCGGCCATGTTGAAGAACACTTTTTGAACAAGAGCCGACCGTGCACCACGTACTAGACGAATCGCTGATATTCTGCGTCATCCTAGTGTGAAATGCAATTGTCTTAGTGAATTTGATTACTGATTGACTTTAACTAGAATATAGAACAGTTATTTTGTGAATCAAGCTTTGTTAACGCAAATTATAGTGATTTTGATAAAAACTCGAGTGTTAATTAAAATTACAATTCCTTGCCCAAGTACCCACGGCTGACCGACTATGGCGGACTCCGATAAAGGCCCTCCTGCGCCTACACACTTTAAAATAGGTATTATTTAGATCTACACTTTTCTTAAAACACAGCTTTTGTTGTTGTAGTGACTGAGTGTTCGAAAAATCTCAAGTTTGTAAAACAAAAGCAGATTTTTAAGAAATGTGTAGATCTAAATAATACCTATTTTAAAATTTTCATTCCACTGATTGACTGCACACAAAGAAATCATAAGTTACGTATGTGTGTGTAAACATATAGGGTAGTTTAGGGATAGGGATCAAGACTAATAGATGGCGCTACAGAACGGGGAGACACATCAAGGTTACGAGAGAGCTCTCTATCTCTATCTCTAGTATTATTACTGTACTCTGTGCACTGATGCTTCCGCGCTTCTCGTGTTGGTTGTGTTCATGTTGTTTTCTGTTTTCATATTTTTCTTTGACTTGGATTGCCTACGGACAGTACGGACTGATTTTCCCTTCGCTTTGAGTGACTTGTGCGTGCCTAAAGGATTCTGATTTGCCCTATGTGACTGTGCTACTGCCCCTTTGGACTCCGATTTTGCCTCATTGTTTGGATTGTTGAAGTGCGATCCGAATCCTCTGTGTTAATTGCAACATTTGCATAAACACGTTGCGCCGTTATCCTGCCCTGACACTCGATCCAAGAGTCACTAGTTTACTCTGTTCCTGGGTGTACCCACTCATAGTAAGTACCTACCTACATAAGTTGAAATAACATTATTATTAGTGAGGGTCGTACAATGGGTCGGGTCGGAATTCGCTCTTTTTTTTTCTACAATAATCATTAATAATTAAAAGTTCAAATAAACCAATTATTAACTATTCAATAATAACTGTTAGTGTGACTATTGTAACTGTTGTTTTATTTTATTATCATCTATTTTCCAGATAACTGAGTAGGACTATATATGTGAAGCATGCAGAGATCTTGCATGCTGGACCGAGTCACAGAGGCCATACTCATGTGTGTCTCTTATGTTGATGCTCTATACTACGCAGACAGAGCGATAAAATATTAAGAGACACCCCTACTGATTTACAATGCTCCATCATAGCTATTATAGAAAACAGGCTTGCACCACGACAGGTATGTTACAAGTGATGTTTATACTTATTATTACTAACCAAAACTGTTCACAAAACAAATATCAAAGACACACATATTATTTACAAGTGACATATCTTCTTTCTTTGTCTTTTACATATAAGTGTCCATTATTAAATATATTATAATATTAAATAGAAATATAAAACAGTAGCCTACCTGTATCAGAAAAGGGTAAGGCTACTGAGCCTTGACCGGCTCAGGGCGGTCCAGAGATAGGAACATAAGATGTGTCAAGAAGTAGTAATTTATAATTAGTTTTTAAATAAAATATAGTTTCACTTGGTGCTTAGCTCCTTCCAATCTACTGTTTTTAATAGAAGACTATTAGCGAATGTACCAGAAGAAAACCAGTCATCAGAACCAGTTTCGACAAACCAACAAGAGGCACCAAACATAGTGATTGAGTTACTGGAGTACAGAAGAGCAGCAAATACAAATAGGATACATTAAGGACAATATCTGATAAATTAAGAGCAATTGTTTTGAGCCAGCATCACTATTACCTGCCTGAACTTTGCAGGGTTTGTGATGAACACTTACAATGTAATATGTGGGAAATATTATTTGACTCTGAAGGAAGCATTCCTTCATTTTATGCACAACAGTTACAACATGTTTTCTCATTTGTAAATGCTTTTAATCCAACTTTAGATTTTGAAAACATAGAAGAAATGGATGATCGAGTTTTTGTATACTGGGTTGGGTACTCAAAAGATAAATTCCGTACATTACTTGAAGAAGTACCTCGGATCCAGGAGATACGAAAAGGAAGTCTAGGACTAGCAATACTACTCCTTAAACTGAGAACAGGCGATTCTGATGAAAGAATCTCAACATTAATTAATATGCCACGGAGAACATTAGAGACATAGATGGATAAAGTAAGGGAGGTACTTCTTCAAGATTTTATGCCAGCAAATCTTGGCATTAACCACTTAAGTAGGGAAGAGCTGTTACAGCATAATATGTTAATCCCAAGTGGGTTATATGGAAACAATAATAATGCAATTGTAATTTGTGATGGAACATATTTATATTCATAAGAGCTCAAACTACATGTTTCAAAAACAGAGCTATTCCCTGCATAAATATAGGTATCTCCTAAAACCATTCATGATTGTTGCTAGCAATGGATACATTGTTGATTGTTATTTGGCCCATATAAAGCGACCACATCAGATGCTGACATAATGTCAAATCTTTTTATGAGTGGTACTGCTTTAAGATCGTATTTTAGAGAAGATGATGTGTTTATACTTGACAGAGGTTTCAGGGACAGTATAAGTTTTTTAGAAGGATGTGGATATAGACCCTTGATGCCAGATTCCCTTGTAGAAGGCGAGCACCAACTTACTACACAACAAGCAAATCGAAGTTGTTGTATAACAATGTGCAGATGGGTGGTAGAGGCCGTTAAAATAACATAACATAACATCACGCCTGTATTCCCCGAAGGGTTAGGCAGAGGTGTACCTATAGTACACCCACATTCACATCGCCAGTTATGTTTAAGTCCCATGTAATAGGGGGCGAGCCTATTGCCATCAACCGGGTACAAACCCAGACTCCGAGCTGTTACTGAGAAATTCCAGATGGAAAACCCAATAACACTTTGCCCGACCCTGGAATCGATCCCAGGACCTCATACTCAGCAGTAGCGCTTGCGACCACTACACCAAGGAGGCAGTCCAGAATATTTTCATCAGTCTCTACCACACATGATGCAAAACTTTTCAATAGCCGCAGCTTTGCTTCATAAGTCTGGTGTTCGCTTTCAGGATAATTTATATGCCAGGGAAATATTAGATTTAATAAGGGAAAGAAGGGGTCTCTAAAATAATCTGGCAAACATGGTTCAGAATTTAAACATGAACAGAAGAACATCCCAATTTAGAAATATTACTGCAGATAGCAATAATTTAATTAACTTCCCGACGTTGGAATATTCGGATCTTATTCTATTCGCCATGGGAACGTATCAGATAAAACAAGCGCGCTCATATTATGGCGAACATATACGTTTCCATGGCGGATACCGAATAGAAGTCAGTAGTGAACCCATTACTTCTTCTAAATACGGTCTTAGAGGGAGTGGTGGTTTGACAACTTTAATTAGAGGACGAATAAAATCAAGGCATGTAGCAAGAAAACAATATTATGTGTACATTTTAATTGAAGACAATATACCTGGCCGCACTGGTATTGTCGAATACTGCTGTAACTGCTTAGTTGGTCGGCGCACTGTGGGGTGCTGCGCCCATGTCATGAGTCTGGTGTGGTATTTAGGATGGGCCAAACATCAGTCACCTAGTATCGCAGCGCCAGCAGAATTTCTAGATTCAATAATTGTATGATTTTTTTATTTTTTAAAGTATGAAGTACGCTGCACCTAAGCAGATCACGCCTTTTCCCCGTAGAAGTAGGCAGAGAAAACATAGACGTCCGTCTTTTCTTTTTTCTCTTTTATTACATTCATGAATCTACATGGCAACCATTGACCGTCAAAGCAATCTTCTAGGCCTCGGTACTTTTGTGCAATACAAGTAGAAATCCCAGCGATGTATATAGGTACTTGTAGGGACACATGTAAGCGTGCACTATAGACAGAACGCAAGGTAAACAAAATGCATTTGTGAGCGAGACGTATGAATGGCGGGCAGTTACTGCGCACTAGCCCGGTCGGAAGGTTCTCCTTGGGATTAATTGGAATAAAACTCAATCAGTAGTAAACACTCGTTTATTTAAGTGAACCCAGAGACTTCATAGCCGGTTAACGCAGTGCTCACATAAATAGGGATTGTCACGGTCACACGGTGACGACCAAATCCCTAAAGTGGTGACCCCGAACGCGAACTATATAATCACGCCGTATAAAAGTGCAAAGTGTACGAATTCTGTGACTGGCAACGTGTCGTGTATCAGTGTGAACTAAATTAAAAAAATGCAGGCTCCACAAACTCAGGCGATGCCGGTCAAAAGGGAGAGCGAGGATGTAGCGCCGATAGAGCTAAAGGCACAAATTCCAGATTTTTGGACAGACGATCCACGTCTCTGGTTTGCACAGTTCGAGGTGTTACTAGCGCCTCAGAAGCAAGGGGAGGCCAAGAAATTCGGCCTGGTGCTACCAAAGCTAAGTAAGAGCACCATACAGCAAGCACGTGACATAATCCTGAACCCACCGGAAAATCCATACACCGCCTTAAAGGAACGCCTCTTGACGGTGTACGAAGAGTCGGTCACGCGGAAACTACAGAAGGTGCTGCATGAATCCGAGCTGGGCGATCAAAAACCCACACAATTACTCAGGAGCATGAAGAACTTGGCAGGAAACAAAATCCCAGATGAAATCATGCGCATTCTATGGATGGGAAGACTACCTGAAACGGTTCGTACAGTATTAACCGTCAGTGAAACAACGGAGCTGGAAAAGCTAGCAGAAATGGCGGACAGAATAATGGAAGAAGCGACACTCAACAACACTATCGCTACAGTTGCAACGGGTACCTCAACATCAGGAGCAGACCTGCTGATCGCAGAAATAGTAAAGCTTGGTGAGAAAATCGAAGCAATAAACAAAGGCGCGCCAAGCACTTCTAAACCACGGTACCGATCACAGTCACCAGACCAGAAAAGAAAAAAAACGTCGCAACAAAAGGGCAGATTGTGCTTCTACCATTATCGATTCGGTAAGAAGGCCACCAAGTGCGTGCAACCATGCAGCTGGGTGCAGATGAAGATTCAGCAGGTGAAGATTCACGAAGGTCGGGAAACTAGATGCGGTGCAGTCAACGGCGGATCACTGCATCGACACCGTGAATTACCGCCTATGTGTTACGGACACCAACTCGGGCAAGCGTTTCCTCGTAGATACAGGGGCGAATGTGTCCGTTTTACCCCCAACAAGGTGGCAAAAACACGTAAGTGATAGTGATAATTTTAAGTTGTATGCAGCAAACGGGTCTGAAATTAAAACCTACGGCACTAGAAACTTAGAATTAAATGTAAAATTAGGAAAACCATTACGATGGACTTTTATAATTGCTGATGTAAAACAACCTATCATAGGAGCTGATTTTCTGCGCCATTATGGGTTGTTAGTAGATTTAAATGCACAACAATTGTTAGACAGGAAAAATAGCTTGGTGACACGCGGTAACATTGTCAAGTGCGCGGAACTCTGTCAGCATCGTAGACAGTAATCAGCAATTTCACAACCTGTCATCGGAATACGCAGAAATTACCAAACCCATACCATTTAGGGACGATAACGCTGACGACGATAATAACAAAGTAATGCATTATATCGAAACTACGGGACCTCCTGTACACGCGAGAGCCAGACCGCTTCCTCCCGACAGATATCATAGGGTCAAGGAGGAATTTAGGTTAATGCAGGAGATGGGGATCTGCAGACCATCCAAGAGTGAGTGGGCGTGCCCGCTGCACGTGGTGGCGAAAAAAAATGGGGACATCCGTCCGTGTGGCGACTACAGGCGCCTAAATGCGATCACAAAACCGGACCGATACCCCGTATCACGTCTGCATGACTTCACCTACACATACTAGCAGGTAAGAAGATATTTTCCAAACTCGACATAAATAAATCTTATCATCATATCAAAGTAGCTAAAGAAGATATAGAGAAAACCGCCATCATAACGCCTTTCGGCTTGTATGAATTTCAACGTATGACCTTCGGTCTAAGAAATGCGAGCCAAACATTCCAGCGTTTCATGACTAATGCAGTACTACAAGGATTAGATTTCTTATTCAATTTCGTGGATGACGTCATAATCGCGAGCGACTCCATAGAGGAAAATGAAAGACACCTGCGGCAAGTGTTCGATAGGTTCAGGCTGTATGGCATTACTATTAATCTACCTAAATGCGAGTTCGGAAAGTCAAATATAGAGTTCTTAGGGTACGAAGTTACAAGCGAAGGTATTCGTCCACTCGAACATAAAGTAAAAGCAATTGTAAATTATCCCCAACCGGAGACTATAGACCAGCTCAGGCGTTTCCTAGGAATGATTAACTTCTATAGAGCAAGCATTCCTAATGCTGCCAGTCAACAGTCGCAGTTAAACGAGTTTTTAAAAAATTCAAAAAAAAGGGATAAAACAATTATTCCATGGGACGACAAGTCTATTACAGCATTCGAACAATGTAAACAAAGTTTAAATAACGCCGTTATGTTGTCACATCCAAAAGCTAATGTACCCCTAGCTCTCATGACGGACGCCTCAGACACCTGTGCAGGAGCGGTGCTGCAACAGAAAACTGATGACGCATGGAAACCGCTAGGATACTTTTCTAAGAGGTTTACCCAAGCCCAACAAAAGTATTTGACCTATGACAGGGAACTGTTAGCCATATATATGGCAATAAAACATTTTCGTTTTCTCTTTGAGGGCAGTCAATTAACCATATTTACAGATCATAAACCGTTGATTTATGCATTTTCCAAAATACAAAGTAATTGTGAAACTTCAAAGCGCATTAGGCAATTATTATTCATCAGCGAATTTACAACCGACATTAGGTACATACAAGGCGAAAACAATCCGGTTGCAGACGCCTTATCACGTGTTGAAACAATATATTGTCCAACGGAACTCGAGTTCGCAGAATTAGCGGTAGCACAGAAAAATGACACCGAACTTGCGCATATGTTAGACAAAACAAATAGCAACGTTCGATTAACCTTTTAACCGCTTACGTCGGATTAATCCGACAAATATTTTCGGGCCCATTTCGCCAGGGTCGTATATTTCCGACTAAAATACCACAACTCGTCTAATGTGCTTTTTTATTTAATTACGCTGTATTCTATTAAAAAGGTTTATATTAGGTAAATAGTTAATTAAGTAATCATTTACAATTAAATGCACTTTAGTCTCTTAATTAGAAGTCCTTAAAATAATTTCCAAAGTTGAACGAATTACTAATATTATTTTTAGAAAATTGTATTGGTGTACAACGCCCATGACAGAAAAATCCGACATTAGGGACGGGACAGATTTACCGACACTAAAATAAACATAAATCAAAATATTTTTCTATACTGACTAATCTATACTAATATTATAGCTGAAGAGCACAGCAAGTTAACTATAAAACAAATACAGCAATCGTTAATAGTAAAAAAAAAAACACAAATACTTGTAAGTATTTCATTTAATTCCTTTGAAATTAAGTAAATTTACTTGTAAAATGTCAGCGACTTACTTGATGGTTCCCATCCCTAGCCTACATGTTCCGAAACTTACTTTGTTAGTACTCCCTGCGCCACGGTCGGATAAAGACGACCGCTTCTTACGTCATAAACGAGTGCCGACGACTGGAATTTTCCATTAGTGTTGTGCTTATGCATGTAGTTTTACATTCGTGTGTCGATAAATTAATGGGTTTTGAAATGACCACTACTGAAGAATTATTACGAATTTTAGAAGGCGACGAAAATGAAGAATTTTTATCAGACGAAGAGTTTGACATTGATGTAGAGGTAATTTTCTTTTTATTATATATTTAAATTTATTGTATGGTATAGTAGTGATATCTGAATGGAAATTTTAAACTTAATTAGAGTAGAAACGGGTCGTCGGGTAAAAAAAAAATGTCGAATTGTCTGGTATTTCCATACACTTTGTCTATTCTTGGTAGAATAGAGATACGAGTAGAATTGGTCATCCTACGTGTGCTGGAGCTGTGATTCTGATTGGTTGCAGCGCGCGTCGCGTGTGTGCTCGCTCGTAAATACGTAGGTAGAGTTTATTTTGTGCGTGCCACCGCGCTGCCACACTCAGAACCGCACTGCTAATTTTGCTTTTGTAAGCTATTCAAATTTCTTACCTCCAAGGCGTTCCTTCGAAAGGGGCTTATCTCTATAATAATTATTTTATGGTATTATTTCAGATTCAAGGAAACGATGTCACAGCCGCTAATTGGACAACGCAAATTACTCCTCCAGTGTTAGAAGAATTCGACAACTTTGTTTGTGGAGTGTCGCCTGCGGTCAAATTAGATAGTAACTCCACGGAACTCCAACTTTTCGAACATTTTTGTAGCAAAGACTTGTTACAGAAAATTGCCGGTCTACAGACCCTTTATTACATAGTACGGTGTTCCATAATACTATGTTTCGATATAGATATAGTATAATTCTATCAATGTTATCTTTTTATGAAGCACCTGCAGGGACAAGTAGTGTACCCAGATTGCACAAAGTAAAAATGTTGATTGACCACGCCCGTCAAACTTTCAAAGGAACATTTATCCTGGGTAAAAAAGTGTGCATTGATGAAAGTATTGTGCCTTTTAAAGGTCGCCTAATTATAAGACAGTATTTACCTAAAAAACGTAATAGATTCGGCATCAAGTTATTTGTTTTATGTGATGTCGAAACCGGTTATATCGTGGATTTTATAGTGTACTGTGGATCGGAAACAGAAATAGAGACCGTACCAAATTTAGGCGTAACTGGATCAGTTGTGACTGAACTTTTAAAAGACTACTATTTTTGCAACCGAGCATTGTATGTAGATAACTGGTATTCCAGTCCTCAGCTTTTTATATATTTAAAAGAAAGGGCCACTTATACATGTGGTACTGTTAAATCAAATAGAAAAGGGATGCCGAAATTCCAAAAACTGAAACGTGGACAAATAGCCGCTTACTCGTGTCCTCCCCTCTTAGCCCTAAAATGGCAAGATAAAAAACCCGTCTTAATGTTGTCTAAATAATACCATACACGATGACAAAATAATACCATCAGACAGTGTAGACTATACAACTGGGCTTCCCAAAATGAAACCACAGTGTGTGGTAGACTACTCAAAAAATATGGGGTCGGTTGACACTGCTGATATGATGACTAGCACATTGGCCTGTATAAGAAAATCAAAAAAATGGCATAAAAAGCTTGGGTTTCACATTATTGATATGTTTTTACTTAATGCATTCTATTTGTTTAAAATTTTAAATTTTGTTAACAAAATTCTAGTTTAGCTGATTTCCAATTAAACGTTATCAGGCAAATAATGGAAAAATACAAACCATGTTCTTTAACTCAACAGTCAACTTCGCGCGGCATCCTTGACCCTAACCGTTTTTTACGTAATGATGCCTTAGAGCATTTTTCTGTTCGAATACCAACCGGCAAAAGTCAGCGATGCAAAATGTGCGCAGCAAAACAAAAACGGTCTGACACTCGTTTTATGTGCCAAAAATGCAATGTTTTTCTGTGTGTAGATCCATGTGCGGTTGAGTACCACAATTATTCTACAAAATAATCGGTATCGTAACCTCACATCACTATTTTTGCGTTTAGTCTATTATATCTGTGGTATGTTAGACGTTGTTGACACTCGACAATATTCGACAGCGACGAGTGTTTGTGGCACGACGTGTGTAAAATCAAGAGAACATTGCACAGTTTTTTGAGATCAAAATGGGCTCCAAAAGTAAGTGGTCTTTGAAACGCATTTGCATCTAATGGAAATGGTGATATAATTACAAAAACTTATTTTTGATTTGTTTTATAGGGAAGTTTGAAGAGAGCCAGTCAATTTTGGCTCCCATTGACTATAGCCAAGACGAAGTAGACATTCCATCAACGCTGACCAACGACGAGTATTTGGTTTATTTAAATGAGGGTCAGTCGCAGATAAGAAGTTCTGATAGTACGCCAGATTTATATAGATCTACGGCAACACAAACAATAATCAAAACAAAAAATGCAAATACACAATACGAAACTGATAATCCAATCAAAGAAAGTGCCAAAATTTTAGCGAACAGTTATTTTGCTGGCGATGAAACTCGTAAAAATAATAAAATAAAAATAATAATAAAATTTATTTATTTCAAAAAAGTGTGGTACAGTCTGTTACGATAAATATAAATTTACAATTTTCGGATAATAAGAAAAGAGTAACAATAAATAGAATTGAATCTGGCGTCCTAGCTAGGTTACATGGTAACCTGTATTAAGGATCGCCAGCCCAGGTTCCCACAGAAGGAGCACAAATAATTTATAATAGACTGCTTAGAATTACAAGGTGCAAACGTATGTTTACTTAAATTTACTTACTAAAGTGTTAGTATGTGTATTCTGTGATGTAGATGTGGTGTGAGTGTGTTTTGTGATGTAGGCGTGGTGTGTTTGTATGTGTGTAAACGGAAGGGAAAGAGGTAGAGTTTAGAAACGGAGTGTTAGAGAAGTCACTACGATTTTGAAGTAAGCAGAAGTTCAGTGTCGTCGTAGTTTAAACTGGCTAGAAAGCATGTTATCTGTCTTTTACACATTTCGTGAGAGGATTGATGTACAGGGATGGTTTTGTTTATTCTGTTATATAAAAATGGCCCAAGGTAGTAAAAGAAACGTTTAGTAAAAGCAAAGCGTGTGAAGGGTACTTTGCAAATTTCGTTCTTGCGCCTAAGTGAGGATTGTGTTTGTGTAAAAGGAGTTTTTGTGTGTTGATGTAATAAAATGTTGAGAATAAAAGTTTGGCGGACCGTGAGGACTTTGCATTTTTTATATAGATCAAAGGTTGGGTAGAGCATTGGCCGGAAAGTAGCAACCTTAAGAATGGCTCTTTGAGCTACTTCCAGAGGTTTGAGTGTAGTTTTCGCAGCTCCACCCCAACTATTAATACAGTACGAGATGACTGACTGACACATGGCGAGATACACGGTACGTATTACATAAGTATTGGCAATGTGTCTGAGTGTTTTAAAAAGATATATGAGTTTACGAACACGAGCAGTAAGGTGGGTGATATGTGCTTTAAAGTTAAGGTGTTTATCTAAGATAATTCCGAGGTATTTCACCGTGTCAGTAGACAAAATTGTAGGACAGTTGCAAGAGGCCGAATTGGGTTGGCAGGTGTGAGCTTTTAGAGTAACGGGTGCCAGGGGTTGAGTAGTGGAGTTTAGGGAAAATGTAATGAGTTTAGTTTTATTAGTGTTTAGCGTGAGTGAGTGAGAGATAAGCCATCTATATATTGAATCAAATCCATTTTGAGCAGTTGTTTGCAGTTTAGCCCATGATTCATCATAAAAGGTAATTGCAGTATCGTCGGCAAAAGAGACAATGTTACCAGAGTTCAGGTACATGTTGCACAGGTCGTTTATGAACACCAGAAACAATGTAGGGCCCAAGACACTGCCTTGAGGCACGCCATATGAAATAGGCAGCTCGTCGCTAAGGCAACCGTCGATTTTGACTATCTGCCTACGGTCTGAAAGATAGGAGTTAAAAAGCTGGAGTTGCATACCACGAACGCCTAAGCATTCTAGTTTAGATAGAAGGCAGGGGAGAGGAACGGTATCAAACGCCTTTGCAAGATGAATGAACACTGTGAGGCATTTTTTGCGTTGATTAAGTTTATCAACGATTCTATCTATCAGTTTCATGGCTGCATCAGAAGTTGATTTTTTCTTCCTGAACCCAAATTGGTTGGTTGACAATAAGTTATTGTTTTCAAGGTATGTGGTAAGCCTATTATTAATGAGTCGTTCTAAGATCTTGGACAGGGCAGGTAGCACCGCAATAGGGCGATAATTAGAGACAGAGGTGCGGTCACCCCCTTTAAAAATGGGATGAATAATGGCATTTTTGAAAGAAGAAGGAAAAGTACCAGAGGCAAGGCATAGGTTGAATATATGGCATAGTACGGGTGTAAGGACTGCAGAGTACCTTTTTATGATGGTTGTAGAAATGCCATCAAAGCCCACTGCAGCATTGGCCTTCAGAGATCCAATAATAGAGGCTATCTCATCAGGATTTGTGTCCAATAGTACGAAGGAACTCAAACTATTGGAGGTATTGAACTGGGAATGAGGAGAGCAGCTATCCTGGACACTCCGAATACGATCAGCAAGATCCTTGCCTATATTTACAAAGAATGAATTAACTTCATTAAGAGATTGAGAAGGGGTTTCTGAGGAGGACAGTAATTCCGTAGAGGGGTGAGTAATTTTAGTTGTGTTTGTGACACGCTTGACTGTATCCCACAACAACTTTGTATTACGACCAGCTTTGGCAATTTCATTTGAATCGAACTGTCTTTTAACTTTACTAAGAATCTTATTGCAGAAGTTCCTGTATCTTGTGTAGGTAGCTTTAAGGACTTCATTATCAGGAGACTGTTTATATCTCCTGTGTATAATGTCTCTGTTCCTCATGCATCGCAGTAGTCCTGGAGTAATCCATGGTTTGAGGATTCTCTTGCGTTTAGCTGTGCGCTTCAATGTTGAGTGATTATTTATCTCATGAGATAGAGTTTGGATCAGACAGTCTGTAGCAACGTTTGGATCAGTCAAGGAAAAGATATGCGTGAATTCCAGATTTTGCATAGACTTGTCAAGTGAGACGAAGTCTGTCTTAAGGGTTGAGGTATTGGAAAAATTACGGGGTGGCTTCAAATTTAAACAAAGGAGGGTAGAGAAGTGATCAGTAATAGTCGAATCGAAAATGAAGGTAGAAGAGAGTAATTTGGTTTTAAGAATTGTGTGGTCAAGACAATTATTGCCTCTTGTGGGTAGGTGGTGGGAAGGTAAAAACCCGTGATAAGAGAGACAGTTAAGATATTCGTGCGACCAATTGTTCATATTCGACGTTGTACTATCTATGTTTATATTTATATTTATGTCACCTGTTATTACTACTGTTTGAAAAGTAGTCATGGAAGATAGTATTTCGTTTAAGGATTTGAGAAAGACTTCAATAGTCTCGTTAGAGGGGGATCTATAAACGCAGAGGATAGCAACATTTGATGAAAGTTCTATGATTAAACCAGAAGCAGAGTCATGAAATTCAGGTTCGTGTACTTTGGATGCAAGATTTGAATTGATGTATACGACTACTCCGTCACTCTGATTACGGTGTTTAGTAGTGTGAAACGAAGAGTAACATTGAAGCTGGGGTAGGGTGGTATTACTTAGACAAGGAAGCCAACATTCTGTTAGAACAGCTACATCACACTCAAGAGAAAGACGGGAAAGCAGTGTTTCAAAATCATGAAAGTTTCGATTAATTGATCTGATATTTTGTGAAAGAACTTTCAGGTAACTATCTGGGGTTTTAATGGTTGATAAACAGTCTTCTGGTGTGCACTGATAAATTTTAGATACAGAAAATTCATCTAGGTTATCACTTAACAAGTTTATGTGATCGAATGGTAAGGTATATAGTTGAAAACAGTTTAGGGGACAGTTCGAAAAGTGATTCTTTGTTTTCAAGTAAAAAAAGCAGTATTAAAGGTTTACAGTCAGGCGTGATTTGTATAAAATTATTATGGAATGTAGTGGTATGTGTTAGGATATTGTTTAAGTTGTTGTGTGTATAGATTTGTGTGTGTGAACTGAGCTGTAGAGTAAAGTTTTTAACATGCCAAATTAGTATTGATATAAAGCGGTAAGTTATACAGATTATTAATTTACTTAATCTGTAAAATAGTTTAATACAAAAAAGAAAAACTAATGTTAGTAAGGCTAAAGGAAATAGTCATACTTCAGGTAATTTGGTTAACTGTTGCAATTGAGCTTCACTTTTAATCACAATGTACGGTGATTCCTTAACCTTTTTCATCAGAATACGGCCATTTGAAATCCAACAATAATCGTATTTATGCGCCTTAGCAAAGGTTCTGGCCAAGTAAAATAGTTTTCTAGACTGTGCTGTCAACTGCTCTGCTATATATATAGGAACCACTTTTGCTGTGAATCCAAGGTTGGCTGAATTGAGCTTTTGATTGGGGTATCGCTTATTGTAGCTTTTCACAGAGTCTAGAAACTTGCTTTTGGTAAGAGTGTTAGTAAATTCCATGTACAACGCGGAGGAATTATTTTGTTTGTCAATTCGATACCTAGAAACGTCCCTAATTTCTGATTTAACATCAATGCCAAGGACATTAGAGAGTACAGAAACAGTGTCGTATAGATCTTGTTTAGACTCTTTTTGACGTAGTGGGACATTTCTGATTTCTACGCATGTCTTAATCAAGTTTCGCTCCAGTGTGTCGATCTTTTCATCAAGGGTCGATAAATGGGTACACATATCAGCGCGCTCTTTTTCGAGACCTGTTATCTTGGACTCCAAGGAAGACATTTGGTCAGATAGGCCATTCAGAGAGCTCGCCAAAGCAGTGTTTGAGATCTCGATCTTAGTGAAATGTAGCTTGAGGTCCAATATATGGGATTCAAAGGTTTCAAGCCGGGCATTTTGAGATGCTATAAATTGTTTCATCATTTCTCTCAGTTCGGTTTTAAAATCTTTCTCGACTGGTCTTTCAGCACTCGAAGACCTGAAGCGTTTAGCTCTTTGCGTAACATATGATGAATTCAGATCGTCAATAAGCTCATCTTCACAGAGTTTACTTATGTCAGCTTCGGAACGCGACAGGTTGATGTTGGTTTTTGACGTAGGAGGCGAGCGCAACATTTTAGTACCAGGTTCTCATAAACTAGTAGAAATTACGTGAATGACGAGTATTGCAAGCAGGACACAATCTCGCCCAGATTCCTTGATCAATGATAGATGTATGGGGTACGTGGCCCGCGAAAGATAATTCTGAGTGAATAGTAATTAGCACTCGGAAAACATAAAACAGCAGGATAATGCGTTAGTAATGTAGATACTGTGGATAGTACAGTTATTACTCAAGACAGTCGTCGTCGAATACTCAACGTTTCCAGTTAAAACGCTATGGAAGTCACCATCACAACGCTTCAAAGTACCAGGATATCATAATCGGTGGGAGGTGCTTACTTGCGTCCTGTGGTCGTAGACACCACTAGTGGGCGGGGGCTCGTTGTGGACGACGGAGATAGCACGATGTCCAAGTATGAGCGCTGCGCGTGCGGCGGTGACCAGGGTGGAGCAAGGGCGGAACCATTAGTATGACGCATGGAGTAGCTTACTCGTTGGTGTAATCCGCTAGCAGTTGGAAGCGTATTGAGCACCTCCTGTCAATTTATGCACTCCTATTTTTGTGAGGTTAATTTTTAACAATTTATGATTTGATTATTGAATTAAAATGAGAATAAAGTCACTGGCACGTCTACTCGTGTACGAGGTCCGGAGGGAATAAATTTATAGAATGTTACACAAATGTGGTCTCGTCAATAATTCGCCTCGTCGATTTCGAGCATAAATAATTATTCGACTGATCTTACTAGGTATTATTGACAAATCTTACCTCTGATTGTTAGACTGATTATATTAATAAGAAAGTATACCTATCTGTGATTATTTGACTGATTTTATAGAAATTAAGCCCACTTAAACGAAAAACGTAACTGAGTTGCTAATACGAGGTTAAATTGCCAGATAATCGTATAATTTTATAATTTTTACCTTGTGTTAGTATTTAACTATGAGTTAAGTTTTTCGTGCAAGTAGCCCTTAGTCTAATAAAAATTGTGATTGTGATAAATATCTTTACCATGTAAAATTTATAGGTAAACTGTCATTGACATAGTTATATTTTTATTTCTGTTTGTTGTTAAATTAGTGAAATTACAAATTGTGATTTTGGTAAATATCGTTACGACTGATAATATTAATAAGAAATTATACCTATCTGTGATTATTTGACTGATTTCATAGAAATTAAGTCCACTTGCATGAAAAACTTAACTGAGAATTAGTTGCTAATACAACGTTAAATTATTTAACTCTGAGTTACGTTTTTCGTGCAAGTAAGTAGCCCTTAGAGTAATACAAATTGTGATTGTGATAAATATCTTTATCATGTAAGTCAATGGGTAAACTGTTATTGACATTTTCCAAGTATTCTTTTTATTTCTGTTTGTTGTTAAATTAGTGGTATTTTAATAAATATTGTGATAATTATCTTAATCTAGATGGTTACGATAATTAGTTAATAAGTACGTAAATTAATACTATTGAGAAAATAAAACTAAATTGTGATTTCAAACTATTGTTTTATTTATTATACTCAAGTTTCTATTATAAATAACTATTCTCTGACAATTACGTAAGTCAATCAAAAGGTACAAAACAAAAATGAGTAGGTAATAATTGCAAAAATGTGATTGAAACAAACTTTGAAACTTAAATGTAGGTAAGTACTTATTAAAACGAAATATCGACATCGAAAAAGTTGAGTATTGCACTTCCCTCTTTGTTGTAGGTATTTATTTTTCGATTCACTGTGCCGGGCGCTGGGAGCACGACAATTGATATGAAGTCGGGCGATTAAAAGGTTGAAGAAATACTTTGTGCTCAACAGTAATCAACAAATATATTGCGAAATCTCAACCAACACGTGTAGACCGTACTTAACCGAAAACTACAGAAACATTGCATTTAATTCGGTACGATTTTCTGGCCAGAGTTAAATCGGGATGTTGGACGATGGGCAAAAACATGCATACAATGCCAAAGGTCAAAGGTCAACAGACATACGATATCAGCAAAGAAGGGTATAAATACCTCATCACTATGATCGACCGATATACGCGTTGGCCGGAAGCCATTCTAGTAAAGGATATCACAGCGGAAGTCGTAGCTAAGGTATTTTACGAAGCTTGGATTAGCAGATTCGGCTGCCCAGTCAGATTGACGAGCGATCAAGGTCGTCAGTTTGAGAGCGCATTATTTACAAAGCTAATGAAGTATATGGGTATAAATACATAAATTGCGCACTATACCATACCACCCCCAAAGCAATGGTATGGTAGAGCGCTGGCATAGGTCATTAAAATCTGCATTAACAGCTCGCCTTATTAATAACTCGTCCTGGTGTGATGAACTGTCTACGGTGCTGCTAGGACTGCGTTCAGTAGGCAGAAACGACAATGGCATTAGTCCCACAGAGTACGTGTATGGTCAAATACTTCGTTTACCGGGAGATTTCTACAACATCCCCAATGAACGAAGCCATGACGATCACGATTTTCTAAAAAACTTAAAGCATACAATAGATCAATTAAAACCAGTACCACGGGATCTGCGGGACTCACGCACATTGTTCATACATGATGACCTAGAAAAATGTGACCTGGAGAATGTGTGATTTAAGTATATTGTGCTTTAAGGCATACTTATAAGTCGGCGCTTAAAAAATAGACGACCGCACCCTGTACAATAACTAGTATATAATTTATGCACAGTCAACACCGCGCTTATTTAGAATAGTAATCATATAATAACCAGTGAACTTGGAATATGCTGACACATGTTTGTACTCACTGTCACTCTAGCATACTGCAATATTCACTTGTCAATTAAGATTTAACTTCACTCTTCCAAAAAACTCAGTGCGACCAACCTGTAAATAAGCGCACCCACCATGGGCAAGGCTTATAGTAAGGAAGAAGTAGTCATAGCGCAAAATAGCGCAACAACATCGCAAGTCACAAAGTACGAGACAGGTTTTGCAATAATGGCAACCGCAGTATTTCTCATTGTGCTGCTGATCTTATGGCGCCAAGGTCGTCATCGCATGAAGAAGTGGATACACAGACAAATCAACAGTGTACCCGGTGCACAGTGTGACGGTTCGAGAATCTAGCTTGACAAAACCCTATTTTACTACTTGTTACAATAAGCAATATTTTGGTTTAAATAGCAAGTAAACAAGTTACATTATAATAGGATTCATATACGCGCAGGGTACGCCCAACAATAGCAGGTAGAAAAAGGTCGAAGTGTCGACTACCTGCGCCTGCACGAGCAAGCGTTCTCAGAGACCGTTTCATTCGTCTGAGTTCGCTCGATGAATACGCTCTTGTGCTGTGTGCTATTTGTGATTGTGTTTCGGTGTTGTGTTATTGAAGTATTTAGGTAAGTTTACAAACCTTTTTTATAAAGATATATTTTTTAACTGACTTATATCACTCATGGAAAGTCGAGAGAGATTTATGTTGAAAGAAAAAAAAAGTTTTCAGTTTATATTAAACTTTTAGTTTACTGCAGCCCATTTCCGAGTCCTTTGGCCGTATTATTCTTAAAGTTTGGTTTCTAAGCTATAATTATAATGTTCATTTGTTTGCGAAAGTTTGCGACACTCATACATTTTTTGTTCATTTTCAGAATGTCGACGTACCGAACGTTTTTCGATATATGGTTTTCCAACCCCAAAACATCAAGAAGCGATGCATTATTGCATTATATTTTGCAACAACACGATGACCCGCCTATTTCTGAAGAAGTTTTAAAGAAATTGAAAAAACGAATATGTTATATTAACCAGAAAATTCAACAAAAATGGACGAAATCGGGAAGACATCGGGAACGTTTCTTGAACGCAAATTGTTCGTGGTTGGAAGAAAGTATTTCGTTTGCTGATATATTGAGTGAGTCTACAATTGACATGTCACTGCCTGGAACTAGTAGGCAAACTGGAAGACCTCGGAAATACTTCGCAAGTACTAGCGAAAGAACTAAAAAACGGCGAGTTCTGCATCTTCTGGATACAACTAGCAAAGAAGAGATATCGATGGCAACTAAACACATCTTCGCCAGTCAGGAAAAAGAGATTCTGTAGCAATCGTTAAAGAGCTTTGTCTCTTTTCACCCAGAAGAGGTACGAACATCAAAAAAGCACGGAAAATTGTGACAACCCAAAGGACAGATGGACTTTCAGTTGACCAAGCTCTGACATTAATCATTGATGCTAATCTGTCGACACACCAATACCGTTTGATACGACAACAAACACAGCACATTAATAAAAATATGTACCCCTCATATTACAAGATTAAACAAGCCAATCAGTTGTGCTACCCTGAAGAAATGAGTTTCACAGAAACGCTTGCTGAAATAAAACTACAATCGTTAATGGACCACACGATTAAGAGGTTATGTAAAGCGCAAGAAGAAGTATTACAAACAATTAGTCAATTAAAAATCCTCAATATTGTTGTGAAATGGGGTTGTGATGGAGCAGAACAAGTCCGATATAAACAAAAATTCAGTGATGTAAATACTAGTGATGAAAGTTTATTTAGTATTTCAATGGTGCCTATACAATTGTATTCGTTGAATAATGAAATTAAACAAATTCTGTGGCAACTTCATCAACAAAATATTGTCGTCCTATTAAATTTATTTTTGCCAAAGAAACCTCTGCCCTTATTGTTACCGAGGTTGACAAAGTTAAAGAGCAAGCGGAAACACTTTTGCCGACTAAAATTCTTATAAATAATATGGAAATATTGGTAAAATCAACTTTGATATTTTGCATGATAGATGGAAAAATTTGTAATGCTGTAGCTTCATGTGCGTCTACTCAAACCTGTTATATATGTGGTGCTAAACCAAAAGAAATCAACAATGAAACCATCATTTTACAAAAATAAAAAAAAATAGGGTTTTTTTCACTTGGTTTATCACCATTACACTCGTGGTTTAGACTATTCGAATTTATGTTGCATATTTCTTATCGGTTAGACATGAAAACGTGGCAAGTTCGGGGAACTGAAAATAAAAATAAATTAAGTTTAAAAAAGAAAGTTGTGCAAGAGAAGTTTAGGCGTGAATTAGGTATTTTGGTAGACATGCCTAAACAACAAGCAGGAAATACGAACGACGGAAACACAGCCCGTATTTTTTTTCGAAATGCTGAAAAGGCGTCAGAAATAACAGGCGTTAATTGTAATTTAATTAAACGTTTGCATGTGATTTTACAGTGCATTAATAGCGGGTTTCCTATTAAAGTAGATAAGTTTGAAGAGTACGTCAAACTAACTAGAGATTTATACATAAGAGAATATTCATGGTATCCAATGCCTGTTAGTCTACACAAAATATTATATCATGGCAAAGATATAATTTCAAATTGTTTACTTCCTGTAGGTCAGCTCTCTGAAGAAGCCCAAGAGGCCAGAAATAAACACAACAAAAAATTCAGAGAGCTGTTCACGAGGAAAATTTCGAGAATAGATACAAACAAAGATTTGATGCATCGACTATTGATAACATCAGATCCTTATTTAGCTAGTTTACGAGCTGCACCAAATACAAAACGTAAAGAAATTCCTCCTGAAGTATGTGAAATTTTGGAAATGAGAATTTCAGATGCCGAAAATAGTGCTTCATTAGAAAGTCTTGGACATTCTCATGAATCTGATGTAGACAGTGAAGAGAGTGATGGAATTTACAGTGATTCTGATGCTGATTAATTTCATCACTGTCTACCCCAGATAATACGGAATTTTAACACGTTGCCTGCCATATGGAAATCCGAATACATTTGCGTTTTTCATCAGTCGTTTAAATGACGTGAAATGACTTATTTATAAGATTTCTATATATAATATATGTTTTTATATATTTTTTTGCATATTATGTGCTGTTTTTAATCCGCTGGTCATTTACACCCGGCGCGGCGCAAATGTAATATTTTTTTCATTGGAGCCACGCCGGTCAAATCGCCGGTCATCCTTGTTAGTCGCGTAAAAATCCCCGCCAGAACGTCCATCCTGCGCCCGAGCGAGCGCGCTACTGATGAGTGAAAAATAAAGAAATATTAGGATAGTGCATGCTGCGTCCCTTCCCCGCTGCCCCGCATTACATTTCTTTCCGAAAAGTCGATTATCGCGCCAATCCAGGCTACACTTGTGGAAGGGCACTGATAAAACTGAAATCAAGAAGCTTTTTGGTCTTATAATTTGGATGGGTTTGGTAAAATTACCAAAACTGGCACTTTATTGGTCTAATGACCCAATGTACGCTCAACCGTTCGCTAAAAATATTATGAGCCGCAACAGGTTTGAAATATTACTGAGGATGTTGCATTTTTCTAATAACGAGGAGGCTCGAGAAAATGATCGTTTATCGAAAATAAGCAATCTTCTTTGTGCCTTGAATGCTAATTTTGCTTACCACTATACACCTAGTGAATTTCTTTGTGTGGATGAGAGCATGATTCCATTTCGTGGTAGAGTAATCTTTAGACAATATAATAAGCAAAAACGCCATAAATATGGTATCAAACTATTTAAATTATGTACTGTTCCCGGATACACTTGGAAAATTGAGGTTTATTCTGGAAAACAGCTCGATTCTGCTTTTTCTACACCGACAAATGTGGTGCTCAGGCTGTGTGAGGATTTACTAGGAAAGGGCTATTCTGTATTTGTAGACAATTGGTACACAAGTTTGGATTTGGCAGAAAAGTTAATTGACAATGAGACACATCTTATTGGTACTTTACGTAAAAACAGAAAGTACTTGCCGAAACAGGTGATGGAAGCCAAATTAAACCCTGGTGAGTTTGCAGCCAAAGAAGCAGCAAGGGAATTACAGTTATGAAATGGAAGGACAAACGTGACGTTTATCTACTGTCAACTAAACACTCTATAGGATTTATAAAAACTAAAAATAAGAGAGGAATAGAGGTGATTAAGCCCAAGATAATTATGGATTATAATAAAGCTAAGGCAGCAGTAGACCTCTCGGATCAAATGACAGCGTATTCTTCTCCGCTTCGAAAATCTATCAAGTGGTACAAGAAGTTGGCCTTAGAACTGCTTCTAAACACAGCTGTAGTAAATGCTCGGGTTTTATATGAAGCTACCACAAAAAAGAAGATACCTATTATTGAATTTAGACGAAAACTGTCACAACAAATGATTGACTCAAACCCACGTGATGGAGCTAACATTCCATGTAGGCCAAAGAGAATAAAACATTCTCTTGTAAAAGCAGACGGAAAGGCTGTGACGACAAGAAAATTTTGTGTAGGTTGTTACAAAAATAATTCACAAACGCATGGAAGAAAAATTGCCAAAAACAAAACCAAAAAGGTTACGACATTTTGTTCAGTTTGCCCAGACAAGCCATATTTGTGCAGACCGTGTTTTGATAAAAATCATTAATTTTCTGTTTGTTTTTTAATTTTAAATTACTTTGATCTCAACACAACATAATGTGTCTCTAAATAACACTAGTCCTTGATTTGTAATAATAAAAATATTTTAAAAAGTATACTGTCTTTAATTTACATCATAATTTTGTTTGACTCGCTACTGTCATGATTTTGGTATATTTCTGTCTTATTTTTAGATTAAAGTGGCAACACCGGTAACGACTGTATCTCGTCATATTAGCTAAAGAAGGGGTAATGTAGTGGAGTAGAGAGACTTGGCTTGGAAAAACATTAGAATCGGTTGATTATTCCTTAGCTAACCTCAGTGGGGTAAAGACTACTAGTCGAACCTATGTCCTGTAGCTGATAAGTGCGTATTTTTAATTATTGTATACTGTTTGTGTAGTAGGTACGTACGTGCAGTAGTTATAAGAAATATACACAAGTGTTGATTGGAGTTAAAGTGGTTTTATTATATTTCAGAAGTGGGATACACCAAAAAGGTATGTAAAACTTTTAATGTGAATTGCTTGACAATAATTTGAAAAATAAAAACCGTTACACGCTCACTTTGAAGAATTTACTATGAGGCATTTAATTATTAGAAATTGTTTTTGCTATAATTAAATATCTATCATAAATTGTGAATTTAAATTAGCAACATTTGTACATGTTTTATTTGAGATTATTTACAAGCGTACTGAGGTAATTGTCAGTCATTTATTATTCCTGCTTTTGTAATTGCCATGATAATAATTCTACTTAATGGATAATTACCCAGTGAACTAAGTTTGTTCGCAGGGTCTTAAGAGACATGTTGTGTGACTTTGCTAGATTTATTATTATTTTTTTATTTTTGTTTGAGTGGGCATGTTTCCCACTGGATACTAAGCGAGTCACTGGTTGTTGGATAATGTTAGGGGGCGTACTTAGTGACTTCACTGGATATTTGGGTGGGTATGGTTCCCACTGGTTTATGAGTGAGTCACTGGTCGTCGGATTATGTTAGGGGGCGTACTTAGTGACTTCACTGGATATTTGAGTGGGTATGGTTCCCACTGGTTTTTGAGTGAGTCACTGGTCGACGGATAATATTAGGGGACGTTCTTAGTGATTTCACTGGATTTTTGAGTGGATATGGTTCCTACTGGTTTATTGAGTGAATCACTAGTCGTCGGATAAATTATTGAGAATGCTTAATAGCTTGTGTTCTTATGATAGTAGTTTATTTATATTTATTACAGTTTATGTATTGATAGTAGGCGTACTGCACTGCACTTGATCAGGTCATCTCTCTGATAGTGCTTATTGCTATTTAATTCATTAAACAACATATATTAATAATTGTACAAAATGAATTAAAACAAAGGATAATATGGTAATTTGTTGTTTCCCATCAATGTTATGAAATACCTTATTTCCGTTTTTTATAATGCACTATGCGGGCTCATGAGTTGTTCGCTGGGTTGAGTGGGCCAGGTATGGTCACTGGATAAGCTAGGGGGGCGAGGTATGTTTGCTCACTGGTTTATTGAATGGCTATGCTTGCCACTGGATTATTTGGTGAGCTGCATACACTCGTCGTTTTTGAGTAAGTTATGTTCGCTTACAAAACTTACATGATTCTTACAACATTTAGATACTACGTATATTGATGACTTTTATTTTGTTAAATATGAAACAGATTATGTCGATGAATATTGTATATATTTCAGAAAGCAATGGCATCTGATGACGAATACGGTACGCCGCCTGGTACTCCGCCTGGTACGCCTCTAAGGCGACGTGGGCGTGTGAAAAAGAAGTCTAGGCGAAGAAGGAGTCCTTCTTCGTCCACATCGAGCAGCGAGCCTGTACCAAGAAAGTCACGTAAAGTAACAAACCGCCTTTCTACTAAAGATGTTCTGAAATTATTGGCTAGCTGTAAGGGTGAATCAAATAAGGCCTCGCTCTCTCTAAGTAACAATAACTTAAACAATGTGTTACCTACCCGAATTTGACCCTGCAAACAGGACTCAAACCATTGAATGTTGGCTGAGAAAGGTTAACGAGTGCGCCACTATTTATGGATGGAATGATAAACAAACTATTCATTTTTCTTTGCAAAAATTAGCCGGCCTAGCAAAAAAATGGTTCGAGTCCTTGCCTACAGTAATCTACACTTGGGATGAGTGGCAAGCAAAACTCCGAAAAGCGTTTCCAAGCGAGGAAAATTATGGACGCCTTTTGGAGGAGATGCTGAACCGCAACTCTAGACACGACGAAAGTCTGCGCGAATATTTTTTCGATAAATTATGTCTATTAAATAGATGTGAAATTGAGGGTAAAAAGGCTGTCGACTGTATTGTTTATGGTATAATGGACAGATCTATTCGTAATGGGGCACAAGCACTGAATAGTTCTGAACCTGAAGGTTTGCTTAACTTTTTATGTTCCCAAAAATCACAACCGGTAGTCGATACTAAATTTAAAAATCGCTCTTTTCAAACAAGAAGTCATTCCGGTACTAGCTCGAACTCTAACATTCAAGATTCTGCCTCTAACTCTATTATTTGTTATAATTGTCGATCCAAGGGTCATCCTTATCACAAGTGTACAAAACCAATAATAAAATGCAAACGGTGTAATAGGATTGGACATGACAATGATGGATGTAAATTAGTACCATTTAACACCTCCAATTCTAACTCTGTTCCTGAAAATAGTTCCGAAAGGAAAACTTTAAAAATAGACATAGGACTAAAAACCAATGATAAGTTCTTTAAAACCGTCACTGTCGATGGCCATACTCTAAGTTCGTACATTGATTTTGGTAGCGAGTGTACGCTCTTAAGTAAAGCCAACGTGGACTCTTTGAATGTAGTAAAAGCATTCGATGGCATTCCAGTGGTACGAGGATTTGGCCAGTCTTCTGTCATCCCGTTGTACAAGTCATTTGTTACTGTGAGGGTCGACGAGGTTGAAGCTGAGGTTGAAGTACTGGTTGTTGACGATACACATGCAAACTGCTATGATTATAGGGCAAAATTTCATTGAGTTACCTTGTGTCACTGTTCTTAAAGACAGTCGAAAGCTAACTTTTTATAAAAGTCCCTGCAGTGATTCTCAGTCTAGCGATGATTACAAATATTTTTTTCCTTGATATGTTACGATCTTCTAAAAATTAAATTGGCAACACTGGTTCGCGGGTTCGCGCCACAGACGCGCTGACATTTTGTTTTGTACAACATAACGGTCTTTACGAGTATTCCTGCAGTCGATAACTTGCTCGTTTTGTACAAATTGATTGAATTATCTTTGTTCTAAATAAAATTTCTAAGTTCTGTGCATCATACTCTCTCAGTAGACAATATGTATTCAGTCATTCAGTTTTCTGATCCTTCTACTGGTGGCGAAGGAAGCGTGTCAATTGTAAATCGCCAGTGGATGACACCACATAAATGTGAAGTGTATTGGCCCCCGGTACGGGAATCCAAGGCCGTTAATCGGTTAGTTATAGAACATGCTGAACCTGACGTGGATACATGGAAGCTATATAGTGTACGGAGAGTTTTTTATGAGACTGGTAAGTACGACATGGTATTAACTACGTTTAATGGTCGTATCTGTCTGCATGAAATTTCGGTCAAGGAAGCTGCGGTTTTCTCATCTTTACAATACTTGTTCTTCCTGTGAGTTATCAATTGGCAATTTTGACATGCCTTACCAACGTCACTTTTCACTCGTGATAGGTATAGGTACACAGCTTCTATTTTTCTTCTATTCTACTATAATCACTTGTTACTTGAACTGCTTAAATTAAACATATTCGTAATTACCTACAATTAATTGGAATATGCCCCACCCCCAGAGTGACGAACGCACTGTTAGAGCATTGCAGCGACAGAGAAAAGCTCCTGTTGGGTCATTTCTTTTGTTATGTATTAGGAAGAGGTAAATGTTAACCCGGCTTGGTTTCAAAAGTTGTTGAATGAAAACTTTTGTACCTACCTATTCTTTTTTCAAACTATGATTCTTGTGCTTGTAAAAATGCAAACACAACATTTCAATGTTACAATACCTAAAAATTAACTGATGATAACACCCGCAGTCAAATTCATAATCGGGAACTCCTGACACTAGGATCTACAAGGACAAGGGAACATGATGTAGGGTGGTGGGGTGTACCTATGCAACTTCAGGTGTGTTATGTATTGTGACATTCGAGGTAGAATGATTTTCATACAAATTGCTTTTACCATCTAAGGGCGAAGGGCTAGTATGTTTGTGTATACTGAAATAACTGTGTCAGTTTTTATTTTGGTCTGTATTTGTGACAAATTATATTTGGTTAGAGAAAACTGTGGATTAATAGCGAAAATAACATTGACATTTTAATTTGAATGTGTGACTAAAGACCGAATTTCAGTGTTCACTTTATATAATACGATACTATAATTTGCCACAAAATAAAGACCAATGTAAAAGCCTAACTAGATACCAGGTTACATACAAATTTATAGCTAAAAAAAAGGGGCTAACATGCAATGATTAAATTTGAATTGGGTTTATGAGTATGCCCCCTTTACTGTTGTATGTCTACTACTGTTTGTGCATGTGCATGGCATGGTTATTTTGGGTGGATTTTTGTTCTTTAGACTGACTGCTTAGAAAAAGCTAAGGAAAAACTGAAATTGGCAGAGGTAACGTCTGACGTACAGACAGAAGCAGAGGATACTGAACTAAAGCAACGAAGACCTAAGCGTAAACCCAATCGTTATATTACTTCAAGTGAGGATGAGGACAATAGTGACAGCCATAGATGCCCACCACCACTAAAAAAACAATACATAGATGGTAAGATTTTCAAAATTTCAAGATTATTGTGTGAACATGTTATTACAAGATTTTTATTCAACTTATTGTGTAGGTATTGTTCTATTGTATAATGTAATTTACCAAAAATATAATAAACAGGGGATTTTATTTAGCTTGCTTTGGATGATTGTTTGTTAAATTATTGTATGATGTAATTACCAAATTCAATATACAGGATGTAAAAAGACCACTCCCGAAAACTTTGGGGAGTTTAAGTACCCATCAATATAATAAACAACTTTTCAACCTTTGAAGCTCAGTTGGTAGTAGCTTTACCTTCTGCGCTGGAGGGCGCGGGTTCGATCCCCGCCGAGAACAAATGTTTGTGTGACGAACACATGTTTTGTTCTCTGCCTGGGTGTTATATTGTATTCTAAGTATGTATTTACAAATAATAAAAAAATTATATAAGTATTATATCAGCTTATCTGGTTCCTTTCTGGTTATTACAAGCTCTGCTTAGTTTGGGGCTAGATAGTGTTGTGTGGAATGTGTAAATATTTATTTATTTAACAGTGTGTAAACTAGTGCTAAGCGCGCGTCAATGCGCCTGTCTGGGTTCAAACCCACGACTTACTGTTCGTAAGTCGGGGCCGCCACCACTTGGCCACCGCTGCTCTCAAGCATAAATACTGAAAGATATTTGGGTATCCCGACTAACTGAAAATTATGAATATTTGCAGACTTAGAACAAGACCTTTTCACAAGTGATCAAAGACGAAACGATATCTTCCACGAGAAAGTAATTACATTGTTGTCTCTTATTAAGTGTCAAAATGACCAAATTTTATCCATATTAAAATCTACTGAAGGAACTTTAAAAGTAGATTTCAAACTGCCAATAACCACAATTGAGGCCTTGGAAACTACAGAAGAATTACTAAAAAATAAAGAAAACTATGATAACTTGGTATGATTTTATTTCTAATACCTATACTAAGTATTTGATGAACTATTGAATGTTTGCTCGGAAACACAAATTTATTTTGGGTTTATAATTAATTTCATTAACTGTTACTGCACAGCACTAATCAATACTTTGATTCTCAGGTTCAATATAAATGATAAATGATAAATGATTTTATTTCTGTAAATAGGTTTGTACAAACACTTTTACACGTCAATCATATTTTAAAAACTAGATGAGGTCGGCGTTTCCTAACTGACTACTCTGAGAAGAAAGGCCGAAACAAACTCAGAGGTCACAGTCTCTTTTAAAGTCCAGACATAATCTTGGTCAAATCATGTGAAGACCATGTAGATTGGTGTCTGGAGTGGTCTTTTGAGGAAAGCATCACACAGATTGAGAGGGCCTGTCCAGTCAGTGCACGCATTTGTCAGTTATCGTGCAGCTCAACTCAGAATTAAGGAGCTCAACGATTCGACGAACAATACCAAAGAAAGGACATTTGGGTAGGCCGCATAAATTACTCAAAACTGTCAGACTATAATTAGAACTAAGTGAGAAAAAATTAAAAACAAAAAGAAAAAGGAATGACCCACATAGTCTTCACATTCACAATAATTTAAATAATATAATACTTTAAAAGTATATAAAATTCATTAATGTCAATGTGTATATAAAAACCAGGAAATAATCTTGGTCAGAGCATTTCATTTGAGGACCATGTAGATTTGTGTCTGAAATGGTCTTTTGAGGAAAGAACCATACAGATGTGAGTGGACCTGTCCATTCCATGCACGCATTTGTCAGTAATCGTGTAGCTCAACTCAGAACTTAAAAGGAGCTCAATGATTCGACGAACAATACCAAAGAAAGGACATTTGGGTAGGCCGCATAAAGTACTCACAACTGCCAGATGATCATTAAAAGTAACTGAGAAAAATAAATATATATATATGACCCACATAGTCCTCACATTCACAATAATAAAAAAATATTATACTTCACAAAGTAAATATTCATGTCATTGTGTATATAATTTTAAAGTTAGCAAAAAAAAAAATTATAAAATTGGAGCAACTCAATCCCATGCCTTTTTGTCCTCAATGTAATCTTTAACGGCATAAAAAGCCTTCTGGCACAACTTGCGTTTAGTAAATGATTTGAATTTATTACGGCTTAGATCTTGTACGTGGCTTGGAAGTTTATTATAAAAGCGTATACATTGACATCTAAAGGAGCTACCTATTTTCTTGAGCCTTGTTGTAGGTACAACAAATTTGTGTTTGTTCCTAGTATTTATGTTATGGATATCACTGTATTTTTTAAACATTTTTTTGTTTTTATGGGCATATAAAAGATTATCAAAAATATACTGAGAAGGCACAGCCATTATATTTATCTCCTTAAATTTATCTCTGAGAGAGTGTCTCGGATTTAATTTATAAATAGATCGAACAGCTCTTTTCTGCAAAACAAAGATAGTTTGAATGTCGGCGGCATTTCCCCACAACAGAATACCGTACGACATTACACTATGAAAATAACTAAAGTAGTTAAATTGCGAATTTTTCTAACAGCATATGCTGCGGAGCTTAGCTTTTTTGACAATTTATCTATATGTGGGCCCCACTGAAGCTTAGCATCCAAAGTTAAGCCCAAGAATACTGTGCTATCTTCAGGATTCAATTCTTCGTCCTTTATCAACAATTTAGTTTTCACCTGCCTAACATGAGGTAGGGTAAACTTAATGCACTTAGTTTTTTTTTCATTCAGAAGTAAATTGTTAACATTGAACCAGTGAACTACTTTTGAGATTGCCGTATTTACATCGTCAGTAACTAGCTGCTGACGTTTAAGTTTAAACAAAAGTGAAGTGTCATCTGCAAACAACACTATATCATGGTTATCCTTTATGAGGTAAGGCAAGTCATTAATATGAATAAGAAACAAGAAAGGACCAAGAATTGAGCCCTGTGGGACTCCCATTGTTACTAAAGATCCGGGAGATCTTTTTCCATTAACGTCAACGCTCTGAATCCTATTACTCAAGTATGAAGTAAGAAGATCCAGAGCGCTGTTCCGGATCCCATAGTGGCGGAGTTTCCTGATTAACGTGTCATGAAGAACGCAATCAAATGCCTTGGACAAATCACAAAAGATGCCCAAGGCATCACATTTATCTTCCCATGCATTATAAATGTGACCTAAAAGTTCAACACCGGCGTCAGTAGTTGAACGACCCCTTGTAAAACCGAACTGTTTGCTGTGTAATAATTTATGTCTATTAAAAAATCTTTGCAATTGCTCTAAAATTAATTTCTCAAAAATTTTACTAAAGTCTATACTGTATAAAGTCTATTGGTGGAAGGGACATCTTCAGCAAAGTTTCTCGAATTCTGAAAACGCTTTTGTGCGACTCTCTAGCAAAGCAGTTCAATTTCTATGGCAAACGTTCACAGAAAAAGCCATTCTGTCAATTACGTCTTCAAAACTGTCTTGTAGGTTGGTACTTTTGTTGAATTTAACGAACATTTCGCTAAAATTCCTTCTCCTCTTTCGGAGCCACGGACACTTAAAATTTATCCGCGGTGAGAGGTACCGTCATCGAGGGAAAGTTATCAATTCAACTATCAACATCTCGTTAATTTTTGCCATGTCCAGTAAAGTCTGACATTGCGTGCCTTATTTTATTGTGGGCTTATTTAACTAACCACTTTTACATGTATTTGATTACAGAGGCTGTAAAGAAATCTACTTTAGGAACAACTGAAAAAGATATCGAAGATTGCATTAAAGTGTGGCTTAAACACACACCTGAAAAACACCGCAAGAACGAAAATAAGCAGGTGGTTATATAAATGTTACCTCAAACAAAATATAAGACAAAAGCTGTAGTTGGCCAGCGTCAATTGTTAAGAAGAGCTAAAATAGCAAAAACGGAATTTATATCAGATTTACAAAAAATCTATAGCAGTTCATTTTCACATACATCACATTGTAACTTGCCTTCGACCTCATCGAGCGAGTGCAACATCCACATACAACAAACCATACCAACCATTTCCACGGACAATGATAATAATTTATATGAGAATGATGATGACGTTGAAGTTACCAATAATATAGACTCGCCATCTCCGTTAAGAACATTACCTGAAATTGATATTAATTGTAACACTGACTATGAGTTGCCAAATCAATTGAAACATTGGGCTACTGAGCATAAAATACCGCATAACGCCATAAACAGTCTCCTCAAAATTTTAAAGCCACTATCTCCTATTTTACCAAAAGATAGTAGAACTTTGATGCCAACTCCAACGAATTTAGAAGTAACTGCCTTAAATACAGGAGAAATGGTTTATATGGGAATATTGTCTCAAATACAAAAACAAATTAAACATATTACTTTACCCGACGCTGAAATTAAAATATGTTTTAATATCGATGGATTGCCCTTGTTTAAGAGCTCAAATACTCAGGTGTGGCCTATATTAGGTTTGTTAAAAAATCACCATGATTTCAAACCATTTGTGGTTGCTATCTTTTGTGGGCAGTCTAAACCTTCAACATTAAATTAATTTTTAAAGCTTTTTGTGATAGAATTAGCAGGTTTAGGCGCATTTGGGCTAATTCTCATTTTGGCAACCGACTCGCTAATGGACTACTTCTCATTAGGGCTACTTCTCACTTGGGCTACTTCTCGCTTGGGCTACTTCTCACTTGGGTTACCTTCATTAGGGCTACTACTCAAAATTTGGGAATGTTTATTGAAATAAGTACTGTCTTTATGTATATGAACATGTTTATTCATTTATAAGAGATCAATTACATTATTTTAAGAATAAAACAACATTCATTAAATCAATGTAATAGGTAAGTATACAATATTATAAGTATTACTTCTTGTAATTACTTTAGTCTGGTTTGAAATTAACATTTATTTATTTATAACATACACAAATCAATATGACGGCGCGTAGTACACGTAGCGCCATCTGTTATTTCCTACCCGATTTTCTAATAAAGGCACAATACTGCCATCTTATACGTCCACAATAAATATAAGTTATAGATAACAAACTATATGCACCAAGGAATCATTGTATTTAATCATTCATTAGTTCTAAATACACGAGAGTAATAATTGTCATTATTAATGCATTATTAAAAAAATAAAAAGTTACATTCTTGACTAGGATTAAAATGTGGGTACTAAGTAATTTACGTTATCGAAAATGTGGGTGCCTTAATTTTATTTTTTGATCGATCGTAAAACGGTATATTGTCTCAATTATTGTTGTTTATTATTCGAAAAGATGGAAGAAGAACTTGTGTTTGTGAAAAATCAAAGAGGTAACGACGCTCTGTTGCACAATGGATATAGATACAATAAAACTAAAAAAGTTAACCAAGATAAAAGTGTTTTGTGGTGTTGTACAAACAAAAGGGAATGCAATGCATCTGTTACTTTGAATGAAACTGAAAACCGAATCATGAGGCAGTCCCAACATACTTATCAGGCAGATTATGATAAAAATGCTGTATATTTAGAAATGTGTACGCTCAAGGAATTGGTATGTACAAATTTAGAACCCATTAAAGGAATTTTTGAAAATAAATTAGATAATTTGACCTTTGAACCGAGCACATCTAAAGTATCAATTCCGACTTTTCATGAAAAAAAAGATTGTTTGTACCGAGCGAGAAAAAAATTTTTACATGCAGATCATCTGATTTTTCAAGATTTGGCTCAAGTGTCCATACCTGAAGCTTTAAGCGATGATTTTCTAGTGGCAGATGATGGAGAAAGCGACAAAATTTTGGTTTTCGGATCAAATATTTCCAAAAAATTTTTGCAGCGCGCTCGACGTAAACATAACCGCCGATATTTTGCAGATGGCACTTTTAAATCTGTACCCAAGCCGTTCTACCAACTTTTTACCTTACATGTGTTCTGATTCCAAAAGCACACAAATTGTACCTGTAGTGTATGCGTTACTTCCAAATAAAAATCAAGAGACGTATATAAGGCTTTTCAACATAATGAAAAGTGTATTGAAAATAAATATTACCAACTTTAAATGTGACTATGAATTAGGTATAATGAACGCGGTAAAAACCGTGTACCCTGATGCGCAAATAACCGGATGTTATTTTCACTATCAAAAAGCTATCTGGAAGAAGGCGAAAGAATTAAATTTGACTAAAAGAAAAGAAATAAGACAGATTATAAGAAAAATAGCTATTTTACCACTTTTACCCGCAGAAAATATTCCAGAGGGTTGCCAAAAACTAACAGAGATTATTGAAAATGAATCGTTGTTACCATTGTTTGAAACGTTTTTAAAATACTTTGCAAAACAGTGGTATCCAAGAATGAACCCTGCGCTTCTTAGTTGCTCTGGACAACGCCACCGCACTAACAACGCTCTTGAGGGGTGGCACCATCGGATAAATGTGAAAATTCCCAAGCATCCAATTTTATTTTTATTCTTACAGAAGCTCCGAAAAGAAGCCAAGCATTTCGACTCCAAACTCAAGAACAGTCATATTCAAACAAAAAAAAAACGGCATAACAAGTACATTCATTTCGACAAAAAGTATAAAAAAGTACTTACGAAACTAAAAAATGGTCGAAAACAGTTATTAGATTTTTAAAGAAAATGACTTATTACCAGCTTCTTATATAAAGGAATCTAATTAATACTGATTGTTAATTATTGTGTTCATTTATGCTTATATAAAGATATATCTAATTAATATTGTTTGTTGATTATTGTGTGGATTTATGTTGATTTTATTGAAATTAAAGTAATTAAAAGAAGTGACACCTAGTAAAGTTTACCTATCCTTTAACTATTGATTTGTGTTTGTTATAAATAAATAAATGTTAATTTCAAACCAGACTAAAGTAATTACAAGAAGTAATACTTATAATATTGTATACTTACCTATTACATTGGTTCAATTAATGTTGTTTTATTCTTAAAATAATGTAATTGATCTCTTATGAATGAATAAACATGTTCATATACATAAAGACAGTAGTTATTTCAATAAACATTCCCAAATTTTGAGTAGTAGCCCTAATGAAAAGTAACCCAAGTGAGAAGTAGCCCAAGTGAGAAGTAGCCCAAGTGATAAGTAGCCCTAATGAGAAGTAGTCCATTAGCGAGTCGGTTGCCAAAATGAGAATTAGCCCAAATGCGCCTAAACCAATTAGCACAATTACTTGAAGATGGGTTTCATTTTGAAAATAATCATTATACCCTCAAGGTGCACAGTTTCGTATGTGATGCTCCAGCACGAGCTCTTATTAAGTGTACTAAACAGCATGGTGGCTATTCCGCTTGCGACAAATGTGTAGAGCCTGGCGAATACCGAGGGCGAGTTGTTTATGAAAATGTGTCTGCACTCAGGAGAACTGACGAATCATTTCGTTTGCAATCAGATGATGAACACCATATGGGTGAATCCCCACTGTTAGCACTTCCTATAGATTTGATATCATGTTTCCCCGCTGAATACATGCATAGTGTTTGTTTAGGAGTAATGCGTAAGCTTTTAAACACGTGGAAAAGTGGACATTTAAGTGTGCGCTTACCTAGTCATTTGGTAAATGTTATATCAGAAAGATTGATTCTCTGTGCAAAAGTTACACCTATTGAATTTAATAGAAAACCCCGAAGCTTAAACGATATAGCTCGTTTTAAAGCAACAGAATATCGAATGATTTTATTGTATCTTGGTCCAGTGGTTTTTAAAAATATTTTGCCAAAATCTCTTTATGAAAACTTTTTGCTATTTAATTGTGCTATTACTATTCTATGTTCAATTAAACATATGAATGACGTGGGTGTAGATCTGGCTCACGAGTTGTTGACAATGTTCATAAAAAATGCAAAAGTAATATATGGACTCGAGTTTCTAGTATATAACGTACATATGTTATGTCATATATGTGATGATGTACGCGTGCTTGGAGCTCTTGAAGAATTTTCGGCGTTTCCCTTTGAAAATTATTTAGGTGCATTAAAAAACTTGGTGAGGTCACCTAATAAACCTCTGCAACAAATTGTCAAAAGATTAATAGAAATAGATTGTTCCCAGTTCGACGGCCTCTTCTCTGATAAAAAACCGGTTTCGTGCTATTATTCTTATTATTCAGGGCCTGTTCCTAACGAAAGTGCGTATATGTGCTATAAAAAAGTTAAATTTAATGGGTTAACTTTATGTGTTGAGGCATATCGTAAGGCTGATTGTTACTGTCTTACTAAAAATAGAAAAGTTTTTAAAATATTGAATGTGTTAAAAAACTCAGAGGGCAGGCTGTTTTTTTTACGGGTGTGAGTTTTTATGTTATGAATCATTCTTTGATTATCCATTTAGCTCGGTCACTATCGACATTTTCAAAGTTAAAGAATTCTCTGATTTAAAAACTTTAGCCGTGGATGTTGTACTCACAAAATGTGTCCTAATTCCAAATGAAAATGATCATAGCTATGTAAGTATTCCACTGCTTCACGCATTATAAACTGTATATCCATTTCTAAAAAAAAATCCTAGCGATACTAAATTCATATCCATAGTATGCAGTGAATGCTGCTGCATGATTGACGACTTTCTTTAATTTATACAAAGCAAAAGCAAACTTACTAATTTTGTTGATTAACATTGAAGTATGCTGTTTCCAATTTAGTTGATTGTTCATTGTTAACCCTAAAAATTTTGTATTTGTAACTTAAATTTTTTCATTATTATACATTTATGGGCACGTAAGTTGGCAAGAGTCGTTAGATGCGCAGAACTCGAATTTTAGGTCTCTTTGGTATCAAGTGGGACGCGGGGTATGAGGTAGCGCCGATCCGAGCGCCCGATTGGTCGCGTCAGTCGACCCCTGCCTCCCGCAACGCGTCTACATTCCGTCAGCCAACCCTGCCTCCCGCACCGCGTCTACATTCCGTCAGTCGACCCATGCCTCCCGCACCGCGTCTACATTCCGTCAGTCGACCCCTGCCTCCCGCACCGCGTTTACATTCCGTCAGTCGACCCCTGCCTCCCGCACCGCGTCTACATTCAGTCAGTCGACCCCTGCCTCCCGCACCGCGTCTACATTCCATCAGTCGACCCCTGCCCCCCGCGCTGCGTCTACATTCCGACCGCGCCTGGCTCGTTTTCAAATTTGGGGCCAAAAGCATAATTAGTGGTATAACTTTAGTATCGTAACTCGTAACGTAAGTAAAACTATTGTCAATTATCTATCTTTTTGGCTTCTATCCGGTCCATATGCAGTTATTTTTCTAGAATTGTAGATGGAAGAGATACACTGACATAACTAACCTGTTTATCAGTAGTGTTACCGATGCCAAAGGCAAATTTTTCCGATGATGCTTTGTAACTCGAAAAATTATGTATGAAATTGTAATATTATTTTTAAAGGGAAAACCATATTCCAATCGGAAGCTAAATTGTATTTTGCGGCAAAGTAAAAGTATCAAAAAATATGTTTTCTTAGCTCTTTTCAAAAGTTTATTTTTAAAATCACATTTGTGTAACCCTAATTCCGAACACATTACTCCCAAGATATTTACTAGCTACCCTGCCTCTTATCCCGCGCGGACATCGTAGCCCTTCAGTCGTCCCTAAGCGCGTCTAGTGTAAGGTTGTGTACTGTGTTATTTAAAGAAAAAAAACCATTATCAGGTAAGGTTTTTTACTTGTGACCAAAATATTCATTAGTATTAGTCATTAGTATTTATCCATATATCGTGATTAGTACTTTATTTCTTTCTTTTTGTGTTATTTGACTAGTTAGTTGCCAATAAATGAATACGTTTTCAAGGTTATTCAATATTCTTGAACGTTCCATAGCGCCGGTATTTCTTAAATACTCTCAAAATCCCATTCGTGTCACTCTCATTCGTGTCGATTCTCGAGTCACACGAATGATATCGAGTAGTACACTAATGACAAAAAAGTTCAACATTTTTTTTTTTAGTTTATTTGATTATACAATGGCAAAATCGAAAAAAAGACTGAAGAGGAGATAGAAAGACAACGTGAAAGACGACGTATTGCTCGTAGAGAAAAGTATCAACAAATTAAAAATAATCCGGAACTGTATGCTGCTGAACAGGCAAAAAAAGACAAAATTATTTAAAACGGAAGGAGGATAATAAAATAAAAAGTATAACGGATATGAGCCCCCGCGAACAACGGGTACAAAGAAGAAAATGGAAAGAAAGTTCAAAAAAATACTACAGAAAAAAGGTCAGCCAAAAAATCGTGCAAACTGTAACAGTTAGTGATGCAGATGAAGCTATGAATGTAATTCGTAATGTAGACCCATTGAATATTAAACAAACCAAAGAAAAAAACTAAGATACCTAATGTTAAATTATTGATAAAAATAAAGACAATGCGATTGCAGCATAGGAAGGAAAAACAAAATTTTATGACATTAATTAATAGATACAGAAATAAAATTAAGATTTTGCAAAATAAAATAGTAAAATTGAGTAATGAAGCTAATAAACAGCCAACAGATGCTAATGAGAAGGACAAAAACCAAACATTTAACAAACTTTTGAGTAGCGAAATCAGACGGAGATTTGCAACGACTAAAAGTAGGAAGGAAAAAACAGACTATCACAAACTTAATTGACCGAAAGAGATTCAAAGAATTTAAAGTTTCTACTGACCTACGTAAAGTGTGCCTTCGAAAAAGATTTAGGAAAAAAGTACGCGATGAGAGTATTAATGTTCAACAATTGGTTCAGAATTTCTATGAAGATGACATCAATAGTCGCATTAATCCCGGAAAAAAAAAAAATACAAAAAAAACATGGAATAGTCAAACAAACACGATATCTATTGGATACAATGAATCCAGCCCGTCCCATCTTTGATGTCCTCCCTCCGGTGACGCCCTAAGCCGAGGCTCGTACCCCACAGGGGGTGCCCTTAGCGAGCGTTCACCTAGCTTTTTAGCTTAGTTTTGTATGCCCCTGGCTGGAGGCTTTGAGTGTAGCAGCTTAAGGCAACCACAGGATTGACCGGTTAAGTAGTCATGACCTCAGAGGTCGGCTACGAGATGCCCAACAGAAAAAAAAAAAAATGCAATGAAAAACTTGCACAGTAAATTCTTGAAAGACAATACTAATATAAAAATTAGTTATACCACTTTTACAAGGTTTCGGCCTTTTTGGGTTTCTCTTCCAGTCGACGATCGCGATACATGTGCTTGTACGCTGCATACAAATTTTGACCTATTGATATCAGCACTCAATAATAATAATATTATCCATGTTAAGGATCACCTCAATTTGCTTACTGAATTATGTTGTGATAAGTACAACTTGGATTGCGTCAGCCGCAAATGCAGTGTTTGTAAAGGACGGACAATTTTATATAAAGAATTCCAAAATAACCAAGAGATAAAATATCAAGAATGGGAGCAAGACACTAAGAAATTAGAAAGGAAAGAAATTAAAATAATAAAAAAAAAGACAAAACACGAATCCACGCAATTTGATTTTAAAATTAGAAGGTATGTTGCCAAATTTTTTAGCACACACATCAAACATTATCAACCAATACCATTAAAATTTTGAAAGAATCGCTAAGTGATAACGAATCCTTGATTCATATGGACTTTTCCGAAAATTATGCCTACAAATTTTCGGAAGAAGTTCAGCCTTCATACAGCGCTTGTTTATATGAAAAATAATATGCGTGCGATTGAAACCTATTCTATATGTTCGGCTAGCGAATGCACTCGGCATGATGCTGCGGCCGTCTGGGCACATCTGATCATTTACTGAAATTTGTATTTGATAAAGCAACACAAACTGAGCGCATACACATATTGACTGATGGCCTTAGCAGCCAGTATAGAAATAAATCAATTTTTTACATTATAACACAACTCCAAAATGATTTCCCACAACTGAAACTTATAACGTGGAATTATCAAGAAGCGGGGCACGGAAAGGGTGCCCCAGACGGCATTGGCGCCACCATAAAAAGGACTGCTGATTATCAAATCAAATGTAGGAAGGACGTCGGGACCTTTGATACATTTATAGATGTCATTCAAAAGAATGTACAAAATGTGAAAATTATAATTGTCGAGGAGCATGAAATAAAAGCGAAGGAAATAATGCTTCCCAAAGACATCGCAACGTTCAAGGGCACTATGAGTGTTCATCAGGTGGGTAATCTAATTTAACAATTACTTCTTGTGATGCATAAGATAAACAAACATTTAATGATCATATTTTTTTAGGTCGTGTGGTCTTCAGACTCTACATACTTGGAATTTAGAAGGCAAAGTTGCTTTGAATGCTTAGTTAACGCTTGCGTACATGATAAACATATCAAGTTTTTTAAAGTATATAAAACTCCAATTGATTCTACAATAAATAATGTAAGCGTTATACCGGAAAACAAAAGAATCCGAATACTTAGCGATATTACAATTAGCTATGGTAATCAGCAAGTTTTACCCTCTACGTCACTTTTGAATGCTAACGCAACCTTTACACTGCCAACTACGAGTCTTCGCAGCGTACGTCGAGACTGGACAAACAAAACCTTTGTGGGAGCTCATACCAAGGCATCAGGGCATGAGAAAGAATTTCTTAAATTTATAAGTAACAAGGACGGAAATGTTTCTGATAGCAATTTGTCTGATTAATTATTGAATTAGAAATAAGGACTGAAGTGGCAAACGTATACCAATGAATAATTATAAAAGGGGTGGCACTAAGGTTGTTCGCAAAATTTAAAATTTACTTGCAGCCCGGGTTTATAAAACAGCGACAGTAACGAATACGTACTTATTAATATATTTTTTAATATCATTACAATCGTCCATATATCTCTACTTTAGTGATAATTAGCTTTATATATAATAAAGTAGCGTTGTGTTTATTTTTTTCATCCTAAACAATCCGGCGCCTATCTGCAAGTTGTTAAAAACGTAAGAAAATTTAGATTTCGCAGGCTACCCTAGCACTTTCATTCCAAATAAATGTTGATTGTTATTAATTATTGATTATGTAAAGTCTACAAAGTTATTAAACTATAAAAACGTTATTTTTTAAGTTTTATATTAATCATGTTGATTATACTTTAAGTAAAAACTTTAATATCATTAGTGCAACTTGTGATCTCAACAGTAAATTACAAATTATCATTAGAGAAACTATACGAATCATTAGTGTAGCTCAAAAAGTGGAATTTATGTGTATTCTTGATTAAAACTTGTGGAAAAATTGATTAATAATTATGTGTTTTTTTAATTAAGCAACCATCCTAAACCTGAAAATTACGAAAAAAAAAATACAATTTTAAAATCATGAAATTGCTTCCTTTTTGGCCCCAAATTTGAAAACGACCCGCCTGCTTTTTTGTTCCCGATGCGCGAACTTACCCCCACTACGCTAAAACCTTGCCAAGTTACGTCCCCAGCACTGTAGCTTACATTTCGTTTTGCATTGGCTACTCTTTGACGAAAATTCATAATTTTTGTTTTCTTCCAATTTATAATTATTAAGTTGTTATGTTCTAACCAGTTAACGGCTTGTTGTAAAGCATTGATTGTGTCAGCTTCAGTCTTTATTATTTTTGTCAAGTTTAACAATGATAGTACTCTCATAGGCAAACAATGTCACGGGATAGGGTATATTCTGAGGAAAGTCATTTATATATATATAAGGAATAATAAAGGCCCTAGCACACTGCCTTGGGGCAATCCATAAGACATTTTTCGTTCTTTAGAAATGTTTTATTTCTGTACGTTGTGTTCTATTTTTTAGGTAAGAATACGCTTCTATTTCCATTTATTATTTTCCACGTCATTTTCGATTTATTATGTCTCTATTTTATAATAATTCTTTGTGTCAATTAGTGTCAATTTGATAATTTTCTTAAGTCTGTTTGAATAACTTTTAAGTTTCGTCACATTTACCTTAGATGGATTTAATCTATGGTGCCACAACATAAGTCTTTTTATTATTTGGCTACACCGTCTATTACCAAGAGTTAGCCAATTTGGATTCATTATTAATTTTCTTTTTTTGAACGTAATCGGAAAACATAGATTATAAAATAATTGGAATAGTTCGAAAAAGTTTTTGTATGCTACATTAGGGTCTTTAATGAGGTCTACCTCATTAACTAACATCAACACACAACACAACATTAACATCAGAAAAAGAAATTTATTTCAAACAGTCTTTGAATTTCATCAAATTTTCATTAATAAAGTTACGTACCTTTATATTCCAACTTTCAAACATGTCTTTTTTACTGGAAGTTTTAAAGTTTGTGCGGTGTGATCCGACATATTATGTATATCAAGGACCCTATGAGTACACTTTCGTGAAATATTATGTGCAAAATTATCGATACATTATCGGTTCATTAATTTGTAAACATAGTTTGTACTTCATTATGAAACTAGTAAATTCAAGAGATATCTTGTTTTAAAATATTAATGATGAAATCACCACAAAGGATTACATTTTTGTTTAAGTCGTAACAGTGTTTTGATAATATAGTGTTTAATTTTGAGTAGAAAACCTCTTAATTGTTTTTGGTAGGTACCTACTCTATCTAGGCAAATAATGATTGTGTTATGTGGTATTAGTTTAAAATTGCACAAACTTCAACGACGCTATAATAAATTGATAGTGATTTTTGTTGAAAATGAAAAGTTTTTTATTTCATGGTACCTATCCATATTAATTTTATATGCTCTGTAGGCTTTTAAATTACTAATAAGTAGTTATATTTTTTGCAGCTTCAAGGCATCATCTCATCACTAAAGTATGACGCAACTTACCCCCTGGCCACAGCCAAGAGCGGCGCGGATTGCGGGGCGGCGGGAGGCGCGGCAAGCGGTGAGCGGCGAAAACAAATGGTAGACAAACTATGAAGTATGCCACAGCTACCGGCGACGCTCACTGCGGCGCGACTTGCGGCGCGGGAAGAGTCGCGCGGTACGCGGCGGCGATGGGCTGCGCGGTGTGCGAGTGAAACAAATGTACTAGTGAGTATCGAGGCGGCCACAGCTCAGAGCGGCGCGCGCGGCGGCATCGGTGGACGCATTCAGACATCGCACGACCGAAACAAATCATTTTGTTTTTATCGCGCGTTGTATTATAAAAATAATGGATATGGAACAATTTATTAGTGAAATATTGAGTAGACCAGCAATATGGATGTCAAAACATCCACATCATAAATATAGGCATGTTATAAAAAAATTGTGGGCCGAAAAAAAAACAACAATTTCCTGATAATAGTGGTAAGTATTTATTACCAATTTTTTGCGGATTTTCTTAATTTTTAAGGATTTGGATTCAAAGCATTCTAATATTTTATCACGGTTTTTCCACATCGTAGATATTGTTGAATGGGGAAACTTTGTATTCTTTGCACAAATCAGCATTTTTTTAACCGTTTTTCAATTTTGAAATGATTTCCGCCTTTTCTTTTAACAGTGAATGTGCGTCTAGCAGCCATACTTATTCAAAAGTTTACTAAACCCAGTTGCTACTCAGAATATCACTTAGTACCATAAATTTAACTCCAAAACGTACACGCTTCCCTACCTACTTAGCTGATATCTATAAACAAAAGGTAAAGGTCTTCACACTTGCTGACCATCTGTGTGGATGTACAAATGTTTGTGAAAGAAAGAAATCTTTGTGTCTTTCTTTGGCGGCCGACTCCGGTCGCTATATCTGCATGGGAATTCTAGGAATTTGTTACAAATGATTCATTAAAAACAGTCGCTACACTCGGTTACATCCAAAGTCGCTATAGCCACATGAACTTTGTACTAAAGTATGCTTTAAATTCAAGATTTCAAGAAGATATTTACGGTTTCATAGATACTACCTATTCTTGGGTTGGATTATTGAAATAAAGTTTGAATTGATCTCGTATTCTAGTCGCTTGAATCGTAGCTCGATTATTTCGTCTTGACCTGCGTACGCTATTGTGATTATTCGAGTCTCCCAACTGCGAAAAAAACTGCTGAAAATCTTCATCTCTGTCTCCATCTCTTTCTCTTATAATATTGTGTAACAGACACGAAACCTTTATAATCAATGTTGCGTGCTTTTTGTCTGCCTCTATACTTCTCGTAAAAATACGAAATTTATTTGTTAGAATACCAAACGCGCACTCAATTGTGACTCTTGCCCGGGATAATCTTTTGTTGAAAATTCCCGATGGATATGGGCGCATCAAATAATTTTTAAGATAGGGTAGGCTTCATCGCCAATTAACACGTATGGTAAATTCAGATTTGAACTAGGTAATCTCTGCGACGGTGGAACGTGGAATCTATTTTCTGTTAATAATCTATTTAATTGTGAAAAATGAAAAGTGCCTCCATCACTTTGTTTGCCTTTCCCGCCGACTTCTACAATAATAAACTTGTAGTCTGCATCTGACACTCCTTGTAGTACTAATGAAAAAAACTTTTTATAATTATAATATGCACTTCCACTATTCGGTGGATTTATTATGCGGAAATGTTTGCCGTCTATCGCATCCAAACAGTTAGGAAATTGCCATCTTGAAAAAAATAAATTTGCGACACTTTTTAACTTATCACAGGTTGGCTGCGGCATATGTATTTGGACCAAATTTTTCCAAATAGCTTCTAGAGTTTGATAAATTACTTTGGCAACTGTACTTCGTCCTAATCGGTAAGATTGAGCCAGAGACCTAAATGATCCGCCGTGACCGAGGAACCTGCAATAAAAAAGCAATTTCAATATTGGTAATTACATACTTTTAATTTTCAGATGATAGTTTAAAGAAAAAATGGAAGAACCTAAAAGACGGCTACCGGAAAGAACTCAAAAAAGTACCTACGTTCCGGTCTGGAGATGAAGGTTCAGATTATCAGTCTCAGTGGAAGTATTTTGAACAATTATCATTTTTGAAAGACGAATATATGCCTACCGTAGGAGAGACTAACTTAATAGAAAAAGATGATTTAACTCAAGACCTAACAGAAGAATTGTCACCGTCACTCTTGGAATCATCGCCGCCTCCGCCGTCAATTTCACCGATGCCATCAACTTCCACCTCCCCGCCACATCAACCGTCAACTCCACGTTCCACTCATGCTACCACCCCAAGAGAAAATGAAACACAAAATTCTTCCCGAAAACGAATGAAAACAACTGAAATCCGTGCTGAGTATTTAGAAATAGAGAGAAAAAAATTGAAGTTATTGGAAGCTGACTTAGCAGGTGGTAAAGAAAAAGACATTCCCAGGTCAGATGACTATCACTTTTTGATGAGTCTATTGCCAGAAATGGAGAAGCTTAATGTGTTACAGAAAATGAGACTGAGAAATAAATTCACTCAAGCTTTGATGGACGAAATTAGTCTCAATCAATTTCCAGGCTATTACACTCAACCTGCGCCTTCTGACTACGGCATAAATAATATTAATAATTGATAATTCAGCAAAAAGTTAAGAACTTAATTATTAACCAAATGACATGCCAAAAATATAATTATAATTAAAAACAAAATGGGTGATTAATAATTTGACTATGTTACATTAATAAATAAATAAATAACTAGTCATAATCAAATTAATGCTTTTATTTATCTACATAGGTACTTACCTTAGAAACAGCTGTTCAAGAGGTGAAACAATTTTCTTGAAATTAACCTTTGCTTTCAAGTCTTCGTGTATGTGGCCGAGTATATAATCAAAAGTTTCTATGCTTGCCCTCGTATATTCGAAAAAATTATCGGGATAGTTCCTATATTCATAATAAAGAGTGTGAAATTCGCCAAGTTCTCTCCTTTTCTGGTTAACTGGGTGCGTCCCTATTCTTGAATGAATGATATCTTGAGCTAAGAACGCACTTGTTTCAAGGCAATACCGTGCCACTTTTGATAGGGGCATTTTAATAGTTTAGCCGCTCTCTAAATACGTCCACCGCTGACGCCGCCGCGGTCGCAACTACTCTAGCTGTGGCATGCCATCGCAAATCACGCCGCCCGCCGCGTCTCCCGCCGCACCGCGCTCCGCACCGCCAGAGACTGTGGCCAGGCCCTTAGACACTTCAACACGTCATCTCAGGACCAATATAAAACCTACTGGTGGCCATCATTAATCATGACATTAAAACGTCTTATAAGGCCTCTTTTCCATTACACGGTTTCTCGCCGTGAAAATCTACGGTTAATTCGCCGCGTGTAGGCACGGTCGTCAGTGTGGTATGGATCACTATATGAGCTTGTCGACATGCACGGTGGCGCCAACTGCCCCTCGGCGCGCCGCGTCTACGCACGGCGTGATTTTCACCAGTGTTGTATGGCAGTCTATCGGGGTGTGTCGACGGTGCCGGACGTACGCACGGATTCGTGACCGCTTATATACGCTGTTTCGCGATTTTATTATAAAATGAACATAAATCAAGAATTATTAATTACGTTGATTCAAGAAAGGCCTGTAATATGGGATAAGACCATCGACGATTATAAAAATAAGCGGCTTAAATATGATTCCTGGAAAGAAATATTTATTCATTTCCAGCCCACATTTGAAGATTTAAGTGGTGATGAGAAAAACAAGTTTGGTAAGTTACAGATATTTAATTATTAACTTTTTACTTATGCATAGTTGTTTTGATAGGAGAGGCGACCTTCGTTAGATACAAAATATTGTGCAAATCTGTTGCGAACTTCATTAGCCGCCAAACTTCCGCGAACTGCATTCGTGATAGGTAACTGGATTAGTTCCGATTCTGAATCAAGGGTGGACTTATTTTCACTCGCATTGTGAAACTGAAAGTTTTCCTGCTTATGTATAAAATTTTGCAAAACACAACATGTTTTCACAATATCAACTGCCAAATCGATGGACACATTCATTGGCCGGTGAAAAATTCGCCATTTATTGGATAAAATGCCAAACGCACATTCAACAAATCTTCGCGCTCTGGTGAGTCTGTAGTTAAATGTACGTTTTAATTGATCAAGCTGATGACCACCAAATGGACGAAGCAAGTGATAATGCAAAGCAAAGGCTTCGTCCGCAACGAACACATATGGCAAATCGTAGTCAATTCCAGGCAAACGTGTTGCATCGGGTAGATTTAATCCGTTGTTTGTTAAATTTTTCCAAAATGGGGTCTCTTTAAACACACTGGAATCACACTCCTTTCCGTAGGCGCCAACGTCAACAAATATAAAGTTGTAATCGCTATCTACTACTGCCATCAAAACTATAGAAAAAAAATGTTTGTAATTTAAAAACATCGAGCCACTATCAATTGGCTTAATAAGTCTGATGTGTTTTCCATCGACCGCTCCTAAGCACAGCGGGAAGTTGGAAGATTCTTGAAATTTGCTTGCAATGTGTAGCCAGTCTTCTTTAGATGGCATTTTCATATATTCTTTATACAGTTCTAACCAAATGTAGTGGCATACTTCACGTACGATGCAACTTATGGTTTTTATTCCAATTCTATAGCTGTAGTATAGGTCAGTAAAGGTATCTCCTGTTGCTAGATACCTGAAATATAAAACAAAACGGTTCAGGTTCAAATACTAAAACCCCATTTTAGGTCGGGGTCGATTCAGTTTAGGTCGGGGGTTTTTATAAATTTTGAATTTAATAATTATTATTTATTTATTTTCAGGGCAAATGGTGATGAAGAAGTGGACCAATATGAAAGATAGCTGGATAAAATATGACAAAAAAATTAATGAATGTAAGTCTGGTTCTTCAGCAAAAAAAATAAGAAAATATATGTTCTATGATGAAATGATGTTCCTAAAAAAAAATGTTGAGCATCGCAAGACCGATTCTAACATGACTGAACATGTTCATGATTCTAGCCTCAGTAATGAAAATTTTGATAGTGCAGTCCCGAATCAATCAAGCTCGGGATACACTGAACGGAGTGAGACGCAAAGGGCTAAAAAAAAAAGAAAAAATGAACTAAGTGAAGTTGACATTAGGTTTATGAAGTTTATGGATTCAGCAGAACGAGATGAGAAAAAGAAAAGCCGTAGTATGAACTTTTTTATGGGAATCGCTGATACAGTTGACAAGTTCAGTGATGAAAATATGATAGACTTTCAGTTTCAAGTAATTTCAATAATTAAAAATATTCGACAAAGACAGTGTACTCAGTATATACCTACATCAAGAAACCAATGGGATCAAGGCCATCAAGGATATTTAAGTGGTACAGCATCCTCAAATGCGCAATCGTCAACATATGGATATTCTACAGCTGCTAGATCGGGCTATGGAATAAGTCGTCCACAGACGTCTTCTCATGATTTTGGACACGGTTCTGGTTTAGAGCCAATCCACTACCGACCCGAATCACAATTATCTGTACATAGTGTAAATGCGGAAAGTATCTCGGCAGATTCTCAAGTTTCTATTGAAGACGAATTCGATTTTAGTACCGCACTTGAGTAGCATTTTCAGCGTAGTGTATTTTTTGATTTACTTGTTCTTAAATTAATAATTATTAAAATTCAATTACATGTAATAATTTTGTTTGTGTGCAATAAACAATTTTAAACTAAAATATGTCATTTAATTTTGTACCTACTTACCTCAGAGTTACAGCCAATCTTTCTGCGGGCGATATACTCTCTCGCATAAAAGTATCTTGATGTTTTAGTTCCTGGGATAATTTTTGGAGCAAGTTGTCGAATGTAGTTTTCTGCATTCTAAAATAATTGTAAAACTTGTCTTCATCTTCTCTCAATTGATTCTTGACAAGTGTATGAAACGCGCCATATTCCTCCCTTTTTTCTAAAATCGGATGTATCCAAAACCTTACTTCCCTTTTTTTTTCTATTTTCTTTTTCCTATATATGTAATAAGCAACTATAATCTTTTTTTTCGTAAGAAAATTCATGACGCAGCACGTCCTACACAGCCCGAGTAAAAAGCGCTACTAGCCAGTACTTACCAATGTCTCGCGCGGTGATTTTGCCGTATCATGTACAAGCTAGCACGTTTTTTCAACCGTACGGCTTACACACCGTACGTTTGAACAACCGTGTAATGGAAAAGAGGCCTAAAGGACGTACCTTGGTAGACAATTGTTTACCAAGGTATGTCCTTAATGACGTTGTCTAAGTTGCGTCATACTTTAGTGATGAGATAACGTCTTTATGCCGTTATTAATGACGTCCACAGTAGATCACTATATGACGTCATAATGCCGTTATCAATGACGTCCACAGTAGGTCACTATATGACGTCTTAGTGCCGTTATTAATGACGTCCACAGTAGGCCACTATATGACGTCTTAATGCCGTTATTAATGACGTCCACACTAGGTCACTATATGACGTCTTAGTGCCGTTATTAATGACGTCCACAGTAGGCCACTATATGACGTCCTAATACCGTTATTAATGACGTCCACAGTGGGTCACTTTAAGACGTCTTAGTGCCGTTATTAATTACGTCCACAGTAGGTCACTATATGACGTCTTAATGCCGTTATTAATGACGTCTACGTTACGTCATATATTAGTCCTGAGGTGACCAGCCTATACGTCATAAAATGACGTCGTGAGGCTGTGACATATGTACGTCATATTCCAGGGACGTGTGACGTCATAAAATGACGTCAGTTACGTCGAAAATGACTGCGAATGGACGTCATAATCACGTCGAAATGCTACCTGGGAAAACTACACGAAGAATCGTAGGCATCGTAGCACGAGGAGAAATGTCATACCAAAGCGATACCGGCGTCAGTAAAGTTTTGCACCGACCTAACAAAAACTTAAGAGTCATGATACCAGAGCAATTAAATACAGGCATTGCTGTGAACCATTTAAAATTGAGAGACGTAAAAAATTTACTAACGAAACATTATGGACCTGATTGGTCTGAATCGGAGGTTTTAAAAATATTACATATAAGTATGTACAGGGTGTACAACTGTAAGCTTGTCTTATTTACGGAGTTTACTATTTTGCTGATACTGAACAACTTTCACCAAAGAACACATAATAAATTCGCAAAAAAACTGACGGTTTTTTTGCGAATTCATTATGGGTTCCTTAGGGGAAGTATTTAAGTATCAGCAATATACTAACCTCCGCCAATATGGCAACCTTTCAGATTAACACAGTGATTGATTTTTATACTATAACATAATATTTAATAAAGTACCCTGTTTAATTATCGACTGACTAAATAGTGCCATTATTACAATAAGTAGGTACTTAAAGTGTTAAAGTGAATATAAGAATAATAAAAATATTATGAAAAATACGTGAAGATTTAACAAACTATAATGTATAAAAAAAGATGTCGCAAAATGTTGATGAAGTCTAAGTGTTGTGTATTACTATTATTATTGTGCATACTGCAAAAATAACAAGTCCTCATGACTTTTATTATTTGATTTTAATTCATAAACATACTTAAATAGGTATTACTAATATTATTGTGCATACTAAAAATAACAAGTCCTCATGACTCGTTTTTTTTTGTTTGAATTTTATTCATAAAAAATACTTAAATAAAAATAATACCTGTTATCATTGTTTTTTCCTTAGTCCGTCCCTTGATCATATTTTGATTCAAACTGCACTAAGTCCAGTATTCTGTTAGATCAAATGAAGCTAAGTCCGAAGGACTTGGTTCATTTTGACAAAATAAACCTAAATCCAAATTAGAAATTCATTTTTCTCGTAATCTAGAAACATTTCATAGAAACAATGATAGCAAGGATGATAGAGAATCCGATTTTTGATAGTCACACCACCCTCAAAATGAGATAGTAAAAAGCCTTACTCGAACAAAAAAAAAACCGCTTTTTATGAATTAAATCATTTTGGACTTACTTTAATTTGAAATCTAACGACACAATTATAATAGGTATTATGCTTATTCTAAATGACAAAAGGTGAAATTAAAACAGTATTTTAGTTTATAAAAGTTTCTTGAAATCTACTGTAAAATTCACTGTATTTTTTTTTTTCATTTTACTGTAATTTTGTCGTATTACACTGTTTTGAGAGAATATCATTTTTCCCATCTGGTAACACTGGTGTCAGCTGTCAGATAAGCTTCCTTGCGAAAGTTTTACGACGCGTACCTACATTGTGCATTAAGTTTTTGTTTATTTCTATTAAAAAGGACAATAATAGTAGTGATTATAATGAAAATGATGTCTACAAGACTACAAAAAAAAGGAAGTCACACGGTCGGATGTCTGAAGTGTTAAAAAAGTTACAAGCCATTTGGACACAATTTATGCTAAAAAGTCATCTTTTCTTTTCTCAAAATTGACAAGTTCTGTACCAAAATAGGCTTTCGCTCTACTTATAATGGGCCCTGGGAATCTGCTTGCCTCAGTCGAAGAAAGAAAAAAACCAGCAAGACGAGCACTGTACAACCCAATGAATTCATTTTGCCTGAAAGGTTGTATACAGATAAAATGCCAATTTCTGCTGAAAAATATAGTGACCTTCAGGACTTAAAACATTTTTGTTCGTCTGAAAGTATTATATATTACATGAATACCCCGTAAATAAAATTTCATTCTAATTAATATGTGTTTTATTTCATTAGTGTGTAAACAGGAAAAACAGAATATAGGTAAGACATTGTTTACGATCACCATTTTGAAAATGTAAAAAGGAGATGATTGTCACAATGAGCACCTTATTGCCAGTTACATTTGGTAGTTAGGCAATTAAAAGTCAAACTATTATTTATTTACCAACCCAATGTTATAAAATAATAATCTTCTATGTTGAACATACACTGTTCCTTTTTTATATAAGTACAAATCAAATTCCAGTAGAGGTGTAAGTGTAGAAATTGAAATTTTAGGTTTAATCCTTTAATTACTCGAAACAATGAGAATGTTAATGAGCTCTTTCTTTTCCTGTGCCCTTCATATATTTTAGACTTTGCCTATGTTCTCCAACAAGTGAATGCAGTGAATTTTCTCCAACAAGATAACCGATGCTAAAAATGTACTCAGCCATTTTCCAGAATATAATGTTATGTTTTAAACGGTCGATTTCATCCTAAGAATGTTATGCCTCAAATTGCAACAAAACAAACAATTTAGAAAACAGAAATCTTTCTAATACATGCCCTAGAACCCTACCTGATAAAAATATAACTACCTATAGGAAATAGATGCCTATACAAAGGTATATATACCACCCAGTATACATCTACATACCTTTAGGTATCTATAGGTCCTTTGAGATTAGTTCAGCGGATTATGTTTCAGATGGCGACACCGTGCCACACTATTAATTTTGGGTAACAAAAAATCCTACCAGATGGCTCTCTATTCCCTACTGACTGGAAAATAGTGGCGGAGCCGTTAAGGGGAGGTAGTCTAGGGTTATTCCGACAGATATCACTATGAGACCTACCGTCCTTACTTAACCCTTTCCAAGATATTCCTACTTAAAGAGTGTAACCCAAAAATTCGTACAAAAAAATTTCAAATAGTAATAAATCCTAAAAAAAAAAGTGATTTTGGCCTACTTTTTTTGTTTTGCAACAAAGATATTCTAAATAAGTAATATTAATTGTTAAATTTCCGCAACTGTCATGATTTTATGCAAAAACTGCTAAACAAAAACGGAAAATGAAAAAAAAAACTTTGATGGCTGATAAAACAGGTTCGGGAGAATACGCGGGCATCAGGCAGTCGACGATTAGGGAACGAAATGAACAAGCTTGTTCAGCGTTTCCTCTGGCAGCTCCGTAATAAAAAAGAATATCTGCGTATTCTTCGTTACTAAACGATGTTCTTCCTGCCATTATTGGTCCGATAAACCACACAGCCAAATCGTAAGGAGTCACAGAAAACAGGGCACAGTCCAAGTTGTCGGGAAGAGAATCAAATATAAAAGTCCAGGAAAAAGCCAAGTCGTTAGAAAAATCAAAACTGAGAGAAAGTAAGCACATCCGAACACAGTAAACCGTAAGAGCGGACTGAGCAAGAGGGAGGGGCAAGCTCGACTCGTGCGCGTCGACCGAGTCCTTTGTTCTCGGAACAAGGGCTCTACACGGGCTCTACGGGTTTTTTCCATTGACCATATCTTCGTTGTTCCTTAAATTATTTTGTACGTAATAATAAAGGGTGACTTTTTAAAGAAAATTAATGTTTTATCAGCCATCAAAGTACACTCGAGAGCAATGAATCCGGGTCACTTAAAGAATCCTAAAAATCTCGGAAACTAAAAATGCTAGGTTAATGCAATAAATTGTATTTAATAGACAATGTAATACTCCTTAAATGAAGGTATTAAAACTTCTTAGTTATTGTAAAGTTATATCATAAAAAAATCAAATTTGAAAAAGGGCTACTTTCGAAGATGGAACTACGAAATTACAGCATTTGGTTTTGATTTTGTTTGTAATCTGTCATTTATGTGGGTACATAAACCATGTTGATAGTGCTCTATATTCATTATTCAAGCTGAAATTATGTCGCTTACGCCTGAAGAATGCACCAGAATACTTACAATGCTGGAAACCGGCCGGAGTCAGCGCGATACAGCCAGGACTGTCGGTGAGTCGCTGTCAACAGTACAAAGAGTTCTCCGACGTTACGAAGAAACTGGTTCTAACCTACGCAGACCAGGAACGGGCAGAACCAGGTGTACCACAGCACGAGAAGACCGATACTTGGTGAACACCATGCTTCGAAATCGCGAAATCGCTTTCTCACAGGAACTGAACTCACAAATCAGTTTCGACGCCTCGGAGGAAGTAACCCAAGTGCATGGACAGTAAGACGTCGGCTTGCTGAATCTAACTTAAAACCCCTTAGACCTGCAAACGGCCCTAAACTGGAGCGTGGGCATCGTATTTCAAGACTAAGATATGCCCAGAACCACGTAAATTGGAGTATTGAAGATTGGTCAAAAGTTATGTTCTCCGACGAATCAAAATTTATGCTCTACAAGCACGATGGAAGACACAGAGTGTATCGAAGACCAGGGGAAAGATTCAAGCAAGCATGCATCGAAGAAAAAGTAGCCTACGGTGGTGGGTCTGTACTTGTGTGGGCCGGAATTTCTTCTGAAAGTCGCACAGAGCTGGTGATCATAGAAAACGGCTCTTTAACTAGCGTAAGATATGTGGAAGAAATCCTCAATGATCACGTTGGTCCATTTATGGTCAATTTACGTGAGGATGCTATATTTATGCATGACAATGCCCGACCTCATACAGGTAGGATTGTGAATGACTACCTTCAAGAGATGAACATTACTAGTATGGAGTGGCCAGCGCGCAGCCCGGATATCAACCCGATCGAGCATGCTTGGGACGAGTTAGGCAGATGCGTAAAACAACGAAACCCTCCCCCAATCACGCTTCGTGAGCTCAAAATTGCTCTCACAGAGGAATGGGAGAATATTCCCCAAAATCGTATAAGGAACTTGGTGTACAGCATGCCAAACCGCGTAAACGCATTAATGGAAGCACGAGGAGGCAATACGAAGTATTAAAATTCAAGAAAATCGTAATAAAGTTCAAAAATTTCATGTTTCCTATTTTTGTTTTAAGGAGAGATCAGCAGTTTTTTTCTTTATGTAATTTTGTGTTAATAAAATGTATGGTGACTCATATTTTTTTTACTTTCATTTAAGGAGTATTACATTGTCTATTAAATACAATTTATTGCATTAACCTATCATTTTTAGTTTCCGAGATTTTTAACATTCTTTAAGTGACCCGGATTCATTGCTCTCGAGTGTATTTTTTTTACATTTTCCGTTTTTGTTTAGCAGTTTTTTGCATAAAATAATGACAGTTGCGGAAATTTAACAATTAACACGTTGAGGGACACTAAACGCCCCCAGACGTAATAACAAAAAAACTTCTATTGTGTCTCGTTCAGTGTCCTTGAATGCGTTAATATTACTTATTTTGAATATCTTTGTTGCAAAACAAAAACAAGTAGGCCAAAATCACTTTTTTTTAGGATTTATTACTTTTTGAAATTTTTTTGTACGAATTTTTGGGTTACACTCTTTAAGTAGGAATATCTTGGAAAGGGTTAAGTAAGGACGGTAGGTCTCTGATATCTGTCGGAATAACCCGAGACTACCTCCCCTTAACGGCTCCACCACTATTTTCCAGTCATCCTGTATATTACTATACTCTTTGATGTACCTAGTTTTTATAGTTGCGAGGCAGCGCCATCTCGTCTGTCTTGCTGGAACTGGTGAGGTTTGATGCCTTGTCGACCGCTGTGCAGCGCATATAGATTATGGATGCGCCGTTGCATCACTCAGTCACCAGGTGGCGGTAAATATCGTAAACTCAATGTTTATGCTTTGGTTTGAAATGGGTTTTACGTAATATTTTGTGTTTTTAGTAACTTTTTTTTGGAGGCAAACATGTTTGTTCATCACAGTGAACACTGCCAAATACTCGAACAAGTGTTGTTAAGTTGATGTGTTCATTGTGATGAACATTGTCGAATTAGGTGAGTATGAATTTTATTTACATGTAATATGCTTTTATGTGGTGGGTTTCTATTGGGCTTATTGCTTTTTTGGCTTGTTAACAGAATACAAGACCGCACACATAGAATACTAGCACTTGTTCCTGTGGAGCTCGCACCATCCGACACTAGTTACTGTTCTAAATCCGTAAAATAACAGTGACAACGAATTGACGCCACCTTCTTCAAGCCCTTTTTCATCTGCGCCTTCCATTAATTCTTTTTTAGAACGCTTAGACATCAATAGTAGTCCCGAACCTGAACATACTCAAAATAACGATGAACAGCCATTAGAACCATCCGATATATACCACTCTGAAGCTCTCCTATTAACAAGTTCGCGTGAGCGTCCTCTAGTCTAGATTGTCATAATTATTTTGACGGAACGTCTTTGGACGTTGATTTTAAGAGCAAATTCCTATGGCGCATCTACTTAGCGCCGCAACACGTTCGATTTTCCAAGCCAAAACCGCCGCATGACCAAAAAAGTAAACATCTTTCATCGCACGTGATCCCCATTACCCGCCGCAGATATTATCTTTGAAGTTAACTACATAAGTGTTATTTTCTTTTGTAGATGCCGAAAGTACGAGTCAGAACTACTGAAAAGGCTAAATGGTCTACAGATAGTCTACAAAAAGCTATTCAGCTGATAGAAGAACAGGGTTACTCAATTAGAAGAGCTTCTCAAACTGTAGGTATTCCATATACTAGCTTACAAAAGAGATTTACAAATAAAACTAACTTGGCACCACGTCTTGGACGGCATACTGTGTTCAGTTGTGAACAAGAAGACGAAATAGCAAATGCGGTGAAAAATATGGCCAATATTTTCTATGGATGTACCGCTCTTGAGATAAGAAAAGTGGCATTCGATTATGCTGAGAGCAAGAATTTAAAGCATAACTTCAACAAATCTTCAAGAATGGCTGGACGTGATTGGTTGAGTGCATTTATGACCAGGAATAAAATTTCTGTTAGAAAGCCGGAAGCAACAAGCATAAACAGAATTACAGCTTTTAATAAAACAGAGGTGCAGTTGTTCTATAAACTGCTAGGAGAACTGATGGAAAAGCATAAATTTCTTCCAAAAAATATATTTAACTGCGACGAAACAGGGATTTCTACTGTACAAACCCCGGGGAAAATACTAGCTACAAAGGGACAGAGAAGAGTGGGATCCATCACAAGTTGGGAAAGAGGAAAAAACATCACCTTGATGTGCGCAATGAGCTCTGCAGGCGGATTTATCCCACCAATGTTTATTTTTCCTAGGAAAAGAATGAGTCCATTACTCGAGAAGGATGGCCCAGCAGGATCTCTTTACAAATGCTCTGATAGCGGTTGGATTAACGAGAATCTCTTTTTTGAATGGCTTTCGCACTTTAAGCAGCACGCTAAGCCCTCTGCGGATGAACCTGTACTGTTGGTGCTAGATAATCATACTAGTCATATTTCTCTTCCCGTTTTCGAATTTTGTAAGCAGAACTATATCCATATGCTGACTTTGCCACCGCACACATCTCATAAAATGCAGCCTCTGGATGTTTCTTTCTTTGGACCGTTCAAAGCAGCTTACAAAAAAGAATGTGACTCATTTATGAAAAGCCATCATGCTGAAAAGATAACCCCTTATGACGTAGCATCCTTGGTGAGGAAAGCATTTAATAATGTTGCGTCTATTAGTAAAGGAGTATCTGGATTTAGAGCAACTGGTATTTTTCCAATAAATCCGGAAGTGTTCTCTGAAGAAGACTTTATTGCGGCTGAAATTCTGCAACCTGAGTCTATTACAATTCACGATTGTGATGAATCTATTTGTACTGCTGCTATTACTGTGCAAGATACAAGGTCGATTCCTAGCACATTACAAGTAGACCTATCAGTTCCTGGTACATCAAAATCACCTGTTCCTGAACCATCAACGTCACAAACCAAAGTTACTACAATCCACAATTTTATTAAGATGCCGGAGAAAACACCTACCCTCAACACAAGACAAGGCCGAAAGAAGCAGCACGCTATAATTTTAACTTCAACGCCAATTAAAGATGACCTGGTAGAAAAAGAAAATAAGAAAATTAAAAAATCCCAACATGACAAAGGGCAAGATAAAAAGAAAGGGAAAGGTAAGGGCCAAGGAAAGAAGACTAAGGTACAGAAGGAGGGTCCCGAAAGAGCAAAGAGGCAAGTTCTACAAGAATCGAACGATTCTTCACTATCAGACGTGAACACTATTGACTTATGCCAGGATGATGAGAATGATGATGCATGTGATGATGTGTGATGATGTGTGGCATGTGGCGAATTCGGCAAAAATCACGAAATGTGGTACAGATGTACTTCATGTGGGCTGTGGGTTCACGCAGAATGCAGCGGATGGGACTCAGCCAATGGTTATGTCTGCGATATGTGTTAGTTTTATTTGATCCTGATTTCCCACAGGGTGATCACAATTTCCATCACCTCGGTGCAATGGGGATCAAAACCATTTTTTTTTTAAATTTCTGTAATGACCAAAGTGTGTACACAAAGTGATTAAAAGTGATCTCAGTTGATAGATGAATAAGTAAATTATGTAATTAGGCGGTTGCAATAAAGATTTTATTTTTAAATAAGCTTTTATTTTGAATTCTCGCTTAAGTGGTTCCCATTACCCCGTTTTACCCTACTGTTGTTTAGAGGAAGAATTAAGTTCAGACAGTACGTGAAAGGCAAAAAAGCACGATATGGAATAAAATTTTACGAGTTGGCGACTGCAGAAGGATATGTTCTTAATATAATGATGTATGCTGGGAAGACTGATGATCCTTCTGATAAAGGAAAGAAAACAGAAAAACTCGTTCTTCGGCTAATGAGGCTGTAGGTATATGTTGAAAGGCCACCATCTCTTTATGGATAATTATTATAATTCGGTGTCCTTGTCTGAAAAACTATTAGATTTAAAAACACATACCAATGGAACTTTAAGGTCAAACAGGAAAGATAATCCTAAAGAACTTGTTTCTAAAAAACTTAAAAAAGGACAGCATGTTTGGGCTAGAAAAAATAAAGTGTACGTGTCCAAATGGGTTGACAAAAGACCTGTACACATGATTACCACCCTAAACCATCCTAAAATAATTAATGATCATAACAGACACGGTCAATCTAAATTTAAACCGCTGGAAGTCTCGATTTATAATAAATATATGTCAGGTATTGACCGTTCCGACCAAATGGTCTCATATTATTCATCTCCCAGTAAGACATTAAGGTGGTATAAAAAGGTACTTTTCCATATACTAGACCTAGGAGTTTGGAACAGCTTTTATATTTATAAAAAATATCGTAAAGGTAATGCTAAGAGTTATGAATTTATCAACTTTCGAGAGGATTTAATAATAAAACTCTTAAAATTAGATCCAGCTCTAAAACCAGACAAATTAATAAAACATCATAAATATGATAATCGACTGAAAATAAGAAAAGAATCTGTACCATCCTCGAAAGAAGAAACATCTTTTACGACTGGTCACTGGCCTGAAAAGATACCAAAGAAAATCTCTTCTAATAAGAATACATTTTTGAAATGCAAGATGTGTAGTAAGAACAAGACACGAAGAGAAACTAGCTATAGGTGCAAAGGGTACCCAGACAAGCCAGCTCTATGCCCTTCATGTTTTGAAGAGTGGCATAATCAAACAGCCACAAACCTATAGTCACGGTAATATTATTATACAGTCACGGACGTAGATATAGCTTTGACAAGGGGGGGGTCCCCAAATTAAAAAAAAACAGAGCTCTAACGCCAATTAAATCTATCATTTACAACTTAAATATTGCCTGCGACACGCAAGTATAGTCGCGAGTAATCTATAATATTTAACTTAGGTTACTCTAAGTAGGTGCCTTTAAATAAAAACTTATATGTAATGTAAAAACTCAAAAGAGATACTTGATTTGTTCTTTTCATACTTTTTAAAAGCGACACAGTTTTTCTGTAGTATAACGATTGCGCAACGCGAAGAGACAAAACAGACTAGACTAGCTTGGTTTGGGCCCCGCCACACACTGGGCTGAAAATCGGCTTTCATAGACATTCGATTTTTTTTTCGAATTGGTCAAATTTTTTGATTGGAATTGTTTAAAACAATCATGACCTTGAGGTATAATTGGTATGACGTCATAGAACATAGTGGAAGATAGACTTTTGATTTTTTTTCAAAATACTTGTATGGGAATTATCATAAAATCTTCAATATCTCAGCTATCGCATATTTGCGCAAAAGAATTCTTTCACACAAAAAATCTCCTATTTTTTTGCCAATTTTTGATATATTTCACTTTTATGGCAGAGGTGCGATGAAAAAGAAAAAAAATAAAAATAATTTTATTATTTTTATTTCTTCATTTATAACGATTATAAATGAATTTAATTACGCATTAGAATAATATAACAAAGAATATATAGCACAATAGTCTAGGCCATCGTGAGCCGCATTTTTAGTCATTGATTTTTATACTACCTAGCAGAAAAACAGCATCTTATACGTAAAAAAACAATTCTTAAATTTTTGACAACAAATACTCGACTTTATCGGAAGCCTGACCCTTTTAGCCTATAACAATTACCGAGAATTATTGCTAATAGGTACCTACCTATTAACTAATAGGTAGGTGATCACTGATCACCTAATTTAAGTTTTATTATGACAATGAAGGGTTTTTAGGCTAATTACTAATCGTTCTCCAGAGGAACTTACAGAATCACTGTGCAGGTGCCTAATGAGTTATAATCATTAGGGTTAATTTAGTTCTGTACAGATATCTCACAGGTATTTAAAGTGCAGTATTGGGAACAATTATTCAGTTCACATTGATTTCCCCTTGTGTTAACAGTGAAATTGTGCTTGCAAAAAATGGAGAGTTTATCTACTTACCTAGATTTCTTCATGATTTTGAAGAATTCGGGGAAGTACAGTGACAGCCTTGCACTATATAATGCTGTAGTTTCTCGTTTGAACTTAAATCTCTCCGATGAAGATAATTTAACATTAAAAGAATATTGCAGAAGGATTACACTAGCTATTACAAGGAAATGGAAGCAAGCCAACAGAAAACTGGAGTGTTTCTTAAAGGAACACAAAAACTGGCTTGAGACTGATATTGATTGGCCTAGTTGCATAAAAGTACCTGCTGCTTCAGGCATTGTGGATTCTGAAGTAAATGCCATATCTCCTCAACCTTCCACATCTACATCAGCAGCAATATCAGTTGGAACAATGACAAAAAGAAAGGCACCAACTCGTAAACCATTTCAAGATCTAGGAAAGAAACAAAAAAGAAGGAGAATTACAGATCAAGAAAATTGTGAGTCCAGTGAGATAGCATATGCTGCTATCATAAAGATGAGACAAGAAGGAAAGGAGAATATTGCTTCAGCACTAGAATTCATGTTGACAAATCCAGGAGCTGCTGATAAGTTCAATAATTTAATTCATCAATCGTTGGCCAAGCAAGTTTTCACACCCGAGAAGGCACTTGGCATATTTCTCTCTTTAAAATTATCTAAGTGGCAATATATAACATTGAGAGAAACAGCCATACGTGAAGGCGTAAAAGATTTGTATCCATCTTATTACAAAGTTCAACAGGCGAAATTACAATGTTATCCTTCCAAACAAACAATAACAGTGACGGATTCATCAGCAAAAATTTCTCTTCAAGGATTATTAGATTTAACAGTCAAAAGAATCTTCGACAGTTTACCTGAGTGCGTAGAACAGAAACAGTTAATATTAATATCGAAATGGGGATTTGACGGTGCGTCTAGCCAGAGCAGATATAAACAGACAATGGACAGTGAAAATGATGATTCTAGTGTCTTCATGACATCATTAGTTCCATTGAAACTAATCAATGGCAGTGACACCATATGGAAAAACCCGAAACCCTGTTCTTCATCATTTTGTCGTCCCGTGCGATTTAGCTTCATGAAAGAAAGCAAACTGGTTGTCAATGAGCATTTAGACAGTATGAAAGAAGAAATAAAAGCGTTGAGACCGACAGATAGTGGCAGCAACAAGGTCACCCATGACCTTAAGATGACCATGATCGATGGCAAGGTCTGCACTTACATCTCTGAAGCCAAAGCCAGCTCAGTTTGCTATTTATGTTTGGCAAAACCTTCAGAGATGAACAATTTAACGGAAGTGTTAAAAAGGCCTGTTTCTGAGAATTTATACGAATTTGGGCTGTCTTCGTTACATGCACGCATCAATTGCATGGAATGCCTTTTAAATATTTCTTACAGACAAGATCTTAAAAAATGGATGGCAAAAGGGGAAGAAGATAAAGCTATTCTGCAGGCAAGGAAAAAAACAATCCAAGACGGTTTCAAGCGGGAACTGAACCTGATCATAGGTGTGGTTAAACAAGGCTCAGGAACAACCAACGATGGAAATACAGCACGGAGATTTTTTGAATTTCCGGAAAAAACCGCAGCCATTACGGGTCTGGATAAGAATTTGATTCGGAGATTTGCTGTTATTTTACAGGCTATTACATCAGAAGAAAATATATATATTGAAAAATTTAAAGAGTACTGCCTAAAGACAGCAGAGAGGTATTTGGCACTTTATAACTGGTATTACATGTCGTCAACTGTGCACAAGTTACTTGTACATGGGGCAGATATTATAGCTTGTAATGCAGTAGTACCAATTGGGTGTCTTTCAGAAGAAGCATCAGAGGCTCGTAATAAGGACTTTCGAAGATTTAGATGTCATCATTCAAGAAAAAAGAGCAGACAATGTTCTAATGAAGACATTCTAAACATGCTTCTTCTCACTTCAGACCCTCTCATTTCTTCAGTTAGACCAATTATGGATGTAAAGAACAGGAAAGCTCTCTTCTCTGAAACTCGGGATCTTTTGGATAACCTGCAAGAACCCGATGTCGAATTTTGCGATATAAATCAATTAGATTCCGAATCTGAATCAGAATCAGAATGTAGTGATTGTGACTAACAGTAGGTTAAGATGTTTTTGTTTATTTACTAACTTTTTATTAGTTTTACTTTTGTTAGTATTAATTTAGAGCATGTCTGTAAATAATCAATTAAATTTTATTTTTAGAATGTATTTAGATTTAGGTACTATTTTTGTTCTATTTTTTTTTATATAAAACTATTTAAAATTTAAATGTAAGTCATATTTGTAGTTGTATATTATATGTTTAACTGTTATTATACCCTAATGATAATAACCCATTAGGCACAGTGATTCTGTAAGTTCTACCTCTGGAGAACGATTAGTAATCAGCCTAAAAACCCTTCATTGTCATAATAAAACTTAAATTAGGTGATCAGTGATCACCTACCTATTAGTTAATAGGTAGGTACCTATTAGCAATAATTCTCGGTAATTGTTATAGGCTAAAAGGGTCAGGCTTCCGATAAAGTCGAGTATTTGTTGTCAACAATTTAAGAATTGTTTTTTTACGTATAAGATACTGTTTTTCTGCTAGGTAGTATAAAAATCAATGACTAAAAAAGCGGCTCACGATGGCCTAGACTATTGTGCTATATATTCTTTGTTATATTATTCTAATGCGTAATTAAATTCATTTATAATCGTTATAAATGAAGAAATAAAAATAATAAAATTATTTTTATTTTTTTTCTTTTTCATCGCACCTCTGCCATAAAAGTGAAATATATCAAAAATTGGCAAAAAAATAGGAGATTTTTTGTGTGAAAGAATTCTTTTGCGCAAATATGCGATAGCTGAGATATTGAAGATTTTATGATAATTCCCATACAAGTATTTTGAAAAAAAATCAAAAGTCTATCTTCCACTATGTTCTATGACGTCATACCAATTATACCTCAAGGTCATGATTGTTTTAAACAATTCCAATCAAAAAATTTGACCAATTCGAAAAAAAAATCGAATGTCTATGAAAGCCGATTTTCAGCCCACTGTGCGCCATGCCGCCGAAGCGCGGGCGGCGGCGGCGGAGGCAGTGCCCATTCCCCCGCTCCCCGCACTGCGGCGGACTAAGCATCTATCGTTTTCTACAATCGGCGCGGTGCATGTAATTTTTTTCTGTTGGATAAGTAAGATGAATATAAATGGGGGGGGTCCGGACCCCCAAAACCCCCCCCTTATATACGTCCGTGTATACAGTAGTGTAACTCAGCCGCATGATAGAAATAAATGCCTGCAGCCGCGCGGTACGTAAACATGCGTTAGGGATGCCCGTCGCCATCATTTTAATTATATTTGCCTACTTTCTGTTTCTATTTAGTTTTGTGATTGTAAATATCCTTTTTATATAAATAAATGAAATACTTTGTATATTGAATAGGAAGTGTTCAATAAAAATGCGTGTTGTTTTTTGATTGGTAGATTTAATTTTAAAAAACATGATTTGTAAAGAAATCTGGCTTATAAATTTGCGACCGAAAAATATTTGCGCCTCGACTGAGTCGTACGAAATGCTTTATTGTTAAGGTGGAACCTTCGACCATGCTCGCGAAATTCAAATTTTCTTATGTTTTTTTCATTTTGTAGGTCAGTCTCAGATCTCATGTTAATGATTGATTGATTGGCGGTCATAAAAGATGGCCTCCCTCCATTTCTTCCACATCTCACGGTTACCTAAATAACATATCAAATTATTTGCTGCTAAGAATGTCAATTTCGTGAATTTAAGACATTATACACCATCACTGAGAATTGTATCTACGATTTTAATTATTAACATTCTCTAAATATATATTTACAATTTTAACGACCGCAAATCAATCAATCATTAACATGAGATCTGAGACTGACCTAAAAAATACAAAAAAACGTAAGAAAATTTGAATTTCGCGGGCAGGGTCGGCGCTTTCGCCTTAAAGAACAATGCCCAGATATGGTCTACCTCGAACACATTTTGAAATGTTATCAAAAAATATAAGTTTTTAAAATAGGAATTATCCGTTTAAGTTCTATCTCGAACTATGACGCCGTGATCTTATCAAATAAATAAGTAGTTTATCTTGTAACAATGCGAGTTTGACTTTCAGCCTAACTTTAGGGTTGCCATTTTATGATCAATTTAATATCAATTTAATTTAATCAATCTAATCGATTTCCGAATAATACACACATCAAAAGTGTCTAGGGATCAAGCATTTTTATGCGGATTTCTTGAGATTGAGATGTGGCTTTGTAATAAATTTATGATTATATAAATTTATATGGATCCTTTTTGGTGCATTTCATAATTTGAAACAGGAACTGTTAATCAAATTCGAGTAAAAGATGAAAATCAGCTGTTAATATTTTCCCTATAAAAACATACAACGCATTGAAGACATTATTAGTGCTACTGTTTCCCTACTACTGATTAAAACCAACGTTATTATGGAGCGGCGACGTCATTTAAGCAGGGAAGAAATGCTCAGAGCCGTGGGAATGATAGAAGCTGGTTCCCGGCAACGTACTGTGGCTTTAGCTCTGAATACAAGTCAGAGTGTTATCAGTCGACTTTGGACACGTTACCGAAGCACTGGTACCGTGGCTGAGCGCCATGGAGGACGGTATCGCTGCACCACACGGAGACAAGACCGATACATTCAAATCTTAACTCGAAGAGCTCCAACAATAACCGCCATGATGTTAGCCGTGAGGCTTCATCACTCTTCAGGGAACTTAATTAGCGACCAAACAGTCAGAAACCGCTTGCATGAAGTGAACCTTCATTCCCGAAGACCGCTACGGGTACCACCTATAGCAATGCACAATCGTAGGATTCGATATCAATGGGCTCTTGAACACAGAAATTGGGCAGAAGAACAATGGCGTTTCGTGTGCTTTTCTGATGAGTCTCGTTTTGGTATGAGACCGGATACAAGACGTATACGACACTGGAGAACCCCTGGACGCCAACAGCGATTAAAATCCTGCCAGGAAGTCCATCCTTATAGTGGTGGAACCATCATGGTATGGGTGGGTATTTGGATCGGCGGAAGAACTGAGTTGATTTGGATCAGAGGCAACCTCAACGCTCAAATTTATGCTGAGACGATTGTATCTGACGTCATCGTTCCTCTACAAGTGCAAATCGGTCCCTTATTTCAGTTAATGCAAGATAATGCACGACCGCACACCGCAAGAGTTGTAAGACAGACTCTCGCCGCAGCTAACATCAATGTCCTGCTCTGGCCTGCTCAGTCGCCAGACTTGAACCCGATTGAGCATGCATGGGATATGCTACAGAGAAGAGCTCTGCCGAATATGGAGGGTATCCAGTCGCAAGAAGACCTCTTTTTGTTGTTGCAACGAACATGGGCGGCCATTCCACAGCGTGATTTGGATGAACTCATTTTGAGTATGCCAAACCGATGTTCTTGTGTTGTTAGTGTTCGCGGTAGAAACACGGATTATTAATTGTTTAAGTTACCCAATAAAATTTTAAAGAAAACTGTTATTTCAGTCTTTTTTTCGAACTTTAATGTTAGTGGTTCAAATGTCAAAAATCCCTTTATTAGGAAAATGGCAAATTTCTTTATTAATGCAAAGGTGACTTGGTTTATCGTTACTGTGACAAACGAAAACACTTTATTTGATGAATCCTTAAAGAAAATTTTAATTAATATCAATCAGGAGAAAAGTTATTGCAAAAATATATGTTGATCCCTAGACACTTTTGATGTGTGTAAATATTTATAAAAATTAACCTGTGCTCAGTGGCGTGCAATCTAAGGGAGACTATCCAGCAGTGGATTCCTATAGGTCGATGTTGATGATGAACCAGTGTACACTTCAGTACAGTGTGTTTAGTGTATTTATATCTGTAATTTTTATGGTGTGCTTATGAGTATTCTATTCTATTCAGTCCTCTTTCATGTACACTTAAGATTTTCACCTTGTTCACCTTTGACTTCGCTGACAAAGTATACAGAATAAAATATAATATTAGTATAAAATAAAAAATATACTTTGCAAAACTAAAACCCGAAAGCGAAAAAAGCAAGTTGTTGGCTACTATTTAAATTAGAACTGGAGCATTCATGCTCTTGATTTCGGGAAGCGCTTATAATATTGATAAATATGTTAGTCGGGTTTCAGTTGTTGTATTTCTATGGTTAGCGAAAAGTTTTTCTGATGCCACTGCTATTTTAGTTTCTTTAAATAAAATGTACTCGACTACGACAAAACAATTATGTTCATAAACACCTCAGACCAGAGATCCTTTAGTCTACACATACATAAACATGCATGGTAAAATCACTGTATTATTTATGGCTTTGCTGTAGTTAGATAAAAATTAAATTAATCAAGACAACAATCAATCAATCGACAATTAATCGATACTACTAATCAATTATATTTCAAAATATGGCAACATTATCCTTTGACAGATGACAGATTTGAAAGTAAACACTAAACAGTAACTACTCATTAGCGCGCTCGCCACCGTGGTTTGTGTATATCTTTATCGTTCTTTTCTTTTGCCGTGGTTTGTGCTCTTTTATGGCCTTTTTTACGACAATGGATTCCAATCACGCCACAAGCCACGTACAAGATCTAAGTCTTAATAAATTCAAATCATTTACTAAACGCAAGTTGTGCCAGAAGGCTTTTTATGCCGTTAAAGATTACATTGAGGACAAAAAGGCATGGGATTGAGCTGCTCCAATTTTATAATTTTTTGTGTTTTACTTTCGGAACTTTATTTTTTTTTTTTTGCTAACTTTAAAATTATATACACAATGACATGAATATTTACTTTGTGAAGTATAATATTTTTTTATTATTTTTTATTATTGTGAATGTGAGGACTATGTGGGTCATATATATATATTTATTTTTCTCAGTTACTTTTAATGATCATCTGGCAGTTGTGAGTACTTTATGCGGCCTACCCAAATGTCCTTTCTTTGGTATTGTTCGTCGAATCATTGAGCTCCTTTTAAGTTCTGAGTTGAGCTACACGATTACTGACAAATGCGTGCGTGGAATGGACAGGTCCACTCACATCTGTATGGTTCTTTCCTCAAAAGACCATTTCAGACACAAATCTACATGGTCCTCAAATAAAATGCTCTGACCAAGATTATTTCCTGGTTTTTATATACACATTGACATTAATGAATTTTATATACTTTTAAAGTATTATATTATTTAAATTATTGTGAATGTGAAGACTATGTGGGTCATTCCTTTTTCTTTTTGATTTTAATTTTTTCTCACTTAGTTCTAATTATAGTCTGACAGTTTTGAGTAATTTATGCGGCCTACCCAAATGTCCTTTCTTTGGTATTGTTCGTCGAATCGTTGAGCTCCTTAATTCTGAGTTGAGCTGCACGATAACTGACAAATGCGTGCACTGACTGGACAGGCCCTCTCAATCTGTGTGATGCTTTCCTCAAAAGACCACTCCAGACACCAATCTACATGGTCTTCACATGATCTGACCAAGATTATGTCTGGACTTTAAAAGAGACTGTGACCTCTGAGTTTGTTTCGGCCTTTCTTCTCAGAGTAGTCAGTTAGGAAACGCCGACCTCATCTAGTTTTTAAAATATGATTGACGTGTAAAAGTGTTTGTACAAACCTATTTACAGAAATAAAATCATTTATCATTTATCATTAATCAACCTCACCCGAATAACGACCCTCGCGCGAACTTGGACTCTGGCTTCTCTTTGCATGACAACCCTGATGTGGATGTGGAAACTGCTGGCCCCGCATCTAATGACAACCCTCGCACGCAATTGGACCCTCACCCCGCTTTTACTAATGATTACCCCGGCGCGAACATGGACCTGAGCAGCTCTGCTGTCCCGAGCACGTCGTCGCAGGGATTAACCGGTGCAAGCACCGTTCGCTGTGCGAATTGTAGAGTGGATATGAGGCGCTTGCGATCTCATCAATTGGAAATTGTCGAAGTGCGATCAATTGTACAGCAATGGGTTCTTCCACAACAGGTAAGCATTATATAACTCACCTACATTAAACAAATTAGAAAACTAAAACCTTTAGAAAACTATGATAACAATAGCCAGTACTTATGCAAGCTTTTAGTAATTTCATTTATTACGAAACATTTTCATAGTAAATATTTTTAAATAAAAACTTTTATTTTTTAATGTGAAACTAACAAAATCTTACAGCATTATTTTATGCTACCCAGTTCATTATTTCTCTAAATAATAATCAACTGCATTTTCAGGTGCACATCTCAAGCAATGATTTTGTTTGTTTGGTTCATGTTGGACTGCAGCATGGAATGAAATTAGACATCCAGCAGACAGCGTCTCACCTTCTGCTGCTCGACTCATTTGTGTTGGCTGTGGTCGTTCACTATGTAGACAAAGAAGTCACCGGTTGTCTCAGGATTCTCCACGAGAAAATCATATAAGGGAAAATATATCTAGACAAATTGGTCCATGTCAGGTAAGATTTCAAATAGATCATTCTTGTATTTCAGTTTATGGTGTGAATTATTAAGATTTATGTTATTATTCAATAATTCATGCATTGCTCTAGTCTAAGCTCTTACTTACTAGACTAAGATGTATAGCTACATTCCTTCCCTGAACAAACATTATTATTAAAATAATATAAAACATTATAAAAAAAGTAGGTACACATTTTAAGCTGGATGGTAGCTGTACCTAAGAGACAGAAGATATTATATTACTTATATTACTTTGTTTCAGTTGCTGAGCTCATCTTGCGTCTGCCACCCTTGTTGGCAGAGAAGTGATAGAGCAATTACACGTTCACATTCTATCATTTCTAGTAATCCATCAGTGGATTTAAATGAAGAAACTGTAGACCTTGACAGTACTGAAACAAATAAGTCTACACAAAATACACAAAATGCAGCAGAATATGTATGCACATTTAGATTTTCAAAATATAGATGAAATCCCAGAACATATTGTGCATTATTATCTTGGGATAACAAAAGCACAATTTAATCAATTACTTGCTGAAGTACCAGCCTGTCAAACAAGTATAAAGGAAGGTTTGCCCTAGCGGCATATTTAATCAAATTAAGAACTGGGGAAAGCGACGAATGTATGTCTTCTTTGTTAAGTGTACCACGAAGTACATTAGAACGTTTAATGAACATGGCCCGAGAGATACTGCACCAAGTTTCTGTGCCCCATAACCTGGGATTAAATCATTTGACTAGGACAGATATCTCTCAGAGAAACTTATTAATACCAAATGGTCTATTTGGAACAGAGGAATGTCATCCAATTGTTATTGCCGATGGGACTTACATTTATATTGAAAAAAGCTCTAATTATTTATGCCAAAAAAACACTTATTCTATACATAAATATCAAAACTTGGTAAAACCATTTTTACTTGTTTGCTCAGATGGTTACATTATAGATGTGTTAGGCCCCTATCCAGCAACAACATCAGATGCCGATAATATACGAAATGAATTTTCTGATGAAAATGGTCCATTTAGACAGTTTTTTCAAAGTGGAGATGTGTTTATACTGGATAGGGGCTTTAGGGATTCCATTTCATTATCAGAGAGATGTAATTATAGTGTACATGTACCCATGTCCCTACAACCGGGTGAAACACAACTATCTACCATTGATGCAAATAAATCTAGAATAGTAACGATGTGCCGGTGGGTAGTTGAAACAACTAACGGAATTTTTAAAAAATCGTTTAACGTATTTCGCCAAACTTTTTTCAACAGATCTTCACGCCATTTAATGGTAGACTTTTCTGTAGCTGCTTCTTTAATTAATAGGTTTCACCTTCGGTATAGGGACAGGGACGACGCAGTACAAATATTACAGATAGTTAAAATCGGTACAGAATTAATGATCTGGCAGACTTTATTGAAGAAAGGAATTTAAATAAAGTAAGAGTTCATTTTTCAAGTATTGAAGTCATAACAAAGAATGTAAGAGAATTCCCACAGTTAACTGAAAGTGATTTGATTATGTTTGCATGTGGGACATATCAATTAAAACAAGCCAGGTCTTATTATGGAAAGCACATTAGATTAAAGGATGTTATCGTATTGAGGTTTCTAATGATAGGAGAACCTGTATTTTGGAAGGTTCACTTTTTCAAAATGATTGTTTGTTATTAAGGGCCCGAATCCAAAGCAGGCATATTAACCAAAAGACATACTTTGTCTATATTTTAATAAGAAATAATGCCACTGGAAGAGCAGCCATATATCAGTACTGCTGTAATTGTATTGTAGGCCGGAGGACTGTAGGATGCTGTGCCCATGTTATGTCTGTTGTCTGGTATCTTGGGTGGGCACGGCATCAAACCAATATAGTTCCTCCAGCACAGTTTTTAGATGGTGTTTTATGATGCTGATGATAGTACAGAATAAATATATTTTTCTTTCTTTTTTTAAAAGGTTACTAACAATGTGTAATTACTTGTGCTATTCTTGTTGACCTCCCCAGCTAAGCTAAATATACTTTTATTAGGAGTGGTGGTGATGTTCGGGACAAATGATAAGCATTCATTAATAAAATAAAAAAGTAAAATAACTCCAAAATCTTTTCAGCTATCCATAAGATATAACTGTACCAATTTTTTACTGTATGAAATGGAACCAATGGTGACTATTATAGAAAAGGTTAAAATGAGTAAAATACTTTGAAATGAATAATTACTATATAATAATTACTATACTGTATGAAAAATTATGTAAGTCTTTGCTTAAGAAAAATAAATGTTAAAAAAAAGAAAACTGTTTTATTTCGAAATGGCGACTTATTTTCTTAACTGATAAGTACTAGAAAGTGTTCATAACAACTTAAACGATAATTCCATAAACTATTTATCGGTGTCCACTGTAGGCCACGGTTGTTCTAATATGTGGGCATTGTCTTTTTTAAGTATAATAAATCCGCATTCTTATATAAAGCTTAATTAAAAATTGTTTTGGGAAACAGTATAGTATTATTCATACACACAGATAATAAACAAATATTATTAATAATAAAATACCACGTCTTTACTTTGAATTATACAAACTAACAAAACACACATGCACCGAAGTTTTAACACAAGCGTAAGTAGGTAGGTACCTATCGTATCCAGTGATGCCAACTTAGCAACTTTATAGCTAGATCTAGCTATTTTTGGGTGACAGACAGCTACAATTTAATGAAACTTGTAGCTAAACTTTTTAGCTACTTTTCATTTCATTAGGAGACGTGAGGCTATCAAGATTCGTAAAGTAGGATAACGAGTCTCGAAAGAAAAATAAAAACTAAACGCGAATCTATGGTCATAGATGGTATGGTAGGTACAGGTGCTAGGGTATATATGTTCTGTGGGTATAGGTCGGCGTTCAGTGTGACCTTGTTCAGTATTTTAATACTTTGTTGGTATATTTTATCGACTTTTACAAGCATTAGTATTTAGTAAAAACGGAACAAAAAAACAGTTTTATAAACAAAAACGGATCAGCAATTTTAAAAACAAAGTAAGGTGTAAAAGATCAAGGAGGTTGTGTTAAATTTAATCCTTCAAATATAATGTTAAAATACAATTCTAACATTTATTGTGATGATGATTGACTGAACTTTAAAATTTTGAAAATCAGTATTTTTATTGGTATATTTTCCCTGTGCAAGTTGGTATATTTCAATATTATTTTGATGTGCTTCGGATTTTTCGTAAAAAATTATCTGGTCACACTGTTGGCGTTGGCCGGGAATTCTCCGTTTACTGCTGTGTGCGCTGCGACAGAATATTTACTCAACCAAAACAGTACGCGCTATTCGTATTCTGTCTTGTTTTGTTTTGGTCTATCCATATAAAACTAATACTCGCTGTTTTGATTTAATTTGAAAATGGATTTACCTTTGAAAAAGAAAACGTACGCGCAAAAATACAGACCGGAGTGGGAAAATATGGACGAATTTAAAGGTTGGCTAAAATCGGCAAGTGGAGACTCAAGCAAAGCGTTTTGTACATATTGTTCCACGGAAATTCTTGCCAAACTATTTGACATCAAGAAGCATGCTGAGACAAAAAAAACATAAACAGAAAGTAGAGTTCAAAACAGGTACGTGAAAGAATTTAAAATTCGTTTTGTTGAGAGCAGACTCAATCGATGTGAAAAATGAGTTTGATACTTTCATTATTTTTAACCAGTCCTTTTCTTTCTATAACAAAAGTATCAAGCTCATATTCAGCGTCTATATGGTCAGTGTTGTGTGTGTTTTTTTCATTTGCCGCAGTTTTCATGTGCAAAGAAGAGCCAGACTCGTATCAGTGTTGCCCTAAAATAATTGAAATCCAGTTATGAAGGTAAACTAAAGTGTAAAGTTTTATCTGGCTAACGAAAGCGCGACCTGAGAAAACGCGGCAAATTCAAAAAATTCTATCAGTAATCTTATTAAACTTTCATTATATTCACGGAACTTTCTATTTTATTATACTTAAATACATATTAATTTTGTCTTTACAGGCATTAAAGAAATTCCTTTCAAAGTTATACCAAAAGGCCATTCATATAGACCTTGCGATGAATCTGAAGGCGCATTGACCTTATTTATTGCTGAGCACTGTTCTATATTAATTGTAGACCATTTAGGTGAACTATGCAAAATATGTTTTAAAGACTCCAAAGCTTCACAGGAGCTAAAATTGCATCGAACTAAATGTACGGAAATAATGAAAAATGTGTTGATGCCGCACTTTCGCAAGGAGCTCTTGGATGATATTGGAAACCAAAAGTTCAGTATTATAATGGACGAGTCCACAGACGTCAGTGTCAGTAAACACCTTGGTCTTGTAATTAGGTATTATAGTGCCGCACAAGAAAAGATAGTTAGTTCATTCCTGGAACTAGTTTCTATTGAGAGTGCAGATGCTAGGGGAATCGTTAATGGCCTGGTATCATGCTTAGAGAGTCACAACTTAAATATTAAACAAATGATTGGAATTGGAACTGATAATGCATCTGTTATGACAGGCATTAATAACGGGGTCTATGCAATCCTAAAAAGAGAATATGGTATAGAAAATTTGATACTAATACGATGTGTCTGCCACTCGTTGCAGTTAGCAGTGACCCATGCATCCGAAAATACTCTGCCAAGAAATATTGAGTTTTTGGTTAGAAAAATTTATAAATGGTTTTCTGTGTCTCCTAAGCGGCGAGATGAATACACAAAAATATACGAACTTATTAACTGTGGCGAAAGTCCGTTGAAAATCACTAAGGTGTGCGATACACGGTGGCTTTCTATAGAGCCAGCCATTACAAAAATTGTGACAAAATGGGAAGAATTAAAATTACATTTTAATTTGGCAAAGAGTAAAGACAATTGTTACTCAGCTGAGCTCATTTAAAATATGCTCGAAAACAAAATAAATTATTTATATGTTGTGTTTCTGAGAAGCATCCTAAATGATGTTCAAACAGCAATTAAATCATTTGAAAGTGAGAATCCATTAAAACTTCTCAACACACTCACAACACTGATACAATCAGTGAGCCAGAGAATTTTAATACCAAGACCTGTAAACAGGAATTTATTAGATCCAATAACTGACGGATATTAACCCTAGGCCTTATCTTGGCTACATGTTTGAAACTGCAACATCACAACAAAATTTAAATTCAGAAGTTTTAAATGCAATACGACAACGCTGCTCCGCCTTCTTACAGCAATTACTTAAGGAATTGCAATAAAGACTTCCAGACAACTACAAGCAGCTAGAGTCAATGGCGTTGCTAAGTCCAGAGGAGGCAATAAAACCAATCAAGTCGAACACTATCATCGAGGTTGCCGAAATTTTGGGATTTACACCAGAAATAATAGACAAAATAATGCAACAGTGGCACATTCTGCATATAAATAAGTGGCATTCTCAAAAAATAGTTCCATTTTGGGTCGAAGTACAAAAATTTAGAAATTCTTCCGGTGACAACATATACCAAGATATAAGTACTCTTGCGTTAACTTGCATTTCACTGCCGCATTTTAATGCAGAGGTAGAGAGGTTATTCTCACAAATGAATTTAGTCAAAAATAAGCAAAGAAACCGAATGAGTTTGATAACTCTGAACTCAATCCTCTGCATTAGAGACTCCCTCAGGAAAAGTGGTAACTGTGTTTTGCCTAAAGAGGTACTGCATAAAATGGGCACCGCTGAAAAATATTCTAAATCAACGACACATACTGAACCCCAGCCCTCGACATCTTCCTCTTTAATTGATTAATTTTAAATATATGTTTTTATTTTTTTAATTATTTATGTTTTTTTTTTTATCATTTTTAACTCTCTTGTTGGAATAAATGAAAATAAAAAAGATGATTGTCAGAAATTGTCATTTTATTGTAACCCACTTACCTACTGTATGTACACTAAGACAATGTAAATCGGCCGTACATTTAACTACATCTAGCAACTTTTTGGGGTAAAAAAAACTGGCAATCTAGCAACATTTAAAAAATTGTCTAGCAACTGGGTAAAGCTAGCAGTTGGCAACACTGATCGGATCATGATTCATTCAGAACCGCATATAACTACCTATTTCACTCGTCTCAATAACTTTCCGTTACTCTATTCGTATTAATCCAAACACCTTTTTTTTCGTGAGATAAAAGGAAATACTTATCCATAAAGACACACATTATGTACCTACCTTTTTTTTTTGGGTGGGAAATCATCAAATAACTTCTCCCGCTCCGACTCTTACTGACTAAAACCCACCCATGTTTCTTCGGTTGCCCTGTTGCCGGGGGCCACGATCTCCCTTTCGGTTTTCTTCGCAACCCCGGCAGGCATCGGCCCTAGTGGACCCCTTCAAATCTGCTGACATCTCTTTGAGGCGCGCGTGGATCACAACGCGCCGTCGACCCGGGCCTGGTCCTTATCGGACGGTGAGCCACCCATTGCTCACCGCCCGCAAGCCCGTTTTATTATGTAGGTACCTACCTACTAGTAAGTAAAATTATTTTATACTTACATTTCAGAGTTTCCAGGTAATTTAAAAAAACTTATGTCTGGATGCGTTATTGACGAATTCATACAACCAAAAACAGCACAATATTTCCTTCTCGTCATATTAACTGATTTTTAGAGAAAAAATCGCGCGGTTATCGTTAAAAAAACAACACAACGTCCGTTCGACACTGCGGTACAGCCGTGACTGTCTGCGCCCCGAGCGCACCACGAGATCGAGGCGCGTAGGTATAGCTCGCGTTTCGTCCGTTTGTATGAAGTTGGAGTACTGTATTATAATATTACCGTGCTATAGTCTATATTTTATTTTATTATACATTTCTAATATTATCTTGTTTGTTAATTATTAATACATAGGTACATGTACAATTAAGGCCGATTAAAAAGTAATAAAGATTTTGGACTCGTAAAAATAAGATGTTAAGAGTTTTTGAATAAACTTTTGTTCCCTTATATCCAGTTGTATCATTTCAATTTCCTTAATTTAAGTTGACGCCTATGAACGTTGTGTCGTTTAGCATGGTATGTCAGACAAACGTGGTGGCGGCAGCGTATATAGACGTTGGACGTCAAATAACGTTGCGCCACGTAATATACTTCTAAGACGTACGTATTACGGCGCGACGTTTTTAGACGTTGCTTTACTTTGTATGAGAAAATGGTGCGCCCACGCGAACGTGTTAACTCCAGTTTTGCAGGAAATTTGCCTTAATACAGCATCCATTTTTTTTGGTTCTCTACCAAAAAAAAGAAGATTGTCACGTTGAATAGAAATGCTTCGCCTAAATTTTCCACTTTCCCCAGAAAAGTGACCCCCCTTATTCAAAATTCATTTATTTATGTTACACATCTGGGTGAAATGCAGAATGTGTACACGTCATAATTTAAATTGTCCCATAAGTTTTATACAAAATATCGTCTTTAATCTTTACGCTATAAAAATGATTTCTACATTAATCAGTAGTGTATTTATTTCTCAAAATTTACATTTTTTATTGCTTTGATGCAGGCTATTTGGACATATAAAAAATATTATTATAAATTTTGTGCAAATTGATTTTCATACAATATATAGATGTCTCCTTACTACCTAGGCACTTTTATTGATTAATAAAATAAAATAAACTTTGTTTATTTTAGCCTTTTATTCGTTTATAAAACGATTTATTATCCAAATTATAAAATAGAATTTGATGTAGTTCAAAAAAATATCCAGGTTTAACAATAATGCTTATTTAATATTTGTCTGCATTTTTGTTAATTTCGTAACTCAGGGTTAGTAACGATGTGTTAAGCACAATTATAACAAATATTCTACCATTAAATAGTATTTTTATAAAATGGCAACACTTTCTTGAGTTTTTTCAAAGTATTGACATCAAGACAGCCGCCATATTCGCTTTTAGTTCGGTGACAGATCGTTGGTGAAAAAATTAACAAATTTTCGTAAAAAAAATATATCAGGATTAATAACGCGATTTGCCTGTAACCGGTAAGTTTGATTTACAAGTTATTTGTTGATTTTACTTGTGTAAGATGTACAATATCCACTAGGATACGAATTATTGTCAAATCAATAGCGATTCCTGTAGGAGATAATTTTAAGGTTAAGATTTCTCAGTTTCGGTACGTTTCGTAACGTTTCGTTACGCAACGAAACTGAGTTATCAGTTATGTTACACTAAGGTTGCGTTCACAATTAGTTCTTGATATAATAAGTAACCCACCCAAATATTAAAAAATATAAATTTATAAAATTATAACATAAAAATATATTTTTATGTTATTTTTGTACCTACTTGTTGACCAAAGTAGGTTGTAGTGGATAAAGTAATGACGAGAAACAGGGATGAATGAAGGAAGAGATCGTATACTGCGCCCACCCGAAGTAATTAGGGAACACGGCAGGAAAATAATGTTGATTTTAACTTGCAATGTTAGTTATTATGTCAATAGGGGGGGACAAAAACTTGTGTCGAAAATGACATTTTATGAATAAACGTTTTTCAGGTATGGCACCGATGACAAATGCAGAGAGGCAGAAAAAATACAGGCAAAAATTAAAAGAAAATAATCCAGAAAAATATAATGAAAAAAGAATAGCCCATTTAGAAAAAGTAAAAGAGAATAAAAGAAAGATTTCAGAACTTACTGATAATGAAAAAGAACAGAGAAGAAGGAAATGGAGGCAATATTCCGCTAAATACTATGAAACACAAAAAAATAACAACAATGATGAAGACAAAACTAAAAAAGAAGATTTAAAAATTAAAAAGAAGGAAAAGAAGCGCAGGCAATATACACGGAAATTAAAAAGAGAAATATCAGATTTAACAAATAGGCTACAAATTCAAATAAAGAAAAACAGAAGCCTACACAAACAAATTTTGAGGCTGAAGAAAAAAACAGAAACCATACAGCCAGATGATTCTTGCTGTTTACTTACCAATAGTTGCAAACATAAACAGGAGATTGTTGTTCCCCAATCAATTACAAGAGAAGAATTGACACCTATGAAGAAAACTGAAGAATTTATGCAAAGTTAATAAAGATGACAAGGAAAGACTTAAAGAAAAGATTTTAGAGTTAAATGTTTTGTCAAATTCTTTAAATTCAAGCTATAAAACGGCAACAAAAACTGAAAAACAAATTTTCAAGAAAATTGTGAATAGCCCAATAACCCACAAATATAAAGTGTTAACAAAACTCACAAAAAAACTCTTGGACTCAAAGGAAGAATCAGAAAAAGTCAACAGATTACTCAAAAAAGGCTAGAAGCGCGAATACAAGAAATTCATAAATTTTACGATCGAGACGACGTTACCAGATGTACAGCTGGCAATAAGGAAACAAAAACAAAAAATAAATGCAAGGCGCAGAGAAAATACTTGACAGATACAATAAAAAACCTTTATAAAAAATATAAAGAAGAAGGAGGAAAAGCTTCTTATTCGAGTTTGCTTCGACATCGTCCGTTCTATGTATTGCATCCAAAGTTGGCAAACTGCGAATCTTGTGCATGTGTCAAACATGAAAATTTTAGTTTCATAGTCTCCAAGTTGCATAAAATTGGTGTCCTTAAAACTGCATATATAAAAGAAGTTTTGACAGAGTTATCCTGTGATCTAAACTCAAAGGCCTGTATGTATGTAGATTGTCGTGAGTGCTATAAAAAAACGAACGTAATAGACACTAACAAAGATATTAATGTTGAGACTAGAGTAGCATATTGGCAAAGGGTCTTAAAAAAATTTCAGTAACAAAAAAAGAAACAAGATGGTACTCTACAAAACTTAGAAACAAAAAAGTATAAAAAAGAAGTTATAGAAACCAGCATTAAGGAATTAATATTAAAATATCAAGAAGAGGCGAAAAAATTTAAAAAACATTATTTTAACATCATTCATCAACAGAAAAAAATTAAGGAAAGCAAAACTAAAATCAAAAGCAATGAGGCTGTTATAATTTGCGAATTTTCAGAAAATTACAATTGTAGATACAGCAATGAAATACAAGGAATGCATTTTGGATCATCACATAACCAAATTACCCTCCATACTGGAGTAGTATATGTAAAAGATCAAGAACCTATTTCATTTTGCACATTGTCACCTTGTAACGAACACAATCCTTATAGTATTTGGGCTCATCTTACTCCAGTGATCAATGCATTGAAATTGCATTTTCCAACAATCAACAAAATTCATTTTTTTTTCAGATGGGCCTACAACACAGTACAGACAAAAACTTAATTTTGTTCTGTTTTCCAAACTTACAAAAGAATTTGGTTTCAGTCACTGTGCATGGAATTATTTTGAGGCTGCTCACGGCAAGAATGCTGCGGATGGTATAGGGGGTACAATAAAACGGATTTTAGACTCCGATGTAGCATACGGAACGGATATTCCAGATGCTGAAACAGCTTCTGAAATATTAAAAAAGTCTTCCAAAATATGCCTTTATTATGTAACAGAATCCGACGTTTTAACAATTCAAGAATTTATGGCTAATATTATCGCCAAGCCCATAAAAGGAACAATGTCTATGCACCAGATTTTAACTACGGACGATGAATCAGTAATTAAATACAGAGATGTGAGTTGTCATTGTGGTGAAATAAGGGGCTTTTGTGCGTGTTTTGACATAAAAGATCATAAACTGATCACTGAACCTAAAAAATGTAATGATGCAAATAAAAACAGTAACTGTGTTGTCTGATATCAAAATTACGGAACAAAATAAAATATTCATCCAGAACTTACCATTATGTCTAACAGAAGTAAAGCTCGATACACATTTAATCTCTGGAAACTCTGTCACTCAAGTTTGCAATCGCAAATATAAGGACATTTTAAGCGAAAAATTCCATAGCAGATCAAATGTACCTAAGATCGATATAAACGAATATGGATGTCTAAGTAGTGATGAACAATCAGAAGTTCCGAAAAGCACTATGGAAACTAGTAAATCGATGAATAAAAACAAGAGAAAGAACAGTGCTTCTAGTGGAAAAAATAAAAATATGAAGAGAAAAAGATCGTCGAATTCATCTACTACTTCTGAGAGTGTTGAAATTAGTATACATAGTGATTCTGATTTACAAAATGCAGTAACAGAAATAGAAAGTGAGGACGAGTTTTACACTGAACATTTTGGAGGAAAAAATGTAAAAGAATATGATGACACAAATATTATTAATGAAATAGATGTGAAGATAAAGAATACCTCGGAAGAAAGTATACCAAAGCAGGCTGGTCACATGGATTTAGAACTGCAGGCAGCCGACGTTGAGAGAAATTCAATAGTACAGATTGATGTAACAGAAAAAAAGAATAATATAAATACTGCTGAAGAAATAGTGGTGATGGATGTAAATATGACAGAGCAAGAAATAGAAATAAGTAGCACGAAAGAACAAGAATTTAGGAAGATTGATGGGGAAAGTAACTTTAAGGAGCAGGAATCGAACTTACAAACAGATATAACTGAAACCGAACAAGAAACTTATGATAAAGGATACAATGTTCTTGTACGATATTATATGAGAAAGTCTTGGAGATATTATATAGGTGTAATCGAAGATATCCATGAAGATTCTATGAAAGTTGGAAAATTGCACAACATATCTTTCTATAAAACTCTTAATGCTCCGACAGGATAAAGACACAGTTCCAAAAAATTCAATTGTAAAACTTGTCCAATTACTACAAATATCGGAAAAACCTGAAGAATATGTTCTATACCACGATGAACATCTGGTTTATTTTAGGTAGATATATAAAACTCCAACAACAATAATGTTGATTTTCCTTTTTTAATAATAAAGTTGATTTTTCTCAAATTATTTTATTTATTTCTTTGTTTGTGTAATCTCACCCTATCACTATCAGTTTCGTAACAATCTATCAGTTTAGTTACATTCTCAGATTAGTTACGATTTCGTTACGGTACATCTATTTTGCATTTCACCCATCTATATTTGCGTCACTGAAATTCATATGTGTACCAAATTTTACCTAAAATTGATCCAGTGGATTTGGAGCAAATTGGCTGTGACAGACGAACAGCCAGCCAGCCAGCCAGATAGACAGACATACACACGAGTGATCCTATAAGGGACGAAGACGCGACGCCTGCAGCCTAGGCAACGGGTGCGAAGGCTGCGCCCTGCATGCTCAGCACCCCAGGCCTAAAGCGCGACTGCGCCGCAGTCGTCAAAAAATAATAACAATGACAATTTCATATTTACTTGACATTATGTAAATATAGAAAAAGTGTTTTAGTTTATTTTTATAGTATGTGCGTGTATATAAAGTTTGTTATTGTATTTTTTTAGGTAAGTTTAAGTGTTTTTTATATGTTCAACGCCGGCTGTAGCGACGCCGGGACCTCAGCTGGTAAGATGTTGCAGTCCACATTGCTTACAGGCACGTTTTTTTTTAAGGCGAGTGGAGGCTGAGGATACACTATGGCATCCACAAACCACATAGTGTACCATTGTGCCCCCCAGCCACATCCCTAAGATCAACACCTTTAGAGAAAACCTTGTGGAAAATACTTGCAAAATTAAAAAATTCTACCCCAGTGTTAAAGAGAGTTCTCCGGGGCGCGAGACGGTCTGTTGCAATGAATCTGGCGCAATGTCTTCGTCTTGCGACCCAGGAGAACTCACAAAGTGCCTGGGAGTAATTACTTACATTCCCATATAGGATTCTGCATGTTCAAAAAATTTGGCAACTAAAAAAACCTTAACAAACCAAATTAAAGAAAATTGTAACAATTCGACCCTAATTTTAGATCCAAAATTACCTGCATTCAATCACCAACCACAAAAAGACTTATGTTCATATGTGGAATCCAAATTAAGTGAAGGTGACATCAGGGGAGCGGCCAGGATACTGTTCAGCAGCGATGTGGTGGCGCCTTACTCTCCGGAAACGCTAACAGCCCTAGAGAATAAGTAAACACCCAGCGCCTGCGGATAGTCTCACGTTTCCCGACCCCCCCGACCCTCCTGTCTTAAATTCAAACTTCCTAAACGTTTCGGCGCCCCAGCTGATTGCAGCCGTGAGCTCCTTCCGGAGCGGTTCCGCCGGCGGCCTCGACGGCCTGACCCCACAACACATAAAGGACCTATTGAGTTCAAGCGCCGGGGACGCTGATGAGTCGCTTCTGAAGGAGCTTGCGGCCCTGATTAACCTCATGCTCACCGGCGGTGTGAACGAGGCCGTCGTCGATGTATTATACAGGGCAAACCTATGTGCCCTGCGTAAGAAGGACGGCGGCATTCGTCCCATCGCCGTTGGGTACACCTACAGGCATACGGCAGCCAAAATATATTGTAAGCTATACAGCGAATCCCTTACAGCTAAGTTTCAGTCCCTGCAGCATGGTTTCGACTCAAGAGGAGGCTGTGAGGCTGCCGTGCATGCCCTTTCCACCTTTTTGAACTCCAAAAAATGTGAGGTTATCCTCAAGGTTGATGTTAAGAATGCCTTTAATTCTGTCAACAGGGACACTTTTGTTGGCTAAAGTCAAAAAGGAACTACCCGAAATTTATGGTTTTATGTGGCAGTGTTACTGGTATCCCTCTAAATTACTATGGGATAAGGACAATGTTTTGGAATCTGCAGTAGGATGCCAACAAGATGACCCTTTCGGGCCAGTCATTTTGAGCTTGGCTATCCATCCAATTATCCAAAAACTAAATTCAATATTTTAACGTGTGGTATTTGGATGATGGAACGTTAGTAGGTGATGTAGATACCGATTTGAAAGACCTACAACTCCTCAAACAACAATTTAAATTAATTGGCTTGGACCTATCCCGACCGACCCATCAAAATGCGAAATTTTCGTTTCTGACACTATCGACAGACAATTGACCCTTGAGAAATTTAATGCAATAGCCCCACAAATCAAAATGTTAGAAAAAAGTTCACTTCAGCTCCTAGGTTCCCCAATTTTAGAAAACAGTTTTTCTCCTTTCATCAACGAAAGAATCAAAAACTTCAATGACGTTTCGGACAGACTCTCCAAAATTAATTTACATTCAGCATTCACCCTGATTAGATACTGTTGTTTTGGTCCAAATTTTATATATTTTCTACGCTCTTCCCCCTTATGGAAGCAGTCACACCTCTTGGACAAAATTTACCAAATTATGCTCAGCACATTAACATCCATTTTGAATGTGGCCCTGGACGACCGAGCGTGGCTGCAAGCCACACTACCCATCCGTTTTGGTGGCCTCGGCGTCCGCAAAATTACCAGTATTAGCTTACCCGCGTTCCTGTCCTCTGTCCACAGCACTGAAAAGTTGCCCGGGAAAATTTTAGCTCCCTGCCTGGTTAACTCTGAAGTGCCGTGCTAGACCGATGCGGAGAACGCCTGGAAAGCGACTTGCCCGAATACAGATCGGCCAGTGAACCCATCTTCTCAGAGGCAGGGGATGAGCCGCTGTGCAGGTTGGTACGGTACAATCTTATTAATATGTCCACCAATACTGCTGAGCGTGCCCGCCTGCTGGCTGTGGGTTCCACCAGCATCAATCACATTATCCTTCGTGCTCTTGTCACCGCCGGAGTGCCAGCTGTTTTAGAGCCCAATGGCTTGGCACGCGACGATGGGAAGAGACTAGACGGAATGGTCCATCCCATCTTCCTAGTACGGCGGGCTGTGCTGGGGCTGCTGCTGCAGGTGCGGAAAACCTCAAACGGCGCAAATACTCCAATCTTATTGGGACTTATATGTTTGAGCCGTTTGGGCTTGAAATACTAGGGCCATGGGGTCCGAGTGCCTACTTAGTTTTTCAAGATATCGCCAAGCGGCTGGTCGACTCTTCGCGTCACCAGAGGGCTGGCCTATTCTTTGGCCAAAAAATCAGCATTGCCATACAACGTGGCAATGCTGCTAGCCTTTTGGGCACTTTTTCTATTGACAGCGATGCGGACGAATTTTTTGATGCCTTATGATTATTATCGTCTGATGATGAAGATAAACTTCCATTATTTAAAGCGAAAAAGGATACACTATTACGGAAGCGGTGAAGTTTTTTGAAGGCGACGAAAACAAAACAATTTAAATGAGGTAAAGATACCTGAAATATTTGCTAAACAGTTTAATGTTATTGAGGATGGAGATGATAGCAAAAAAATAATAATTTTCGTCAAAGATTGACCAGCAAATTCTACAGCTGAACTTCGGGTCTAAAGGGGGCTGTGAGGCTGCGGTACATGCATTATCCACTTACCTCAATAGCGATAAAGGTGAGGTCATCCTCAAGGTTGACATAAAGAATGCTTTCAATACCGTAAACAGGGAAACCTTGTTGACGAAGCTCAAAAAGAAATACCCAAAATTTTCAGTTTTCTCTATCTATGTTACAGGCACCCCTCTAAATTACTTTATAAAGACAACCTTTTGGAATCATCCGTTGTATGTCAACAAGGTGACCCTCTTGGACCAGTTATTTTTATTTTGGATGTAAATCCAATTATTCGACAACTAAATTCAACGTATGGTATTTGGAGGACGGAACCCTAGGAGGTGATGAAGCCTCAGTATTAAAGAATTTAACTTTTTTTAAAGATAAGTTTCGATCCATTGGCGTAGAACTTAGCCTTTCAAAATGTGAAATCTATCTTCCACAAACGACTGACATATAGACTACCATAGCAAAATGCAATACTATAGCACCAAATATCAAAATACGGAAAGAAATTCTTTCTACCTCCTGTGGTGCCCAATTTTTGATGAATGCTTTCCAACGTTCATTGAGTAGAAAGTACAAAATTTCAACGATGTCTCGGAAACACTTTTCAAAATGAATAAATAATTATTCATTCGGCCTTCACACTCAATCGATACTGCTGCTTCGGACCAAAATTTACTTATAGCCTCCGTTCCTCTTATCTATGGAAGCATTCAAAACTTTTAGAAAAAGTAGACCAAATTTTTTGAAACACATTAACTTCAATACTTAATGTGGCCCTGGACGACCGAGTGTGGTAGCAAGCCACACTTCCCATTCGATGTTCATGTCAGGCCTCGGCCTGACATTTTGCTGGAGTCTGTTTTGACTCAACAGGATGGTTTGAAGTCGTTACCACCAGCACCGCCGGCGGCGCTTCCTGAACCTCCATTGGATCCAGAGATCCTGTCCGCTCTTGGCGAGGCAACTGATGAAGGACCTATATGGGGCCAGGAAATAAATAACAACTTAACCAAGTTATGGTTACCATTACTCAAAAAGGAAATGGTTAAAGATATGAGAGACAAAATATTAAAACAGTATCTCATACCCAATAATTGTACATTACTTCAAGCGCCAAAATTAAACATTGAAATCCCAGCCGCTGTTCCAGAAATGGTAAGGATACGCGACAAAAAAGTTGAGACATCTCAACAATAATTGGGTGCAGGCATTACTGCTATTAGCAAGGCGATGGCGTCATTAATAACCAGTGACAACAAGATCGAAGCGATCAAAACAGTAAGTGATGGCGGTCGCATTTTATGTGATTTAAATAATTCTGAAACCCAGGCTCGGATCAAAATGATTACACCCGGGCTAGCGAAGCCTTTCCTCAAAATCATACAGGACAGCGAGCGAGATGAGACGTTGTTCGGTTCCACATTACCGGATAAAATAATAGCGTCTAAAACCATTGAAAAACAGGGTCTGCAGATAAAGAAGACTATGCCACTGCTAGTAAAATCTAATAAGAAAGAAAGAATTTTTTTTAAATTTGGGACACGTATAGGAAATACAACATTAAAACTAAGAAAATGTTATAAACAATAACAATTTCAGAAAATACATTAAAATTTAAAAAATAAAATTGTGTAAACAAAAAAGAAGACCTGTGCGAGGCCAAAAAGGCGTTTATCTCAGCATAATGCCACGATATTTCAAAAAACAAATAACGCAGCGCTGGTATTCTGATAGGGCCCGCTGTGATACCACGGAAACACCTACGGACACCAAATAAAATCCCAAAACAATAGTAAAAAATCATAATAATAATAATACTACATAATCTGTGGCCATGCTACAAACTAACAAACGAAGGGATGCGGAAGCGAGCGCTGGCGATAGTAATCGGATGTCAATGTCAGAACACTTTAAAGAAAATATTTTTGTTTGATTGTTAAAGATAAAACGGATAAAACAGTGCACCTACAAGAAATAACAGCGTCAAAATAAATGATACTTCCGAGTCGAGTTGAATATTAAAAGATGAGACAAGGAAGTGGTGCAAATATATAGTAAAATGTATCGTTGTTGTGTATGATTGAACGTGTGAATCGGAGCAAAAAAACTCAATCAACTAATCGATCATTGAAACTGTGATGTAAGCAAAACTCCGCTAAGGTCACCAATACTGCGTGCAGGGCCCTAATTCACTATGACCACTTAACGCTTCCTTACTTCGAAATCACGTCAACTCCTTAGATAATTACGACATCTGCTAATAACGTATTCTCTATGACACAATGGACGAAACCGCGCGAGATGAACGCGAAGTTGGCGTGGTTTGAACTGTCAAAATACCACGCTTGACAATCGTACGGAATCGTTAGCCGCGTACCTACATGCTATGGCAACTTAGAACAAAACTAAAATTCCATTTTTATATTGAAAACAGCGCTATCTATCAAAAAGTTAAGGGAAACAAATTGCAGTGTTGCTACAGTTAAATATATTATTTTATGCTGGGAGTTACTTTGTCAAATTAATGAAGAAAAAAAATATAATTTCATGATCTTCTTATATATAAATAATAGAATACATAAATTAGTACTTAATTAGGTTTTTATTATCAGCTTAATATTGCAAAAGTTATATTTTGGTATTTAAACGTGCAAAAGTTGGTTTTTATATGGCCACACTTGAATTGCAAATGGCTGCGTGAGAGTGTAACTACTCGTGCGCATTTATTTTCCTTTTGCAATTAAAGCCGGGTCCAGACGAGTGTAACGTGTAATGTAATCCACCGTGTAATGTAACACGAATTCTACGTGTGGACGGCACTACGAGCATTACATGGAACGCTCGCGCGGCGCTCGGGGTTGATCCATCGGCTGTCGGTTTTTCGCGCGAACACAAAGGTGCTCGCAGTGCTCGTTTGGACGGCGTTCGTGACGGTTGTGTCGTATGTACGTTCATGATGTGGAGTGACGAACAATCGCTTGAACTTATTAGTTTGTATCAAGAAAAACCTGTTATTTGGGATCCAAAAAACCCGCAATACTATAAAAAAAAATCTGAAACACGATGCTTGGAGTGATATTGCTCATTCATTGGAAAGAGATGTAGAAAAATGCAAAAACAAAATGATTAGTTTGCTTGCTTCACATCGAAGAGAAAAAGGAAAAGTAAAGAAGAGCCATAGTTCCGGAAAAGGTATGTTTTATTATAAATTTCTGTTGCTTTACATATTACACACTTTTATTTATTAATTTAGTTTTCACTTAGGTATTATCACTTACTTGCTATTAGTACAATTATTACTTCTATTGTATACCCACTATATTACTATATTCTACTATATTTTACTATACATATATGTACTATATTCTATTGTATTGTTTATTTATTGTAATTTATTTTACAGGTGGGGATGAAACGTACAAAAGTACATGGTTTGCTTACGAGGCGCTGGCATTTTTAGGAGATCGAAATAATCCAAGGAAACGACGCAACACAGAGGTAACTGCATTGAAATAGTTTCCTTCGACTTGATAAAAAAAACTTAACAATATGTATTCTGCCAAGAAACTGTACCCTCGTTCATAAAATAGTCATTAAACTCATCCCTAATTTGTTTTGCCGTTGAGGCAGCTCTTCTAGGTACATTATTCAATGGAAGTAAAGATGACATTTCACAATCTCTCCGCCAACTACCTTCACATAATCTTCCGTTTTGGTCGCTGTCAAGTGAGCCAGGGGGTGCATGCAAGTTTTTAGATGAATCCGTGTTTCTCAAAAAATTGAGTCTATTAGTTACAAAAACCGCAATGTCCATAAAAAAGTAAAAATGAATTAGCTATTGTACAAAAATCCATAGACAAAATAAATCATTTTTATATTAGTCGTATGAACCTAAACCCACTTAGTCCAATAGAAAACGGCTGTGAAACTTTTTAGTTTGCTACAAAAACAGCATTGTCCATTCCTGTTTGTATCAAATTACGCATAGTCCCTATCCACCAATCACGTCACGCTTTTCAATATGGCGGTTTATTGTGTGCAGTCGTGAGTTTGCGCTCGGTTTATTTTAGTTTTCTCGTGCTAAAAGTTATTAATTCGGAATAAGTTTATTAAAATATGAGACATGGAGTGTTACCCTGAAGTTGTTGACAATAAACAGGCGCGAAAACGACGAGTAAATGCTGCAAATTGGACAAAGAATCGTGCTAAAGAACAACGGTGAGTATACTATGATGATTATGTCTTGATACTTTTTACCTGCTCACTTTTTTAGGAAGAATGTAAGCCTTTGGGGCCACCTCATATTATTATATTTTTGGATTTTTGGAACATTATAGTAATCTTATTTGTATATTTATTTCGGAAACGGTTCTAACGATTGTGATGAAATTTTGTATATAATATGTCGCCCAGATACTACAAGTACCTATAGGGTAAAGTCTTACAAACATAAATATTGTATCCTTAATGCCCAAAAAAGTTATGTATGTACGAGATGATGATTGAAATCTTTTTAATAAAAAGTTAAGTTAAGGAATATTATGATTTAAGTGAGATTGAGTAATCTCAATCTCACTTAAATCATAATATTCCTTAACATATCACTTTATTTCTGTTTTCATCCTACATAGCAGTTATATTAGTATAGTGGAAGCAACATTTGTTTTATTGGGCTATTTTGCAAGCTCCGCAACTTTATGAATGATTACACCGGAATGTTCGACCACTGTTAATAACTAAAAACCCAAATGACAAGGAATTTTTTTTTCAGGTATGCAGCTAAACATTTGCCTGTTAAGCCGACTTGTGAACATAAATGTAAAAAGTTACAATGCTCTAAAATTCCACTGCAAGATGTACGCAAACTCCATGAGTCTTTTTACCGATTGAAAGACAAATTAAAACAAGACTCATTTATATTGAAACATGTGAAAGGTATAAAAACAAAACGTCGTCGTCCAAGATCTGAATCTCGAAATTACAAACCTAGAGGCTTGCAGCTGAAATATATGATATATTGTAGATCACAGCTTAAAATGATGCAAGTTTGCCAAAAAGCATTCCTTCAGGTGTTGCAAATTAAAAGATACCGCGTAGAAAATGTTATAAAGAATTATCACCTACATGGCAATTTTCCTATTGAAAAACGCGGAGGTGACCGTATATCCCACAAATTCAAGGACAAAAAAGAAAATGTGATTAAATTCATAAAGACATTTAAGTGTTCAGAAGCTCATTACTGTCGTGGCAATTCGAGACGTATGTACTTGCCTTCAGAGCTAAGTATTAATAAAATGGCCAAAATGTATAACGATCAAGCACAAGAAAACCTCAAAGTGAAAAAGTTGTATTTTAGAGCCATTTTCAATACTAGTTTTAATTTGGGCTTTGGGAGTCCTCGGGTTGACGTGTGCTCAACTTGTCTTCAGCTTAATGAAAAACTAAAAATTGTTCAAAATGATAGTGACAAAGCTACGCTGATGGCTGAGAAAACAGTACACAAACGTCGAGCTAATGAATTTTTCAAAATGTTAAAAGAAGACAACCGTAAAATAAAGATTATTAGTTTTGACTGCCAGAAAAACATGCCGCTGCCCAAAATACCAGACCAGAGTACCTACTATTCTCGTCAACTGTACTTTTACAATTTTACTATTGTGGAAGGTAACTCCAAATCAGCATTAACAAAAGAAAATGTGTTCAGTTATTGCTGGACAGAGGATGAATTTGCAAAAGATGCAAATCTCATAGTGTCTTCAGTTTACCATCGGCTTTGCAATACAGATTTTCCACCAGAATGTAATCAAGTTCGACTTATGGCCGACGGGTGCACCGGTCAAAACAAAAATTCTATGCTTATAGCAATGCTCTCACGTTGGCTAACAAAAGATGCACCAGCCCAAATACATCTGGTAGAAGTAGTCTTCCCAGTTGTGGGACACTCATTTCTTCCGCCGGACAGAGTATTTGCTCGTATTGAAAAGGAGTTACGGAAACTTGAAAATATAATCAAACCGAAAGAATACTTTGATGTAGTGGAAAAACATTCTACCGCCATAAACGTTGCTACTACGGTTCAAGTATGCAACTGGAAAACCGTCGTTAAAGATATATTTTTGATAACTACAAAATGGCATGTACCTTTTTCTAAATGCAAAAGGTTTTATTTGAAACGAGCCAGTAAAAGCAATGACATGGTTGGAGTTAGAGGAGAACTCCACTACAGATTTGAATCAGGTCAATATAAAAGCGTGTGCAAAAAAGGTAAAAACACGGCTATGATTTCTCCAACCGCTATTCCACAGGGCGCACAAGTAAAACCGTTAAAATTTAGGGACGTTAATAAATTGTTATCTACTCATTTCGGGGATAAATGGCGTGATTTAGAGATTTTGGAGTACTATAACAGAGTAGTTCCATCAACACAGGAAATACCGGACGAAAATATGGTTGACGATATCGATTTCCTTGAAGAGTCGGTATGTGAAGAACAAGAAGAGTCACCATTACTTATAATTTAACATCGGTTTTGTCTAACTAATAAACTTCTCATAAAACAATCATAGTTTTATTTCAAGTACAAAGTATCAATATGGTTCAATCATTCTAGGCCAGGATAGGTATGTTTCAAAGCCAACAAAGTCCATGTTGTTTTTGCAACAAAAACCGCAAAGTCCATCCGAGTGTTACAAAGTCAGCAAAGTCCATAATGTTTTTCTGGTTATTGTTCTAGTTCATAAAGATTTTACATGTAGTATTTGATTAACTATATTATTTTAAATCAAACTACTATAGTTGCACTAAAGCCCACAGGGCCAATAATGCGAAATACGAAAATCATAAATTACGCGCGATGTCATACAACGGACATTGCAGTTTTTGTAACTAAGAGACTCAATTATGCAAGTGTGCAATAGCCATGACTATAGTCTCCACGGTTTTGGGCTGAAGGAGCATAGGTTTTCGTAGAACTCTGAACACAGATGCTGTGATACCAAATACATTTTCTACAATCCTGCGAGCTCTGCTTAACCGGTAATTAAAAATTCTTCGCGGCGATCCCTTGGGGTATTCTCCTGGATAGGGTTTCATTATATTGTTTTGTAAAGGGAAGGCAGAGTCTCCTACAAAAACATATGGTACTACTTTGTTTCTACCTTGCAGTGCTTCATGTGCAGGCAATCTTAACCAATTATTTTCTAGTTTTTTATATAATTCAGTTTCTTTAAAAATTCCACCATCTGAAATGCGGCCTTGACATCCGACATCCAGAAATTTATAATTATATTCCGCGTCTACTAAAGCAAACATCACTATACTGAAATTCGATTTGTAGTTACGATATTCTGTGCCACTATGTACCGGAGCCTCGAGAATGACATGTTTACCGTCCATGGCTCCGGCACAATGGGGAAAATTCCACAATTCATCAAATCTGTTTGAGATCTGGATCCATTCTGACTGTTTTTGGCAGCTGAAACAATGAATTTCTTTTTAATTACAGATTACAAATGAACCGGAACAGAGTGCATCTACAAGTGTAGAAAATGATAACAGTTCAGAATTTATATCACCAACTGGTCAGGCCCCCAAAAAAAAGAAATCAGACGAAAATAAAAAAAATGGGTATGCTTTCGGAGGCTCTTGGCCTGCTTAAGAGTGCTGCTTCTAGTCCTACTCCTGAACCCCGAAACCATAATCCAAACAATTTTGACAGTGAAACCCTTTTATTTTCAAATTTTATATGCAGCAAGATGCAACAATATAACAGAAGTACTAAAAATGCCGTGCAGCGAGCAATAATGGACGTAATATTCAAAGCCGATGAAGGATGCACTAACTTTTCTCAAAATTATTATCCATCGGCATTCAATTACAGTGGATATACAACAAGCTCGGTTCCTTCATCAAGATACTGCAATGAACCACCTTCTTTGTCTAACCGCTCACAACTTACTTCAGGGTATTCAACAGGTCAGAATCAGACAAGTTGCCCTACTGCTCCATATGCTTCACCTGTTCCCTCAGAATTATCTCAAACTTCATATGAAGATGTAGATTTTGTGAATGACCTGATTTGAAAAGAATAAATTTTGTAATACATGATTTGAAGATACAATTTGATTAAACTTTCTAATTTTAATTTTGGAATAATTTTAATTTTGCTTACCCTACTTAATACAATAGCTTAATTTGTTATTTTAATAAATAAATAAAAATATGTAAAACTCACCTTAATGTTTTCTTTCAATGCTTTTATAATCGCTTCACAAACTTCTGGTACAATGCAAGACATTGACTGTTTTGAAATTCTGAAGGTGTATTGAAGGCTTGTAAATGAATCTCCTGTTGCCAAAAATGTTAGTGTTAGAGCCAGTCTATCTTGCGGCGAAATTGCAGATCTCATTATAGTGTCTTGTCTTGATATTTTAGGCGCAATGATTGTTAACAAATATTCGAAGTCAGTAGGCGACATCCGGGTAAAGTTTTTATATTGACCACTTATATGTTGAGATTTTAGTTCCACAAGTAAAGAAGATCTTCTTTTATACAAATTAGTTTTCCACCATCGACGCTTCCGACTTTTGCGGTCTTCAGTTAGTAAATACATGAAAATAAAAGCCGCACCAGCTATCACGACCTTCCTATTCGGCATGTTCGTAGCAACTGACTGGAAACAGCTTTTGAAATATTTTTGCGTTCACAATTCGCTTTGAGTTCGTGTGCCGTCCACACTGTTGATGCTAAATTACACGTAATCTTACATTACACGTTACACTCGTCTGGACCCGGCTTAAGTTCTTGTTGTTTCGCTAGTGCATCTGCATGTTGAGTCGACCTTTCGTTCCTCCATGTTGTTGAGCCGCGTTACAATTCGTTCATACGTTTGTTTTGAGTTGTGTATGCTCATCATCGAGATCTTGTGAAGTTACTGTGGACTTGCATAGGCACTCTTTAGAGTTTGGACCTGTAATTGCTAAAAAGTGAACTTAACCATGTCTGAATATTCTTGCTGTGTACCTGGATGTGCTGTGGTTAGGAAAGACGGTAAGTAAAGTGGTTCTAACATCTTTCTATGGGAATTGCCATAGCACTCCATCGACATTTTCATGACACAATTCAACTTAGATAGAGGATATGTTTCACATATCCTCATACCCCTACTGTAATAGCTGCAGAATGTATGATGTACCTTGTAAATCAGTCGCTATGAATGTTTTTGTTCAAATTTTAAACTGTTTCTATTCACTAGTTTACCCAGGAAACCATCACTTACTATCCAAATGCCATAGTACTACAGACTTTGATATATCCTTTAGTGACTTTTCAGTAGTTTACATTACAAAACTGTTTGTACAGTTTATCGCACCTAATAGTTTAATCATTCATGTTTTCAGGTGTGCCTCTACACCGATTTCCGAATCCAGAGACAAATGGAGAGAAATTTACGAATTGGATGTTAAATATTAGTGGTGAAATAGCTACATTGGATCATCAAGATATATATGACAACAGACGGGTCTGTCATAGACATTTTGAAGATATTCATAAGTATCCAAGTGGTAGACTGTCTAAATTGGCAATTCCAACAATGCATATCCCAGGTAATACTTATATTTATTAGCAATATAATTATTTACAATACATACACACATGTATGTGTACATTATGGATTGCTATAAAAAATTAGAAATTTGAATTCTATCAACAAAAGAAAAAAGAAAGAACGAAAAAGTATTTACTTGCCACAAAAAAACGACATTAAGTCTGTTAAAACAAATAATAAATATGTACAATATTTTTATATTATTCTAGATCTGGAACCACAATCTCTTACTCTTACTCTTTAAATCTCAAATGTTGTATCGCAATATCAAAGACCTATCAAGGATCTGTTTGTTCAGGTTTCTTATCTTGATTTAATCAATCAATAAATAGACTTTGTTTGTGTCTTTATCTTCTTTACAATCTTATTTATTTATTCATATTGAACACAATTTAGACAAAGGTGTTGCATGATCACCTTTTTTGGCCTCAACTGAATAAAGATATTTTATTATTTTTCAGGAATAGAACTCATTGGAGCTTTAAGCTCATCGACCTTAGCTTCAACAACAATTATTATTGAAACTATAATCAGCAAGCCAGCCCTTGCTTCACCAAACGTTGAAGCTATAATCAGCAAGCCGCCCCTAGCTTCCACATCTAATGCGACACAGTCAAACAATTTGATTTCAGGTTTGTATAACTTTATCTGCATATACCTATATCACTACATATGATAAAACAAAGTCCTACGTCACGTCTGTCTGTCTGTTTGTCGGTCTGTTCCCGATAAACTAAAAACTATTAAACGGATTTTCATGCGGTTTTCACGAATGGATGGGGATATTCATAAGGAAGGTTTTGGTGTATAATTTGTCCCGAAATTCCTATGGGAATGGGAAAAATGGGATATGCGCGTACAAAGTCACGGGCAAATGCCAATTAATATTATAAAGAAGATGTTTGTAGGAAGTAATCTCTGAATACACTATCATAATCAAGTTCCAATCACTATTATTGCATAGATAACATGAGTATTTCAACATGTTTACAAATAAGCAATTTGACAATAACTATGAATATTTAATTTACAGGACCTATACAACCTGGCCAAAATCAATGCAGAGAGCAGAAAAAAAAGGCAACTAAATCAAAAAGTATGTACTTATGTATATAGTTTAACATAAGTAAAACACTGAATTACTTAATTGCATAATTAGACTAAAGCGCAGTATTAATGGAGGTCAAGGCATGTAGATCTCATAATCTAAAAAGATATATACTAGAATAACAGAAAAATGTATTTTTCAGGTTGTCGGGTAACTTTGGCGCAACATAAGGAATTTAAATTTATCTTAAAGAAATTACAAAAATGCGAAAGTGATAAGAAGAATTTTAAGACAAAATACATGCTGGCCAAAAAAATGAAAAAAACAACTGCATTTAATATTGTCTGTAAGAATATGCCATATTCTACAAAGTTATTTTGCCACATGCAAGCCTCTCAAAGTGGCAAGAAAAAGAAAGGAAGGCGATTCACACTTGACGAAAAAATTTTGGCATTGTCCTTATACAAGCCGTCTCCTAAGGCATATCGCTTTCTAAGCAAAATATGCGTTTTACCAAGCAGAAGAACTCTGCAAGATTTACTGCACAAGGTGAATCTAAAAGCATATTTGAAAATTTTAAAACTCGAGTAAGTAAAATGCCTGATAATTTTAAATACTGCTGTTTAGCATTTGATGAGATGGCAATTGGAGCGGGCATTTCATATTGGTGCTCCCACATTGCCGTTAGAAAATGTTTAATAACGTTAGTAAACATTTGTTAGCAAACATTTAATCACAAATAAATTTTCATGTTAGAAAATGTTTAGTAATGTTAGTAAACATTTATATAACAAAACAAATTATAACAAAATAAAACATGTGTTATCTTTTGTTTGTAAACATTTTATAAGGGTGATGGCGGGATAGGCGGTGCGGTGCCGTGGGGGTTAGAGTACGCAGGTCGCTGCGCGTGGTGTCTCGCTTGTCAGTCCCTTTGTGTCAGCGTGCATCGCTGTGCGTGTGTATTAGTGGTTGCGCGTGCGCCAAGCAATAAAATATGTCCGGTAATTGGAATAACGATGATGTTTACAAACTGATTGAAATGTTTCAAGCAAGAGAAGTACTATGGAACACGATGTCAGAGAGCTACAAAGACCGAAATAAAAAACACGATGCTTGGATGGAAATTGCCAGTGAATTTAATATGGATAAAAAAGTAATTGAAAAAAAGATTCGATCACTCGTAGGTCAATTTAACCGAGAATGTAAATCTAATAAATCTGGTGCAGGAGCTAATGAGTCAAGTAAATGGTTTGCATTTAAAAAACTCATGTTCCTTAAAGGCAAAAATATTCCAAGTTTAACTGTCGATGGAGGGTTGCAGGTGAGTTTTATTTTAACGTCTTTTAATAATATTTAGATGCCCAGTCCAAAAACCCTTCATTTGAAAAATATTCTGCGAATTCTTTTCTTATTTCTTTCCCATCATCTGTCAGGGATTCACATGCTTCAAGTGGTGTTAATTGCTGCTGTTCTAATCTCCATTGTCCATCGATACGTGTACCAGTTACTATGTCATCTCCATCATAGTATTGAGATGGAGCGTAAATCATGCTCGATTCAGTTTTTCTTATAAAATTATGCAGTAGCACGCATGTCATAATTAAAGTAGTAGTTTTTTCTGGATCTAATAATATTGTAGTTCGTAAAACTCTAAATCTGGCTGACAAAATCCCAAATGCGTTCTCTACTGTTCTCCTCGCACGACTCAGTCTATAACTGAAGATTCTTTCCTTAGAATTGCTATCCTGTGGTCCTGGAAAAGGTTTTAATAAGTGTTTTTCTAAAGGGAACGCATCATCTGTTACGAACACATAAGGAACAGGTTTGTTTCTGCCTGGTAGTGAGCTGTCACTGGGTATTTTCAAACTATTGTCGTTAATTTTATTTCGAAATTTTGTGTTTGCGAAAACTCCGCCATCACTTATGCGTCCTTGGCAGCCAATATTCACGTACAGAAAGTTGTATTCTGCGTCCACTATCGCTAAAAGTACAACGCTGTAAAATCCTTTATAGTTGTAATATTCACTGCCGCTATCAATTGGCTTTTGTATGGCTACGTGCTTTCCATCGATACTTCCTAAGCAATTTGGGAAATTCCATTTTTCTTCAAATGAATTTGCCACGTGTAGCCACTCTTGAGGTGTTGTTGGTATCTGGAACAAAAATAGAAGATTAAGAAATAGGCGCGAAAAATAAATTTATAACTCGTTATTCTAACAAATTTTATTGGATATTTTTATTAAGTATGAAATATTAATAGAATACACTATAAAAAAATATGATTTCAGTTAAGGGTTGTTAAGTAATAGAAAAAGAAAATCGCGGTTATAGATTTTTTTACAATTTTAGCTAATTTGACGCGCCTATAACTTGAAATTATCGTTTAATTCTATTCTTTCAGGGTAACGAAGAAAACAGAATTGCTTCAGAAAACACTCTCAGTTTGAACGAAACAGGAAATACTGTCACTGATGAAACTACGGGCACGCCTTTCGCCACCCCAAAACCATTTCGGAAAAGAAGACGACCTGAAGTAGAACAAGATCCAACACAACAAGAAGCTGTAAATATTTTACAAAGAATGTACGAATCTAGAAAAAGCAGGGATGAAAATGACGCATTTGGAGAGTATGTCTCGATGAAACTGAAACAAATAAAAAACAGTCATGCTAAGAATACTGCTCAACATCACATTAACAATATTTTGTACAATGCGACAATGGGACAATATGATTTTCCAACAACCTTTACAGACCCAACCGCTAGTAGTTCCTGGGGATACAACTCTGAACCAAATCTATCCACTTTTTCGGAAAATAATGCTGACTGTAGCTCGAGAGGATACTACACCGCACCGAGTCCCTCGGCTTCATTTGAAACCAGTTCTTCGGATAACTCCAGGACACATACTCGTACCAGCGCAAGAACACAGAGTCCGTCTAATTTATCGGAATCAAGCCAAGATTCGACCCAATCATTAAACGATTTGTTGGAATCAATCAAAAATTAAAAAATACATGTTTGGTTTGTTAATTATTAAAAAAAATATTAGTAAGGTAAGGTAGGTACCTACCTAAAGTATGATTAGATTAGATCATATTAAAAGTAAATAAAAAAATAATTAAAAATGTTGTTTGACTTACCTGTATGTATTCCTTTAAAACCTCATTGAAAGCCTCGCACACTTCTGGTACGATAATAGATATCACTTGGTCTGACACACATCTGAACACATTTCCAAGACTTTTATAACTGCTACCAGTTGCCAAAAATCTTAACGTTACCGCAAGTCTTTCCGTCACACTTACAGATTTTCTAAATGTAGTGTCTCGTTTGCCTATTTTTGCCCCAATTAAATTTTGTAGATATTCAAATTCGGAACTGTTCATTCTTATAAAATCTTTTAAGCAACCGTCAATACCCAAATCCTTGAGATAGTCTGTGGCACTATATTTTCCTCTAGCTTTTAGCGTTTGGCGCATCCAATAAGAGCGCTTTTTCTTCTTTTTTAAACAAAAAATAAAAGCTATTCCAATGAGCAAATCTTCTTCCATTTTCGTGTAGACGTCCTCGGCCCTCAGAAGGCGAAACCAAACTGCGAGCCAATACTAGATGTTATAAAATGTTTAAACATTTTCCATCAATGTAGGAGCACTTATAACATGTAACAGTTTCTAACAAAGTGCAACAATTGTTAACATTTGTTAGTAAATGTTTTGGTGTTATAAAATGTTTACAAACATTTTATAACGGCAATGTGGGAGCACCATATGATAAAAAAATGACGAAATATCAGGATTTGTTAACAATGGATGGCTACCTATACATCAGAAAAAGAATATTGTGATCATGTTTTATTTAGTGTTCATGATAAGAGGCATTGTAAAAAAATACAAGCAGCCTTTGGCTTTTTACTATTGCACTGGAAGCACCAAAACAACTGAATTAAAAAATCAGATAAAGATTGTAATAAAAAAAGTGCAAGAAACGGGACTGAAAATCGTAGCTACGGTATGTGACCAAGGCACCTCCAATGTGGCAGCTATAAACGCATTGCTAAATGAAACACGAGAAACATTTTTACGCAATGGACAGGAAGGTAAAGATGGGTTTTTCATAGTAAACAAGGATAAGATTTTCCCAATATTTGATCCACCTCACCTAATAAAGGGGATTAGAAATAATTTATTAACTAAAAATCTTAAATTTACCGTGAAAGGCAAAGAATGCATTGCGAAATGGGACCACATTGTGAACCTATATAACAGGTGCCCTGATTATAAAGGCGTAAAGTTAGTGCCTAACCTAACAGCACATCATGTGTTACCTGCACTAATCCCGAAAATGAGGGTTAAACATTGCACCCAGGTGTTCAGCCAATCTGTTAGAGTAGCTCTTGGATTTATGGCAGGTAAGCAGTTTCATTAATAATTCATTGTTAATGTTTGAAAGTTAATTTTAGGGTTCGGAACCTATGTATGAAAAAACCCTTATAGGACATTCACTCAGTTGGCTGTTTGTCTGTCATAGTAAATTTTCTCCTAATTTAGACCAATTTAGCTGATATTTAATACACATATTTACTTCAGAGAACCAAACATGAATGTGTCACAAAAATAAATAAAAGGAAATTGGGTTGCTTTGAATTCACAATGAAGAAATAAAAAAAAGTTTTTCAACTGTAATGATATATCAAATCAAAGGCTCATTTTAAGAATCTCAGAAATATTTTTTTTCATAATAATAAATTGTACAGAGATATTCAAGAAATTAGACGAAAAATTACCCCACTACAATAGTTTTGTTAATTTAACTTTTTCTCATTTGCAGGATGTGGAGTTCTTGAAAAAGATAGTACGGACACAGCAGATCTTCTCATGTTTTTTGATAATTTATTCGACAGTGTCAATGGTAGTTTTAGCGCGATAAGAGGAGGAAAAATTTACAGGACTGCAGTGACCCCAAGCTCACCTCATCACAAATTGTGGAATAATAGTCTACCGATTCTGAAATCTATGAAATTTTGTAATGCCAATAACCAACCAAGGAGTAGTGCCTTCATTGTCAAGTTGGATCAAAACCATAGAAGGTTTTAAATTAATTGCATCCTATTTAAATTCCAAAGGAATTAACTCTTTATTGCTGCGCAATTTCAATCAAGATGCATTGGAAAACTTTTTTGGGGCAATTAGAGCTCATGGCTGCAGCAACATCATGCCTACGTCGTATGCATTTGAAGGCGCCTTGAAAACGTTATTAATTAATAATATTTCGTCTTCACATTCAGTTGGGTCAAATTGTGAGAAAGATGATGGTATTTGTCTCCAATCCCTTAAATATTTTTTTAAAAAATCCATTAAACACACACCCAATTGAATGTGAAAATGAAATTGACAGTGATCATTTAACTATATCGATGGTAAATACAGACGACCTAATACAGAGCCAAACTCCAATGCTTATTGAAAGAAGCGCAGCAATAGGGTATTGCAGTGGGTGGATAGCACAACTTGCAAAAAAGAATATTTATAAAAATTGTGTGGCCTGCAGAAACTCTATGGAAGCAGAAGAATTACAAAGTTTCCATGAGTATATAAAAAAGAAAGAATTTGGCAATAAAAAGTGGTTGTGCTATCCTACAAGAGCATTATTTGATTTCTTTGCCCAAATGGAAAATATATGCATCGAAATTTTAAAAGAGCACTGTACTAAAAAAAATATTTCAGTATATCGCACCTACGGTGCAATAACGTCACTTATGCAATTTTTGTCAAAACTTAACTGATTATGAGAAAATACTCCAAATCCGCCTCTTTACTTGGTGCGTTATTGTCATTTGTGTAGTACGCAAACTTTCCTCGTGAGGGCATTAGTGTCGTTACGGTTTTGGCGCGAATCTGGACGGCACTGGGAGAAACAACGTTTCATTGTTCAGTTGCGCGCGGCCCCCCTCACGAGTAGTTGTCTTCTGGAGCTACAACGTTACTAAGGTAATTGTGACAATAATTTTTTATGTTTTTGGAGCAATAACGACACTTGTGTAGTGAGGTAGTAAAGTAATGACGTTGTTTCCCCAATATTTGTGTTTCATGGTGTAAAGTTTAACGTTAGATTAACACTTGTGGCGATATTGCTCCAGTATAGTAGGATTATTGTTTATGATTAATTTTTTTATGATAATTATTCCAACGTGATAAATAGCGCTACTAGGGTATTTTGCCCTAGTAGCGCGAGTGATTCCGGGGTTGATGCGTTGACCCGCGACACCGAGTTAAGCAACTCCCTAAATGCTTCTGTTTGAGAGCGTTGGAGAGAGGCAATAATAGTCGCCACGTTTTCGTTGGAAAAGGTAGCGTTAGTATCGGCGCGCGGCGCGAAAGAGTCCGCGTCGTCGCCATCTTGATTGGCGGACGCCGCGGCCGGCGAGCTTGGTCGTGAGGGGACGGGTAATGCGTCATTTGCATCTTCCCTCCGATTTAAACTAGCCGCTCTACTCCTGGTCACTGGCATTTTAGTTCGTCACTGCAAAACACTCATTACTATGCACTAATGTCGCACGAAAGAACGTTGGAGCGCCACATATGAGAGGAGAGTTCTCAGGGATAGAAAATCACTGTTGATAGGTAGTAAGAGTTTAATAGTAGGTATAAGAACACAGGGTTTACAGAATCCTAAAATATTACTGTTTCGGTACATTGGGCACAAGTAGTAGTCTAACGACACGGGCACGTGGCGATGGCGCGACGGACTTGCGAACGCGTCTGCGTGGTAAGCGTGTGGGCAGCGGACTGTCGCGCCACGCCGCGGACTAGTAACGGCCGTGCGAGAGAGTGAGACCAAAATAGTCGTCTCACTCTATGTATCGCGGCGGCAAACGACCGCGAGACGCCCTGATTGGACGGCACGGTTTGAGGGTTGCTATAATAGATAATAGTATGATTATGACATCTTTTCTCTTTTTTATCCCGAATTTTTAAATAAGTTGTTTAGTTTATGTGAGATGTTTAGATTTTGAAATTACATTCCTGCGTTAAATTGAAAACTGCTATCGGCGGTCCCGCTAATTTTAAGACAATTTTATTTTATTTTATTTTCTTTAATTTAAAGTGATCAGTTTGTTTCGTTTGAAATTGTATTATAATTAGTACCTATTTGTATTATTAATGTGGTGGTCACTGCTTTTAAGCAATCTAATAAGTAATTATTTCACGGCAATTTAAAATCTTAATTTTGATAAATCAGTCAATAATTTATTTCGTGATCATATTTTTTTATTGAGCACCTATTTATTATCATTATTTTGTATTTTCTTTTTTTTTCAGTATGAACCAACGCAGCAAACACCTAGTGCTACTTGCACTTTCCGATGGTAACAAAAACTCGATTGAAGTTCAAAATTTAGCCAATTCTACAAAGTTACCATATTCAAAACCAGAAAATGCATTATCTCTTACAAATTCCGAGTGTCCAGTATCACCATCCAACCTAGAAGACTCAACAACAACTACTCCAGAGCAGGATGATACTACTTTCGAGAACCCCGGTAACTCTCCATCTATTTTATTTGCGACTAATAAACCGTATGAACAAGAGGGTATCGACTTTCAAACAGGCGATTTCTCCTGCACTGATTCAGGAGATGAATACAGGCCTGGCCCTCGTTCAAGATCGTCTTCATCCAGTAACTCCAGTAGCAGTTCTTCCAGTAGCTCCAGTAGCAGTAGCTCCAGTAGTAGTTCCAGTGATTCTCCTGCAGAAAACAATAATTTTAATAATGAGAGTCTAGTTCACGAGTATAACCAACCAGCGGAACCGATAACTAAACCGAGAGGCAAAAAGCGTACGCGTAATCCAACAATCTGGAAAAAGAATGTTGCTAAGCAATTGAAAAACTCTGGAAAAACGTATATCTCAGTAAACACCAAAAAACTAAATCAAAGTAAAACAATAGGACCTACATGTACAACTAAATGTCGGTTGTCCTGTGCTGCTAAATTTACTGAACAAAAAAGGACGGAAATCTTTGAGTCTTACTGGAAGTTGGAGAGTTTAGAGAGGCAACAGAGTTTTTTAAACGCCTATACAAGACCACTAAAATGTGCTTACCGCCGCATAAAGACTGAAAAAAGGTACGACAGAAAAGCAAACACTGCATATTACCTGCTAAATGAGAATAAAGAAATCCGCGTCTGTAAAACTTTTCTCATCAACACTTTGGGTATCACACAACGGATTATACGGACTGTTATCGACGGCAAAGCTCAGAATGATGGTTTCATTCCACCTGATCAGCGAGGAAAACACGGAAAACAATGTACCTTGGAACCTGAAGTTATACAAGCAGTAAAGGATCATATGGAATCAATTCCAAGGGTTGAGAGTCACTATCTTAGGGCTAGTACTAGCAGACAATTCATTGACGGGGGTTTGACAGTGGCAGAATTACATAGAAATTATTCAGAAATTCAGAAACAACAGAACAAGCCTATTGTGAACTACGACGCTTACTCACGAATTTTCAACCAAGATTTTAACATTGGATTTTTTAAACCTAAAAAGGATCGGTGCGATGAGTGTGAAGCATACGAAAATGCCTCTGAAGAAGAAAAAAATAAATTACGTGATAGTTTCAAATTGCATCAAGAAGAAAAAAGCTTAAGTAGACTTGAGAAAGAAAGGGATATGAAAAGATGTCATGAACCTGACAACAACACAATTGTTTTCACCTATGACTTACAAGCGGTGTTACCATGCCCTGTTGGCAAATCAAGCTCTTTTTACTACAAATCAAGACTGAATTGTTATAATTTAACGATATCTAATGCAAACAAGCAAGAAACCACCTGTTATTTTTGGCATGAAGGGTTGGCCAATAGAGGAGCCATCGAAATAGGGTCGTGTGTGTATAAATACTTAGAGCAGATTGCATTCGAAAAACCAGGCTGCGATGTCATTATTTACTCTGACAATTGCTGTGGTCAGCAAAAAAATAGATTTGTTTTTGCTATGTACTACTATGCAGTGATTTGCTTAAATATTAACTCCATTCAACACAACTTTTTGATTCGAGGCCACACGCAGAACGAAGGTGATGCAGCTCACTCTGTAATAGAAAAATCTGTGACTAGAGCCAAAAATGCTGGATGTATTTATGAACCCGATCAATACATTTCCCTAATCCGTGGGGCCAAAAAAACTGGCAAACCGTTTGTGGTAAACGAAATGAACTTTAACGATTTCTTTGATTTGAAAGCACTTGAAGAGAACATAAACTTTAATATGGCGAAAAATGTCAATGATCGTGTTATCAAGACCGGTGACTTCAAAAGTATTAAATTTAGCAAAAATTCTGAAAATTACCATTATCGAACCACATACAAAACGGATAATTGGGAGGAAGCAAAAGCTATTGTTCAACCCAAAAAGTTACGCGGCAATAGAGGCAATCGAAAAATAGACGAAATTACATTGAAACAAGCTTACAGCAACAAAATACCAATTTCAGAACGTAAAAAGCGTGATTTAATGCAATTATTGGAGGCTAATCTTGTGCCAAGATACTATGAAAGTTTTTATAATGATTTAATTTAATTTTTGTATTTTACTTTCAGGTTTACCAAGCCTGTGATTCAAGTTAAAAGTAAACAGTTATTTTTTTGTAGGTATAGGATAAGTGAAGTAATTGGTATATGATACCTACTGTTGATTATTAATTAATAAGATTTAAATAAGGGTACAATGACTGTGATTAATAGACTAATCAATAGTTAAGTTCTATGGATAATTGCAATTACGATGATGTTGAACAATCGTCTTAATTTGGAATGGGGACGATTGTTAAAATTTAGGCAGTAAAAAGATAATCTGTCATTAAAAAGTCTGATTAATATAAAAGTTACTATTTATAATTCAGAAATTTTGTTACTCTTTTTTGCTATTTGAATAAATATTTTTTAGAAATGCATGATGACGTGTTTCATTTGCTTTGACATAATTGACCGATAAATTATTTTCTAGACCCATAACGTCACTTCTGCGAGGGTTGTAATTTTTAAACGTTTATATCTTCATAATAGTAAACAGTGAAATCTTTGCTTTTATGTTAAAGTAAGGTTTAATGGTTTAGTTTCAATATTATCAATTTATTTTTTTAGCTATACAATTTTATAGGATGTTCAATTTTCAAACGCTTCTCCTGAAAAAATACGTCAGATACATAAGTGACGTTATAGCACCGTAGGTGCGATATATTAAACTAATAATAAATATAAATGTAAGTTTATCATTTATTAATTGTGCAGATCACACAGATAACTTACGAAATTATTTAATAAATAAAAGCACAATGTTTTTTATTAATAACTGGTGCAAAGATGTCAATAATGTTCTCACTGGCAAAATAACCTTCTGGGATGTTAACGATCGAATGAAAGAAAAGGCTAATCGGCACTACCTAAATCATAAAGGACGAAAAAGGCGAACCCAAAATCTTATTGTAAATGTTTGATGTTGTGATAATATAATGATATAATATACAATTCTGTAGTTTTTTTTTTCGTTTATGTAGTACGTATGTATGTTGTATATTGCGGACACACTAATCTCTCATACAATATACCTAATATCCTAAAGGATCGGACAGTGCAGCAATTTCCTTTATCATATCGGTGTACTTTTCCAACCATATATTTTTTGTTATTTTTTCAGGTTTTATGTAATCTTTAGTATACAAGGTGCAGTTTTGAACCTGCAAAACATTTTAGGAGGTTGTTATGAGACTCGTAAATAATCATATAACAATACGATACCAAGTCAATAATCAATAATACTTTTTCTTTTCGATTTTTCAATATTATTGTTTTTCAGAATAACTCTCTTAATAACCCTCTTCAAAAAAACAGAATCACCCATTGCGATGTATCGCGCGTCATGTCACTGTGTGCGTGAATGCGATGACCAGTGACGTCAGCCTGTACGAGTCTCCGCCCACATTTCTATGAAACGAACGCGGCACGTACGTTAAACTAAAATGAAGGTCGTTGCTATGGTTACGGGGAGCCCCCGCTATGCTCGTCATACCGCATTTCGATTAAGACTCGAAAATCTGTTACTGCGCATCGAAGGTTCAACCAACGTGCCGCGATCTGTACAAGTTGTTGTAGCTACAACAACTTATAGCAAATCATTTTACCTTAGATGTAGTTCGAATTTGAAAATCACAATGTACCTACATTATTGTTTTAAATTTCGCTAAATAATAACTCATTTTTAAGCATCATTACAATGCCGTGGCCAATCTGCCGAGCCTGTTCCCAACTATGTTAGGGTCGGCTTTCAGTTTAACTGTATGCAGCTCACTACAATGGAGTGCCAGTGAATCACGTAGGGCGACTGCGTATCAGACCTCAACAAACCAGTTACTTGATAACACGATACCCATTTGTTAGACTAATTGTCTGACTTTCTGGCTTTTGACTACCCGTACCAACGACCATACGAAAGGGCGGTAAGGTCGTTGACCCGTACCGACCCGTGTGGTACCTAACGACCGTCCGAGAGCTACAAATCAATTCGAACCAAAGGCTTTAATTAAGTGCTTACCGAAACACGGGATTTCAATGATGTCCTAGATAAATTTAAAAAGTACTTACATCATTATGAATTAAAAAAATAACACAATGGTACTTGCTCAGTTGCGAACCCGCAACCTCATGCATGAGAGGAGAAAGCCTTAACCACTGGGCTATTACGATAAATAATAATAGTAGGAATTAGATACAACTGCGCCAAAAAAAGATCACGTTGGCGTCGTTAGTTACCTATCAGCTGATGAATAAAATGATAGGCGGAGATAAATAAACCTTACAAAGCACGTAAGCAGTTCCTGTTGCACAATTGTGAAACTACGATCGCGAGCGCGTGCGCGGGATTTAGGTAGGCACCTAATAATAATAATAAGGCATGTAGGTACTCGGCGCAGTCGGCGCGCTCTGTAGGTAAATTCAGCCCCAAGGACGGTTTTTATTTGTAGATTTAAGATTTTCCTTCCTACTTTTTAACGGGCTGAGGACCGACAGAAATACATCAAGATAATTTGTGCTAGTTAAGTAGGTAGGTACCCATGTGTTAGGGATTTTAGGTGATTCATTTTGTCTGATAGGTATTTTTGGCGTAGTTAAAAATTTTAAATCAACTTATTTACACTAATCAAGTTGATTTAGCTAACATCGTATTTACAAATTATTGTCTATGTACAAATAAATAAATAAATTACCTACTTATGTTACCTGGAGATATTGTTCAAAGTTTCCACCGTCACACTCCAGGCACAGTCTAGCACAACGTTGCTGATTTTCCTTCAGCTTACGTAACACAAACACATTCGTTTTTATTGTGTCGAAAGCACTGATCGTCGAACTGCCGATGATCGCGCAGTCTCTGCGTAGCAGCCAGCATTACCCTGTGTGAGGGACGTTGCCGATTGGGGAATAACTCCGCGAACATTTCGATGGCTCGAGATACATTGTCTCCACTGATGGCATACAAGCGGACCATCTCCACCAACTCTACATTGGAGTATTGGCCCGTCATTTTTACAACTAGGTAGTAGGTAAGTACCTATCCCGACCGTTAATCGAAGGCGCACTTGAGGGGCGGAATTTGCAAGCGTATGCACATACCGGCGTCATCAAATACACTAATAAATTGGCCCGATTTATGCATTTGCGATGGCCGCGGGGGCGTGGCGGGGGAGAGGGAGCGGGCGGTGGTTGGTTCTTTGGATTTATGAAAGAAATGTCGGTTGCGTTTGTTTGTGTGTGTGAAAGCGCAGTTTAAGGACACGTACAGATTGGTCGCGTTTTAAAAAGGGGAGTTCACACTTACCGATTTCCGTAAATAAGAATAAAATGAAAAAAAAATACCTGCCCATTTTATTGTTGATTCGGGTCGAGAATCACTAACATAATTACCTCCTAAAATGTTTTGCAGATCCAAAACTGCACCTTGTATTAAATATACCCAAATTTCGAGATATAGAATATCCTAAAAATTGCATTAAACCTGAAGAAAATAACAAAAAAGATATGGTTGGAAAAGTACACCGATATGATAAAGGAAATGGCGTTTGTTGAAATTCACCCAGCAGCTCACCTAGCTATACATTTACTCACATAAATTAGTTCCCATAACCAAAAACTAGATGGCGCTGAGTTCGACAACTTCCTAATATTAAAAAATACGGTAGAGTTGCCTGTCTATAGCCAGTATACTATTGTAGTCTTTGGCCGCGTATGATATTATTGTTCTGTGATCGTTAGTTTTGAATATACGAAGATTGTTTTCGGGTAAAATTCAGCAAACTTATATTTAAGAAGGTAAGAAACAAATTGTTTATCATATATTCATACACCAGGGACATTGTATGGTAATGCTACATTATAAACTATTGTCATATTGTGACCACATTATTAATAGGTACTAGTGATTTATTTATTTATTTATTTAAACTTTTCACACTCATAACGGTACAAAGGCGGACTTAATGCCTTAGGCATTTAATTTATTTTGTTAAACATTTTCCATATTTTATAGAAAATATGCAGCAACAAAGAGCGAAAGCTACTTCAGCGCAGCTGAATCATTTAATTGATTACATGAAGCTCAACCCAGAGTAGGCTTCAGGACGTGGTAATGGCCTTCTGGGAAAAGTTGAGTTGGAGAAGCAGTGGCATAAGCTTGCTAATGCCTTAAACTCCCTTGGAGGTCCAGTGAAATCGGTAGATAAATGGAAACAGGTACTTAACTATTTTACAGATATTTTACATATGCTTATTATTTTCTCACATAAGTTTAGAGATTAAGTAAATAACTTCCCAACTAATGATAACTAAAATATTATTTTCTTTTATTATAACTAAATCATTTATTTTATTCAGACGCTGCATCTATACCGTAAAAAAGGGCATTAAAAATAAAATTAAATGATCCAATCAGTTATTGTTGCTAATATATTGTTTCAAAATTTACAAGAACCCTCAAAACAAATATTAATGTACATGTAAACTCATTTTGAAATATTTTGAAAACAGACGTAAGTAAGTGCGTTCAAAAGCAATACTCTCTACACATTTTAACTCTGCTGTCAAAATATTGTCAACGTATTGTTTTGTATAACAAAAATTAGCTTTAAGGTTTTTACTCATAATTAACATTAAAATAAAATAAAAACCATAATTTAGGAATTATTGATGTTCAAAATGGAGTATTTGCAATTACTAGTTTTAACATCAAAATATGTCGAACAAAACTTCAAAACGCACGCGTGATTTGATATTGTGCCATACATGGTATAATAATATGCATGTTTGACAGAATATTTACTTTGTGAGGAAACATGCTTTTCAAGGTTAAGTTTTGAAAATAAGAAACATAATAAGTTAGGCCGTGCTCGCCCAGATATGAATATAAATTACAAACGACGCGATGGCTTTTTATTATACTTACAAGACACTGTTTTAATCTGTCAGTGCTTACATGTACAGTAAAGGTGGACTGAATGAAGACACATCATCTGCCTGTACAAGACTAAAGCCAGGAAACCAGCCACAGATTTTAACTATCTGCGTCACGGTTGCAGCCCTAGATAAGATTTTTTTTTATTGCGCCTGCTTGCCTTTCCCATAAAACCACCCTTCGCGACTGATACAAACAATATTCTTTAATAAGTATACCATAAATATTATAGGTATACAATCATGTAGAAATTCACATGTAACGAAGATGAAGAAAAAAGAAGAAGTAGTAGGGCCTTTTTTGGGTGGGAAATGATCAAATAACTTATAATATATTTATATATATACAGGGTGGGCCATAAGGGTGTTGGCGGTTTAAATATTCGATTTAAAAAAAACTACCAAACATAACACAAATATATTTGTATTGTTAAAAAGTAGAAGCATAGGAATTTTTAAGACTTAAAAATAATGTTGACCAAATGGCTTCCCTCGGCTGCTTGGCACTCTTGGAACCGAAGTCGCAAATTTTGGAAAACTCGTTGAAAAGTTGTTCTCGGTATTTTGTTACTTTCCTGAATAATATTCCTCTTCAGCTGCTCTAAATTGGTCGGATTATTCTCGTAAAATACCGATTTGAGGTAGCCCCATAGAAAATAATCGCATGGAGAGAGATCGGGGCTACGTGGGGGCCATTCAATATCCCCCCTTTTCGAGATGAGTTTTCCGGGAAAAACATTTTTCAGCAGCTCTATGGATACCCTAGCCGTATGACATGTGGCCCCATCCTGTTGAAACCACATCCTCGAGGTATTGCCTTGAAGTTCTTGCAAAGCTGGCACCAAAAAGTCTGTTATCATGTTGCAATAATTGTTAGCTCTAACCGTCATCGCTTGCTCTCTTTCGTCCTCAAAAAAGTATGGCCCAATAATACCGGTTGACGTTATCCCAGCCCACACGACAAGCTTAGGGCTGTGAAGTGGAAGTTCATGCAAGCGTCGGGGATTAATATCGGACCAGAACCGACAATTTTGCTTGTTCACATGGCCATTAAGGTGAAAATTAGCCTCATCACTAAAAATCACGTTGTTGAAATTGTTGAACCGCTCGAGCATCAAATTGACAAAGTTAAGTCGGTTATTGGCATCATTGGGTTTTAATTCTTGGACTATCTGAATCTTATAAGCCTTCAAATGCAGATCACGTTTCAAAATTCGTCGCAAAGTTGTTCTTTTGACGTCCAAAGACTGACTTCTCTTACGTGTTGACTGTTGTGGATTTCGCTGAACTGAAACATGAACACGCTCCACAATGTCGGCTGATCTTGCAGAAACTGGGCGACCACGAGCCGTAATTGGTACTGTTGAGCCGGTTGTTTCAAACATTCTGATCCATTTTCGTAACACATTGGCGCTTGGAACTTCACTTAAATCGCGTAAACCGTGTTCATGCCGATACAAACGTCGTGCAGTAATCACTGATTTATTGTTTTCGTAATACGCTCGGACACAAAATGCACGCTGCACTCCCGTGTACGGCTCCATGGCGACTAAATTTCCAGGAAGCGGCGCAGCGAACAACATATCCCCCCGCCACCCCGCGCCGCGCGTTACCGAGAAATTGAAGAATTAAATCGCCAACACTGATATCGCCCACCCTGTATTACTTCAGACTTTCGTCGTGGCCGCGAACAGTTACTTCTTGTTTACCTATCAAAATAACGGTGTCAATAAAAGGTTTCAAAGAAAGACGGTACGGACGACAAGTTGGTGTTAGCTATAAGCCGCGCAGATAGAGAATAGATCTGAAAATGGCGTCCGCACGCATGCGTTCTCGCTCACTCTCTATCGCTGTCTATACTCACACAGTGAAGTACGCGCTACAAAAAAATAGTCAGTCAGGATTCGCTTTCCACGCTACTTGACGCACTCCGAGTTATCGTTAAATTCGTTCCGTTATTTTGTTGTTTTCGTTGTTATTCATTGTTGTTTTTGTTGAGTTTGATTGTTATTTGTTTGCGTTACGTTTGATTGTTATTTATTTTCGTTAAGGTTTTGTTACGAACGTTGACATTTTGTGATTGATTGACAATGGCTTCACGAAAACGTGGAAAGATTCTTCACAGTGATGCACGTGAGATTGTTTACAACGTTATAAAATACTTTGACGAAGAGAAGAACTTGGAGCGTTATCATCCGTTAAAGTATAGCGCCGCACGCGCAGCGATGGCTACTATATCGAGAATAAAGAAAGAAGGTAATTACATGGTACCTACACATTATTTTACGCGGTTGCTTTATGGGCGTGACCAAGATAGATAGATCAATCAATTTATTTGAAGATGATTAGCCTTACCTCGATCGAGTATGATTTTTTTATATAGATTTTCTGGCCTGGAAACGAGTCCTTTTGGCAGCGAGTATGACTAAGTTCAGTGTTGCTGACCATCAGCCATCGTCATCATCCATCACCATTAACATTCATCATCATCAAACACCATAATCATCGCCCACCATTATCATCATCATCATCCATCGCCAATATCGCCATCATCATACAATCATCACCATCACCCACCACCCTCATCATCCATCATACATTATCATCGACATCATCACCCACCACCATCATCATCATCCATCATTATCATTCAACATCATCCATCACCATCATCAATCCTCATCCATCATCATAGCTGTAGATAGTGTAGATAGTATCATCTTCAAAACTTGAAGCATCTGAAAATACGGGTCCACAGACGCCCCGTATCGATCAAGTCATTCATGGTGTTGATCGTACTCACCGGCGTGTGCGAAACTGCGAACGGCGTCGCTCTATAACGATAACTGGCAGTAATAGTAATATTTTACTCTTATTTCAGGTAAACTTGCAGAACAAACCAACACCAAGATTCGTACGCCGAGTAAGGGCAGAAAAGGCAAAAATAATACGCGTGTCACCATGGACAGCTTCGATATTTGTGCCATTAGAAATATTGTTGCCTCAATATACGACGTTCGAAAGGAGGTACCTACGCTGAACAAGATTCTGGCGTCAGCAAGAGCTGATTTAAACTATAAAGGCTCCAAAACGACATTAAGAAAGATTTTAAAAGAAAAGCTCGGATTTAAATTTAAAAAAAGGCCGCCAGAACCGAATGGTGCTCATAGAACGCGATAACATAAAAGCGTGGCGAGTTAAATATTTACGTCGCCTCCGACAAAATGATGCCATGGGTGCGGAAAAAAGAAAGTTGTATATATGGATGAGTCGTGGATCCATGCCCATTATTCCGCGTGGGTTCCGCCTTTACTTTACTGGCCTAAGGGATAAGAACGTGACTTTATGTATGTATGTGAGGTGGTATTTTTGTAATATGATTCTGATATGTCACAATTAATAAAGACAAATTTTAAAATCCAGTGATATTAATGTACCCTTGCTCCTTATTTATTTAATTAATATTTTTGTCATTATTTCTACTATTATTAATTAATAATATTAAAAAAGAATAATATATAACAAAAATTTATTGCTCCTTATTTATTTAATAAAAATATTAATTAAATAAATAAGGAGCAAGGGGCTCCTTATTTATTTAATTAATATTTTTGTCATTATTTCTACTATTATTAATTAATAATATTAAAAAAGAATAATATATAACAAAAAAAGTCAATAAAAATCGATGTTTGAGAACTTGTTTTGCCAACCGTACCATGCGTACCCGTCGCCATTTTCAGATCTATTCTCTATCTGCGCGGCTTATAAGTCCGTTTATCTTTGTATTTTAAGATAAAATAAGTAGTCCATTGCAAGTTTTTATTGTTTAAAGTTTTACATATACAGTCATATACCATAGTCTGTTATATAGTAAAACAGTGGTTTATAGAGGCAGGAAAAGTGCAAAACAATAAACTTGAAAACTAAAGTGCAAAAAAGTATCTACTAACTAAAAAAAATGAACACTATATACGAGCATTTACAAATATTGATAAAACCCGGCTATCAGAGTGCATTCGGTTTGTGTGTTGTGTCCAAAACAGTACAGCTTTATATGGTGTTGTCACACCATTAGATTTCCCATATATTTGAATCTATACACAATTCGTTGGTACAGCGCCATCTATTGACGCTCCGGGGTACCAAGTCAGCAAGATCGACCGTTAATAAGTGCTTAGCTAATTACTGTACGCAGCAACATGCCAGCAGCGAAGTGTGGGGTACCAAGTCAGCAAGATCGACCGCTAATAAGTGCTTAGCTAATTACTGTACGCAGCAACATGCCAGCAGTGAAGTGTGGTGGTTGCGCAAAATTTATATTGCCACTAGAGGCCGCTAGATGTTGCACTTGCAACGCCCTCTTTCATCGGGCGTGCGCTTTGTTACCACTGACGGGTTTTAATTATCCTACCTAAGTAACCCAACGACCTGGGTTTGCCCTAGTTGTAAAAATACATCGGCGAAGGGTAAGGCGGCTGTTGCACCAGCGGAAGCACATGGGTCGGAGGAGTCTATGGATACCAGCGGGCTAAGCTGTAGCACACTGTGCGATGGCGCATCCACACATGCCGGCGGCACGGCCGAAGGCCTAACTGGCGACCTGGCCTCCGACACGCGCATCTTTTAGGGCGCTTTCAATTTATGCGTTTCTTGACGGCCTGCTGCGGTGACGAAGCGGTGAGTTAGTCGTACAGCGCACGGACGATCCTTTTTTTCACACAAAACGCGCGGTGCGGCAACAGTGCGGCGCCGGTACCGCGAACGCTCGACAACAGGACGGCAACGTCGCAAGCATCACGTGTTCATTTCAGTGTACAATAGTGCGGTGAATAGACGTCAGAGCTAATGGGGTTGGCCGGTGAAAACTTTAGGTAGATGGCGCTAGTATAGCTTTCACCTGTCAAGTTTGTGTTGTGTTTTGGCTTCAGTTGTTGACTGCGTTTTTTTTGTAATATTGAAATAACTGTTGTGAAAAAACATGTATTCGACATGGCGGATAAGTGAGCTAAAAGCTCACAACGAGGTGCATCTTTACGAAGAAGGAAAGCAGAACTTGTCGAAAGGTATAACCTTAAAACTATAAATCACACATTATCCATGATAAATACATGATTTTGAAAGAGTGGTTGCTAGTTTGGTTTTTGTTTTCCTAATGTAAAGTACGATTCAAACTTAATGGCGGCTCGGAACATCGTACGTTCTGATGCGCAGAAGGTAGGTTTTAGGTATCAGCGGGACGTAGACGGGTGCTGCAGCGGGGCACATCCCCGCGCGCCCTCTCTCTCACCCGCACTAGCCCTACGCGTCGTGCCTTTAGTGTGTGAGTTACGTCCGTATACTGCACACGCGCGCGCAATCCTGCTTACGTACACTCGAGCTCATAAGAATTTGTTGTTGTTTGTTAATTGTTTTGTTAAGTTTTTTTTTGTTAGTGTTCTGTTAAGTTTTCATTTGTTATTGACTGTTACGAAACTGTGACTATGTCCGTTCGTTATTTATTAGTTCGTCATTTTAGACTGTTGTTGGTAGTTTAAATATGCCACGTGGACGATACAACGTTTTACGCAGGCAAGCCAGAAAAATGGTGTACAACGTCATGCAATTCATGAAAAAGGAGAATGAAGACGGCGTCCAAATTCCTTTGACGCTCGTTCAAAAACGGGTGGCGGCAACTACAGGCGTTTCACTGAGGACTGTGCAAAGAATAGCTGCAACAACAAATGAGTCGAATATGTTAGCCGTCTTTCGCACGCCTGGCAAAAAAAGGAAGGGAGTCAAGAGAGTGACAGATATTGACGGCTTCGATCAAGGTCTCATCAAAAGGTGCGTGCACAATTTTCACGTTACTGAAAAAGAGTTGCCAACACTCAAGCAATTACAAAGAAAATTAAAAGATGATATTAATTTCAACGGTTCTGTAACCAGCTTAGGCCGAATACTAAAACGATTAGGGTTTCAATGGAAAAATACCCAAAATGAGAGGAAAGTGTTAATAGAGCAGTCAAATATTCGGTTACAGCACATCGAATATCTGCATAAAATTACTAAGTATCGCTCGGAAGGCAGACCCATTGTATATACCGACGAGTCATATGTCGATTCTTCCCACAGCAAGTCGAAGTCTTGGGGCATTGGTAAGGTATGGAAATTAAAAAAAAAATTTCAATGGGTCAAAGAGTTGTAAACGTGCACGCGGGTTCTGAAGCCGGTTTTGTACCCAACGCACTTTTAATGTTTAAGGCGGGTACAAAAACTGGCGACTATCATGATAACATGAATTATCAAAATTGTGAAAAATGGATCAGGAATCAACTCATTCTAAATTTGCCAGCAAATTCAGTTGTTGTGGTAGACAATGCTTCTTATCACAACAAACAAGAAGATCCTGCGCCTACCTCTAATTCAAGAAAAGCAGACATGACATCTTGGCTTCGTGAAAAAAATATTGAATTTGAAGAAACAATGCTGAAGCCACAGCTGTACAAGTTGATTGCCCAAAATAAAGATCGCTTCAAGAAATTTAATATAGATAAAATATTAAAAGAAAATAACCACTCAGTGTTGCGCCTTCCCCCTTACCACCCTGATTTAAACCCCATCGAGATGGCATGGGCAGCAATTAAACAATATGTCGCAAAAAAAAAATGTTAACTGGAACGTAAATTCAGTCAGAATGGGGAGAAAAACTCAAAGGTCGACATAGATGTCGCTGTCATCGACTCTGCCTTGTAGAGTTTTTGTTGACGTTTAAGTGAATTTGTTAATGCTGTTTTCTAGTAATTTTGTTTCTAAAATATCGGCGTTTTACATGGAATAAAACGCTTATTAAACTACTTACCTTATTCGAAGCATAATTAAACAATTGAGATAGGCTGAAACTTGTTTCCTGTGCCTTTTTTCCTTACGTTTCTAGCAACATAGCTCTGTCTCGCTCTCATGACGTCACCAGGTCAGAGAGGGGAGCGCTATTTTGAGCACACGCGACTCGGTCTTGTTCATTGGATGATTGACTATGTCACCAGGCAGAAATTACCATTATGCTTCGAATAAGGTAAGTAGTTTAATAAGCGTTTTATTCTAGGTAAAACGCCGATATTAAACCACTTGACCGTTATTCGAAGCATAATTAAACAATTGAGATATGTCTGTTATCGCCTGGTGACGCTCATGACGAACGCCAATGTGTAGGGAAAGATCAAGCAAAAAACAGAAAAAATAGTAATGGCAGTTTTATTGCAAAATATAGAAGAGTAAAATGATTAATCAGGTTTTATTATAATACCAATCTTAATTGTTAGGTATATAGTATTCAAGAAAAACATTAGTAAATCAAATAGTTACATAAATTCAATATAAGACAGGGTTAAAGAGAGCAGTAATGCTGTTACTCCTAGAAGAGTCCAAAACCTGTCGTTTATAAAATCGCAGGGGTCGAAACTAGTCAGTAAAATCAGTAAAAGTCAGTTTTTTTTAGCATGGTCAGTAAAAGTCAGTTTTTTGAGAAAATGGTCAGTTTTTTCAGATTTTTGAGATCAACACATATATTGCTCCATATATTTTTTTGGAACCTTATTAATTATTTACTGACACAATTTTGTCTGTCTGTGTCGTTCCTTTTTACGCCTACCTTCTTCATTCTAGATTTTGCTTAAGAAATATATATCTTATAGTATACCTACTAGCAGCCAAACCCGGCGTTGCTCGGGTTTCACCTTTCAAGTCCATTCATTTCATCAGTTGCAACACTTTTTCACATTTTCGCCACCCACAACCGCGACCAAACTTCCTTATTTTCACCAGGAGACCAAAGGGGAGATGATTGGAGTTGGTGGTCATACAGAAAACCCTGTCTTCCCGTCCTAACATTAGCATTTTAAATATACATTTAGATTGTGTCAACAAAAAACAAATTTCTAGTCATTTCTAATTTTCTTAGCCGGGCCCAGTGATGGTTTGAGGGCAACTAACAGCTGATGCTCTATTATGATGTCTTGTGGCAACTTAATATTGTAGCATCATTATTTCGATGAAAAAAGTCCAATCCTATTTTTTTCTCGAAATAAATACATATTTTATTATTGTATGTTTAACTTTGCATATTTGTTACAGATTCAGCTTTTTAACCTGCATTGTATGTGATTTAATTTGACTGCTGTGTGATTTGTTTGTGGCTACTAACCAACTAACTAATATGGGGAAATGTAAATTTAATGAGGACTGGCTTAATAAAAAAGATAAAAATGGACACTTTATATCTGAATGGGGAAAAAGGGATGGTGAAAATGAGGTTTTTTGTTGTGTGTGCATGAAAACGTTTTCTGTGGCTTGGGGATTTGAGGCTTTGGAGCAACATGCATCATCAAAAAAACATATTGAACAGTCAAAGGTGAAGCTGGCTGCATCTCAATTACATCTAGCAAGTGTTCGGCCCGTTGAAGACCCGACGATTGGTTCACCCGGTAGAGCACCCGTTCAACTATATAGTGTTAAAGATGGGGCTACCAGAGCTGAGATTTTATGGGCTATGAAGATGGTAGCATCTGATTATTCTATAGAGCCATCCTGCAGTTCAATAAAAGAGCTTTTCATGGCAATGTTCCCGAATTCGGTACCAGAAGATTTTTCTATGTCTATAACCAAGGCACGATATCTAATTTGCGATGCGATAGCGCCATATTTAAAAAAAGAGATGCTAAACGACTGTAAAAATTCTTATTTCACTCTTTGTTACGACGAAACGTGTAATGCTGCATCGAGAAAAGAACTTCATTTCGCTATCAAATACTGGTCTCCAATAAAGGAGATGATAGTTACGAGTCACCTGGAAACCTTTTTCATCGGTAAAGCAACCTCCCAAGATATTTTCAACAAACTGAACGATGCTTTAGACAATGCTGAACTTTCCAGAAAAAGACTTCTTGTGCTAGGATCTGATGGTCCCAATGTGAATAAAGGCGTCACAAGATTAATGAACGAGGCTTTGGTATTATTGGACAGACCAAAACTAGCAGATATAGGAACATGCAATATACACACTGTGCATAACGCTTTTTTAAAGGGTTTGAGCGAGCTAGGCGAAAATGTATCAGATTTCATTGATCAAATTCACAACTTTTTTGATGGCTGGCCATCTCGCTGGGAGGAGTATGAAGATATCCAAGCAAAGTTAAAATTACCTGGTCACAAATTTTTAAAACATGTCTCTTCCCGATGGCTGACTTTAGGCACTGCCACCGAAAGGATTTTAGAACAGTGGCCTGCAATAATTGAATATTTTACGAAGCACTTACCAAAGAAAAACAAAGAGAAGACTACATCTGTTAACTTCAAAAATATACACAATTTCTTAACTCAAAAGACGGCGAAAATTGAGGTCATGTTCGTTGCTTCAAGTGCACAATTTTTTGTAAAATTTACAGGATTCTTTCAGCGGGAAGAACCCCTTGTTCACTTGATCTACGATGAATTAAAACATCTCGTCAATAAAATAATAAACAGAGTTTGCAAAAGTAATGCACCAAGAACCATTGACGCGTTTCAGGAAAAGTATTATTTAGAATTATCGGACATTGTTCTGGAAGAATCCATTAGAGAATCTTTAGCGCAAATCCAAGAACGCGACAGATTGACGTTCCTGATGAAAGTGAGGAATCACTATGTTGCTGCATGCAAGCACATATTAAAGAAGACATCTGTAGATAACTCATTGGCGAAGTACCTGCGCATTTTGAGACCCAATGCTCACAGAGCCGCTGATTGTTATAAGGAATTTATAAAAATTGCAAAAGCCCTTCCCATTGAAATACAAGAGTCTGAATTAATAAATGAATGTCGTCTCCTGGTTCAATTGCCCTACGAAGACAACCCTGATAAAATACGTATTGAAACGTATTGGGTTAAGATTTTTAAATCAACATTTGAGACTGGACAACCAATGTACCCAAATTTGGAGATATTAGTCAGAGCCGCGTTATCTCTTTCTCATGGCAACGCAGACGTAGAAAGAGGATTTTCACGTTCCGGACATATCCTTACACCAGAAAGATCTGCAATGTCTCAAAGAACTCTAGACGCACATTTGACAGTAAAGTCAGCTCTTACAAATATGTATAATAATAGAGTAGATCTTGTGCCTCTGACTAAAGAATTAATGAATTTAGCTCGAACAGCGTATATAAGATATAAACTGTATTGTGAGGAGCAAAAACAGTTGGAACTAAACAAGAAGTTGAACGAGAGAACACGTCAAGAAGAAGACATTAAAAAAAAGGAATTGAAAAGAAAGTATGAAGATACATAAAAAAGCATTGAAGGAGAAACAACTTAAAAAAAAAAATGAAGAAAAAATCAAGAGGATGACCGTTGACAGGTATATGATATTTTTAACGGTTTTATGGTTTTTTAACGGTTTTTTGGTTCTTCTAGTGTGTGGTGGGAGAACTATGATATGACACTAACTTAAGATTCATCGAGAACATCGATGCTCATCGGGTCTCAACGACCCGATAAACCTTAGTCATGGTTCTTAAACCATCTTTAATAGGAATTGAACCTTGTAGATTGAACCCAAACGAACCTGTCTTAACGATTTTTTTATATCCTTCATATTTCAGGTTGCTCGATAACGCTACTGGCATGTTAAAAGAAGGCATTAAGGACAAAGACTTAGTCGCCGTTAATATGGCCAAGACATTACTAGATGCCGCTGTTAAAGAAAGAAAAGACTACGAGGAGAAAATTAAAGAAGAAGAAAACGTACAAAAAATTATAGATAAAAAGAAAAATGCTTTGATTACTAACTTCTTCAAGAAATCATAATGTCTAATGTTTCTAACTTTTAATATTATTTGCATGATTGGATGTGTGTCATTTGCTTATTAACAAATATTAAAACTGATAACTATTTGTAAACTTTTTAATAATAAAAAGATGGTGATGGTTGGCTATGGGGATGGTGGAGGCCAATAATATATTTTTTTTTTCAATTCCACATGAAACTTTTATTTTAAGTTAGTTCAGATGGTCAGTAAAAGTCAAGATTTCTGGTCATTAAAATCAGTATTTTTGAACACTGAACCTGTTTCGACCCCTGAAATCGAATAAAAGTGTTTGAGGACCTCCAATTCCCCCGAGCCATAATATCTTCCATGGGGAAGTTGTCCAACCAATTCTTGGAAGCAACAGCGGAACAGACACTTCCAGGAGTAGCAACAATACCTGCCTGACGCATCAGAGTTTTGATCCAGCCTGCAATAACCGTACGTGAGGCCGCACTAGCTGTACCTCTCGTAATGATAAACAAGTTAGGACACTTAGCTTCCTGACGCCTGGTGGAAAGCAGTGATATGGTCTGTTCAACCCAATATACGGGGTCCAAGTTCCTGTTATCATTATTTTTAAATAATCTCCACCCTGCTTGCCTATAGTCCGATGAATCAGTCTTAGACCCAAAGGCTGGCCACAAAGTTATAAAATTATGGTCTGGTGATCTAATATAATTATCGTTATCAGTCAATAGCAGTGTCAAACCATGAATACGCCTACCAGAACAGAGTAATAAGAGGGCAGCGGCTTGACTCGATACATCAAAAACATTGTCATGATTTATCGTTCTATCGCCAAGGAAACTTACAAAATCATCAATATTCCACACGGGTAATTTAGAAACAGTTGGTTTTTTAATTGAAATTGATTTCAAAATATGTTTCACTAAAATATGATTACTTGGAACACCTGAATCATTTCATTTTGACCACAGACTTATGTAACAATATTGTATTATAAGACAGTTTATGTTTTATGTGCAGATCAGCCAGAAAACGAGCTAGGTCAGATCCTGAGGGATTATTAGGGTTAATATGACTAGTTCTACACCGCGAAACCCAGCGATTCCATGCGGGTTTGTAAGTTCTCAGGGTGGAAGCGCGCCAAGAACTTTTTAAAAGATCTATCTGACAATTATTCCATTCACCTAAATGATGTGTCCACTCCCACATTTCCACACTTCCAACACTAGATCCTGGACGCGAGGAGGCGGCAGTCCTGTTGTCACATCGATCAATACTATGTTCAGGTTCTGTATTGTGAACGGTGGGGCTAGAGCCCGGGCTTTGAGATCCCCGCGCCAAAAGACTCTCTTCCATCTCGGTGCTACTATCAAGTAAATTCCCGATGCCTGATTGAGGTAGCTCAAAACTCTGGGTATCAGAAACGGGGGCGGGAATACCAATGCCAGATTGAATTTCCAAGCAATCGAGAATGCGTCGTGGGCTACAGCTTGTTTGTCGTTCTGATCTTTCGATGCGTAATGAGGGACTACGTGGGCGTTGCTGGAGGCAAACAGGTCCACTTGGGGAATTCCCCATTTTAAGAATATTATCTTGGTGATCTCTGGCATGAGATGCCATTCGGGGACCTGACGAAACCGCGATAAGTGGTCGGCATGGTTGTTGTACCTCCCCGGAATATAGTACACGTTGATATGAATTTGGTACTGATCTATTAAACAAAACAGGTCGTATGTTATGTCCATCAATCTTGAGGATTTGGTTCCCCCTTCGTGACGGAGATACGCTACTACCGTGCGATTGTCGCATTGTATGGTGACCGTCGATTGGCTTAGATATACAGCATGACTTTAAAAACCTTCAATATTGCTAACATTTCTTTCACGTTGCAGTGACAATTCTTCTCGTTCTGGGACCACGTTCCCCATAGGGACTGGTAGTCCATCTGGGCACCCCAGCCTAAGTCAGAGGCGTCCGTCGTGATAAAATGCGTCGCTGGTGCATGGTGTAGAATTGACGGTTGTTGCAAATTGTGGCTCCACCACTGTAGGTCGCCTATTGCATCTACAGGTACAGTATATACTTTGACAGAATTGTCCAATTGTAAAGTGTTCAGGAATTTCAATAGAGCTCGATAATGCAATCTCCCTCTTTCGACAAGAAAACTCGCAAAGTTTAGTGCTCCTATTAAGCTCTGCAACTTTTTTAGGTCTATCTTCCCCAAATCTACGATTTCGCGTATCTTTGCTAATAATGAGGGTATTTTCTCCGTTGGTAGACATTTGAGGTTTAGCCAAGGATCCCAGAGTACTCCTAGGTAAACCAGGCATTTCTTTGGTGTTAGGATAGATTTTTCGAAATTTATTTGCCAACCCAGATATTGTAATGTTTTTACGAGAAGACTCACATGGCCCGCGAGAACTACTGGGTCTTGGTGAGCTAGAAGAAAATCGTCGAGAAAGACCAATAATCTCACACCTTGGCTTTTCATTACTTGGGCAATCCAATTTGTCAAACTGGCAAAAGTTTTTGAAACCGTGCTGAGACCGAAAGGAAGGCAGGTCATTTGAAGAAGCTGTTTTTCGTAAATAAGGCGTAAGAAGCGCCTGTGAGGCTTTGCTACCTTTAGATGAAAGTAAGCTTGTGAGATGTCCAACTTGCACATCCAATCTTGGGGCTGAATGAAATCTGGTACTCTGAACACATTTATCAAACTGAAAGGGGTGGTCAGTACGAATTCGTTTAAAGCCTTTAAATTGAAAATTGGTCGGGCTGACCCATTACTCTTTGGTACTAGAAAGAGGGTAAATAAGAAACTTGGTGTTGGGCTTGCAATTTCCAGAATTCCTTGATTCAACATTTTTTGGATAATTAAGGTCATTTCTGGTGACACAGGTGTGTGAAACGCCTTGTTGTCTAATCTGGGCATGATTAAGGGAGGTTTTTGTTGAAAAGGTATACGATACCCCTGAATTAATTGAATTAGGAAATCTGGTGCCTTCATTTCCTTCCAATGATCGACGAAATTCGGTAACTGACCCGCTTGAAATATTTTCATGTCAATACTTTTTACTTCTCTTGGCATTGAAACCTGAAGGTGATGACCTACGCTTATTCCCGCCACGTTTGTGAGCGTGGTATCTTTGGTTTCGTTTTGCCCCGCGAGAGCGAAAGGAACCTCTATCCACAGTGCCACTACCCTATTGAGGATAGTTGTAATACACATGTGCCGGTCTTTGCGAAGAACACTGAAGGACACAGGTTTATAGCCTCGAAGCTAACTTCTTCTTTCTGGTCTCGGACACATGACAAAAACGAACAAAGTTCCTTCTTTAAAGACTCTTTTTGTTTCAAAATACCGTAAGTTAACGAAGCATAGGCCCTCTCCGAGTAACTTTAATGTTTTAGTGTGTCACAGGGACTGATCTCTTCGTTTGCCTCGAGTTCGACGAAACCCGGGCTATGGTTGTACGATTTCTGTGTTTCCGCGTAACGTACTTCACTCCAATCCGGTTTATTAAAAAACTGAATATCTTTTAAAATTGTTAAATAACGCTTGTCTGTTTTTGGAACAGCCGGTTGTTTAAGCTTAGTTTCAACATCTAAATTATTTAAAAAATGACTACCTTCAAAATCAAAATCATCCTCAGCGAAAAGGGAAAGGGCATCATCGGCCACCGGTATACTATTATGTTTAACTTTACGTTCCGAGCGGCGACGCTTGTACTTGTCCCCCCTTTTTTTTGTGGCGGCGGCGATGCGCATTTTTATGTTTAGACTTATGGTCAGAAGAACTAGAAGAACTGGAACTGGAGTCGCTACTATCAGAGCTACTACTACTACTGCTGCTGCTATGTGAACGCATCCGTTTGGTACTAGATGTTTTTTTATTAGAAGTATTCGACGGCCCTGCGACCGGTTCATCTTGTGAAATCAACGTTATTTCTTTATCCATTACGTATTCGGTTATACTTCAAATAAATTAACACTACTTACACACTGAAAAGAAAGAAATACCGTGAAATACTCCAACTTTGCTACCAGGGAAATTTTTGCCCAAAACAAAGTTTCTAAGGAAATTTACTAATTTCACAAAAAATACCAAACTTACGACAACACTAATAATATTGTTAGAAAATTAAATATACGTGTGGCAACACAGAATAGCACGTCCGCTCCTTACTTCACTCAGTTACCTGTCGACACTTGTCGAAGACGAAGTGTATTTTTGCGGGCCAATTACTGTAAATCGAAGGAAGTGAATTGTGCATTATGGCGAAAACACCGGTAAGTTTATTCAATTCTCTGTTATGTAAAACGATGTTTTAAGTCTTTTAACAATAGTTTCGTTGTTGTAACTCATGTATAAAAAAAGTTATGATGACGGGCAAAATTACACAGTAATATGCAGCCATATCATTGTCAACATTGCCCGTTGCAAGAAAACGACTAGGGTTGACACTTTTTGTTTTCTTTTTACAAGACTTAAAAAATAGGTGTATACTATTTTTGTTATTTTAAACTATGTTTTAACACATCTAAGCTTTTAAATTTTAGAAGAAATTTGAAAAAAATCTTATGACACAGATGAGAATTCCCATCTGTGTCCTAAGCTTTTTTTCGAATTTCTTCTAAATGAGTGTAGTTTTTACAGGGTTCATATATGTAATTATGTATGTTGTTTTTTTAATTGACTCTAACTTTTTTATATTACAGTAGGGTAGTCACACACCTACTTATGTATTATGAAAAAATATTAGTGTAAATTATAATTAAGAGTGAGAAAGAAAGATATGTGAGAAAGAGAGAAAGAAATGAAAAATTAAGAGAGAGTTAAAGGATAGAGAGATGGGGAATGAGATAGGGAGAGAGAGAGAGAAAGTAGAGCGAGATAGAGAGAAAGGAGAGAGAGAGGGAGAGTTTAGTAGTTCTGCTATAAGGAGTCGAGCCTTGAATAATTGAGTCGAGACTTTTAAATACCACTCAGTATTCTACAACATATTATTATCTACCTGAATAAAAATAGGCTTAAGATTGTAGGAAACAATGATTTTCTTATTACTTAACTTTAAAAAAACTTGCATTTTTTTGTTACAGAAAAACACACAAATCTCGCATTAGGCCAAGGAAGTCAAGATGTGAACTGGGATCGCGTATGTATAAAAATTATTCCGAAGAAATGCTCATGCTTGCGTGTGAAGCTGTTCAATCAGGTAAAATTTCATCAAGAGATGCTGAAAAACAGTTCGGAATCCCAAGGCGGACCATAGTTAATAAAACAAAACGAGTACATATGAACCGCGTTGGTCGTCCTACTGCTTTAACAACCAAAGAAGAAGATAAGTTGTTAAGGTCTTACAAGTATCAAGCAGTTTTGGCTCACCGCTTACAAAATTAGATCTTAAGCTATTGGTTTACGAATATTTAAAAAAGAACTCACGGAGTAATGCTTTTAACAATAAAATTCCTGGTGATGCATGGGTACATGGCTTTTTAGCAAGGCATGCCGATGCTTTGACATTAAGAACAACTCAAAATATTTGCAAGGCGAGGGCGGAAAAGGGAGCGCAAGAAATAATAGATTATTTTAGTAATTTAAGTACAACATTGAAAGACATACCACCTGAAAACATAGTCAATTTCGACGAAACTAACCTCTCCGATGACCCGGGATCTTCTAAGAGTATTTTTAGAAGAGGAGTAAAATATCCCGAGAGGGTAGTGAATTCTACCAAAGGGAACATATCTCTCATGTTTACTGCCACCGCAGCTGGTAAATGCCTCCCTTTATATGTAGTTTACAAAGCCACAAATTTATACACAGAATGGATTAATGGAGGACCACCAGAAACCAGGTACAATTGTACTAAGTCAGGCTGGTTTGACAGCTCCATGTTTGAAAATTATTTTGAAACAATAATACTTTCGTGGGCAAAAGAAACTGTGGGGACAAAAGTTGTCGTTGTTGTTTTTTTTGATCTATCTAGCCACTTGAGTATCACAGTAGTAGAATTATGCGCTCAACATCATATCAAGTTAGTATTTATTCCTCCCCGATCAACACATCTGACGCAACCACTAGATGTGGCATTTTTTGCGCCCTTGAAAAGATGCTGGCGTAAAATTTTGTATCAGTATAAGCTCAAAAATCCGACACAAACTACATTAAAAAAAAAGCATTTTCCGAAGTTACTTTGCGAATTAACCGAAGCTATTAGGATGAATGAAAAAAGAAACATCATAAGTGGCTTTAAGGCAACAGGAATATTTCCATTGAATCCACAAGAAGTTCTTAAAAAAATACCGGAATCGCAAGAGGAAATAATATCATGTGGAATCGATCAAGTACTAGTGGATTATTTAACAGAGACCAGAACTCCAAAGCCTATGCAAGTACGGAGGAGTAAAAAATCAATTGCGAGCCAGAAAAATCTGTGAGCATTTCTGATTTCAACGTTGACAATAAAAAAATTAAATCCATTAAAGCGTCTTATGTTGAAGAAGTAACAAACCACGGATCAGTCTATTTAGACGAAAAAACTGGTCTTTGTATACCAGAAATTGCTGATCTCTGTTCAGACATTGATGAAAATTATGCTCAAGACTTGGACCCTAGTAGTAGCCTACAGTGGCAAGATAGTATTCCTGAAAGTCTTAGCCAACAATGTATAAATGTAATTAATACCTATTTAAGTGTACCATTGTCAACATCATCCACTGATTTGAAAGCTTCCATAAATAATACCACAAACACATTAATGGCAAGAAAAGATTCAGTTAAAAATAAGATTATTATACATTCTAATGTACTTATAAAAGCTGGAACACAAGCGGCTGATGTTTGTTTTTTAAAAGATGCTTCCAGTAAGACTGAAAATATCCCGTTTATCTCTACACATAAAACTAATTTACCAGAATGCCTACAAGGGAAGAAAAAGAAATTAAAGAAGAAAATAGAACAGAAACATCCTAGAAAAGATAAGAAAAGTAATAAAGTCGAAAAAGTTAAAAATAATTCAAAAGGGAAAAAGTCAGCCCGAAGGCGTACTTTAATCAGAAGAAGACCACTATACGAAAGTGAGTCGAGTTCGATATCAATGGATAGTGAATTTAAAACAGCTGACACAGATGATGAATACGAAACAATAAATGATTTTTACATTGCTGAATCCCTACAAGAACAAGAAGAGAAAGAAAACTTGGAGCCGCCAAATGTAATTTCCTTTGGACTACATGACATTGAATATTTTTCAGAAAATCGAGAAAAAATTAAAGATAATGTTTGGATTATTGTTCAGTTCGCTACAAAAAAGAGTTTAAAACATTTTGTAGGTAAGGTTTTGTCGATGAATGGTGTAAATCCTATGATATTTTTTTACGGAAAGTTAAAGAATCCAAATGTGATACCGGAACTACTTTTTCATATCCAACGGTTGACGACATTTGCACCATACAACATTTAGAAGACGTTATAACCATTTTACCTTACCCAACGATTACTCGACGCGGACAGATTGTATTTTATGTAGATCTCAGTAATTTCAACATTCAATAAAAGCTCACTTGACGAACTATTATTAAATGTTGGATCAATGTCAGTGTCAATTCAAATGTTAATAATGGCATAAATTATTTTATTGGAATTCCATTTCTTTTAATATAAGTCGTAAAACAAACTTAACTACAAGTCCCACGACCCACACACTTAAATTGCGACAGCGAGACCGGAAACCCGTAAATTTGTCGTAATTTGTCATACCAATGTGTACAATACGATAGGGACTGATTTTTAGACTTTGTGATCTCACTCAGTTAAATTCTAGCTTGCGGGTATAGTACATAGATTATAACTAATGATGCTAGTAGATAAATAATAATAATATATTAAATATCTTAATTAGTTGTTGAAAAATAATGTTAAATGACTGGTATTTAAGACAAAGAATATTTTAGTAAGAAGATAAAAGACTAAGGATCTATATAATACATTGATTTTATTGATTAGTTGCTATAAAAATATTAAAACCTATGTTAAATCAATGATTATTGGTTTAAGACTGTATTCTCCAAAGATTATTTAGTAAGTAGATACAAATACTGTGAGAATCTATACCATTCCTGGCGTAGTATTCGAGTAAAAATAATTGAAAAATTATTAAGTTACAATTTCTTATTTATATAATTGTTATTTATAATTGTACAACAGTTTTTATAATTAGTCATAAGTGTAAAATTAAACAAATCAGCAGATTTTTTTGATTTTCGTGGGATCTAGTTCACGTAAAGTGTATCTGTTATAGTATACCTATTGCAGAAATATTACGTTACTTATCAGTTTATTTTGTCAAATAGATTCACATTCAGCTTGTGAGGTGAGATCTTTAATTATTTTATGTTTGTTACTTGTGAACCTAGATAATAGATATCAGATTTTTATGAACATACCTACTGGGTATTGCTAGATCTCAATTTTGATAGAAGACTTCAGTTTTCTGTATCAAAATTGAGATGTAGTAATACTCAGTACGAATAAATGAAACAAAAACACAATTACTTACTGTTATTGATTTAAATTTTTAATAAATGACTTTGCATCTAAAAATGTTTTATTTTATTTCGTGACTTTTAAACAAATTATCAAATGAGACAACCCTGACACTTTTAAATTCCTACAAACCGTTTGTATGGAGAAGAGAAAAAATACCAGGGTAAGATTGCCCATTCATTTTAATAAGAAAATATTTATGATTTAGAATAAATTTCTCAGGCTATGGGTAATATTACCAAAAACCTTTTAATGATTTGTATGGCTTTCAAATAAGGGTTATAATTCCGCTTAAAATCATAGTGGGTAATGTTGGCTAAAAGTCCAGATAACTTTGACCGCCTTGAAAATTGTTTATATAATCAAGAAAGCGATGACAAACGTTAAATTTTGGTAAACCAATGCATGCATTTGATCTTAGTATTGCCACAGATAAAAAATACGTCCCGGGTTGCATACAAAAATCTTGAAATATCTGGTTTTGTTTGATAAATGTGGGCAATGTAGGCGTGTTTCACGGTACACAACACGCGAACGGAAAATCCGTTATTTTTTTTTTTAAACGTTAATGTTGATTCACTGCTTATAATCACTGTATTAATATTCACTAGAAACAGTATTTAATAAATATCGAAAATTGGCATGCCAACTTTCGATCGTAAGGAAAAATATAGACGGTTGTGGAAAGAAGTTAAATAACTCACCTGCTAAGCAGTAACCGTCACCGGCAAGGAAAAGAACGCCAATGAACAAGACCGAGTCGCGCGTGCTCAAAATTGCGCTCCCCTCTCTGACCTGGTGACGTCATGAGAGCGAGACAGAGCTATGTTGCTAGAAACGTAAGGAAAAAAGGCACAGGAAACAAGGTTCAGCCTATCTCAATTGTTTAATTATGCTTCGAATAACGGTCAAGTGGTTTAATGTATACTTTTTGGACTGTTTCACAATTAAAAGCGGAGTTACGTAATAGAAATGCGTCAACAGCAGGGAAAAAAGCTGTTTTGATTAAGAGGTAAGCAATAAATAATTTTAAGGTTATATTGATAAATAATCGATATTCTTTTCGAATCTAATAAGCTGTATGTTTTTGACTTTCAGATTAGAAGCATACGACGCAAACTTTAATTTTAATGCCAACCCGCCCTGGGTTGGCATTAAAATTAAAGTTTGCGTCGTAGTACATCTCTCAGCGAACCACAATATCGGTGCCCACCAACTTCTTCTTTCAAAGACATCAATGCCGATTCGCCGATTCCTGCTCTCAATAAGCAAGAAATACAGTCGTACTTCGAAAGGTGAGTTCATTTATGAAAGATCTTGTGACGTTTCTGTAGTGAAACCTTCATATTTAGATCTTAGGACTAATATTAAAGTAGGTACCTCCTATATTATATGACATACCAAATTACCTAAATTGCTATTTTATTTCTTTCAGATTCAATGCTCAGGCAAAAGGAAAGGCTATGTATGAAGCTAGGTGTTTGTTGACTGCACGGTATTTTGTTGAAGGTGCAAACACATACATACAGGGCCAATGCAAGGCCCAAATGAAAAAAGTTATCTACATAGTAAACATACAGTTAAGCAATGAAGGCAACATTGAACAATGTCATTGTGAATGTGCGGCAGGCAGCGGTATTGAAACACACTGCAAACATATTTCAGTGCTACTTTGTGCAATAGAGAACATGGTCCATTCCAAAACTATTATCTTGCATCAGGTTTGTTATTATGACTTTCAAAAAACCAAGCAAGGTATTTTATAAATCACCCATTCAAGCTCAACATTTGCCATCAGTAAGAAAAAAAAGACGAGTCAATGTTAACTTTGATCCATTGCCAAAGGAGGATAGAATGGAAAACTACCATGACTATGTTCGCAATTTAGCTATAAACTTTGGAGACACAAAAATGCCTATATTACAAACATTTAGACCAGCTAATCCCTATGGCCTGGAACAAGCTCATACATATTCAAATATGGATTACAAAGGTGATGTTCTTGACAGTTTGTTATTACAAAATGTGACCCAAAAGCAAATTGATAATGTGGAGCTAATAACAAGGGCTCAAGATAATTCCATTGATTGGCATAAGTGGAGATCATATAGGGCTACAGCAAGCATGTTCTATGTAATTTGCCATGTCAAAACTGGGAAAAAACTATTGGTTGATAAAATATTAAACCCAAAAAAATATTCTCTCGCTCTATAGTTCATGGAAAAACGAACGAGCCTATTGCAATTCAAAAATATGAATCAGAATTTCAGTTAAATGTACAAGTGTGGTCTCTTCATATGCTTGCAATACCCCTTCCTTGCAGCTTCTCCAGATGGGCTCATAGGTGAAGAGACTGTTGTAGAGGTCAAGTGCCCCTATACTGCAAGTTTCAAGTCAATAAATGCAATTACTGTACCATATTTAGAAAACAGAAACGGGCAGTTAACTTTAAAAAGAAACCATCCATACTATGCACAAATCCAAGGACAATTATTATGCACAGGGAGAATATTTTGTAATTTAATTATTTATTCTTTTAAAGAAATCCAGGTCTGTTTTATCAATAGAGATGATATGTATATAGAAGAGATGGTAAGAGGACTTTTTAATTTCTATGAATGTAATTTAAAACCAGAAATCATTAACAAATATTTTTATAATAATTATGATTCTCTAATAAAACCAAAGTAGAATATTATTTGTCTTTTATTTATTAATTTTTCATTATACTCTCTCTAAAATTACAACACATGACACAAATAAAAAATATTTTACTTGCTATAGGAATATAATTGTGATCTAATTCACTTTTGACCATTTTGTAGGTTTTAGTAAGACCAATCAACCGTTCAATATGTACTCTTTTACTTGCTAAAGTTCTATCCTTTAATACTGTTAAGCCTGGTAATTGGGTCTGACCTTTTAAAAATGTTGGAGTATTAACAGTAACATTACTTTCAGCAAACATATCTTGAATATTGAATCCACGATCTGCCAGAATAACATCACCACTTTCACACTTCTGTATTAGGTCACTTCTTTCCACAGTTTGTCTGTCACTTACAGATCCTGCATATGCAGGAGAGCAATAGGACAACAGGCCTCCTGGAGTAGCACCAACAAGTATCTTTAGTATGTTTCCGTGCTTGTAACTACTCCATGATGCCTGCTGAGCAATAGGATGTTTTGGTTTCTGTACATGAATTTCTGTACCATCTAAAATAACTCTAATATTAATATTGTATTTTTATAAATGATCTGGCATATAATACTGAATTAAATCTGTATCTGGCCATATATTTATTTTTGACCTAAGTTGATATATGAAATTAATCCAAGTACTTAATAAATATATTTGATACAGTTGTGGTGCTTATGTTAAAATATCTACTCAATTTAAATATACACTTGTTTTGCCTTAATTTCATTAAAGTTAAAAAGAACTGATCTTCTGTACTAAGGTTGATAGCTTTGCTTCCAAAATAGTTTATTTTTTGAGCTACTGGGCTCAAGGTTGAATACACAAAATATAATTTTTTATAGGACTCAAATCCTGTGTAAAATTGAAAAGCTTTATCATCAGTTTTATATCTATGAATTGTCCCAAACATGTGTTCAATATCAACTTGTGTACTTATAGAAACAAATACACATTCAGATGATATCTCCTCACTCTCTTGCACTTCACTTGCACTTATCTCCACTTCATGCATGATTCTATTTCCATAGGTAAACTGGATAAACATGTTTCATTACTTTCTTGAGGGCTTGTAGGTACATCAAGCATTAATTTCCTCCGAGACCTTTTTACTAAACGTTCTAAACGCTGTTTTGCGGATGTTGATTCTAATTTTGTTTATGTATAAGAAAATATTGAAGGCACTGCAGTTTTCTTTAAGGATTTAGCCTTAGGCTCATACACTGAAATAAATAACATAAATATCATTATTTTCTATGCAAAATGATCTACTATTAACCACGAGTTATTATGAATCAATTACACATACCATATTTACTTTGGCCAAAATAATCATCAGCTACAAAATGAGCAGAGCACAATACAGAGTGCTTGGTTGCTTTAAAGTTTTTGATTCTCACCGCTTTGTCCCAGGATTTTCTACGTTTTGGATCATTTGGAAATATATGTCTCCCTTGATTTTTGCAGTCTGGAGCACAACACTGCGTCATATTTAGAGTATTTAATTATTTTCGATGCTTGTTTACTTTTTATCGCAAATTAGTATGGATTTTGACAGGTGACAAGACAATATTAGGCAATGTCGATCATGCAACATCTGATGGGATAAAAAGGCAGTTTTTCACCTCATTAGTCCAGCAAAAAGTCAATGAAATGGGGGAAAATGAATGGGGGGTATTGTGCCGGAAAGTGGTAAAGATAGAGGAAGAATATAAAAAAAGTGACGTTGTCATCGACAGATTGACGGACGAATTATTTATAATCCATGTCAGTGACACTGACGATGAATCCGATCCGGACTCTGAGGACGAATCAGATTCCAGTGAAGACGAAGGAAGCGATATTTCCATGGAAGTTCCTTCCACAAGTAAAGAAGTTTTTATGGAGGGGATACAGCCGTTAAAATAAAATCAAAATAAAAACATTATTTCTTAAATTTCATAAAAAATGTCTTATTTTCCCTTGAACTCTCCCTGTACTTGCCAATTGACATTTATGTACCATATAGCACTTAAAACACTCACAAACCTTTGAGTTGTAAAAATAATTAATTGGAGCCTAAACTATTGTCAACTTGACTGTAACTGCGCGCACCTAGGTGGATTTACAATATCATTGAAAACACATGTTGAGGGCACAAAAAAATTATATTGTCAAAACTATTTTTATTTTTTATATTTACAGGCTTTATATACACTTGCTTTATACAGCACTTTAACCCAAACATCCTCAAAGTCAATAGCTGATTTTTAAGAAAATTAAAACCACCATTAAAATCATCACCACCTGTAAATAAAATGCGATTCTTATTGTTTGCGAACAAAAAAATCGACTACCCGATGTAATAAGCAGATTTTCATTTACGATTCACATTTATCCATATTGTATCTGTCTATAAAAAAAAAAGAAAATAATAATTTCTTCGTAAAATAAATAATCAATAAATAAATATAAAATTAGCACCGAATTTCGTCAACACCGTCACGGAAATATCAAAGTGGAAGTAGTTCCGTATGTGTAGCATTTGCGCGGCACGCGATACCTCGCCCCGCTTCCTCAGTTCTGAGCAAACTGTGAGAGGAACCGCAGGTCCGCAGAAACGCGCTCCGAAACTAAAAATTTTGAGTGAGTGTTCAAAAAAGTTGTGTTTAGACAAAGTTACGTCATTTCCGTCAAGCTTTTCATTCAAGGTAAGTACATAAAATAACTTTACGATAAATTTTATAGAAACTTAGTTATAAGTGAAGATGCTGAGAAAGTAGCGGTATCCTTCTATTATTATTATTATTCTAGAAAAATCGAGTTAAAATCTTAATCGTCATCACCATACGCATTATTAAAGTTTACAATTAATGAGCGGTGATGATAATTTTCTTAATTTGTGCTATAATTTGCTTAAATGTTACACTAAGAGATCAAATGTTATTAATTTGCTCTCTTAAATTGTTATAATAAAGAATTAGAGTAGGTATATATGCAGTTGTTACATATAGCGCTCAAGGTTTTCTTAGTCTTATGTTTGACTTAATTTCAAACGGTGTATGTATCTAAGTCCTTTTCTATTTCAAACCGGGAATAGAGCTCAGCATAGGTTTAATTATACATAATAAACTAATTTATTAACATTCCTTTTACGTTGTACCTTTAGAATTGTACGGTCTATTAATAAAACTGTTTACTTTCAGATCACATGAGTAAAAGAAAAAGAAGCATAGAAGAAGTTCAGTTAGCAAAACGGAATAATATAGCTATTAATAAACGTACAAAATATGCCGCCATAAAGCAGGATCCTGAATTATATAAAATTATTAGAGAAAAAGAAAAGAAAAAGTATAAATATAGAAAAGAGACATTAGGTCAGTTCGTATCAATAAATGAAAATAGTCCAAGAGAGCAGCGAGTATATCGAGTACAGCGCAAGAAATGGCGTGAAGCAGCTAAAAAATATCGGGAAAAGAAAAAAAATGAGGCAAAGGATAAGACCATTGAACTTAAACCAATACTGGTAAATCCTGATAATACTAATGAGACGACTACAAACGATATTTTAGAACAGTATAATCAGGACCTATTAACAACACCCACCAACTCACAATGTAAACTGCTCAGTAAAAATTAAAAGAATTCGATATTTAGAATACAGGATACAGGTAGATTAGTTACCTCTTTGATTATAAAATAACTGATTCAAAAATTGCCAAATAATGAAAAAAATATCATCTAGGAGAACTATTGAGTAGTCTATTACCAAAAATTAACCAAATTTTGAAATAACTGAGATACAATTACGTGATAATTATTAAGAGTAAAATGCCTGATTATGGAAGGCTAAAAAATAATTACGTAAATCTGAAACCCTTTTTGGGATAAAGGGAATATTTTTACCACCATGTTTGTTGGAGTAAAAAGTTCAATGAATGTTTCCGAACGGTCTATTTTTTCACATTGGGAACACTAATAGTTAAGTGTCAATAATTTGACATCAGACAATGACAGCCAGCTATTTGAATTTTTTTTTTTTAATTGCATTCGTAACTGAAAAGTGGAGTATTTTTGAATTGTGGAAGAAATCGAAGAAAATCTCCTGAATCTGCTACTGTCGGAAGGTATAATTTTCACTTATTCGTTTTATTAGGGTTTTGTGACCATAATGTGTTGGATATTTTTCAAATTCTATGCTTCGTTTTTTCCTAGTGTAACTTTTTCAAGGTGGGTTGCATGTTCCCTCTGTCCGTCGGGTACTTTGGTGTTGTCGTAACTGGTTTTTTGGTTTGATTTGTTTATTTGATATTTCACAATAAATAATCTATCTAAAGGGGTGCTAAGGTGTACAATCGAAAATACTAAAATGTTTGTGTGGGGGCTTTGGCATGGGTTAGGAATTTTTGCATTTTTATTGCAGATGAGTCGAAAAATATTGAAAGATTTAGAGATTGAAGAAGCTTTAGATGAAATATTTGGCTTGCCAGAAAATCCAGAAGAATTAGACGATGACAACGAATCGGAGGGTGAAGAACAATATAGTACAGCTAGACTCGAAAGTATATTGCAAGGATTAGATGATGAAGTTACAATACCTAACAACCCACAATCGGCTACACTACAAGATAAACCACAAAATGAGAATTGTAGCCCATGTCCTAGTTTCTCTGGGAATACCGAAACTAATCCCGACCCTCAACCTCCGGTATTACCCAGGTGTTCTGGTACAAGACCTTTATCTCCCGATAGTCCTGTGATTGACAACTTGAGCTCGAGCTCTGATTCCGACTCTGAATCTGATGCTGATGAGGTGGTCTGGAAAAAAGAAAAGTGGACATCCCGGCCTGAACCGCAATTTTTTGATGAGCAGCCTATATCGGCAAAGCGACGATTCACGAATAAAACAAAACCAATTCGTTTTTTTTAAAGCTTTTTCAGTGACAAAGTTTACGAACTCATTGTTCTGCAAACCAATTTGTATGCTGAGCAGCGAAATATTGAAACATGGACTCCACTGACTCAGCAAGAACTAAAAGCTTTTTTGGGCATATTAATAATAATGGGTTATCATGTTCTGCCGTCTATAGACCTATACTGGTCCTCTGACCCCGGTTTCAGACTGGATGGGGTGGCTAATGTGATGCCCCTAAAAAGATTTAAAAAAAATTTACGCTGCCTGCATTTGAATGATAATGAACATCAACCAGCAAAAAATATGCCCGGATATGACAAATTATATAAACTTCGACCTTTGATTGATCTCATAAACGAAAGTTGCCAAAATAATTGCACGGATTCAGGTTCTCAGAGCATAGATGAGTATGATTTTATTCAAGAGGAGGTCATCATTGAAACAGTACATGCCGATGAAACCGATCAAGCGTGGGTACAAAGTCTGGTGTCGGTGTGATAGCCAAAGTGGGTACCTATTTGAATTTCAAATATATACCGGTAAAACCGATAATACTGTTGAAGAAGGGTTAGGCGCAAAAGTTGTCAAAAGCCTAAGGGCGCGTTTATATGACACGGAATGTTACAGCGTGTCGGCCGCGCGGCGAGAGTACGGTGACCGCGCGGCGGCCGCGCGATCAGGCCTAGTGGCCACGCCACTGCGAACCCGATTCATTTCCAGTTGATCTTGGTCTTTCTTAAAATTCACACGTGTTCGTTATGAGCTATTTGACTAAGAAGAATAAAATTATGATTGCATATTACTTGTACCGACAAAGCAAAAAGAAAGAAAAAAAGAAATGAAGAAAATTTTGGATTCATCCTATTTTAGCACGGCGAGAAGAGTTTGGTGAATTTCATACGCTATACAACCAATTGCGAGAAGATGAAAAAGAATTCGCAGATTATTTCCGAATGGATGTTAAAATATTTGATAAACTACTCAACTTCATACATGATAAATTGAAGCACCAGAACACTAACATGCGGGACAGTATTACCCCCACAGAAAGATTAGCAGTGACATTGCGGTAAGTAAATAAATAATAACAATTATTTGGTCAAGTGGTATTTATATATATTATACTACACTCGAGAGCAATGAATCCGGGTCACTTAAAGAATCCTAAAAATCTCGGAAACTAAAAATGCTAGGTTAATGCAATAAATTGTATTTAATAGACAATGTAATACTCCTTAAATGAAGGTATTAAAACTTCTTAGTTATTGTAAAGTTATATCATAAAAAAATCAAATTTGAAAAAGGGCCACTTTCGAAGATGGAACTACGAAATTACAGCATTTGGTTTTGCTTTTGTTTGTAATCTGTCATTTATGTGGGTACATAAACCATGTTGATAGTGCTCTATATTCATTATTCAAGCTGAAATTATGTCGCTTACGCCTGAAGAATGCACCAGAATACTTACAATGCTGGAAACCGGCCGGAGTCAGCGCGATACAGCCAGGACTGTCGGTGTGTCGCTGTCAACAGTACAAAGAGTTCTCCGACGTTACGAAGAAACTGGTTCTAACCTACGCAGACCAGGAACGGGCAGAACCAGGTGTACGACAGCACGAGAAGACCGATACTTGGTGAACACCATGCTTCGAAATCGCTTTCTCACAGGAACTGAACTCACAAATCAGTTTCGACGCCTCGGAGGAAGTAACCCAAGTGCATGGACAGTAAGACGTCGGCTTGCTGAATCTAACTTAAAACCCCTTAGACCTGCAAACGGCCCTAAACTGGAGCGTGGGCATCGTATTTCAAGACTAAGATATGCCCAGAGCCACGTAAATTGGAGTATTGAAGATTGGTCAAAAGTTATGTTCTCCGACGAATCAAAATTTATGCTCTACAAGCACGATGGAAGACACAGAGTGTATCGAAGACCAGGGGAAAGATTCAAGCAAGCATGCATCGAAGAAAAAGTAGCCTACGGTGGTGGGTCTGTACTTGTGTGGGCCGGAATTTCTTCTGAAAGTCGCACAGAGCTGGTGATCATAGAAAACGGCTCTTTAACTAGCGTAAGATATGTGGAAGAAATCCTCAATGATCACGTTGGTCCATTTATGGTCAATTTAGGTGAAGATGCTATATTTATGCATGACAATGCCCGACCTCATACAGGTAGGATTGTGAATGACTACCTTCAAGAGATGAACATTACTAGTATGGAGTGGCCAGCGCGCAGCCCGGATATCAACCCGATCAAGCATGCTTGGGACGAGCTAGGCAGATGCGTAAAACAACGAAACCCTCCCCCAATCACGCTTCGTGAGCTCAAAATTGCTCTCACAGAGGAATGGGAGAATATTCCCCAAAATCGTATAAGGAACTTGGTGTACAGCATGCCAAACCGCGTAAACGCAGTAATGGAAGCACGAGGAGGCAATACGAAGTATTAAAATTCAAGAAAATCGTAATAAAGTTCAAAAATTTCATGTTTCCTATTTTTGTTTTAAGGAGAGATCAGCAGTTTTTTTCTTTATGTAATTTTGTGTTAATAAAATGTATGGTGACTCATATTTTTTTTACTTTCATTTAAGGAGTATTACATTGTCTATTAAATACAATTTATTGCATTAACCTATCATTTTTAGTTTCCGAGATTTTTAACATTCTTTAAGTGACCCGGATTCATTGCTCTCGAGTGTATATAAAGCTCGATTACCACTCACTCACTCACTCACTGACATAATTGTTCTCCCAGATGGTGAAGGGGGAGGTGGGTATATTTTTACAGATTCGTATAGAAGTAACTCTCACGAGTATGGGAAAAATCCCAAACCTCCCCTTTTCCACCCCACTTTCCCCCCTCCCTATCGTATCTCGGAAACTAAGAGTCCCGTGTTTTGTTGTTTTACGGATTCGTATAGAGGAGGCTCGGAAAAGTAGAATCCATTTTTCAAAGTTGCCCCCTCTAGGTAGATCTCGGAAGTTAAGAGACTTGGAACATTTTTTTTTCAGATTCATATCAAGGGGCCCAGAGTTCGTCAAAATCGTTTTTCAAAACTCCCCCCTCTCCCCCCTTCACCCCTCCCCCATCGTATCTCGGAAATTAAGAAACCTGGGTTTTGTTTTTTTACGGATTCGTATAGAGGAGGCTCGGAAAAGTAAAAACCATTTTTAAAATTCCCCCCATTCTCTCCCCCTTCTCCCCCCTTTAGGCGGATCTCGGAAGTTAAGACTTGGAACATTATTATATTATACTAACTATATAAAGCTCGATTACCACTCTCTGACATAATTGTTCTCCCAGATGGTGAAGGGGGAGGTGGGTATATTTTTACAGATTCGTATAGAAGTAACTCTCACGAGTATGAGAAAAATCCCAAACCTCCCCTTTTCCACCCCACTCTCCCCCCTCCCTATCGTATCTCGGAAACTAAGAGTCCCGTGTTTTGTAGTTTTACGGATTCGTATAGAAGAGGCTCGGAAAAGTAAAAACCATTTTTCAAAATTCCCCCCAGTCTTAGTCTCAGTCCCCCTTTAGGCGGATCTCGGAAGTTAAGACTTGGAACATTTTCTTTTTCAGATTCATGTCCGTGGGCCCAGAGTAGGTCAAAATTAGTTTTTTCAAAACTCCCCCTCTCCCCCCTTCACCCCTCCCCCCATCGTATCTCGGAAACTAGGTAGCGGTAAAGCGTAGCGTGGTAGGTAGGTCCTGAGTGGAGCGAACCTGCGAGACCGAGTGGAGCGAAGGGGGGAGGAATACTAACATGGCGGACAGCGTTTTTGTTTGAGGTGCGTTTAAGTCAATTATTCAGTTTTAAATTGACTGCCTAAACGTCAAACACCCCGTTTAAGCACACCGCGAGGCGAAAAATTAATCTGACTAAAATTGAATCTGCTCCGTTTACGGTCGTCCGCTGGTATAAGTTTTCGCTTGGGGTACGTTTAAGCCGGGGAAATTTTCGCCGGTTAAAAATTAAACTATAGATAATTAACGAACTTTTAAAATAAAGTTTTCCTGTTTTCTAGGTCTCAAAAAAATATGGTTATATTTTTTTTGAGATAATCGAGAAATTATTGATCATTTAAATATGACCTATTTAAAAAAAGAGTCGGTTAACATATTTCCAACAATCAAACAATCGACCATAGAGTCCATCAATTTGAATTTTGAACTTGACATTGAATTTTAAAAAAAACTTGAAAAGAGCGCCAAAATGAAGCGTCCTGCTTCTGTCGTGAACTCGTGAATCGAGGTTTCTTGTTGCAAGTTGCAAGTTGATATTGTTTGATAATTATTATCAAAATAATCAATTTCCAACATGAAACGAGCAAGTACTGAAGAGTTATCAACTGTTCCGCGTCGCGGAGGCACAGCTGTGGAATATTCAGAATGTCTTATTTCTGGTGAGTTTCTGAATAGTTCTGTTAAGTGAATAACGTAACCTTATTAGCAGGCTTCCAAACTAATAGGTACTGGCGTCTCGGGAGCTTTGGACCATGGACGTTTGTGTTGCAGCGTTTAGCCTTACTTGCCCATGGACAACAAGTTTTAGTGCATCTATTTTGCGTCGGTCTTTGAGGCGAACCGTACCTACATGTTTCTGCGCCGTACAGAAATATTGGAAAAACCAAACTTCTCGGCAGGCGGACTTTTGTGGCTTTGGTGATATTATGATTGGCCCAGACTCTTTTGAGCTTATCAACGGCAGATGTTGTGTTAGCACATCTCCTTAGAATCTCGTCCTCACACCCCCAGTGTGTGATTAATTGATTATGGAACCAAGGTACTTACTAACATATAAGATTGAACAATCTCACAGTTGCCAATCACATGAACAAGTTGGTTTAGTCAGGCTCGGTCCACGATAACAGACATAGAGACAGAGATAATGATCGTTAAATTAATTGGTTGCAACTAAAAAGCCGCTCACATATTTTAAAATCTAGCTTAAAAGTAAAGTATTAAACATGTAATGAAGGTAAAATGAAGGTCGTATACATGTACCTATGTGTCTTTATTTGCATAAAATGTGAAGAAATAGGACATTACAGTTATTTCAGTGCAGAACACACAAGTAATGAATATTACATATCACAGTACCTACATCATAGCTATACTATCTGTGTAAACATTTTAAACAAGACAATAAATAATACACACATCATTTAATTATAATACAAAAAAATACTAAAGTACACACATCTGTATCAATAAATACAATAATATACACAAATACTTTCTTCAAACAAGGCAAAATTATCAATTATTGAAATACTAACATGAAAATCAACGTTAAAATTAAATTTCACACTGCATTTTTAATATAGGAAGAATGAGATGAATAATGGTAACTATGTTAGTGTGTTACTAACATAGTTTTTTGTAAGTATATTGTTAATAACACTATCGAGTCTTGTTGCTTGAATTAAACGATTTAATAATAAATTTAATTTGGTTGAATTTGCCATTGGTACAAAAAAAAATATAGGATTGGTTAACTACTTTCTTCGATATAACATTATAAATTGAATATTTTGGAATTATTTTGCACACAAGCATTTCTTTTGTGTCACTTAAACTTGTAATAACTCTGCTGTGTATCCCTTACAACTATAGTACGGTAATATTAAATATTGGAACACTGCGATTACATACATTTATATTGAAAGAATCTTATCAATATTACATACACTACACTATTTCACTCAGTTTGATTTTCTGCTTGTCCTGTCATTCTTTTACTGGTAGTCCCAGCTCCGTGGAGGTCGGAGGTTCTTTTTAGTGTGAACAGCTCGCTACACACTACTTCCCAAAGCTTTGGTATGGTACGACACAAGGAATCCGCATGATTAAAATGAAAAATCCCTTGAATCTGCTTATTTCTGTATCCTGACGGAATACCAATGTTTCATGCAGCTCCTACAGCCATCTCTTCAAACACATTTTTGTCGAATTCCAGTATCATTTCGTAGATACTCAGACGTCTGTAAATCCGCCCCAAAGACGACCCACTGACCGTGAATGTAGAAGTATATCCAGTGGGGTAGCAGCTTCAGCCACAAAGCAGAGGTACTGTACTCTTAGCTATCAATAAAAAATGCTTGAGAAAATACCATTGTCCATTGCACAGAGTACATTTTTATACAGGTCCATTGTTAATAGAACAGAAACAAAATAAACAAAACGTCAAAACCGATGACTTGACAAGTTTGACACTAAACCAATGTTGCAAGGAGGCAAATTTTAATTTCCTTAAATATTTAATAAATTTTTTTTACACGTTTGTAGCCTTACTTAAGTACGAGTTTTCATGTAAAATAGTGCCTTCAAAATAAGGCTTTTATTATAGTCTATTTTTATTGAACCATGTTTTCTATTTTTCCCCATAATCAAGGAGATTTTATTTTCGTTTTTCGCTGCCGTACCGATTTACTTTTATTATCATTGGTACCGATATGTCAAGTTATTGTACATCTTGGCTCGCTAACTTGGATGTAGAGACTTGCGTTTCTCACGAGCGTCGTTATTGCAACAGAATTTTTTCGTTATTAGGTATTATTACGATCGCAAGTTTGCGACAGCGTCATTACCTACTAATGTCGAGACTGCTGAAATAGTATTCAAGTATAAATATATGATCTCATAGCTCCTTCATCAAATAATTCTATGCTATCACAAATTAATGTTTGATTAATTTAAGTAGGTAAGTACATATCAATTAATAAGTTATAGGTACTTAAAAAGCAGTTTCATCATCAGCCAGCTAATATACTTAGGGATATTTTTTTTGTTGTTTTGTTTTTAAATAATTTAGAAAATTGACATAATTAGGTACTGATCATTATAAATAATGCTTATAAGAGACACCATATTATTAGCCATGCAGACTTTTGAGCTCATTTTGCAGTCAGTTCAATGTCATCCTGTGCTACAATGTGAAATAGATATTTTTCGAATATTTAATGCATACATAATGTTTTTGGTTTTTTCCTTTGTTCTGCTCCTAAATGTACTGCACAAAAAATGAGTGAGAAATACATTTTTTTTTATACAGGGTGTCCCGTAAATAATGGATCAAACGTAACGGGTAGGTAGCTTACCTCATTTCCAACAACTATTTTGAACAGTAAAAAAAAAACCGATAAGGTAACCAAGATATTTTTTTTTCGATTTTTACTATTTTCTGTACCAGCATTCAGGGTTTTTAATGCTGTTGCTGCAAATGGTATCATATTTAGGTGTGATTTTTGTCAAACATTTCTGAATAGTTTACTAATGTTATAAGATACCATTTTTTAACTTAGCCTGTATCTAACCGCTAACCGGACATTATTTGAAAAATGAATGCGTTGGGTGGGTCGAGTTTCGAGTAGTTTTATTTAGTCTGTGACGGATGTTGTCGAACCTAATATTAGTATTTAATTAAGTAATATTTATTGTTCTCAAGTAAGTGACATGTTATGTTTTTATTGAGAATAAAGTTTCTTTAAACCTAAATAAAATTTTATTTGCCTTAGAAAAAAAATCTTGAATTGAAAAGTTTTGTTTTTACGATGAAAAGACCAGAATTGGAAAAATTCTCCTGTAAAAAAAATGTATGACACCAAAGTGTACCATTATTTTAAAAACTTGTAAAATTACTAAGGTTTGCAAATTGGTATAAAACTTACGCGTAGTCTTTGTCGTTACAAAGATATTGCTATGAATCTGACAGAGGTGCCAAATTACGAAATAAAATAAAATTTGAAAAAGTGTGCACAATTCAACTATTTTCTTAAAAATGTTTAGGTATCTCAGCGTATGAAAAAAATTAGGAGGTCAAATTTAAAAAAAAAATACAAATAAATCGTTTATTTTGTTTTTACAGTAAATGTTCAAACTGACGTCCCCCTACGAGAATGCAAAGTCTGCACCTCCTAATAAAGGAAGCTCTTATCCGACGGACAAAATGGCTGTTGTTTATTTCTGATACAGCAGATTGGATGCGCTGACGTAATTCTTCTTCCGACGTTATTCGTTGTTTGTAAACTTTGTCTTTTAAACATCCCCAATAAAAAAAATCTAAGGGATTTAAATCCGGAGATCGCGGAGGCCATAAAATTGGTCCTAATCGGCCGATCCATCTGTCAGGGTAAGTTACATTGAGTTGCGCCCTTACTGCCGTCGCATAGTGAGCGGGGCAACCATCATTTTGTAACCACATTGCTTGCCGCACGTCTTCTGGAATATTTTCTAATAACGTTGGCAACTCATTCCTTAAAAAATGCAGATAGTATTCGGCGTTCAGAGTTGCTGGTAGTTCAAAGGGCCCTATTATTTGCCCATTTATTATTCCTGCCCATAAATTTATTTTAAATTGATGTTGGCTCCTGTCCTCTCGCATCAAATGTGGGTTTACCAGCTGCCAACTGTGCAAATTATGCAAATTGAGATATCCATCTCTCCGGCATGAAGACTCGTCACTCCATAAAATTTTATTAAAAAACTGTGGGTCCGCCCGTATCATTCTAAGCATCCTTTGGCAAAATGCTACTCTTTGCGGGTAATCACGTGACGTCAGCGTTTGAACACGTTGCACGTGATATGGGTGCAACCGGTGCCTTTTTAGAACTCGATGTACCGTCGATCTTGGAATACCTGTGCGTTACGCTATGACGCGAATTGAGACCGACGAGTCTTCCTCGATTTCTCGAATAATAATTTCGTCATTGACTTGTGACGGTCGCCCTTCACTGGCACCCCCAACTCCGGTGCCAAGAATTCTTCCCTCAAGAAGCGCGTTATGCACTCTAATGAATACGCGATAGTCGGGATGTCGATCCCGGTTCGGGTATCTTTCACGATACAATCTTGCGGCCGCCCTGGCATTACCTCTTGCTTCTCCGTAGATAAAATGCATTTCGGCACACTCCCGTGGCGTGTACTCGTAACGAGGCATCGTACTACTGCACACACGTACAACCTCACACAAACGATTGTTTTCGAAGTCCGTAGGATTGCCAAGTCATTCGTCCAAAACACAAACAATTCCAAATCGTTAGGCAAAGCAAAGTCCAAATACACAGCACAAGTTTAATTTTAAGGAACACAACAGTTAGGCACAGCGGGAGCAAAAGTAGTCTGACGTACGTATCAACTCGAAGAGAGATTCGTGTCAACTAAACAAATAAAATCATGCAACAATGAAGCCCTGTATGAGTGAAGGGTGAAGGAAAAAAAATACCTGCACAAAGACACCGATTTACCAAAAATACAAAAGCGGCGCTATCTATCCCTTTCACACTGAGTGAGGTGCAACTCCGCAGGTAGCGGTCCCAAATTCCGAACAGATGACGTCATCGACTCGGAATTACGCTACACGCTTAACCACATGCTTAGATTACAAGCATAAGCCATTACGAGAAAGAAAAGTTAGATTGTACCATTTTAATTTCTGTTCTGTCTTCTTCATCACATTCATAGCAATATCTTTGTAACCGCAAGGACTAGACGTAAGTTTTATACCAATTTGCAAACCTTAGTAATTTTATAAGTTTTTAAAATAATGGTACACTTTGGTGTCATACATTTTTTTTACAGGAGAATTTTTCCAATTCTGGTCTCTTTCATCGTAAAAACAAAACTTTTCAATTCAAGATTTTTTTCTAAGGCAAATAAAATGTTATTTAAAAAAATGGTATCTTATAACATTAGTAAACTATTCAGAAATGTTTGACAAAAATCACACCTAAATATGATACCATTTGCAGCAACAGCATTAAAAACACTGAATGCTGGTACAGAAAATAGTAAAAATCGAAAAAAAAAAATATCTTGGTTACCTTATCGGTTTTTTTTTACTGTTCAAATTAGTTGTTGGAAATGAGGTAAGCTACCTACCCGTTACGTTTGATTCATTATTTACGGGACACCCTGTATATTATAAATTTTGTTTTGTGCCAGAAACCCTCGCGTTCTAAAATCCTACCAGATTCTTCACAACCTGATCAATTCTTTAAGACAGTTTAGAGGTAAAACATACAAACATTATTAATTGTTAGGGTGCCGTACCTGTGCGGTCCATAGCCCTTTACGGGGCGCCGGTGTGGGCGCGTTCAATAAGACTGCGGCCAGCCCGCCGTTTGAACGCGTCCCAGAGGGTCATGGCCATCCGGCTGGCCCGAGGATACCGCACGGTCTCCTGCGAGGCGGCGAGCCTCCTTGCCGGATTACCGCCATGGGATCTGGAGGCAAAGGTCCTCGCGCACATTTGGGAGTGGCGCGAGGAGGCGAGTCGCCGGGGCTTAGCTCCGCTGCCGCGAGAAATCGCGGCTCAGCGGACAGAGCTCCGGCGGGATCTCATGGCGTCATGGAGAGTGCGATTGTCGCAACCCAGCGCTGGGCACGCCACAATTGCGGCGATAAGACCCCTCTTTGAGGAGTGGCTTGAGAGGCGCCACGGCGTCCTCACCTTCCGCTTGACGCAGGTCCTCACCGGACACGGCTGTTTCGGGAGGTTCCTGCACAGGATAAGGCGGGAGGAAACGCCCGGGTGTCACCATTGTGTGGATCGCCCGGAGGACACGGTGGAGCATACGGTGGAGGTCTGCCCAGCTTGGGCGGAGCATCGCCGTGTCCTCGTGGAGGCGATCGGCAGCGGTGATCTCTCGCGTCCGGCCCTGGTTCAGGCCATGGTACGGAGCGAGAGGAAATGGGAGGCCGTCGCCTCCTTCTGCGAAGCGGTAATGCTCGCGAAGGAGGAGGCGGAACGCGTGAGGGAGAGGCAAATCTCGTGCCCTCATGCCCCTAACCGCCGCAGGAGGAGACGCCCAGGGCGTCGGGAATCGCGAGGCGATTTCCGGCCACCGTAGGCGCGGGCTTGCGGGCGGTGAGCAATGGGTGGCTCACCGTCCGATAAGGACCAGGCCCGGGTCGACGGCGCGTTGTGTTCCACGCGCGCCTCAAAGAGATGTCAGCATAATTTAAGGGGTCCACTAGGACCGATGCCTGCCGGGGTTGCGAAGAAAACCGAAAGGGAGATCGTGGCCCCCGGCGACAGGGCAACCGAAGGAACACGGGTGGGTTTTAGTCAGTAAGAGTCTGACACACCCTCCCGCTCCGCCCAGAGCGGGAGAAGTTATTTGATGATTTTCCACCCTCAAAAAAAAAAAAAAGGGTGCCGTACCTGAAGGGTAAAAACTACAGAATCTTGTTATGTACTAAGACTGCTGTTCGTCCGTCTGTCCATCTGTCTGTTAGCGGGCTGCAGCTCATGATCAAGAATGTGGATTTCGGTTGCCGCTATACATAATAAAAATAAGTTAAAAATTGGAAGCAGGTTCCCCAGTAAATAAAAATAAATATGTTGTTCTTTGCTTACTGTCGTCTCTGTCAGCGAGCTGTCTGTAACCCATTAATCCAATCAATGGGGACAAAAAAGACGCTTTGCCTTACAAAGGGTGGTGTAGATGATTTTTGTCATTACAAAATATTCTCCCTCTTGTAACATTATATCTACCTTGCACTTGACCTTGTATTTTTGTTAATGTTTTAGGAACTACACACCAAGGGAGTAGCAATTATAAGGGTAATAACGCTCAATGCGTGGCAATGTCCGCTTGCGCGTCAGTATTGTCAGTTTGCAGACATCGGAATCTGACTTGTCATGATATCGATGTCATTCTCCAAAGTGGAGACACTTTATATATGTCGCTTAAACCAATTCTACCGAAGGGTGTCATATTTTTGAACCTCGAGGAATTGCCTACTGAGATTGTCGTCGGAAACAATAGAGCTCAAATTGAAAATATGACCGCGAATTGGATTACAAATGGAGTATTTCCTCAAATTTCAGAAAATGAATACGGTATTTTAACTCTTGCAAACATAATTGAATCCAATGTTTTCGACGCAAACCACAATGATGAGACGGATAGCGTGGTATTTACCGGGCAAGACTATACAATTTCTTTTTGGAGATTCGATAGTGCATTCTATTTATTTAACAGTCACGCAGTAGATGAATATAACAAATTAAATTCTACATGCGGAGTAGCACGTTTGTTTAAATGTTATTCGATTCGCGAATTAGCCAGATTGCTGTTATTGCGAAATATAGGTGTAGGTCAGTATTCAATACACAGACTACGCGTTCTCAATTATCAAACAATTGAAAATTTAGTTGTAGGATCTGCATTGCCATTGCCAGCGTCTGTCGAGTCTATAATAGACTTCGAATGCCCGGCATCAACAGATCATAGTCAATTATCGGAATCACAATCTATATTGTTTGGTTTTCAAAAAACCCCTGAACCGGTAGTAGTTGACACCCATGTGGCGTCAACAAAGAGAGGTCGACCCAAAAAACAAAAACGTGGCAGGAAATGTAGTACAGTATACGCCCATTTGGATGCCGTTAAAAAATATACAACTGAAAATCCACAAATAAATCGCGATGCTGTAAAAAAATATACCAAGGAAAATCCAGAAATTAATCGCGATGCTGTACACCGTTATACCAAGCAGAACCCTGAAATAAATCAAATAGCCACTGACAAATATAATAAAAACAGCCGTCGTATTTACATACCACTACGTCAATCTAAAAACCTAATAGCACAGAAGAGGGACGCTGAGTTAGACGTAATAAAATTATTTTCTTTAATAAAAACGTCCTTGCTTTCTTCAGACACTTTAAGGTGTCCATCTTGTAATGCGCGTCTGTTTGAAGAAGAAAAATCTCGAAAACAATGGTGTTGTGGGTCGGGCGCGTACAATATACAAAATTTAATTCCGTTAACCGAGGAGTTTTACTCTCACCCGTCTTTTCTGAGTAGACCGCGAGCTTACAATAATTTATTTGCCTTCAGTGCCTTGGGCGTTTCCCACGGGTACCAACAACCAACGGGAATATCTTTTCTTAAAATTCAAGGTCGAGTCTATCATAGAGTTTTTGATTTAGCTTACACTGGTAGCGTAAATAATTTAGGACTATACATTAACGATACAAGCGAATGCGAGCAAATAGCCGCAAATATGAAACTTGCATAACTAACTTTTTACATAACGTCAATCCGTTTATCGAATGTTTTAAACGATTAAGTAGGGAACCATCCGATCAGGCCTTTATTAAATTTCAGCAAACGTCTCGCTCAATCCACGGTAACATTTTAGGAGATTTACCTCGTTGGTAAAGAAGTCGCGGCCATTATCAGTACAGAACGCGAAAATTTTATACCTCATTGCATAGCAGTTTGGAAAATCGGTGATAGGAAACCGCACACTGTAGATATAATGCATCCGTTATATGAAAGTTTTCAGTATCCACTATTTTATCCTGAGGGTAATGCGGGTTGGTACCCGAACAAAGTAGATAATAACGGAAATAAATTAACTCAAGCGAAATACGTTCGCTGCTTGTTATTGTCGGAGCTACGATTTTCCGATATAGGCAGGCTATCGGAAGAATGGTTAGTTGACATGCATTGCCGAATCATAGAAGAACGCCTACATTTTATATCAAGTCTACAAAAACATAACTCGAGTAGTGCACTGAGGTCCGCTCCACTTCAAGAAGTTGAAATGAGCATTGAAGTCGCGCGTCAAATTCGTCAAGATGAAACCATTCAGGGAGAGGGATTCGTACCAGGTCGCGTTTATTTACCCAGCACTTTTATGGGGGGGCCGCGATACATGAAAGGAAAATATAGTGATGCTATTGCAATAGTAAGCAGATTGGGGAACCCATCATTTTTCTTGACGTTTACTTGTAATCCCAAGTGGCCAGAAATTCAACAATCCACTCAAAGCAGCTATGTAAATCCTTCTGTATGTGCTAGAGTTTTTAATTTAAAGCTAGCAGAATTATTAAGAGATATCCGAGGTGGTAATTGGTTTGGCAAATGTATTTATATGATGCACGTAATAGAGTTTCAAAAGCGAGGTTTACCACACGCTCACATTTGTTTTAGGGTTGAAGGTGGCGGGCCTGTCCAAAATATAGATATTGATAATTTTTTTAGAGCAGACATTCCTGATGCATCAGAGGCAGAGGGAAATACATACTTAATATAGATGAAGTTTAGATTTGTTTTAGTGTTATGTAAATCGAGTAGTTTAGGTGGATTATGCTTATAATGGGGATACCTTGAAATAAAACGCACCAGGAACCAAATCTTCTGGTAGCGCGGAAATTACTATCTTTTGAGTGAATCGAACCAGGAAATAAAAAATCAATGCGACCTTGGTAATATTGCATACTCCCATACACATGCTAAATAAATAAATAAATGTTACCCTGGGGTAGAGTAGTTTTGAAAAGCATAAAAGTAGGAACTTATTTCATTATTTACTTACCCCCGAATACTGAATCGTCACTCAACATTTAAGGGCTGCTTAAAATTTGAGCAGTTAAACCTAAACTTTAAATTTTGTATGGCCAAACGTCACTTTTGAGTAACTGTTAAATTTAAGTGCTACTTAAATTTTGAGTGACGTTTCAGCATTCGGGGGATAGTCACTTACAAGGAATATTATTTTATAGTTTATTCTTACTGACTTTTATGTAAATCAACTGTAGGAATAAAACAACATTCAGTTGATTTACTTAAAAGTCCATACATAAATCCGTACAAAATATTTAAGAGATTTTATTACAAAATCCTATAAGTGCTAAGGATTACTGTCCAATTCTCAAAATTTTACAAGGGTAAGAAATACTCCTCAAAAACACGACCCCGCGAGCTGCTTGCAGCTCGCGCAACGCCCAAATACTAGTATATATATAAATACCGCTTGACCAAATAATTGTAAGACAGACTATATATTTGTAAAATCTAAATCGTCGATACTTGAATTAGATGGACTGGCAAAATTGTATTGCTCTCCACCGGTAGATTCCGACTCTTCAGAATAAGATGATTGTTGTGTTGCCGGACGTCCAGATCCAGCAGCAGTAGTGTAACCATACTGATAGGTGCTTTCGTATGATACATTTTCGTCTTCTCGACGATACATAGTCTCGGGTGGTGGAGTAAAGGCCTTTTCGAACCAGCATTCTGGAGCTCTTGGTTTTTAGCTTTTATATTTCTCACAATAGACATCACCTGGTACTGAAACTCAACAGCATCTTCGTCATTGAACCGTTCAACAGTTGGTAAAATTCCTTTAAAAAACGACATCATACGACTGTCTTCTTCTTTTTCAACCGAGTCCATAAACTTCATGAATTTTGCATCCACATCACTCAATTCTTTATTTTTCGTATTTGGTTTACTTTTTCCTAGCTCAGAATTCTTAAAATTTGAATTAGTTTCGCGGGGGTTGTATATTTTATTTAAAAACAACATATTATCATAGTATGGGTACTTATGAACTTTTTTTGTTGCAGATCCAGATTTGTTTTCCCTCATCTTCTTTTCACATTTCATCCATCCATCTCGCATATTTTTCCATGTCTGAATGACTTTTTTACCTGGAATTTAAAAATAATATCCACATTAAAAAATATAGTTATTTTTAATTCGCCTGATTCCTCTTAATGTTTCATTATCAGGAAACATGATAATTAATAATAATACTATTTGTATAATTAATTGCTTGTAATAAGTTCTTTAATATCATTTTATATATTTACAGGTACTTGGCAACAGGTCACACGTTTGCCGATTTAGGATACGCATTTAGAATTGGAAAAACAACATTATCGTTTATCATTAAAGAAGTGTGTAACTGTATATGGTCAGAACTAGTAAACATATATATGAAAATACCATCAGAAAATGAATGGCTGAATATTGCTGAAGACTTTGCTGTTATTGCAAATTTTCCCCACTGCCTAGGTGCTGTGGATGGGAAGCATATCAGAATAATTAAACCTACAAAATCTGGATCAATGTTCTTAAATTACAAACACTTTTTTTCTATTGTATTAATGGCAGTCGTTGACACCAATTATAATTTTATATTTGTAGATATTGGTGCATATGGCAAGGACTGCGATTCAAATGTTTTTAAAGAAACTGTCTTTTGGAAGAGACTGCTGAACAATACACTTAACTTACCACAGCCTGCTCTGATTCCAGAGACTAATTTTCAATTACCGTACGTATTTGTCGCGGATGAAGCATTCGCGTTGCACAAAAATGTACTGAGACCATTTAGTGGTCGAGAACTCAATGAAACAATGTCAATATTTAATTATCGTCTTACTAGAGCAAGACGTTATGTGGAATGCGCTTTCGGCATAATGGCCAATAAATGGAGGATCCTCCATCGGCCTTCAAATGTATCTTTGGAGCTCACAGTCGACATGGTAAAAACCTGTTGTTTATTACAAAACTTCATACATAAAGAACAGGGCATAGGTAATTTAATTGTCGATTCAGGCTTTGAACTACAGACACTATCACGATCAGAATATGCAGATCCTTTAATAGCAGACAATGTTCGTCAAAATTTTGCTGAATATTTTGTTTCTCCTCAGGGCAGTGTACCATGGCAAAACAGATATATATAGATAGGTACTCAAAATTATCAAATCACTCGTTTATTGCAAGAGTATCACAGTTAAAAACAATTTTAAACTTGTTTACCTAACTCAAATAATATTTTTTTGCGATTTATGATAATGAAGAATGTTCACAATTTTTTTTACCTCTCCTTAAACTCGGTGGAAAATAAAAAATATGGGTGAAAAAACTGTTAGGATACGTCGTGTGTTTTCCGAGATATTTAATTTCAAAATAAATGCGCGATTATTTTTATTTTTGTTTAGATACAGGCCCTACTGGGACAATAGTTTTAAGCGAATTTGTATACGTAGTAACATTCTTCATTGCGATAAATATTGTTAAATGAATAAATTTTTGTTCAATAGTTTAATTACCAAATAAAATATGGAAAACTTACCGTATGTTTTTTTCCCCAATTGGAAGGTCATTGAACGGCCATTCTACGAAGTGGCCAAAATCCTGTTCGCTCTATATATCTCCTTTTTAAATACAGCTACATTTTAACGATAGCGTGTATTTTGCTTTATTTAATGTTTTCTGTCGTCACGTATTTCAATTAATACATAATATCTTTCATTTATTAAGATTTTGCGCGTTTCCTGTAGACCAAATCACGTCCTGTAGACTGTTCGCTACATAGGTTGCCGGATACAGAGATGTTTTAAAAATACTTTCACATATTTTGAAGTAGCTCATGGGAACCTATCGTATTGCAAATATAATAAAGTAAATTTGCACGCAATTTAAAAAAATTACGACGTTTACATTTCAAGTTACAAAAGATTCTACAGTGTTCGCAAAAAAGTAATCACTACTGTAGACAAACATGAAAAATCTGGTATTTTTTTGAATATTTTGTGTAGCAACATTATTTAGTTTTGCTAGCAACACTGAAACACGTAGTTGTCATCGTCTGTCTGTTATTGCTGGCCATAAGACGTTATTTCCTAGTTTTTAATAAGGTTTGAGTCATTCTACAAAGTGTAAAAGTTGGTGCGTCACATCTAACTTCGTCATAAAACAGTAAGTTCTTAATTCAAAATTGTAATTTTACTTTGGTGTTGTTAATTAGTGGTAAAATTATGGAACGTGATGGAAGCCGCGTTTTATAACCTCAAATATTCGCCTCGGCATGGACTTTAGTATTTGTTCATCACTTCTGTCGAACTCACTTCTGTCGACAACCTGTCTACAGATGTGACGAATGCCTACAGATGTGAGGCTTTTGCGAAATATATCTTATTGCTATTTGATAAAGATTAAAATTCATTTTTAGAAAGCGTTTGTTGTATAAATAATTTATTTTTTAGCTCAATACACGCCGTTTTTGCCGAGTTTAGTACAAAAAGCAAATTTGTATACAGAAGTGACGTATTTCTACGGTAATGATGTGGTTTTATGATAATACTAATGTTTTCTAAAAGTGATCAATTTTTTTTTTTATCTGATTCCGCTTGGTTTGCCTGAAGCATTATTCATCTTTAAGTTACTTTTCTGCAAAAATTCTGCAATTTAACATCGGTCTACAGAAATTACGTCTGTCTACAGATGTGATTTGGTGCTTTATTTTTTTTCCAGAACGTCAATTCTAATCGCAAAAATGGCAAGAACCAAAAAAAAAATGACTGAAGAAGAAAAGAAGAAGCGCCGTAAAGAACAGAAAAGGAGATATATACAAAAAAGAAGACAGAAAATGTCGGAAGCTGAATTAGAGGAAAGGCGCCGAAAAGACAGGGAAAAATACCAAAGGAAAAAAGCATCAGGAGAGATCAAGACGATTAAAGAACAAACTCCAAGAGTACAGCGAAAGATAAGGAAGGGATGGCGTGAGCGTGCCCAAAAGTATCGAGACAAGATACGACAGCTGAAACGAAGGGAACAAGACATTATAAATAATGATACTCCGCCGCTATAGCCTGCAATATCTGCACCTAGTACTAGCTCGGTTTCGCAAATTTCGGGTCTTTCGTCAAGATCTGAAATGGGAAAACGGATTGCAGATAGAAATAGAAGGAGACTGCGTCATGAAAACTTATACTTGAGAAGCAAATTGGTACAAATGGAAAAATTGATGGCTAAATATAGAATGAGACTCCTACGTAAAAACGAAAAAAGTAACTCAACATCTACAGAATTAGGTGAACAAACAAGTAATCACAAGAAAGAGAGAATACTAAAAATGAAAAAAGCTGTTCGGGATTTTTTGGAACAAGATGTCAATAGACGCTCTACCGCAGGAAAGAGGGAAACGATCACTAAAAATAAAGTAAAGAAACAGAGACGTCTTCTTAATGACACTTTAATAAACTTATACAAGAAATTCATCATAGAGTCTGGAATGAAAATGTCTTACGCATTCTTCTGTAGAAACCGCCCTTTCTGGATTCTCATACCTGATGCCAGAAAAAGGGACACCTGCTTATGTACTACACATGAGAATATGGAATTGATGATAAAAGCAATGAAAGGTTGCAAAATGATAGACGTCAATTCATCCAATGATATAGTCAAGGTAATGTGTTGTGATGGTTATCTAAAAGAAGACTGCATAAAAAGACTGCAATATATGTATAGATAAAAAAATTACTTTTAATATTTATGAAGGTAATGTTATTATATCTTGTGAGCGATGAATAAATAAGAAAGTGCCCGTAAAAATAAAAAATGTTATCAGACTTTGCCAAAAAACTCTTAAAGAAACGTTTAAAATATCAAAGGCAAATCTTTCTCGGATGTTTATAGCTGACAAATTGCCAAAATTTATGACACATGTATACAACATTGTTCATCAATACAGGATCGCCAGTAAAATAAAGGCAACATTAGGTGAGAATGAAGCATTCCTCCATATAGACTTCGCTGAAAATTATAACTGCAAATATTCTAAAGAAGTGCAATCAGCTCACTTTGGTGGCTCAAAGCCACAAATATCAATGCATACCGCTGTTTTATATGTAAAAAGTTCGGATCAAAACTTCGCCGTAGAATGCTTTTGTTCGATATCAGAAAATTTGAGACATGATCCTGTTTTGATTTGCGCCCATTTAAAACCAGTTTTTGAAGAGATAAAACTTAAAGTACCTAGCTTGCAGACAATTCATTTTCAAAGTGATGGCCCGACCACACAATATCGAAACAAATCAATGTTTTACTTGATTGTTAAAGTCATAAGCCGAGAACTAGAGGTCGAAAACATTTTATGGCACTTCAGTGAGGCTGGGCACGGAAAAGGAGCGCCTGATGGAGTTGGAGGGTGCTTAAAGAGGACTGCAGATGCTAGCGTTGCAAATGGTAAGGATGTTTCCAATTTCGAAACTTTTGTGAACTGCTTGCAAGAAAACTGTAAAGGCATACGCATTTTCCCAATTGATGATACTCATGTCAATTATATCTCAGATATACTGAGTACCAGCACTACTTTGCCATTTAAAGGGACTCTTAACATCCACCAACTTGCATGGAGTTGTAACAATCCTAACATCATTCAAGCGAGGTGACTAAGCTGTGGTAATTGTTCACCAGACCAAGTTTGTCGTCACTTTGGTATAGGCATGATTATTGTTAAAGGCAAAGAAGAAATATCAAATGGAAATGTGATGACTGAGAGCCCAGATAGGTCCTCTGCAACCCCTTTGCCTGTGGAACCTAATATAGACGATCACTCGAATCGGAATGAGTCAAACCCATCGTCTCCGATTCAAGAAGAGCTTTTAGAGCCCAGAATGTTGACCAACACTTTGCAAGGTCGCGACTTTTATTTATTTATTTATTTATTTATTGCACAATGGACACATCGTTACAAGCATAGCTTTACAAAAAACTTACTTAAAAACTAATGGACACATTACCCTGTTAGGGCGCAGCAAATTACTTAAAACTATAATATATATCTATAGAACATTTTACTTACCTATTATTATAACTAGCATCGTAACAAAGGAATAATGAATAGTCAAAATCAATATACATAGAATCACAATGAAAGTAATAAAATCAAAATATAATAAAATCGTGAATAATAACTAAAATAAAAATAATTAAAAGTAACAATATTTAAAAACAAAATAAGCAAAATTGTGTATATAGTCAAAATTTATCTGTCATAAACTCTTGGATGCTATAGTAACATTTTTCTAATAGTAAAGATTTTAGCTTACATTTAAATAAACATAATGACTTGTTGGACCTTATGCTTTCGGGCAATTTATTATATATTTGAATGCTTCGGTACTCTGGGCTATTTTTATACATTTGTATTCTAGGTGCTGGTAGGAGTAATTTGGTTTTGCGGCGCTCGTTCTTATCAAAATTAAATAGATTTATGTTTTTTTTTACGAAAGTGGCTATTTCTAATATATAAATGGAGGGTAAGGTTAAAATATTTTCGCCTATAAAGTGGGGTTTGCAACTATCTCGAGGTTTAATTTTAAAAATTATTCGCAGACATTTCTTTTGGGCAACAAATAAATCATTGGCATCTACACTGTGTCCCCACAAGATGATACCGTAGCGTAACCAAGCATAGGCATACGCGTAGTATGCAGAGAGAGCACAGTGAGTTTTTGTGTTGGATTTTAGAACACTCAGCCCGTATGCGAATTGTGATAATTTTGTTTTAGTTTGCTCGACATGTTTTTTCCAGTTTAAATGAGAGTCTAGTGTTATACCTAATAGTTTAAATTCTTCAACTTCTTCAATTTTAATATGATTAGTGATAGTTTTTAAGTTAATTTTTTGTTTTTGGTAGGGTGTAAACTGTATGATTTTAGTTTTTTTGTTGTTTACTTCAAGATTGTGGTTTTGAAGCCAACATTTTATTTGGTTAAAAGTTTCAATAATTTGGGAGTTATATTGTAGATTACTTGAAGGGCTTTTGAAGAGAATAGAGATGTCATCAGCGAACAGCACACAAAGATGGTCACATATTTTAGGCAGGTCATTTATGTAGATGAGGAACAGTATACATCCTATTACACTACCTTGGGGTATAGACCAGTTTGTTGTTAGTATATCTGAGCGTACATATTGTAGCTCACAGGTGTCTTCATCTAGGTGTTCTATCTGTACGTACTGTTTCCTATCAGCGAGATATGATTTGAGCCAGTCAAGTGCGTCTCCCCTTATGCCAACTCCATTCAACTTCGTTAGTAATGTGGAGTGTGATACTTTGTCGTAGGCTTTAGTCATGTCGAGCAGAAGGCCTATTGCATAGTTTTTGTCTTTGATATAGGTCAGTATTTCTTGTGTGTATTTATAAACGGCTAGAGTTGTCGATCGATCAGTACGGAATCCAAATTGGTTGTTGTCGAGAATATTATATTTTTCTAAAAATGTACACATACGTTTAGTAACAGCTTTTTCAAATATTTTTGAAAATGCTGGAAGAAGTGCTATTGGTCTGTATTGGCTGGGGTCATTGGCATTACCTCCTTTTTTTGGTATGGGTTTGATTATGGCAATTTTTAATTTTGATGGGAATGTCTTTTCCTCGAAAGACTGGTTTATAAGATATGTTAGCGGTGAGGTGAGTTCCTGAACACATGCTTTTATTAGTGTAGGGGGTATCTCGTCGATGCCGCAACTGTGTTTGTTAGGGAGGTTCTGGATAATGTCGAATATTTCTTTTTCTGTTACTGGTTCCAGGAACATGGAATTAATGGCGGGTGTAATAACTGTATGGGAGTTGTGTGCTTGTGAGCTATTGTTTTGCAAGTTTGGCGCGCCTACGGAAGCGAAGTATTGATTAAATGTGTTGACAATGGTGTAGGGACAGTTTGTTATGTTATTATTTATGTTAATTTTTAAGTTTTGTCGGTAATTATTATTAGATTTTTGTGTAATGCGTTTTATTATCTGCCACATTGTCCTCACTTTATTTTTAGATTTTTCCATTTCCTGTGAATAGTTCCGTTTCTTAGAAGCTTTTACACATTTTTTGAGAATTTTAGAGTAGGTTTTGTAGTGATGCTTTAGTACTTCATCTTTTGATTGGTTTACTAGTGTCTTTAGAAGTCTTTTTTGTTTACATGATTTATTTATTCCTTTCGTTATGTATCTATTATTATTGCTAGAATTTACCACTTTTATACGTTTAAGTGGGATGGTGGAGTTTAAAACTTCTTTTAAAATGTCTTCAAATAGGTTGTAGTTTTGATTTATGTTATTTGTAGGTATTAGAGTATTTTCCCACGCTATGTCTCTGAGTTTAAGTTTAAAAGATATGTAGTATTTTGGGTTATTTATAGGTCGAATTTTTCTGTAAATAGGTTTAATTTGTGACCTAGAAAACAGTTCAAATCTGTAGGTTACGCTTTTATGATCGGAGATTCCTTTATCCTCGACAGAAACTGAGAATTTTTTATTATTTGTAAAAATTAGGTCAATACAAGTGGACGATGTAGATGTTTCTCTAGTAGGTTTGTTGACAATTTGATGTAGATTATATTGAAGCATAATTGCCATTAGTTTTTTGTAGTGATTGGAACTTGGGACAGCGTTAATATTAAAGTCACCTCCTATTATTATGTGTTTTTTGTAGTGGTGTGATTTTAATTTGGTTAGTAATAGTTCAATAAATGTGAAAAATTGATCTATTTGTCGGTCTGCTCTATACAAAGTAATAAGAAGAATATTAGGTTTCAATTCTACCGCACAACATTCGATAATATACTCTATAGTTAAGTCGCTAATGTCTGACCTCTCAGTATACACAGTTCCAGTTGGTAACAGGATGGCGACGCCTCCGCCGCGACGCTGTCGTCGACAGTAGGACGCGGCGATCTCGTAGCCGTCGATCTGCATATAAGGCTGTTGTATTTCGGTGACCCACGTTTCTGATAGACATATGGCTTGGTATTGTTGTTCTTATAGTAGGTTTTCCAGTAAATGGGTCTTGTTTTTAATGCTTTGTATATTTTGGAGTAAGATACTGTGTTTAGTTTCGAAAGGAACGTTTTCCTGAACTGGTAGTGGCGTTGTTCCTGAAGGAGTTGTTGTGGTCGTTTATCTCAGTGATGCTTGCTTGGTCAGTGGGTCTTCTAATATGGCTTTTTTCTGTAAGGATCTCGTTTGTTTTATTTATTGTGTCATTTCCATTGTTTTCATTTTCTATCATGTGCACTTGGCCGTTGACTATAAGCAGATTATTTCTTATTACTGCATGGTGTCCCTCTTTTCTAGCTTCGTATAACATTTTCCTTAGCTTGTTTCGTTTTTGAAGTGCCTCACTTTCCAAAAATTCATCAATCATAATTCCAGATCCTTTTAGAAAGTGTCTGTTTTGAAGCACGTACTTGGTCATTTGTTTACTAGTTAATTCCATCACTATGGGTCTTCGGTGTCCGTGTTTCCCAAGCCGTGTTAGTTCATCAATTTGCCCTTCCAGATACACGTTCATATTGTCATGAAACACATATAGAATGCGGTCATAGAGTTCGTCTTCTGTCTCCCAGTTGGATTCTTCAAGCCCATATATGACTAATTTCTTTGCATTGTTGCTATTATTGTGTTTAGGTTTATAGTTGCAGTGGTTTTGAATTGATTTAATGTCATTTTTTAAACTATCACATTCTTTTTCTAAATTATTTATTTTCTCTGTTAGGCTTTGTATAGTATTGTTTAGTTCATTTTGTGTGGTGTTTACAATATTAAGTTTGTTTGTTATATCAGTGATCCAATTCGCCATGACATTTTTAATTTCCTCCTGTATAAGAGATTTTATTTCTGTTTTTATTAGCGATAGCATTTTCTTTTCGTTTCTCTCAAGCTTTTTATCCAATAGTTGGCTAAGTTGGTCCAGTGAGAATTGGGGTGCAAGCGCTCGTTCTTGGGGCGCTGCATGGGTTTGTATCGTGTCTCCCAAGAGGCTCGCATCAAAAGCGGATAGTTCGTATATCGAGGAGTCATCATTATTTTCCAGTTCGGTTGATGGTTGTTTTCCAGATGAGAATGGTTTTCTTAGAGTGACATTTGGATCTTGGGAGATGGTTATAGTATTTTCTATGGTAGATGAGCAAGCTGGAATATTCTCGTTGTTCCTTCTTGGTTTTTTCGCCGTACAAACAGGACAATTCCACAACGTATTGCTAAGAGCGCTTTTAGAACGTCGCTTTTCAGAGATGTTAGCACATTCTAGGTCGTAATGTTGTCCACACACGTGGCAAGCTATGTGGCTCTTATTAGAGATATCCTGGTGACATCCTTCGCATATCAGTGCGTTGTTTTTGTCTCGGTTTTCCATCATTAGTAACAAAAAAAAGCTGGTGCTGCCCTCTGTTATCCGACTTAGTAAGTAGATCCCTGTTTGTTTATTTTTGGCAACAGATGGCGCTGTTAAGTAGTCGATGGTACTCAGAGTTTATTTCGACGGATAGATAGATGGCGTTGTATGTTCGATATTAATGCAAATCATTGTTTACATATCCATTTTTAAATTTATAACTGTTATATCACTTTTTATTTAATCTTCTGTTAAGCACTTACTGCGGTTTTTACAATCCTGGAGCACTTACTTTTTCCAAATTAAGTTAGAAAGCACTGTTTATTTCTTTCAATCACTGAGTAATGTTTATTTTGTTTTTCACTAGTGAGTTCTAGTGAATTTCTTTCGTTATTGATTAAGTCATTGATATTTCCGTAGGATAACTATATCACGGCACTGTTAGACACTTTTCTTCATTTGAACATAGTTTTTAGGTTTTAGAAGTCGGTTATACTTATTTTAAAGATTTTTAATTGCGGAGCTGATGTTTACGTAGCGCACTAGCGCCCTCCTGCTGTCCTGCTGTTTATAGAGTGTGCTACGGCAATTCATCTGATACCGAAGCTGAATCAGAAATAGAATTTAACCCACCATGTGAGGTGTTTGAGAAGAAGATTAAAAAACGAATTCGGTTGGGCAGCACTTCTGATGATGGTTATAGTATTACTGAGGATAATTTGATAGACAAAAAAGAGAATAACTCGCTGGTTCATGGCGTAAAGAAATATGGAAAAGGATTTCTAGCGGACAACGATGATGATTTAGATATTTTCTAAGTGATTGTTTATCCTACTTAACTGATTTTTTTCTTATATTTTTATTAATATTTAGCTAAAAATTGCTCATTATAATATCTACAGAAGTGAAGTCACATCTGTAGACATAGTTTTTATATTTTTTATTTGGAACCGTTGGTTATTTTCATGGTAATTATGCCTTAGCAAGTGAGAAGACACTTAATTTTTTGAGTTTATAACGTTATTTTTTTCTAGAATTGTGTTTATTTTCGTTATTTTGCAATATTGTCTAGTCTGTCGACAATGGCGTCACACCTGTCGACAGACAAAACTCTTAAAAGTGCTATAAATGCTAATTTTGTGATTGATGATCTCTAAAACTATTTTTAGATTAGATTAAGGTTAATTTTAATTCTTCCTACCTCAATAAAAACGCCTGATCATTGAATTTGTTTTTATTTAAAAAAAAAATTAGGTTCGTAGAATGGCCGTGAAATCTTCTTTTATAATAAAACATAGGTCATGCCAGGCTTTTAGTTTTTGACGTTTATCCTTATAGGATTCGCGTGTTTTATCCCAAAGGATATTTCTTTCTTCCACTAAAGATATCAATGTCTCAGGATTGATACTCAGTTCATCCATCTTCGAAATCACGATGTCCGCGCGTCACGACGCGGCGACGTCTCGCGCAAGTGACTGACGGACCAATGAAAGGAGAATGCGGGGACGCCGGCGCGGGGCGTACATCGAGAACATTCGAGTGATTCGAGCGAGACGGCCGCGCGGCCGCCGTGTGATCGAGGAGCGAAAGCCGCGCGGCCGCCGCACGGTCTCCGCGCAGTTAGTTACTCAAAATTAATTTCAACTTTACGTCCTAGTTAATAAAACATAATTTTGCTATAACTGAACAGTTAGTACGCGGTCACCGCACGATCGCCGCGCGGCGTCCGCAAGAATTTTTTCGCGTCGTCTAACTGCAGCCTAACAGAGAAACTCATAGCAGCAAATATGCAGAATTTTCACGTAACCTTTGACAACTTTTTTTGCGACTACAATATTTTGGCGTACTTGTACGACAATTGTATACACGCGACCGGCACGGTACGAAGGCTAAGAGCAGACCTGCCTAAACTCATAAAAGGGCCTGGCGGAAAGAATCTGAAGTTACCCAAAGGAAGTTTCAAGTGGAGGGTGAAAGAAAACGTAGTATTCGTTGTTTGGCAAGACAACAAGGAAGTGTTATTAATGTCAAATGTCTTCCATCCTACGGTCGGTATAACCACGGTGGCAAGGACACAAAAAGATGGGTCCAAAGTAGATATTCGGTGCCCCCTTATCATCAAGGAATACACAAAGAGAATGGGTGGAGTAGATCGGTTTGACCGTCTAAAATCTACGTTATTTTAATTATTATTCGTCCAACTGTGTAAGTTGGACGAAGGAGCAAGAGATGGTGGCTGCGAATTTTTTACTTCTTGCTAGATGCCAGCATTACTAACGCTTTTGTTTTGAGTCAGAGTTGCAAAGTTAATCTCACGCACTTTGAATTTCGCGTTGCTCTAGCTAGAGGATTTACGAGTCGTAAAAGGCGTTCAGCCATGGCAAACTATATAATACGCAAAAAAGTTGCACAAGCTGATACTCGCCAAAAAGTTGTCGGTAATATTGCCGACGCAATACGTTATACCAATGTTGGTGATCATATGCCTTGCTCATTACCGAACTATAAACGTTGCCGTCTCTGCAGCACTAAAACCCACGACAAGAGGTCGAAGATAATGTGCGAGAAATGTGAAGTGCCTCTATGTATAGTGCCATGTTTTTATGCTTAAGGGTCTTTCAAACAGGCGCGACACGCGACGCGACACTAAGACACCGCTCGTCGCGCGACGAGCGGTGTCTTTGTGTCGCGTCGCGTATCGCGCCTGTTTCAAAGAGCCTTTATCATAGGAAGTAATATTATTTCTTATAGTTTTTTGTACTTTTTAAATAAAACATTTAATTATATATTTGTTTTTTGTTATATTATGTCCTATTAGTACATAACTTATCATATTTTACATGAACAACTAGTTCTAACAACCATCCCTTACCAAACATACAGGTGTCGCCATAGGCAGAGGGGAAAAAATTCCCACCATAAAAATAATAATAATAATTTTTTTTTCTTTACATAATTATTTTGATTTTTGACATATAATGATAGGTAAAACCACTGACAGAATTACTTTAACTCTGCCAGTTCCCTATGCCCCATAAAGGGTTAATATTAAAATATGATAAGTTTATAAGTTTACGTAAGAAAAAAAAATCTGACTATTATTATAATACTTTATATATTATTTTACAGACTGTTGATTTATTTGTTGTTGATTAATCATTAATAAAGTTGATTTCCTTAAATATTGTCGTATTTTATTGTAAATTCATGTATTGTGTAATGTATTGTGTAATTTTGTAGTGTTTGATTATTTTTTTGTTATGTATTTTTGTGGTGTACAATAAAGTATATATAAATATAAATAAATAAATAAAGTGTCATCACCATACACTCGAAATCATCACCATCCACGTATAAAATTAAATCATCGCCATACCATAGCGGTCAACACCATCTCACCTCTTTTTATTTAAATGCTGATATCTTCTGATTTACGCTCAAAATTTTAGTCTAAACACATTTTATGAGCATTATAGCTATCCTACGATGATTTTATCTAGTTTTACTGGCATTCCAACTTGATTTCAATTTCTTGAATTTTTTGTTCGACGAAATTTTGCATGTGTAAATCCACCCACCTGCACTCGCAGCTAGCTTCCGAACCGCCATTAAGTTTGAATCGAACTGTACTTTGATACAAAACGTTTTATCGAAAGTGTAACCCTTCAAGTTAGTGCTTTTTAAGTTTTTTTCTATCATGACTGAACTCCTTGTTTTCTTTACAGATTAGAGCTGTATGACCTGAATTTTAACTTTGGAAACAGGAACACAAAGCCACGATGATCCCGTAATGGACAGTCCTCACTCTAGCATGAACAGCAATACTGCTCTACCACCACTAACGAAGATGCAAATAAGGCATTGATATTTTTGCTTGTAAGTAGCTACCATTATTTTGTATCAATAATATCTATATAAAAAAATAATATAACTGTAGTCAGTCATAGATACCAAAAATATGTAAAGAATTTTTGTTCAGGTTAGCATTATAAATTCCATGAAAGGTGCATTTTATGCTGGCACCACACATTGGCCTTGGCCATTGGTTCAGGCTTGACACCAAATCCTAAATTAAGCAAAAATCAGTAAAATCATGTCCAATATCTGTCCAAGCATGATACACACAATGAAGCCAAATTATGTACAATGTGTGGTTCCGGCATCATGCATGATCTTAGGTTTATTTACATCGATGGGTTTTTAAGGTTAAATATAAAATATTTTGTTACAGAGTTAATAAGAAATTGGATGAAGCCAAGGCCTTATACGAGTCCCGATACCTTATCTTGGCAAGGGCAACGACTGTAGGTGACTCAACTTATATAAAAGGTTTCTGCAAAAAAACTATGAAGTCTCTGCAGTATGAGGTAGATATAAAAATCCATCAAAATGGAACTCCACAAGAATCACACTGTGAATGTCCTGCCGGTAGTGGTATAGAAGCCAAATGTAAACATGTTGCTGTACTCCTATGGGGAGTTGAACACATGGTGCATGACAAGATAATGTTACTTCACCAAGTGTGTACACAAAGGTTGCAGACTTTTCACATGCCCAAAGTTGAATTTACAGCGTCACCCATAGCTGCACACAACTTACCTAGAAAAAACTTTAGGTTTAGGTTTATTCCTTATGCCACACAAAGAATTAACAAAGAAGAATATAACAATAAAATCAGAAACCTAATATTAAATTACCCAAATTCTACAATGCCATTAAAGCAGTTATTTGAACCTGCAAATCCTTATGCTATTGGAGCAGATCATGCTTATACAGCTAACAATCCAGAAAATGAAACTCTGGAAAAACTAAATCTATCAAAAATCAGTGGAGAAGGCATCCAAAATATTGAGCAGCACACACGAGGACAGAAAAACTGTTCAGTATGGTATGAAGAGCGGAGACACCGCATTACTGCCAGCAAGTGCCACACAGTTTGCCACTTAAGAGATTCATCAAAGGCAAGTTACAGAAGGCAACTTCTAAATCAAAGACCCTTTACATCAAGGGCAACAAACCATGGAATTATGAATGAAGAGTCTGCTATAAAAGAGTATGAGACAAAATATGGGTTAACAGTCAAGAATTGTGGATTATATATAAGCAAGCACAGACCATATTTAGGCGCCTCACCAGATGGCTTACTGGGAGACTACACAATAATTGAAGTGAAATGTCCATATTCCACCAGGAATGCACTGATCACATCAGTGACTGTCCCCTATCTGGTTAATGATATAGAAAATCATAGTTTAATGTTAAAAAAAACTAGCCCATATTATTACCAGATACAGGGCCAGCTATACTGTACTAATAGATCATTCTGTAATTTAATTGTATATACATTTAAGGCCCTAGAAGTAATATATTTTATGTTTCAAGAGATGAGGAATTTATTTCTGAGATGTTAGAAAAAGTTGATAACTTCTATAACAATTATTTTAAACAGGCAATTTTGAATAAATATTTATATAAAAATTATGATTTAATTAAAAAACAATAATAAATAGGCTGTACCTGTAATATTATTTTTGTTGTTTTCTTTAATAAATAATTTGTTATTAAGGTGTTAAAATAAAACTAATAAACATAATTATTTGAATTTCTTTTTATTATTCACAATCCTTTCTCTAAAATTACATAACATTAAACATATTAAAAATATGTCAGAGGCCAAAGGCACATAAAATGAGACTAAACGTGTCTGCAAAATTTTATAAGTTTTTGTTAAGCCTATTAATCTTTCTATGTGAGTTGCAAGTTTCTGATCACGCATTAATACAAAACCTGGCAACTGTGATCTGCCTTTTAAGAAAGCAGGTATATTAACTGACACATTTTTCACTGCAAACAAGTCCTGGACAAATCCTCTATCAGCCATGACACTATCACCTTCATCACACAAATTAATCAATGAGCTGCGTTCAATCATCTGCCTGTCACTTGTTGCTCCTCCATAACCTGGTGAACAATAAGACAGGAGTCCACATGGTGTTGACCCCACCAAAAACTTAATGGTGCTTGTGTTTTTATATGAGCTGTATGTGGCTCTCTGAGATATCGGATTACTTGGCCTAGCAATAGGTATTTCTGTTGCATCAATAATAACTCTAGTTTTGTTATTATGATCTTTGAATATCTCAGGCATGTAATAATCCACTAAATCACGTTGGGGCCAAATATCTATGAGGGACCACACATCATATTTAAGAGAATCCAAGTTACTAATATATTTGAAACTACTGTTTTGCTTACATTAAACATTTTAGCTATTTCATAATCTGATTTATTGTGTCTGAGCTTTATCAATTGCATTACGAACTGGTCTTCAACTGACATATTGAGTACTTGACTTCAGCGGAATTTTAAATTATTTGCCATTGGTAAAAGAGTATTGAGCACCAGATTTAATTTTGAGTAGGATTCTAATCCAGTGTAAAACATAATTGCCTCATGATCTGTGAACAATAAATCTGTAGAAAAGATTCTTAATGTAGCACTTGTCTGTGTTCCTGAAGACTTATATTGGACTTGTGAAGATGGACAACACACAGCACAGTTTGAGATTAAAAGGCGGTGAGAATTGGGCGGTCTGGCGTTTTCAGACGGAAGTTCTTATGAAAAGCAAGGGATTCTATGATTTAATTATGGGAGTGCGAGTTAAGCCCGAAGATGCGAAAGCCCTTATAGAATGGACGAGTATAGACCGCAGATGCGGGAATAGACGCGAGAGATCACCGCCGCCGATCGCCTCCACAAGGACACGGCGATGCTCCGCCCAAGCTGGGCAGACCTCCACCGTATGCTCTACCGTGTCCTCCGGGCGATCCACACAATGATGACACCCGGGCATGTTGTGCATACCTGGGTAGGATTGACTAAAACTCAGTTCCATCAAATATTTGATGAGGTGCCGCATTTGTTAGAAATACTCAACAGTTCTTCAGTGCTAGCAGCCTATCTTATGAAATTAAGAAGTGGGGACTCTAATGAAAGATTATTTAAAATATCTAAGAAAACTCTAAGCAAGTGGCTGTGTCAAGCCCGTGAGATATTTACTGAACATTTTGTGCCCCAGCATTTAGGATTAGGACACATCACTAGGGAACTAATTAAAGAAAGAAACTTAGCCATACCTAGTGCTTTATATGAAGGAGATTCTAGGCCCATTGCTATATTTGACGGTACATATTGCTATGTAGAAAAAAGTTCTAAATCAAATCAAATCAATTTATTTGTCTAATTATTTATATTAAAAAAAACATACAGTTTGCATAAATACCGAAACTTAACCAAACCTTTTTTAATAGTGTGCACAGATGGCCATATTATTGATGTTTTGGGCCCCTATCCGACAACCACGTCAGACTCGGATATAATGAGACATGAATTTTTAAGTGAAAACCCACTCCAGGAATTTTTTCAACATGTATGTATTTATACTAGATAGAGGCTTCCGAGATTCATTACCATTATTAAATCAATGTGGATTTAGGACATACGTGCCTGCTACTATGGCGCAGGGTGAAACACAGCGGTCAACATTTGACGCAAACAAATCGAGAGCAGTCACCATTTGCCGTTGGGTGGTAGAGGTTGTAAATGGCAGGTTTAAAAGAGATTTTAAATTATTTAGGCAATGTTATTTTAATACAGCCTCAAGAAGTTTATTTAAAGATTTTAAGGTGGCTGCTGCTCTCATAAATAGATTTCACCCTCCCATAACCGATAGAATAGACAGTGGATATCATTAATCAAATTAATATTAATATGAATAGACATAACACATTAGGTGATTTTATTGTGAACAATCAATATAATAGACGTAGGGCTGATTTTGAACCAATAACTGTTCAAAATGATAATTTAAATGATTTTCCCTGGTTGTCAATTCTTGCCTTGGGTACTTATCAATTAAAGCAGGCACGGTCCTGTTTCGGTGAACATATGCGGGGAACTGACGGGTTCATCATAGAAGTGTGCAGGGAGGTAGACAGCAGCCTTCTTCGACAGCTGTCGGCTTCATCAAATACTTCTTGGTTACTGCGGGGTCGAATACAATCCCGCCATACAAGTCGCAAAACAAATTTTGTTTACATTTTAGTTGACAGCTGTCGAAGAGGACGAGATTCAATATTAGGGTATTATTGTAAATGCATTGTAGGTAAAAGGACTGTAGGCTGCTGTGCCCATGTAATGTGCATAATATGGTAGGGTGATTACGCTAGTTCGTCGACCACCGCTGGCTCTCGACCACTTAGCGTAAATCGCTTAAAAATAGGTAAACCGAAGCGCGGCAAACGTTCATATCGTTTGTAAACGCACTCTCATTCTGTCTCCTTCTCCCGCGTCATCGTTTGTCGACCTAAGACAGTTTGATGCCGCTCAGTGAAGTGCTGCACATTTGCCGCAGTACACGTGTCACTAAAGTACAGCGAAAATTAGTGAACGGGAACATTTTCAAACATGAGTAAAACAGGTCATTATTCAGTTTTGATCATAGGTATTATGCTTTGTGTGTCAAAATATGTTTGTATTTACTTCTAAACTAATAATCGATTGGAAATTACGAGGTTTTCATTAAAATAATGGGTGTTCGGTTAACTAACTGACTAAAATAACGCATCCCTTAGCTTACGACCACCTGATCGGGAACTAGCTGTATTAGTCTATACTTTTTTTTAAGATTGTGCACTTACTGCGTGATATGAAGTAAAATACTTCGATGTTTTCTATTCATAACGGCACAGCTAATTTACTCGTCAGATTGCGAACGGCTAATTGTATAAAATAAGCGAAATTGTAAGCACTTAAAAGTTATCAAATCATGATGGTCGACAACTGATCCGTTGTCGACCATTGATTTTACTCTGAACAAAATCTATCCGTTTTTGCCGGTCGTAAAGTGGCTAGTTTACGACCATGCAGTATTATACTGAAAATGTTTTTGTTTTGGTGGTCGGCAATTGCGTGTTTGTCGTCCACAGAAAAATTTGCCTGCTTATTTAAAACTAATGCTTCTATCTATTTGGTGGCGAGGTTGTGGTGATTGGTGGCTTGGTGCAAAATCTATTTTTTATTTCAGATGGCTCCACAATGTAATGTTATCCAAAAAAAAGGAAGAGACAAAGATAAATTGGTATGTATCTAATTAAATGTCATTATTAGTTTATCAGTGTTTGTTGCTTTAAAAATCCAATCATTCTTTTTTAAGCAACAAACACTTCAAGTCTTTAATGACCGCTAGTGGTTCCATTTTTTTTTCTCAGTCTGCTCTGTCCCACTCCTGAGCGAAGGCCTCCCTCCACTCCTTAATTTCATTCTTTTATCCTTTTTTTATTTTTGATCGGATTCTAGCGCCTTTGCCATGCCACCGACTCAAAAGGCAAGCTCACTCACTATGCAAAAATTCAAGCTTGTATTGTTCTAGAGATTTTAGGACGAGTAATTGGATCTTTTATATTTCGTTGATTAGAATTCATTATTGTAGGTCGGGCCATCAAAAAAGAAGACTAGCAGGCGTCTATTTGACTATAGGGAAGAATAAAAAACAAAAGAATGGGTATAAGGGAAGCATGTCGGATTTATGGCGTACCTAAAACAACTGTGCATGATCGGCTTTCGGGTAAAGTTGCTGTAAACAAGATGCCTAAAGTAGGTCCTGATCCTGTTTTAGGTCGTGAGGGTGAAGAAAAGTTAAAAAAATGGGTATTAGATATGGCTAAATGTGGGTTTCCTATAAATAAAAAAGAACTTTTTGAAAGCGTGTCGAAAATTATTCGTGACACTGGAATGAAAAACCCATTTAAGGATGGAATACCAGGGGACACATGGTACCAGTCATTTTTAAGACGTCACCCTGAGATAAGTGTAAGGGAGGCAGAGGGAATCAATAATGCAAGGGCAGCTGTAACTTCGAACTCCAATAGTAAAAAATCAGTATCTGCCAAAGATTATGATGCAGCCTCCAAAATTATTTCGTTAATTCAGGACGATATTCGTAAGCACAACATTGACACCAAGGTAATTTTGGCGGAAATAGATAAAACTAAGACAAAGTTCCTTGCAAATTGCCGTTCTAAATCTAAGACACCAAGAACTTCTGCAGCTTCCAACCAAAGCATTAGTATACTTGCTGAAGCTAACACTGCAATTACTCCAGACAATTTAAGTTTCATTGAGCCTGAATTCGCTATGCCACAAACCCCTGCATCTCTTAGCCAACAATTAAACATATTAACCGCTGAGGTAAGAACAAGTTTTTCTGAGACTGCATCGTATGTTTCACTGAACAATATATCGCTTATGCCGTTTAATGAGATTGAGATATCTCAGGATCAAAATAGCTCACAAACTGACCACTCTGTGTCAGAAAACCAATGTTTTCCTATCACTGTAACAGCTGATATCCATAATGCTGAAAAAGACAAGATAGTGGACATTTTACCAGTTAAAGACATTCAGTATGAGGTCCTGGGTTCGATTCCCGGGTCGAGCAAAATGTTATTGGGTTTTTCTATCTGAAATTTCTCAGTAGCAGCTCGAAGTCTGGATTTGTGCCCGGTTAATGGCAATAGGCTCGCCCCCTATTACATGGGACTTAAACATAACTGGCGAAATGTGGGTGTGCCTGCTACAGGGACACCTCTGCCCAACCCTTCGGGGAAACAAGGCGTGATGTTATGTTATGTTTAAGACATTCAGGCGTCAACTATTAATGTATTAACAGATGCTCCAAATGCTAACCAGTTCAAAGAAAACCATATTTTATTGGATGAAATCATAGAATATGAAGATCTCGAGGCGTCTATCTTTGATGTACCAACAGCATCACAACAAACACACGGACATCCTCTGACACAGAAAGATCCTGAAAATATAATAATACAAGAGACAGTTCTGGCTACAGCTGTTAATCAACATTTTTCCTTTGATGACGCATTCGAAAAGCACCTAAAAGGGGATTGCCCACCCACCATAGACATTTTGGCCCTAACTGCACACATATAATAGTATAGGGAAATGATCATATGTAATATAAAGAAAGGAATGGGTAAGGAATTGGTTTAAAAAAAGTCCGGATTTTTAAGATATTATTGGTTTTTCTTTTTCAAAAATACAGTTTTTTAACCATCATTTTACCGTAAGACATTAAGTTTTTTAAGGTATTTTATGATATTATGCATCATTAGTATCATACACAATCAGTACATCATCCAGGAATTGAGCTGGAGGGAAAATATTACTCTGATGGCGTGCCCAACCCAAATACCATATTACTGTCATTACATGGGCACAGCATCCTACCGTTCGGCGGCCGACAATACAATTGCAACAATACTTTTTAATTGCACTTCTACCAGAATCATTGCCACTTATTAAAATATATATAAAATATACTTTACGACTGATGTGTCGACTTGCAATTCTAGCCCTAAGTAAAGAGCAGTTAGGACTTAAGTTTATTCCTTCCATAATGCTGCTCCTGTGTTCATTACATACTTCTATTCGGTAGCAACCATTAAATCTTATATGCTCACCATAATAAGAGCGAGCTTGCTTTAATTGGTAAGTACCACAAGCAATTAATATTAAGTTGCTGTAAGTTAAAACAGGAAATTCCCTAACATTTTCAGAGTCCACATTTATATTTCTAAAGTCTGCCCGAGCTCTATTTAAATTGCGTTCCCTAACATACTCAGATAAATCATTATTTGTTTCCATATTTTGATGAACTATTTCCAGTATTTGAGCCGCATCATCCCTGTCCCTTATTTTTGTGTGGAATTTATTAATTAGAGCAGCAGCTACAGCAAAGTCTGTCATCAAATGTGTAGAAGCCCTATTAAAATAATTTTGGCGGAATATTTTAAATCCAGTTTTAAAAATGCCATTTACCACCTCTACTACCCATCGACACATAGTCACGGCTCTGGACTTATTAGCATCTCTTGTTGTTAATTGAGATTCACCATCTTCTGGAGACAAAGGTACATGAAACTGATAACCACAACGTTCTAAAAGAGGCAATGAGTCCCTAAACCCTCTATCTAGTATGAATACATCTCCAGATTCAAAATATTGCCTTAATGTACTGGATTCATCACCAAATTCATTATTTATTATATCTGCATCTGAGGTTGTTGCAGGATAAGGGCCCAATACATCTATAATGTAACCATCACTACAAACAAAAAGGAAAGGCTTTACAAGATTGCGATATTTGTGTAATGAGTAAGTTTTTTTCTGATATAGATAATTGGAACTTTTTTCTATGTATATATATGTACCATCGGCAATTATGATGGGACTCCCAGCTTCTCCCCCATAAAGTCCATTTGGAATAAGAAGATTCCTTTGAGCTATTTCTGCTCGGGAAATATGATTAATACCCACATTTCTAGGAACAAAATCCTGATTTAATATTTCGCGGGCCATATTCATGTGCCGCTCTAGCGTGCTTCTTGGCACTTGTAATAATGCCGACATGCGTTCGTCACTATCCCCTGTTCTTAATTTCATCAAATATGCAGCAAGTGCGAAAGAACCCCTATGTTTACTTGACAGTCTCGGGACGTCAGACAGAATTAGTTGATATTGTGCCTTTGTTAAGCCTAGATAATAGTGTACAGTATGCTCAGGCATTCTCTGAATATCTTCAAAATCTATGTGATTGTGCATATTATCTTTCAATAATGTAGCAAAATCTTCAATTTGTGCTGCACTAAATGTTTTAATAGGATTATATATTGATTCTAAAAGTAAATCCCAAGAGTTACTATTTAAATGGTAGTTACAGATTCTACATTCTGGAGGTACATAATAATTGTACTCACAAAAAAGACGTATTCGCAATGCTGATGGTACAGTGAGTCGATTGGAATCATTACAACCAGGAAAAAAACATTGATTTTGTGTTATTGGTGCTCTTACATAATTAGGCAACAGTACACTGTGTGATGTTTCTAATCTTTGTGGTTCCGGATGCAGTACATTGCTAGCCACTTCAGATTGCAAGGAGGGCAGACTGGATGGTTCAGATTCAGATGGTTCCCGTTCTGCAGTTGTACGTGATGCTGCTCTATCAGTCCTTCGCCAGCAATTATGACACACACGAGATAATGATGGCAACTGAAAAACAAAAATAAAGGCCTAGTGAACAAATAAAATAGATTTCTTTAGTGTAAACTCGATATAAATCAAATATCTGTTTATTTAATACTATAGGCACATGTTAAAAAAATGGTACAAAGACGGACTTAATGTCATTTAATAATTTATATAAATTAATAATTAAGGACAGAGGGACTACCAGTCATCCAACAAAAACAATGAAAAATCAACTGTCTCTTTTCTTTGGGTTGATATGCAAGCAGAGTAACAAGTATTCGTATGTATCACTGTTAGATATCAGCACAACACTTACATAAATTAAAAAATTGTTGAACACTTACCATACGTGGTGCAATCTGATGGGCAATCACATTTCTAATGAGTTCCTCTCGTGGTGAATCGGAACCGAGTGTGTGTGATCTTATTCTCAAAAGTGACTTGCCACAGCTGATGCACACATGTCCATGACCAACAATCGGTGCATTTTGCTGTTCACTAGTTGGATCAGTTGGATATCGAATTTGATTCCAAGCTGCAGTCCAACACGAGTGGCACACTACACTGTCACTCGAAACTTGCACCTAATAAAGAAGCCGTAATTATTAAAAATTGTTATTATTTTAAGTCAACTCAGTTAAACAGTATTTCTCAGAGGAAGACATAAAACATGGTGACATGGACCAACTAATTACCTGCTGTGGTCGAACCCATTGCTGTATAAGATTTCGGACTTCTGCAATTTCCAACAAATGTCTTCGTATTTTCGTGACATTTAAACCACAATTGACACAGCGTAAAAGTCCTCTTGAATGAGTTACTGAGGGCTGGGAAGAACTCTGGCCGGTGTGAAAGCTGGGGTCACCATTATCAGTGGATATCGAGTCCATGTTCGTGCAGGGGTTATCGTAAGAAGCGGGAGTGGGATCCATGTTCAGGCCGTGGTCAATAGGGTCAGAAGAATTCTCGGAGTCCATTTAGAAAGCTTGATCGTTGCTTGGATAACAAATCCGCAAGAAAACAAACAAACAAATACAAACGCAAACAAAATCGACTTGTGTTCCGTCAGTTATTAACTTATTATGATTCCACATGACAGTGGCCCTAGCTGTCATAGAGGATTCGATGTTGCCACTTAACAGACTAAAAGTAGAAAAATCGATATCGATTTTTTGTTGGAATTGTAGTCGGAAAAAAAAAAAATTAAAGCGCTCTAAGTTCTGCATTTCTTTTAGAAAAAATCTACTATAAATATATTTTTAAAAACAGATAAAAATATTTAATTGTGCTGTGGCGTTTTTGTTATAATCTAAAGAATTCATGATAAATCAACTAGAAATTCGCTTATTTAATTATTATCATAACATCATATAGTAAATATAGGGAAAAATGAATAATATTAGCATTTTAAAAATGACATAGTAAGTAACTATAATCGATTGAAAAATAAAAGTATCGATAATTTATTTAATGAAATTAGTAATTGGCAACACTTTTCATATTATCTATAATACTAATGGATTACGGATTTACCTAATTTCATCTTTATCGTTTCGATACTTTTTTTTGTGCAAACATGTTGCGGTCTTATTTAGATAAATGAATACCGCGATTAATAAACATAAAAGAAGATGTTTTTTTTTAATAATAGCAAATTGTTGGGCGTTTCGTGGCCGAAATTGGGCATCCCCTTTTCCTGAGCCACCAGCGCTAAAAGACAAAATAAGAAATGGTCCTAAACTGCCAAGTGCAATATCGTCAAGTGTATGGAGAGAATTTTATAATAAAAAAGATGAAGATAAAGAAAATAAAATTAAAGAAAAGAGACGCAAACAAGAATTAAGAGCAGAGGTAAAAGAAAGAAAAACTAAAGAGCGAGATAACAAGAGATCAAAAACGAAGAAGACACTACGGAAAACCGCAAAAAAGACAGTTTTAAAATGCAGCGAATGTTCCGATGATTTGATCAGCGATGTCGAAGATGACTCTGAAAAGAACATTGGTTGCGATGAATGTATTCGATGGTTTCATCTAAGATGTACAATTTAAAAAAATACATATGTCTTACTTAGAAGCAGCACAATTAGATTATACCTGCCAGTATTGTACTCTCTAATATTAAATAAACGTGATTATGCAGACATTTATTATTGATTTTATTTTCGACCTTAATTTGATAACACTTGAGTCGTTTTTACAGTGGCTTTCTAACGGTCGAGAACTAACGAAAAAGCGTACGTACGTAAGCTGACTGTAGGTGTCCGAGAACTGGCAATATCGCACTTTTCGGTAAATCTTTAAATTATAAAATAAGACATTAATAAAATACAAAAAAAATATCATATCGTGTATTTTAAACCTTTTTCTTTCAAATAAAAGTCCATTATCAAAATATTAACACTTATTATAATAATAATGTCACTTTAAAGATTAAAAGTCTACTAAGTGGTCGTGAACCGGCCTAATCACCCTATCCCAGTTGGGCAAGATACCAAGAAAATATCGTATCCCCTGCACAATTCTTAGGCGGCCTCTTAGGTGACCCATACACCTTCAATAATATTGCGCAATGTTGATGATTGCACAATATTATTGAACATATAGGGGTAGTATTGAAGATTGTTCGTTTTGAGGGAGGGGGGGACGTTACATTATTTCGCGAGATTGGTCCGTTTGCTTGAAACGTAACGTCTCATCCTGTCAGTAGTGTTTTGACAGCCGAAGTGTGATCTTGCGCATTTGTGACGGAGAGGCACTACGGTAAGTAATGACTATTTGTTTACATAATTCTTGCAATAATAATGTTACTTCTGGTTAAGAATCAAGTTTTGTTACCAAATCTTGGTATTTGTTTACTGTAAACATAATGTCACTACTGTTTTTAAATGATATTATAGCATAAAACTTTTCTTATCATTGGAACCAAAACGTTACTTCTGTATACAAGTGACATTATTTTTGTAATGAATAGTATTTATATTATGACAGAACGTTATTATTGTATAGAAGTGTTATTTTTGCTTCAAAAAATACTGTTTGTTTTGATGTTAACAAACTAGCATTTATGCTTAAAAATAACGTTTTATAAGAATGATTGTTTTGTTTATAAAATGAATAAGTTGTTTTCGATAGAAAGTGTCTTTTTATTATAAAAATAAATAGCTAATTTATTGAGAACATAAAGTACTTTTTGATTAAAAACGACAATTTGTTGAAAATTTATTTTCATTTTATTGGATTAATTTGTGGTTTTTACCTAAAAGAGCCATTTAATTTTAAAATATAATATCTCTTGCTTGATATTTTAATGTTACATAAGTTGTAAAATGACATTATGTTTATAGTATTTATTTTTATAATAGAATGTATGGGTCATTTAAAAAAAGAAACGTCTTTTTGGTTGAAAGGTTAACATTAATGTCATAGGTATTTTATACTTTTTAGGTTTTATAATGTCTAAACGAGCTTTGCTACTCTGTAATCTTGCGCGTCAAGGAATAAATGCTTCATCCAGTGAAAAACAAGTATTGAGTAAGGAAGACTGCTCTGAAATAGATCATAAAGGTTGCGAGGTATTATCTTGATGATTGAAAAAGGTAAATAAACAGAAAAAGCATAATTGTGATCCATAAAATACACACATCAAAAGTGTCTAGGGATCAAGCATTTTTATGCGGATTTCTTGAGATTGAGATGTGGCTTTGTAATAAATTTATGATTATATAAATTTATATGGATCCTTTTTGGTGCATTTCATAATTTGAAACAGGAACTGTTAATCAAATTCGAGTAAAAGATGAAAATCAGCTGTCAATATTTTCCCTATAAAAACATACAACGCATTGAAGACATTATTAGTGCTACTGTTTCCCTACTACTGATTAAAACCAACGTTATTATGGAGCGGCGACGTCATTTAAGCAGGGAAGAAATGCTCAGAGCCGTGGGAATGATAGAAGCTGGTTCCCGGCAACGTACTGTGGCTTTAGCTCTGAATACAAGTCAGAGTGTTATCAGTCGACTTTGGACACGTTACCGAAGCACTGGTACCGTGGCTGAGCGCCATGGAGGACGGTATCGCTGCACCACATGGAGACAAGACCGATACATTCAAATCTTAACTCGAAGAGCTCCAACAATAACCGCCATGATGTTAGCCGTGAGGCTTCATCACTCTTCAGGGAACTTAATTAGCGACCAAACAGTCAGAAACCGCTTGCATGAAGTGAACCTTCATTCCCGAAGACCGCTACGGGTACCACCTATAGCAATGCACAATCGTAGGATTCGATATCAATGGGCTCTTGAACACAGAAATTGGGCAGAAGAACAATGGCGTTTCGTGTGCTTTTCTGATGAGTCTCGTTTTGGTATGAGACCGGATACAAGACGTATACGACACTGGAGAACCCCTGGACGCCAACAGCGATTAAAATCCTGCCAGGAAGTCCATCCTTATAGTGGTGGAACCATCATGGTATGGGCGGGTATTTGGATCGGCGGAAGAACTGAGTTGATTTGGATCAGAGGCAACCTCAACGCTCAAATTTATGCTGAGACGATTGTATCTGACGTCATCGTTCCTCTACAAGTGCAAATCGGTCCCTTATTTCAGTTAATGCATGATAATGCACGACCGCACACCGCAAGAGTTGTAAGACAGACTCTCGCCGCAGCTAACATCAATGTCCTGCTCTGGCCTGCTCAGTCGCCAGACTTGAACCCGATTGAGCATGCATGGATATGCTACAGAGAAGAGCTCTGCCGAATATGGAGGGTATCCAGTCGCAAGAAGACCTTTTTTTGTTGTTGCAACGAACATGGGCGGCCATTCCACAGCGTGATTTTGATGAACTCATTTTGAGTATGCCAAACCGATGTTCTTGTGTTGTTAGTGTTCGCGGTAGAAACACGGATTATTAATTGTTTAAGTTACCCAATAAAATTTTAAAGAAAACTGTTATTTCAGTCTTTTTTTCGAACTTTAATGTTAGTGGTTCAAATGTCAAAAATCCCTTTATTAGGAAAATGGCAAATTTCTTTATTAATGCAAAGGTGACTTGGTTTATCGTTACTGTGACAAACGAAAACACTTTATTTGATGAATCCTTAAAGAAAATTTTAATTAATATCAATCAGGAGAAAAGTTATTGCAAAAATATATGTTGATCCATAGACACTTTTGATGTGTGTATTTCACATCGTCTATAATCTGTAATTATTTATATTTTTAGATCTCAAAGTATTACAATGGCTTAATAACAACCAAAGAACAGCTAATGTCGAAGAAACCACAGAACAGGTCAAAAAAAGAACTGACAATGTTGATGGAACTACAGAACAGGTTAAAGAAAGAACAGATAGTGTTGAAGAAACTATAGGCGGGGTCAAAGAACAGATAATGTTAAAGAAAGAATTAATTATGTCAAAGAGGGAAATTCAACACGAGAAACATCTCAGTCAGGACAGAGTATGCTTCTAATTTCTGTGTTAAGAATTATCATATTATTTTGTTTAACGCTGTTTTTAATTATAGGCTATATTTTTACAGATAACACAGAAACCAGTTCCGAAAGTAATGGATCTGATTTTTCTGGAACAGATAGCGATAGAGATAAAGATTTCGTACCCGATAAAGGTCTTAAAAGGAAACTAATTCCATCATCAAACTCTTCTTCGTCATCAAGCTCAAGTTCGAGTACGACATCTTCAAGCTCAGATTCAGAATCAGCCAAATCGACAAACTTACTTGAAACCCCAAACCAAACAAATACACAGTTGCTTGATGCCCAGGAACCACCTCCGATCGTGCAACAAATCGCTACTCAAGACTCTAACAATGAATTAAATACGGAGATGAGATCTCAGTTTGAATGTGAATTTCAAAATACACCTGTTGCGACTAAAGCTAAAATGAAAGCCCGAAATCCTGCTGCCTGGAAGCAAAATAAACGTAAAGCTCTTAAGAATACTGGCCAAGAACATACTAATTCTTCAGGAAAAGTTATTCCAGCCAAAAAAATGGGACCGCCTTGTACTGAAAAATGTTTATTCAGCTGTTCGAAAATAATTTCTATTGAAGATCGACAAAAACTTTTCGCAGGATATTGGGAACTAGGCTGTCTGACGAGGCAGCGAGATTATATTGCTTCGTGACGCTCGCATCTGACTACCGACGACTAAAAACCAACCCTAAATTTGCAAGAAAACCTAATAGCTGTTTTCATTTACCTATAAATGGTGATAAGGTTCGTATGTGTAAAACGTTTTTATTAAGTACTTTGGCCATTACTCCTAGATATTTACGCCACATCATTGACAAAAGAACAGCAACAGGAACCGTTCCACCCGATAGAAGAGGTACACTTACCAAAAAGAGAATAGATACTGAAATCCATGAATCCGTACGGGCACAGATAAACTCCATACCAAGAATAGAAAGCCACTATCTAAGAGCCCAAACAACCCGCCAATACATAGATGGACAGTACACCGTTGCTGAACTACATCGTTTATACAAGGTGCAGTTTTGGATCTGCAAAACATTTTAGGAGGTAATTATGTTAGTGATTCTCGACCCGAATCAACAATAAAATGGGCAGGTATTTTTTTTTCATTTTATTCTTATTTACGGAAATCGGTAAGTGTGAACTCCCCTTTTTAAAACGCGACCAATCTGTACGTGTCCTTAAACTGCGCTTTCACACACAAAAACAAACGCAACCGACATTTCTTTCATAAATCCAAAGAACCAACCACCGCCCGCTCCCTGTCCCCCGCCACGCCCCCGCGGCCATCGCAAATGCATAAATCGGGTCAATTTATTAGTGTATTTGATGACGCCGGTATGTGCATACGCTTGCAAATTCCGCCCCTCAAGTGCGCCTTCGATTAACGGTCGGGATAGGTACCTACTACCTATTTGTAAAAATGACGGACCAATACTCCAATGTAGAGTTGGTGGAGATGGTCCGCTTGTATGCCATCAGTGGAGACAATGTACAATCGAAATGTTCGCGGAGTTATTCCCCAATCGGCAACGTCCCTCACACAGGGTAATGCTGGCTGCTACGCAGAGACTGCGCGATCATCGGCAGTTCGACGATCAGTGCTTTCGACACAATAAAAACGAATGTGTTTGTGTTACGTAAGCTGAAGGAAAATCAGCAACGTTGTGCTAGACTGTGCCTGGAGTGTGACGGTGGAAACTTTGAACAATATCTTCAGGTAACATAAGTAGGTAATTTATTTATTTATTTGTACGTAGACAATAATTTGTAAATACGATGTTAGCTAAATCAACTTGATTAGTGTAAATAAGTTGATTTAAAATTTTTAACTACGCCAAAAATACCTATCAGACAAAATGAATCACCTAAAATCCCTAACACATGGGTACCTACCTACTTAACTAGCACAAATTATCTTGATGTATTTCTGTCGGTCCTCAGCCCGTTATAAAGTAGGAAGGAAAATCTTAAATCTACAAATAAAAACCGTCCTTGGGGCTGAATTTACCTACAGAGCGCGCCGACTGCGCCGAGTACCTACATGTCTTATTATTTTTATTATTAGGTGCCTACCTAAATCCCGCGCACGCGCTCGCGATCGTAGTAATAGTCCAGTGGTTAAGGCTTTCTCCTCTCATGCATGAGGTTGCGGGTTCGCAACTGAGCAAGTACCATTGTGTTATTTTTTTAATTCATAATGATGTAAGTACTTTTTAAATTTATCTAGGACATCATTGAAATCCCGTGTTTCGGTAAGCACTTAATTAAAGCCTTTGGTTCGAATTGATTTGTAGCTCTCGGACGGTCGTTAGGTACCACACGGGTCGGTATGGGTCAACGACCTTACAGCCCTGCCGTATGGTCGTTGGTACGGGTAGTCAAAAGCCAGGAAGTCAGACAATTAGTCTAACAAATGGGTATCGTGTTATCAAGTAACTGGTTTGTTGAGGTCTGATACGCAGTCGCCCTACGTGATTCACTGGCACTCCATGTAGTGAGCTGCATACAGTTAAACTGAAAGCCGACCCTAACATAGTTGGGAACAGGCTCGGCAGATTGGCCACGGCATTGTAATGATGCTTAAAAATGAGTTATTATTTAGCTAAATTTAAAACAATAATGTAGGTACATTGTGATTTTCAAATTCGAACTAAATCTAAGGTAAAATTATTTGCTATAAGTTGCTGTAGCTACAACAACTTGTACAGATCGCGGCACGTTGGTTGAACCTTCGATGCGCAGTAACAGATTTTCGAGTCTTAATCGAAATGCAGTATGACGAGCATCGCGGGGACTCCCCGTAACCATAGCAACGACCTTCATTTTAGTTTAACGTACGTGCCGCGTTCGTTTCATAGAAATGTGGGCGGAGACTCGTACAGGCTGACGTCACTGGTCATCGCATTCACGCACACAGTGACATGACGCGCGATACATCGCAATGGGTGATTCTGTTTTTTTGAAGAGGGTTATTAAGAGAGTTATTCTGAAAAACAATAAAATTGAAAAATCGAAAAGAAAAAGTATTATTGATTATTGACTTGGTATCGTATTGTTATATGATTATTTACGAGTCTCATAACAACCTCCTGAAATGTTTTGCAGGTTCAAAACTGCACCTTGTATTGCGAAGACCGAAAAGCAAATAACAAACCTTGTGCATCCTATGATTTTTTTCTCTCTCTTCAACCAGTCTTCAACCACGAATTCAATTTATCTTTTTTTACTCCTAAGAAAGATCAATGTGACCAGTGCGTCTCCTATCATAATTTATCCAAGCCCGAACAATTGAAAAAAGAAGATGAGTATAAGCTCCATTTGAAAGAAAAAACACTAAGCCGAGAAGAAAAAGACACAGATATGAAACTATTAAAAGAACTGGGACACAACAATTTAATTGTTGCAATATATGATTTACAGGCTGTATTGCCAGTACCAATTGGGAACTCAAGTGCTTTCTTCTTCTATAAATCTAAATTGAACTGCTATAACTTTACAGTAAGTTTTTTATAGTTGTTACGAGTGTGGTGCATCTTTTTCTTACTAAGGTCAAAGTGCCTGGTGAGCAAATTAATATAGATTATACACGGCTAGAATAATGACCATTGACGATACTGGAACGGAAATAAAAACAATTATTAACTTGGTTTTTAGGTGACAGATTTCAAGGAGAAAAAGACTTCCTGTTTCTTTTGGCATGAAGGCTTAGGCAACCGTGGAGTTAATGAAATTGGCTCATGCGTTTACATTTTTCTGGAAGAATTAGCTCAGAAACATCCAAATTGTGACGTAATATTCTACTCAGATAATTGTTGTGGACAACAGAAAAACAAGTAAGTGTAGCTTAAATTTGGTATATTTCATCATTCCAGCTTATACATGGACGTCTTCTCACTGCTGAGCAAAGGAATCCCTCAATGATGTTAACAAACAATCATAATAATGCCTTTTTAAGATCAATATTTACTAGACAGTTTTTTACTTATGTTATTATTTAGAGCTAATCTATTGAGTAATAGTTTTGTTCTGGATTTCAGATTTATGATTAACCTGTATTATTATGCAGTAAATAAACTGCAAATAAATTCCATTCAACATAAATTCCTTATTCGAGGGCATACACAAAGTGCGGCTGATAACGCCCATTCTGTTATAGAGAAAGCTGTAAAACGGGCCAAAAAATCTGGCCCCATTTACATCCCAGCCCAGTATTGTCAAGTGATAAGGTCAGCTAAAAAGACAGGTAATCCTTTCTATTTAAAAGAAATGAATTTCACTGACTTTTATAACCTTAAGAGTCTGACCGAAGATATTAGTTTGAATTTAACCAAAGCAAAAAATGGACAAGCTATTAAAGTAACTGAAATAAGTCAGCTGAAGTTTATAAAAGAGAGCGATGTTTATTACTTCAAAACTTCATACGAGGGCAACTGGATTGAAGTCAATCGTACTCAAACAGTAACACGAAGCACAAGAGTCCAACAACCTCACGAAGTAACATTAAAGCAGGCTTATGAGAGTAAAATCCCTTTAACTGCTCGAAAAAAGGCAGATATACAAAACTTAATTGACACCAACATTATACCGAAAGTTTATGAAACTATTTACAACACAATATTTTGATATTTCTTTATTTTACAATTACACAAATGCGAGTCGTACTCGTGCTTTATGCTATGTTTTTAGCAGAGCATTTGTTACTGATTTTCTTTATATTTTTTTTTACCAAAGTTGTAGTTCCTAATTGGATAGTAAAGTCCTTAAACAATGCTGTGAAAAATGTGATTTAAGTATCTGTAAGAAATTTTATATTATAACGTGTTTATAGATGTTTAAGCATTAGAGTTATTTGTGAGACTGTTAAATATTAAGGATAATATTATGTCACTTTGAGAAATTATAGATAAATAAGATTTTTTTCACCATACTCGTTTCATTAGATGATAAGTGCCGAACGGTGAACTCTTTAATCGTATTGTAATTACTTTCGTATTAAGACTGATGATTGATTTTAGTTAAAGATTATTTACATTTAAATGTGGGACTTGCCTAATTTTGTTTAGATTTTACATGCCATGCACCTAAGACATATTTTTTAGAGATTGTTTTGATTATTTGATTAAATATTAAGTACAACTTAACTTTTATACAGATTTTATAATACTAAAATAGCATGCTACTGTTATGTTTGCTACTGTTTTCTTTTTTTTCTTTATTTCTATGTATCTATACCATAACGATTATATTTTTGATAACTATTCAGTATATACTAAGGATTTCTTAGTTATACAGTAACTTGAAAGCCATTTTCTGTAATTTATTTCGAAATGTATATTACATTTTTTTCATTTTGATGACATTTGTTTGAATTTCAAATAAAAAAACTTGATAATAAGACCTATTTAATTTAATAATCCTCCATTTTATTGATAAATATAGTATTTTACCGATTCTTCTTCTTTCCCTCCAATAGCGTGCTTTTTTTGTATTGGTTTCCAATCAAATACAACTTTACTAAACCATCCTATAATCTAATCTATCTAATACGTACTTTCATGATTTTATATTTTTTTTAAAAAAGTCACTTTTGGTAGCCTTCCCTCAGTTTATGGCTTGTTTCTCTGAAACCCCTTCCTATATAAAAAAAAAAAAAATTGTCACGCTTGTCCATGAAGAACTAATCAATTTAAGACTGTGAGAATCGCCTTAAAAATCTAAAACAGTACAGAGTTATTAAAAAATTACGTAAAAAAAATAATTAAAATGCTCTTCCTGTAAAGTTGGAAAACATGCAGAAATGACCCTTTGTTCCCAAAGGTGCCATATGTTGACCCATCTTTAGTACAAATTACAGCAAGACCATCGCATGTACCAAGATATGTTAACCAGCCATCAGTGCGAATCGACAATCAGCTACCTGCTATGGAACATAGCTGAGAGAATTTTGATGAGACTACTACGTTTGTTGTAAATCATACAGAAGGAAATCAAAACTCTCTTTTATTGCAATACATACAGGGTGTCCAAGAACCTGGCGTCCAACTGGATTCCCACGATGCCCCAAGTTCTAACAGTACTCAGAAAAATATTTTAAAAAATCCACCCCATGTACTTACAGAATTATACTGATTTAAAAAAAAAAGGGGAAATGAGCACCCTGTGACATACTTTTGAATGCTGTGACTGCTAATGCTGATAATTTCGATATTTCTTGGAGGTTTTGTAATCTAGGGTATTGCTGTGTCTAAATAGAATGTAAAAATAAAGTACTTATTGTACCATTTTAAAATAAAATATTATTTTAACTAAAGGTGATATGGAAAACTATTGAATTTCGCAACTTTGACCGACTGTAGTGTAAAAAAAATGTACCAAAATAGTATGGCAAGTGACGTCAAATTTTGACGCGTTTATTCCTCTTTTTAAAAAGGTATAATACTTACACATTAATTTGAAAAAAAAAATTTTTGATAATATTTTTACTCAACAACCCAATTTTTACGATGTCTTACAGAATTCTTAGAAAGAAAAATTTACGACGAATTGAATCTAACCTCTAAAGAATTACTATTGTATGCTCATAAAAATAACAACAGGCCTCTCAAAAAACAGGTTAGACCGTAAGGGACGGTATGTGCATGCATCTCACCATAGTGATTCGTTATTACAACAGGAGGGAGCAAGACAGAAACTATCTTTGCGATTTGCTGGTTCTTCTTTATGGTACCCCATTATTCAGGTAAGAGTGAGGGAGAAAAAGGTTAGAGGTGCGAGTGAGATAGATAGTGACGCTATCTGGGATCGTGCTATTTAGGATAACAGTACGGTCAGTACGCGTCACTGCCTCCTGCCGTTACTACCCACCTCTCTCTTATTGTTACCATTGATCACGTACTACGATTTAAAGCTTTGTTTATTGGACTCGATTACTCTTTGTGCTCTGGACTTTGAAACGAACTCTTTACGACGACCTTTGCCTGTGTTTGGACAGTTTGTGTTTTGTGTGTGCTACCATGGCGACCTACACTCCGCAAGAATACGCAAATATGCACTACATTTATGGAGAATGTAGAGGTAATGGACGAGCTGCAGCGAGACTTTACAGAGAAAGGTATCCGAGGGCTACGCGATATCCCGACCATCGAGTTTTCATTAATGTGCACAGATCACTATGTGACGGGCGGTTCCCCAATCAAGTAGCTGGTGAAGGACGACCCGTAAATGACTTCATACGCGATGAAGTTTTAGAGGCGGTGTCGGCAAATCCAAGCATCTCTGTGCGAGGAATAGAAGCTGATACGGGGATACCGAAGAGCACAGCACACAGTATTCTCCAAAAAGAAGAATATCATCCGTACCACGTACAGCGAGTGCAAAGTCTTATACCTCGAGACTATCCGAGCCGAGTCGCGTTTTGTGAAACAATCCTGCAAAAACATCGAGAAGACGAAAACTTTATCGACAAAATTTTGTGGTCAGATGAATCAACATTTAAGAAGGATGGCTACATGAACCTACACAACTTGCACGAGTGGCATGTGGAAAATCCGCACTTGATGCGAGAAGATAGATCCCAGTACCGGTTCAAAGTGAACATGTGGACCGGTATTCTCTGTGGGAATATTATTGGTCCATTTGAGATGCCCGAGAATTTGACTGGCGAATCATATTTAAATTTTCTTCAAAATGATTTGCCAAACTTACTAGAAGAGACCCCACCAGATATGTGGTTCCAACACGACGGCTGTCCAGCACATTTTCGCGTATCCGTTAGAGAGTTTTTGGACGAGCAATACCCGAACAGGTGGATTGGGCGATCAGGAACAATCCCGTGGCCAGCCCGCTCACCTGACTTAAATCCGCTGGATTTTTTTTTCTGGGGAACTATGAAGGAGCTCGTTTATGCGAAGCCCATTAATGACATCGCTGACCTTCGTGAGAAGATAACACAAGCAGTGCAGGTGATACGTCAAAAAAGTTACTCGCGAAACATAAAGCGGTCCTTTTTAAGGAGAGTGAGAGCTTGTATTGCCGCGGGTGGTCAACATTTTGAACATTTATTGTAATAAAATATCTTTAAACTAACATTCTTTGCTTTTATTCTACTGGGAACCCATCTACCTGTGTGTATTTCCTTCTTGCTCACTCTTGGAACCGAAGTAAATAATAGTAGTAACATAACAGTTTCTAAGATAAGAAAGGGTCCGACAGTTACCGTTAGTAGGTAGGCACTTCGTAAAAATTGGGTTGTTGAGTAAAAATATTATCAAATTTTTTTTTTTCAAATTAATGTTTAAGTATTATACCTTTTTAAAAAGAGGAATAAACGCGTCAAAATTTGACGTCACTTGCCATACTATTTTGGTACATTTTTTTTACACTACAGTCGGTCAAAGTTGCGAAATTCAATAGTTTTCCATATCACCTTTAGTTAAAATAATATTTTATTTTAAAATGGTACAATAAGTACATTATTTTTACATTCTATTTAGACACAGCAATACCCTAGATTACAAAACCTCCAAGAAATATCGAAATTATCAGCATTAGCAGTCACAGCATTCAAAAGTATGTCACAGGGTGCTCATTTCCCCTTTTTTTTTTAAATCAGTATAATTCTGTAAGTACATGGGGTGGATTTTTTAAAATATTTTTCTGAGTACTGTTAGAACTTGGGGCATCGTGGGAATCCAGTTGGACGCCAGGTTCTTGGACACCCTGTATATACATTTAAAGAATAGAGAAATAGGTCTTTTGTAGTAGCACATATAGACACGGCCTATAAATAAATAAATAAATTAATTACTAAATGTATTTATTTTCTTACCTTAATATAGTCCTTTAGAACTTGTATTATTGCTTCACAGGTTTCTATTACAATTTTGCCAAGTGATTGTGGTGAGATTGCAGTGCTGAATTTCAAATCTTCGAAAGTATTTCCAGTGGCCAGGTATCGCAATGTAATGGCCAAACGTTGAAATGGTGAAATTGCTTCTCTCATTACAGTATTTTTTTCTCTATTAAAGGTTCTACCAACTGAATCAATTGCCTAAATTTGATAGGATCCATTCTCATATAATTCTTGAAATCTTTCAATTCAGTTAATTCTAAATCCTTTAACAGGCGTTCGTTATTGTAGATTGGCGTTTTCATCAACCAGCCCTTAGTCCAGATTCGGCGTTTTCGTTTTTGCCGTTTCGCTACAATTAAACATACGATAGCTGCAGCCAAATCTTTATCAGACATGGTGCACTGAAGAAAGTTATGACGAGAATGCTTGTTCAATTTTATTGTCTCAATTTAATTGTACCGTGTGGGTTTCGGAGCACATCAATCATATTGTGCAATCATCAACATTGTGCAATATTATTGTAGGTGTATGGGTCCTCTAATACATATTTTAGTCATATATTAGTGTTGTATTTTATATCCTCCTGTCCCTGTTTTAGTTTTTAAAAGGTAGGTGTCTACTGCTTCTAAGTGCAGGATATTGGATGAAGAAACTTGTGTTCGACTGTAGCGACTGTCCGGGGCGCGAGAGAGCCAAACGTGTCAGATCTTTGACTCTTTACACACGCTCCATGCATAAAACCATAACACAACCAAAGCCATTCAAAAGTATTTCGTAAAAAACATAAAAAAAACTGCAATGTTATAATATAACCTCACTTTTACTATATTTCATATAACTTGATTCCTGGATACCCAATTTTCACCAAATTTTTAGTGAGGCCTTGTTATTATATTCTCTTACAAATAAGGCTACTTTGATTCAGTTAACACCTGGGCCCAGGATGTATGGAGTAGTTCCCTTTTCCTTTCGGAAGTCGGTGTCTCTAGTTTTGTATTTTCATTATTTGGCACCGACTTTCGAAATTATTTTTCACTTTGAAAACTATGGTCGCAAATAAGAAAATACGTCGCAACTTTAAACTGATACACAAGACTCAAAGAATCTCCGCAGGAAAAATCGTCACGGCAACTTTTGACCTCCAGAAGGTTTTAAATGCACCTCATGGTCAACTAAGTGTGCTGAGGGCTTAGTGCGAGTTTTACAACTTTGTTCGAATCACTTCACCACTTAGAGCATTTAACCTATGGAGATGGCAAGTAGCGAATCACCGAACATCGTTTTCTGACACTTTCTGCGGGAGGCGAGGAAAACACATACAGCACACTAAGAAATTTTGACAATCACACTCAGATACAAGCTTCCTATTGCTACAAATGCACACAAAAAAAAACAAACCACACAATTAAAAAACTATACACATTGAAACATTTTTGCGTATTTATGCAATTGCCCTATGACAACAAATACAAATTGCTAGTGATGTTACACAAACAATGAGTGATATTTGCACGAATGAATGAACAAAATGTTCATTAGTTTTATTTTCTTGTATGCGTAGCAAATTACACAAATAAAAAAAACATGCAATACGATTACTGGCCTGCGAAATTACGTAAGTAGCCCGTAATGATAAAACAATGTATGGAAAAAGAAAGATCGTATTTATTTTTATAGTGTAATATTTTTTCATATTATTTATCTAGCTTCTGCCCGCGACATCGTTCGCGTGGAATTCGATAAAATACACCCCATGTTACTCGCCGATAATGTAGCTTCCTTTATTTTAAAGATTTTTTTTAAACGGTAAAGTATTATTTGAGTTCAACCATTACAAGCATACAAAAAATCAAATATTTTCTCTTTTTATTATTATTATGTAGTTTAGACTAGATTATTTTATATTGCTGAACCTGTGGCTTTCCTATAAGAATGCCGGTAGAAATGGCTAAAAACCCCACGCATGGTAGACGAACTGGGAATGGCAATAAAATGGTGCCATACAACATTGTTTAAACTAGACTCATTAGGTACCTTAAGGCCTGAATTCCTCTTACGCTGATGTCGGTCGCGTACGCAATGTATGTACGTACGCGCCGCTGACGTCAGCGTCGCAGTATGGTGCTATATAGATCACAATGTATATACGCACGCGTGACTGACGTACGCGACCGCCATCAGCGTAAGAGGAATTCAAACCTTATATTTCAACTCAGAATAGTATGCACCTGTCACTGTCATTCTGTGTTTAGGGTCGGGAATTCGGGATTCATACTTGAGACCTGTTCTTTAATAAGGGCCTAATTATTTATACGTACAATAAGTAGGAGAGGGTAGAATATAAATAATAAAATAATAAATATCAATCAGACAGACTTTTATTTTTTATAAATCACAAAATTACTACATGACACTGGCACAATAGTTGACATCGGCTCAGTTGCCAAAAGAAGAAAAAAAAAACAGTTTTACGTCGGTTTTTTTAGAGTGAGTGCAAAAGATCTCAACTCGAATGAATATTTCGTCTTAGGAAGCTTATCACTTTTTTCATTTGTCGTTTAAGAAGTTATTTCTCCGTAACACCAATTTTGCTCAAGGCTAGTTTATCTTCTTTGTCTATCAGTGATCTTTCTTCTAAATTATTAAGAAGTGTTTGTAGAGTATTGACTTTTTTCTTTAAATATCACGTTTTTGCTTGCAGTCTATGAATTTTATTATTTTTAAACTGCAACTGCTTGCGCAGTTTTAATTTTTCTTGGAGTCTCGATCAATTCACTGACAGATTTTGCAGGCGGTTCTTCTGTGCCAGGAATGTTTTTTAAAGTGGGTATCGCACCCTCAACTAATTTTCTTCTATTAGTTGAAAGTTCTTTAAAACTAGACGACATAAAATGTTCTGAACAAATTGCACAAAGTACGCTTTATAGCGCTTAGTAGGCTTTCCAAGTTTCTGTATTACCGCTAAATATGCTCAATTTTTCTTTTGTTATAGTATCTTTTGGAAATCTGTTGAAAAAATATATAGAATGTCAACGAAATCAAATTAAAATGATGGCCATTAATTTTATTGTGTACGTACTGTATTTTTGTAACAACTTTAAAAAACCTATTGATAAATACCACTAGTACTGGTAGCAGTACGCGTACGTTACCAGTAGGTTTTTGCGTCATAGGATTTGGGGGTATATTTTCCTATCTATTTTTTATAGTGTGTTTCTTTTTCAAGTTGCATGATTTTAGATAGATTAGAATAGTGCCATAATGAATGGACAAAACACTTTGTTCATGTGGTAAGTGGAATGGACGTGTGTAAAGTGCAGTAAATAGACTCTATTCTAAGTTTTAAAATATTTATCACTTAAAAAAGTAAGTTAGATTTAATTTTCTTATTCATTTATTGTAGTCTAGATTAATTATTAAGAACGTATTTCTTTTAATAAAAGATTATTTAAAATAAATAACTCGTTAGTTTAAACTTTTAAAATCAATAAAAGTCGATTTAAAGTCTTTTAAATCGACTCACAAACAACTGAAATTGATTACATTTATATTAATAATATTTTTTTTTATTTCAAACAGACTTGTACAGATAAATACACAAAAAAAAATTGAACATACTAACTGAAAAAAACATTTATTTTATCAATCATTCACTCACGTTGTCCCCGCGCTACGTAAGTCCCTATCCCTGTTCGCCTCTGTACTACGTTTGCGCTACCAACGTACCACTGTATTTTTCTATCGTATCGGAATAGCCATTATTTCGACATTGTACTTAAATAAAACTATATTGATGTATAATTTATACTTAGATGTGGTAGGAAACGCCATCATTTCGCAATTTTGAAGTGGCAGATTGCTTTTTGCAAGAGGAAATTGCACAATTAACCATTTTATGGGAACACTTACTTGCGACCAGGGGTGGGTCACTACCATACTAGACAAGATTTCAGTAAAAACATGTAGAAAAGCGCCATGTGTAATCGTCTGCGCAAAATATTTAGTACGTTTAATTTGCAATAGATGGTACTTTCATCAAAAAATTATTTCGAACAAATAACATTATATTAATGGGCATATAAATTAACCAAAGGACCATGCAAAAAATCGTCCCAACCCACCAACAGATTTCAAACGTATCTCATTTAATACATCATAGTAGCATGATCATTTTTTATTATGATGACATCTCCGTAAGTAATGGGGATAACGTGCAAAAAAAAAAACTTGTTCACTTTTTTCGGTACAGTTAATTGTAAAAAAATGTTCAGGAACACTATTTAACTATAAAAAACTATTGATAGAGAACAGCCGTGAGACACATAGAAAAAAAAACGGTCTTATCTCGCTGCACCCTCCTCCCTTGCTCTGCTAACAACCTGCGCTGCGCACCTCAGTCATGGTCTGTACGTTCCGCTGTGTTCACGTTGTTTATCTGTGCGATATCGGCTTGTTTGCGACTATTACTGACCCCTGCTTGTTTATTGGACCCTTTGATTGCTTTTCGATTACCGTGGCACGTTTATTGGACTGTGATTTTTACAACTATGGAGACAGGACGGCGATGTGTGATGTGCCCTAGATCAATTTTAAGACGGAGGCGACATTTGTTACAAGATACTTTGCGTCAAAGTACATCGAAAAAAGCACGAATTTCTTGTTCCAGAGGAAAAGTTATAGTCTCCACAAGTTCCGTAACTTATTAAAACCATTCATTCTAATTAGCAGCGATGGATACATCATAGATGTAGTGGGCCCATTCCCAGCAACGACATCAGATGCAACTATAATGCAGAAAATAATGAATGACGAAGAGAATCTGCTGCATTGGTTACTGCACAGAGGGGACGTCTTTATTTTAGACAGGGGATTCAGGGACAGTATTACCGATATTGAATCCCTTGAATATGAAGCTTACATGCCACCAACTAAGGATAGGAACGCTACCCAATTATCGACAGCACAAGCAAATGACTCTCGTCTAGTGACTGTATGCAGATGGGTTGTAGAGGTAGTGAATGGGAAATTCAAAAACAGATTCAAACTATTAAAACAGACATATTTTAACCGAGCATTACCAAATATGTTTGCTGATTTCCGCATAGCAGCATCGTTCATAAACGCAGATTATCGTGTCGCTACAGACCACAGGCTTGCGACTGAGTTCCTTCAAATAATCCGAACTCATATGAATGAACCGAACCTCTTGCATAATTATGTCGAAGGCAAAAACCTTAATAGGCAAAGAGTTAACTTTGTGACCATGGATGCCAATATGCCACAGTTTGAAGACTTTCCTCAGTTGACTGATGATGACATCATATTATTTGCTTTGGGAACCTACCACATTAAACTAGCCAAATCTTATTGTGCGGAACATTTTCGGAACGGAATATATTATATAGAACTATTCCGAGATAACCAACTGCATGACTTGTCAAGATATAACATTCGACAAAGTAATGTATGGCTGATCAGAGGACGCATACAATCTAGACACGTTAGGTCACGCGTTTACTATAGTTACATATTAATAAACCGTAATGAAACTGACAGAAATGCCATTGAGCGGTGGTACTGCACATGCTTAACAGGGGCGCGTACAATTGGAAGTTGTGCGCATATAGTCTCAATTATTTGGTATATGGGGAAAGGTCGTCACACCGAATTTAATCTGCCAGCAGAAATGCTATCTACTATAATGATAGACGAATAGTTATCAAGTTATTAAAACCTGGATAACAGTTGGATGTAAATACGAGTATGTATGTACATTACTGTTGATTAAAGGACAATGTTCCACTTCCAATCTTTTATGATGTAATCTATGGTTGAGAAGTAAGTCGATGGTAACACACACACGCACGCAAAAAGAAAAAAGGGTGATTGTAAAATACTTTATAAAAAAAAGAAATAAAAAGAACAAGTGCATGAAACAATTTATTATTCCTCTACCATGAAAAAATAATCAACAGTGGTAGCAGAGCGTGGTTTTCTGCTTTCCTGCACACGAAACTCCGGCAGTCAGTGAGAGAAAAAAAAAACATCGTCGAACGCAACGTGTAACCGCAAAAAATGGCGTCGGGACATTACGAGTTTGGTAAATTAAAACAGTTTGAAGGAGAAAATTTCGATACGTGGAAATACAGATTAAAAACTATATTAAAGGAGCAGGAATGCTTAGAGGACGAAAATCCGTATGGTCCAAACCACAACTGTCATAGCGAACATCATTTTTTCATAATGCATAAATGTTTCAAGCTATTAGAATCATTTTTGCATTTTCTTGGTTGCCCTGATATAGGTTTTTTGTTTTTTGCTATAATGATTCAAACTACTTGGAACAATAATGCTTTTTATACAATATGGAAAATATTATAAAAATCATTCTGCTTAAATGTTCCAATAACCTTGAATCATTTTAACTCAATTCCAAATAACATTCGACTACAGAAGTATACTGATTCAGACCACATGACTATTCTATTTAATTAAAGAAAAACGAAAAATTCAATTCTTAAAAAACGATTCACGGTTAAATATAAAATTATCATTAATATCTCGGCTAAAAAGTAAACAAAATATTATTTTTATACCGAAAACTTTAATGAAATACGTATATAACTATTTAAACCTTCTATCTTTTATTGCATTTTTTTGTACCTGCAATAAAATTGTATGTTTTGCATGAAATTTATTCTATTTTTTTAGAATAATGTGGTCATGTAGACAAACTTATTGAAGATCATTTTTGCATATTTCTAAACCAACCATTTCAAATGCGCTAAAGTTTTGCAAAAAAGATTCAAGTGAGGTGGATCGTTTTTGTAAAACTTTAAGCGCAGTGAAAAATTACTGTTAAAGTTTTACAAAAACGATCCACCTCACTTGAATCTTTTTTGCAAATAATGCTGCTGCGTGTTTTCTTCATTTAAATTTTAACACAAAATGAACTTCAGAGCTTGAAACGTTTTTGCAATTTTGAAATGAAAACTATATTATACTTTAATTGAATAAACAAAAAGGATCCACTTCGTAATTTATGGCAAATTTGTTTATTAAGTAATTGTTGAGTAAATACTATTGTGTCATTAAATATTTTTCAAAACAAAAAACTGCACTCATTGCAAACATTATTACTTTATTAGGTTGTGGGTAGGTACTTTAAATAAACTTACCTACTCGCGCCGCTGCAAACGCGTAATATGTGCGGCTGCAGCGGGCGGAGTGGGGTGCGGGCGCGGCGTCGTCATTTCGTACTGATCTCGTCTATTGAAACGTTGTGTGAAATTTATTGCTGCGTAGTAAAAATAAAGAAAAGTGCATGAGTAACATCTCATTGTAATTGAATTTGTTAAATTGTGTTTTGTAAAGTTGGTGATTCGAGTTTTTATCAAAAGTTTAGTCTTAAACCTAGAAATGAATAGAAAAGATTCAATATTAAAAAGTGTACGTAAAAGAACAGATGCAGGGCAAAAAGATGATGGTAAGTAATTTTATTATTGTAGATAGCTACTGGTAATAATTATTAATATGTCTCGTAGATATTTTACGATCGCGTTGTGTTTATGTACCTACTCATATTCTTTTAAATTGTTTTCATTGCAGTAACTTCTGTGGTTTATGTATTTTATAATCATATTTTGTTACAATAATTACTATTACGTGCAGGTGACATTATCTACTTAATCTACGGATGAACTTTTAGGTATATTTAGCCGCTAAATAACCTTTATGCCCGGCTTGCTACCTATACATTTTACTCAGAATAAGTTGGTAGGTACCTAGAAACACAGCTATAGGTGAGCTCCAAATTATTTGGAACTAACCTACCTACTATCTAACTACAGCCGACCGTACGTACCTACTTACTTATTATTTACCTATTTGCATTTTTTTTGTTTTGCCGTAGAAGGTGGCGGTTCGCTTCTTAATTATTCACATCTCTCAAAGAAATGTAAGAGGAGTGATAACATTATAAGGATGGTTCAGAAAGACTATTGCAATAAAAACTCTCGTCAAACCGCTCAAAGTAAGCTAGGTAAGAACACATAATACTAGGTATCTACTTATTTCCACATTGTTTTTAAAGTGTTTTTTAGAAAAAAAAACAGCTGTTTTATACAAAATGTTTATACCTACTTAACCAAAATGTGTGAAACAGCTGATTTGCTTTTTCGCGCTTTGTTTGAGACCCTATATTGAACGTGGCCCGACGTAATTTTAAATAGGTGGAACGTAAAGAGTTAAAGTACTTATCAGGGATACAAAAATATACACGACGGCTCCATATTGTTTCAGATGACGAAAATCAACAATCTTGTACGTCATCGCCAATCAGAGAAATGTCTCCAGAAACGGAAAAAATTTTCAACATTTTGACAAATGAGATGCTTGAAGAACCTTGTGAAGACTCTTTTGTTGAACGGTGCTCTGAAAATCCACTTCAGGGGATTGTTAGTATTAAAGATAGTTCACATTTTAATGAAAGGCAAACATATGTAGAAGCAAGCGACAGTAATGATGAGGAAACGGTATGCCCTTTTAAGCCAAAAGATGTCATAAACTCTATGTCGGGGTCAGAATGCACAGTAGTTCAGCGCATTGACAATACTCAAAGTCGACAAGAAACATATATCGAGGCAAGTGATGACGAGGAATTAGCCTCTTGTTTACAGCGAGATTGCACGAATGAAGTACGTAACTTGAAAGATCGGGAAAGATCTTTTATTTTAGAGAATGCTATTGAAGAAACCGAAGTTAACAAATCGCCAATCAATGTTAGCCAAATGGCTTCTGGTGAAGTTTTCCAAAAACGAATATCTGAAGGTAAGGTACTATTTAATACCAGGACAGTAAAATGTTCGTTAGACTAAAGTTCAAAATACAATAATCAACATCTTAATTTTATTGCAATTAATCTTTCAGATAATGATGATGTCAGTAGTCCAACGCTACTATCCAATTTGTCAATTCCTCCGCCGTCATATTCACCTCTGACTCCTTATATAATGAAGAGTGTTCCTAATGATACGCACATTGCATTAGACCAAATAGTTGAAGAACCAACATCACTAAGATTAGAAGATAATGATAACCTAACATATAACAGTGACGATAGCGTAAGAGATCCAGATTTTATAGCACAAGAAACCACAGATTCAGAAAGTGACACTGATTGTGATGAAGTAAGAATCAAAACCACACAGGCATTAATCCATTCTCCGAGTACGGCAACTGAAAAAAGAAAATCAACGGAGAGACTTAATGTTGAAGATGTTGATGTTGATGTTGATGTTGTTGATGTTGTTGTTGTTGTTGTTGTTGATGTTGTTGTTGTTGTGTTGTTGACTTAATGTTGGATGTTTGTTAAGAACGTGAAACAGAAAATAACACCGAAGGAAGTGAAGAAGCGGAAAAACAAATTAATTACCGACAAGAAATTGCTAACGATATCGTATGCAGTTTAGAGAATGCACCAGAAAACGAAAATGAAGGTCGTAAAAAAAGAGGAAGGAAACTCAAACAAAAATACAGTCGTCAGGAAATTAAAGAAAGGAAATACAAAAATTTACCTTACCAAACTAAAAAGAAGGAAGTATCATCTAAAAAATTCATAGATTTTAAATGTTCATGCAAAAAAGATTGTGCTAATTTAGTTTCAAAAGAAGATAGGGAACGAGAATTTCATAGATTCGTACATCTTGAATCGTACGCAGCTCAAGTTTTGTACATAACATCTAACATTACAGAAAGCAAAAAGAAACGAAGTTACGTTACATTATGCTCCCCGTCGAAGAGGAAACCTCGCGAATTTATTCGCACGTATACACTTGGCAATATACCTGTTTGTCGAGACATGTTTTGTAGAACTCTGCAAATAACACCTCAAAAAGTTACTGTCAGTCTTCGAAAAAAACGCAATGACAGAGAAATAAAAGATAAAAGAGGAGAAACAGCAGGCGGATGGAATAAAACGCCACAAAGACATTGAGCTTATTATCGATGTTATCAAAAGGTTGCCAAAATACGAGTCACATTATCGTAGAGAAAAGAACAGCGATGCTTTATATCTGCAGCCAGGAATGACGGTACCAAAAATCTACGAATTGTTCAAAATAGAATTCGAAAAAGAATTTGGAAAAGATGAAAAATGTCCATCCTTCAATGTTGTTAGACATATTTTTGTACAAAAATTCAATTTGAGGTGCAAGAGCCTTAAGAAAGACACGTGTAACAAATGTGATCTTTATGAAATGACATTGAAAAATTCTACTACCTCAGCTGAAAGAGCAAATGCCCAAAGAGAAAAAGAAGAACACCAAAAAATTGCCGAAGATTTAAGGAAGAAGCTGAAGGAAGATTTTGAACAGGCTAAAACTTGTGAAGAAACTGAATGTCTGACTTACGATTTGGAGAAAACCTTGCCTTTACCTAGAATACCGACCAATATAGTTTTCTACAAAAGGCAGTTATGGGTATACAACTGCGGTATACACTCGGCTTCCAACGGTGTTGGGAATTGTTTTGTTTGGGCTGAAGGCGAGGCAGGCAGAGGGGCCCAAGAAGTGGGTTCATGTTTGAGGAAATATACTAAGTGCGTGCTACCTCCTACAGTAAAAAAATTGATTTTGTGGAGTGACTGTTGCGGAGGGCAAAACAGGAATATCAAAATCGTTTTGATTTTAAAGGCTTTATTAAATAGACACCCCACTCTCGAGACAATCAGCTTCCGTTACCTAGAATCAGGACACACTTTCCTACCAAATGACAACGACTTCGCTAAAATTGAGACTCGACTCAAGCAATATGAAAGGATATACTCCGTGGATGATTATATTGCCATTATGAAACAATGCAAAAACAAAAATCCTTTACAGGTCCATAAAATGGAAAGTTGTGATTTTGTTGGATCTCAAATTCTAGAAAAGAAAATAGTTAATAGAAAAATATTTAATGATAAGAGCAAAGTAAACTGGCTCAAAACAAAAGAAATTTTAATCACAAAAAAGACTCAACATTCTTTGTTCATGAGAACTTCCTTTAATGAGGACTACAAAGAACTGAATATTAAAAAGAAATTAAAAGGTGTTGATTTGGGTGTCATAGAAGAAGATTTGCAAGAATTATGGCCTTCAGGAAAACTGATTAACAAAAAGAAGTTAAACGATTTGAAATCGTTATTCCATCTCATACCAAATGATTGCATTGGTTATTATAAAAAACTGAAGGGAGACGATGCAATAATAGACGATATAGATGGTTATTGTGATGAACCCGACTTTGATTTGGATGAGGAGTAGGGTAACATTTGTGTTTTTTTAAATAAAATAAAAATAATAAACATTTTTAAGCTTTTATTTTTGTCATAGTTTGGAACATTTTTGCATTTTTCTTTCCGCAGCCTACACAGCTAATTCCATACAAAATGTATTATGTAATAATGATCCACGCGCAAGTTTTCTTGAATATCTACGAAACTATTAAAATTTATTTACTAAATACATGCATGTAAATTAGTTTAGAACACTTAGAATAACATAAAATTAAAAACATAACATTTAGAACTACAAAGCCAGAGAAATACCGAAATAAACTTTAAACTCTATTATCTCGAAATGAGGTTAGTGTGGACTGAATCATTTTTGCTTAAATCGGTCCAATTAATGGAAATTAAGTTTAATGAAAATGAAAAATTGCAGTCACACTTTACACAAATGGAGGAATTGTTTACACAACTCAAAAATGGAGGATCCACCCTGTCAGAGGAAGAAAAGGTCAATTACATTTTACTCAGTATGCCGAAATCGTATGAAGTGGTAATAACAACTTTGGAAACTATGACTGATCTTAGTGTCAACTTTGTCAAAGAGAGATTGCTGGGGGAAGAAGAGAAAAGAAAGAAAACAAAATCAGTGGACTCAAAAGCTGTCGACAATGCATTCTTGTGCTATAACTGTGGTTTGCCGGGCCATAAGAAGTTTCAATGCCGTAATAGAGGGAGAGGAAGTTATGGATCAGCCCGAGGAGGTAATGCAGGACGCGGACAAACAGGACAAGAAGGACATGACCCGAACGCAGGACGAGGACGTGGATATTATAGAGGACGTGGACATGGCAGAGGACGAGGACAATATAGGGGACAACACTATGAAAAGAACCATCACACATTCCTGTCAACATTCGAAGAAGAGGAGGCACCGCTGTGTATTAGTGAGGTGAATATAAATGAAAGTAACTACACTACATGGTGTGTTGACTCAGGTTGCTCTGATCATTTAACTAACGATAAAAGATTCTTTATTGATTACATAAAATTAAGTAAACCTAAGATAATTGCAGCAGCTAAAAATGGTATTATGTTACAAGCAGAAGGCATAGGTAATATTCATGTAAAATGTTTTGTTGGTAGAAAAGAGTCATATTTTACTATTAAAAATGTTTATTATGTCCCTGATTTAAGAAAGAACTTATTGTCAGTATCTAAAATGGAAAACCATGGCTTTAGAGTAGAATTTTACAAAGGTAAGGTTAGAGTATACAATTATAATGATCTTTCCATGATAGGTAATCAAGAAGGTTCACTTTACACAGTAAAATTGTTAATAAATAAACTGGAATGTGACTACACTAATATTGATGATGTTAACTTATGGCATAGGCGTTTTGGACACCTAGGAATTAAAAATTTAAGTTTATTGAAACAAAATAACATGGTAAATGGATTAGGAGACTTAAAAACAAATAATTATGATACATTATGTGAACAGTGTTTGACAGGTAAAATGACAAGACAACCATTTAATAGAGAAGGCCATAGGGCGTCCAGGCCTTTGGAATTAGTGCATACAGATGTGTGTGGGCCAATTAACCCACCAACAAGAGATGGATATCGTTATTTTATAACATTTATTGATGATTATACTCATTTTGTAATGATATACCTCTTAAATAATAAAGGGGAAGTTTTTAGTAAATTCAAACAATATTATTATTATGTTACAAACCATTTCAATAGGAATATCTTAAAACTTAGATCAGATAACGGTAAGGAATATGTAAATAAAGAGTTTCAAGATTTTTGTTATTACAAAGGAATTAAATTGGAGTATACGGTCCCATATAATCCAGAAATGAATGGGGTAGCAGAGAGAATGAATAGAACGTTGATGGAAAAGACCAGAACAATTTTATTAGATTCAACATTAGGAAAAGAGTTTTGGGGAGATGCTGTATTGTACTCCGCATATGTTAGTAACCGAAGTCCATCAGCAGGTAGGCACCATACTGCAAGTGAACTCTGGGAAGGAAGAAAACCAAATGTGTCAAACATGAGAGTATTTGGAAGCTTAGCATATAATCATGTACCAAAAGAATACAGACAAAAGCTTGATAACACCGGACGTAAGATGATTATGATTGGATATGCTCCAGCAGGTTACATACTCTTCGATCCTGAAACACAAAAGACAGTACATGCAAGAAATGTAATATTTGATGAAAAACCTAAAGAAAAATATGTACCAAGAATTTACTTACCTTACCAAGATGTAGAAGGAAAAAATGAAGCACCTGAAGAAAGAAGGAAATCACCTGAAAATAAAAAGGAAGAAGGTAAGAGAATAACAGAGAAGAAGACAGAAGATAACACACAAGAGAGACAGAATACGGGGTTATGCAGAGAAGAAAACACAGAAGTTTATGAAGATGCAGAGCAAGAAATAGAAGACAGTCAGATTGAAAAGGAGCTGACAAACAGGGAGAGACCAAGAAGGAATACAAGAAAACCTAAATGGCAAGCAGATTACCAGTTAGGAAATAATGAAGATACAGGAGATATATTATATGCTTTATTTGCGTTTCATTCTGACACACCACAATGTTTTGAAGAGATACAGAACAGAGAAGATAAACAGCAATGGGAAAATGCTATATCAGAAGAAATTAAAGTCCTACAAGAGAGTGAAACATGGAGGATAGTACCTAAACCAGAGAATAAGAAGTTAATAGATAGCAAGTGGATATTTACTAGAAAAGAAATTGGAGACAAGGAAATATGTAAAGCAAGGTTGGTAGTAAGAGGATTTCAGCAAAAAGAAAATTTAGAAGACATTTACTCACCGGTTTTGAAACTGCAAACATTAAGAGTGTTGTTGTCAGTAGCAGCACACAGAGACTATAATATTCATCAAATGGACGTCAAAGGAGCTTTTCTTTATGGTAGGATAGATGAAGATGTATATTTAAAGCCCCCTCAGGGATTAAATATACCAGATGGTCATGTACTACAACTAAATAAGTCACTATATGGATTAAAGAAATCTCCCAAATATTGGTATGAAAAATTTAACGAAGTTATTACTACTTATGGTTTTGAGAGATCTAAAAATGATTATTGTTTGTATTATAAAAAGGATATATACTTACTAATTTATGTTGATGATCTGTTAATTTTTGGGCCTAACACTAAAGAAATAGAAAAGGTAAAAAGCTATTTGTCGGAAAAATTTAGAATGAAAGATATGGGAAGTAATAATTTAACTTATTTGGGAATATCTATATTAAAACAAAATGGACAGATCTATCTTAATCAAACTAAGTATTTACAAAATGTTTTAAAGAAATATGGTATGCAAGATTGTAAGGGCATGGACACACCTATGGATCCAAATTTACTACTAGACATAAATACTGATATAGATATGACATTAGAAAACTATTGTAGATCACTCATAGGATCTTTAATGTATTGTATGGTTAGCACTAGACCAGATTTAGCTACAGCTGTTTCATACTTGAGCAGATTTCAAGGAAAACCTAATGTAAAACTGGTAAAAGCTTTAAAGCGAGTTCTTAGATATATAAAACAAACACTTAATTATCAGTTAATCTATACCAAGTGTAATAATAATACTTTAGTAGGAAATGCTGATTCTGATTTTGCTAGAAGCATGGACAGAAAGTCCACTAGTGGTTATGTTTTTAAACTTTATGGTAATACAATTTCTTGGAAGTCTAAGAAACAAAATACTGTGACATTAAGTACTACTGAGGCTGAGTTAGTAGCTTTGTGTGAAAGTTCTGTAGAGGCTTGCTGGTTAATTAAATTACTTAAAGATGTAGATGTTAACTTGGAACATGTAACTATTTTTGAAGATAATCAGAGTACTTTAAAAACTGTTAATAATCCTGATCAGAAACGACTCAAACATATTGATATAAAATATAATTTCGTTAAGGAAAAGGTAGAACAGGGACTCATAAAAGTGATTTATATTTCTACAAACAATCAGTTAGCAGATTTAATGACTAAGCCTCTATCTACTCATCTATTTAGAAAGTTTGTTACTTTGTTGGGTTTGGAAGATTGTAACATTGAGGGAGAGTGTTGATTAAAGGACAATGTTCCACTTCCAATCTTTTATGATGTAATCTATGGTTGAGAAGTAAGTCGATGGTAACACACACACGCACGCAAAAAGAAAAAAGGGTGATTGTAAAATACTTTATAAAAAAAAGAAATAAAAAGAACAAGTGCATGAAACAATTTATTATTCCTCTACCATGAAAAAATAATCAACAATTACAATAACAAAAACTGTGATAAATACTTACCTAAAATGTTGTCATTTTATCAAAATATACATACTTATATAATACACTTACATGTTTTTGTTATTCATACCCAAAATGATAATGGTTCATCTAAAATACAAGGTGCAGTTTTGAACCTGCAAAACATTTTAGGAGGTTGTTATGAGACTCGTAAATAATCATATAACAATACGATACCAAGTCAATAATCAATAATACTTTTTCTTTTCGATTTTTCAATATTATTGTTTTTCAGAATAACTCTCTTAATAACCCTCGTCAAAAAAACAGAATCACCCATTGCGATGTATCGCGCGTCATGTCACTGTGTGCGTGAATGCGATGACCAGTGACGTCAGCCTGTACGAGTCTCCGCCCACATTTCTATGAAACGAACGCGGCACGTACGTTAAACTAAAATGAAGGTCGTTGCTATGGTTACGGGGAGCCCCCGCGATGCTCGTCATACCGCATTTCGATTAAGACTCGAAAATCTGTTACTGCGCATCGAAGGTTCAACCAACGTGCCGCGATCTGTACAAGTTGTTGTAGCTACAACAACTTATAGCAAATAATTTTACCTTAGATGTAGTTCGAATTTGAAAATCACAATGTACCTACATTATTGTTTTAAATTTCATTACAATGCCGTGGCCAATCTGCCGAGCCTGTTCCCAACTATGTTAGGGTCGGCTTTCAGTTTAACTGTATGCAGCTCACTACAATGGAGTGCCAGTGAATCACGTAGGGCGACTGCGTATCAGACCTCAACAAACCAGTTACTTGATAACACGATACCCATTTGTTAGACTAATTGTCTGACTTTCTGGCTTTTGACTACCCGTACCAACGACCATACGGCAGGGCTGTAAGGTCGTTGACCCGTACCGACCCGTGTGGTACCTAACGACCGTCCGAGAGCTACAAATCAATTCGAACCAAAGGCTTTAATTAAGTGCTTACCGAAACACGGGATTTCAATGATGTCCTAGATAAATTTAAAAAGTACTTACATCATTATGAATTAAAAAAATAACACAATGGTACTTGCTCAGTTGCGAACCCGCAACCTCATGCATGAGAGGAGAAAGCCTTAACCACTGGGCTATTACGATAAATAATAATAGTAGGAATTAGATACAACTGCGCCAAAAAAAGATCACGTTGGCGTCGTTAGTTACCTATCAGCTGATGAATAAAATGATAGGCGGAGATAAATAAACCTTACAAAGCACGTAAGCAGTTCCTGTTGCACAATTGTGAAACTACGATCGCGAGCGCGTGCGCGGGATTTAGGTAGGCACCTAATAATAATAATAAGGCATGTAGGTACTCGGCGCAGTCGGCGCGCTCTGTAGGTAAATTCAGCCCCAAGGACGGTTTTTATTTGTAGATTTAAGATTTTCCTTCCTACTTTTTAACGGGCTGAGGACCGACAGAAATACATCAAGATAATTTGTGCTAGTTAAGTAGGTAGGTACCCATGTGTTAGGGATTTTAGGTGATTCATTTTGTCTGATAGGTATTTTTGGCGTAGTTAAAAATTTTAAATCAACTTATTTACACTAATCAAGTTGATTTAGCTAACATCGTATTTACAAATTATTGTCTATGTACAAATAAATAAATAAATTACCTACTTATGTTACCTGGAGATATTGTTCAAAGTTTCCACCGTCACACTCCAGGCACAGTCTAGCACAACGTTGCTGATTTTCCTTCAGCTTACGTAACACAAACACATTCGTTTTTATTGTGTCGAAAGCACTGATCGTCGAACTGCCGATGATTGCGCAGTCTCTGCGTAGCAGCCAGCATTACCCTGTGTGAGGGACGTTGCCGATTGGGGAATAACTCCGCGAACATTTCGATGGCTCGAGATACATTGTCTCCACTGATGGCATACAAGCGGACCATCTCCACCAACTCTACATTGGAGTATTGGCCCGTCATTTTTACAACTAGGTAGTAGGTAAGTACCTATCCCGACCGTTAATCGAAGGCGCACTTGAGGGGCGGAATTTGCAAGCGTATGCACATACCGGCGTCATCAAATACACTAATAAATTGGCCCGATTTATGCATTTGCGATGGCCGCGGGGGCGTGGCGGGGGAGAGGGAGCGGGCGGTGGTTGGTTCTTTGGATTTATGAAAGAAATGTCGGTTGCGTTTGTTTGTGTGTGTGAAAGCGCAGTTTAAGGACACGTACAGATTGGTCGCGTTTTAAAAAGGGGAGTTCACACTTACCGATTTCCGTAAATAAGAATAAAATGAAAAAAAAATACCTGCCCATTTTATTGTTGATTCGGGTCGAGAATCACTAACATAATTACCTCCTAAAATGTTTTGCAGATCCAAAACTGCACCTTGTATAGTTATTTAAAAAAATAAACACCCTTTTTTAAATAAAATGTTTTTATTTTTTATTTAATAATCCCATCTATTTACGGATAAAATATTGTTATTTGTCTTTTTATGGGACTTCATAATAATACTGAAACTAGTCCCAAGTCTGTTGGTGGGTTGGGACAGCGCCCATACAATTTTTTGCATGGTGTAACGCGCGATTTCGAAATTTCTCGCGACGCCGCGAGTGAGAACCCCGCGGCATCGATTGGCAACACTGGTCGGCGGAACTCGGGCCGCAAGAGATTATTGCCGGCTCGACTGAGAGACTAATGGCGGTCATACATTTCAATTGTAACCATTTTTTATTCTTTATTAAGTTCCATGTCAGTCTTGGTGTTAACAAAATTGCCTAATAAACTTTGGAAGTATGTGCACTAGTGTTGTTTGATTGATTAATAAACTACTACGAGTTAAACTGGCTGCCCAAGCGCGGGACTGTGTGTGACAGTTGTGAATTACTCATTGAAAATACACAGAGTACGACCCACGATAATGACACGTACACGCCGTCAATCACGTCGACAATCCGGTTTTGATGATGCCGTCGATGAAACCGCAGAAGCACCTTCCACACAGCCGACGGCGAGGTCAAGCTTCACCCCCGACGACATGGCGTCCATCATGGCGGCGCTACAGCAAACTCAAACCGCAGCATTCGAACGCCTACTTGACCGTGTCCTCGAACACGAGACTCGTCGCGAGTCATTGTCAGCGACGCTGGCGGCGGCGCCCACAACGCCGGCCGCGGCGCCTGCGCCCGCTCCCGTTTCCGGAAACTTCGCTAAATGTACAGCGCGGTTCAGCGGAGCGCCTGACGACTCCTTGGATGGTTTCGTCGACGCCATGGAATCCTATAAGGAATGTGCCTATGTAGGAGATGACAATGCCCTACGAGGTTTATCGATGCTGTTAACTGGAGATGCAGCTGTCTGGTGGCAGGGCATAAAATCTACCATCAGCTCCTGGAGCGAAGCTGTGACGTCACTACGAAGCGCTTTCGGTGACACTCGTCCGCCTCATAGAATCTACCGGGAGTTATTCAATACGTCACAAGGTCGTGAAAAGACAGAAATATTTGTCGCAAAAGCTCGAGCTATGTTTGCTCGGCTTCCAGTCGGTGACCTCAGCACTAAAGTACAATTAGATATGGTCTATGGACTTCTACACCATCGTGTTCGCGAGCGCCTACGTCGTGATGAAATTACGTCATACGAAACGTTACTACATAAGGCGAGACACATTGAAGACGCAACTGACGAAGTCCCAAATGAATACCAGCGTCGACGTCCTAGAACGCCGCAGCGTTCATCCGCAAGCACGGGCGAAGCGCCCTCGAAGAAAACAACGACGCCACGAGAGCCCCGCAAAGAAAATGCGTCGAACGCCGGCGGCCCGCCTAGCAAGGACCCGGTCGCGCCTGGCAATAGCACCGGCGCCACTGCACGTCCTGCGAGCGACGCTACTTCATTTTCATCAAAGAAAAAGTTTTGTTCATTTTGTAAGCGACACGGACACAACCATGACAATTGTTTTAAACTAAAAGTGAATGATGATACACAAGAAACTGATCGGGTACCAATATGTTATGGTTGTAATGCGAAAGGTGTTACTAGGTCACAATGTTCTAAGTGTAATGCAGACCACTATGCAATAGATGTCATGGGGTTCTCCGATTATAAACCTAGTAATGTAAATAAATCCAATGGTAAGTCGGTTGCTTGTTATAATAATTCTAATAATTGCGAAATGCCTATGATGCATTACTTTGGTGAACATTGTTCCACTGTTAATCATAATAATGTTCCATTATCACCAAGTAGGGTGACCACATCAGATGTTAGGGTGTCCATGGAAGACCTAGGACATTTTTCCATAAATAATTATAATTTTGGTGACAAAAATATTAATTCTTCACCAAGTAGGGTGACCTCGAGGAACGAAGGTAGGGTGTCCATGGAAAATTTGGGACGATTTTCCACAGTTAGTATTGTTGACAAAAAAGGTTCTCGGAGTGTCTCAGATGAGCATCAGGCTAGGTTAAGGCCAACTTTGAGTGTTCAGATTTTAGGAGTTCGAGGAAAAGGCTTGGTGGATTCAGGCGCTAAGAGCAGTGTTGCCGGCGCCCTGTTATACAAGCTGTTGCTGACACATCGGCATCCTTGTGAGGAGACGACTCGACGAGTAAGGCTTGCAGATGGCTCCACCCGTACTCGACAAGTTCTACTTACCACTTTAGAAGTAAGGATAACCCCGGAAAGGTCAGTAAAACTTCAGTTTACCATTTTTCCTGATGCGGAAAATAATGAGACCCTATTTGGAATGGATTTCTTGGTGGCAGCGGGCATTGTGCTTGATTTTGCTTCTTCAACCTGGCACTTTTCAGGTGAGCATGTTTTATTTGACATTGAGTATGAGCGTCCAAGGCCATACACTAATATATTTGCTGCTGATTTTTTGCGTGATGATGAAGGGCTTATGCTGGGTTCTGATCAAAGACAGCAGTTGTCTGATTTGCTGCAGCAAAATAGTGATATTTTTGCAGAACAGGGGAGGCCAACTCCCTATGCAGAGCACCACATCGACACGGGCGACCATCCTCCAATATCAGTTCCACCGTATAGGCTCACGCCCGCTAAAAAGGAGCTTGTGAAGGCTGAGTTGGAGAAGATGCTCGCTGAAGGTGTGATCGAAGAGTGTGAGTCTGCTTGGACTTCCCCTGCTGTTCTTGTGCCGAAGAAAGATGGCAAGGTAAGATTTTGTGTGGATTATCGTAAATTAAATGCAGTTACAAAAACTGATGCTTACCCTATGCCACTCATTGATGACTTAGTCCAGTCGACAAAGCGCAACTGCTTTATGTCCACGCTCGATTTGCGGAGTGGCTTCTGGCAGGTAATAATGAAAGAGAGCGACAAAGACAAAACGGCTTTTCAAACACCGTTTGGTACTTACCGCTTTACACGCATGCCATTCGGCCTCAAGAATGCGCCGTCGACGTTCCAGCGACTAATTGATAAGCTTCGCTCATCGTTGAACCGCGATTTCTGTCAAATCGAAGGCGAGAATGTTACGCTATTGGCTTATCAAGACGACCTGCTCCTTATAACTGAAACGTATTCAGGTCACGTAGCAGCGCTGCACTTCGTTTTTGAAAAGCTGCGCACTTTTAGTTTGAGGGCGAATCGTGATAAGTGTGTCTTCTGTAGGAAAAAGGTAAAGTACCTTGGACATGTTATCACACAGGAGGGCGTGTCACCTGATTACGACAAGGTACAGGCTATAGTGGATATGAAGCCACCACAAAATCTTACGCAGTTAAGAACTTACCTGCAGACATGTTCCTGGTTCCGGAAGTTTGTGCCTAACTTCTCCGCTATTGCTGAGCCACTAACGCGCCTTACTAAAAAGAACCAGCCTTGGGTTTGGGAGTCAGAGCAAACAAACGCTTTTGAAGAACTGAAGAAGTGCCTCACTTCTGCCCCTATTTTGATACAGGTAAACTACTCTCAGCCGTTCATACTCAGAACGGATGCTAGTAATTATGCGTTAGGTGCGGTTCTCCTACAGGGCGAGGGCGTTGAGGAACGGCCCATAGAGTATGCAAGCCGTCTGTTAACCCCTGCGGAGAAAAACTACAGCACCACGGAACGGGAGGCTTTGGCCGTGGTTTGGGCTGTAGAGCGCTTTAGAGGGTATATTGACGGACACGAGGTAATAGTCAGGAGTGATCATCAGCCGTTGAAGTGGCTACTTACGGTGAAGACACCCTCAGGTAGGCTGGTCCGCTGGGCACTTAAACTCCAGTCTTTTAATATTATCTATCAATATACACCAGGCAAGGCTAACGTGGTCGCGGATACGTTGAGCCGCCCTCCATGTTCCGAGGAAGGGGATATGGTGGAATATGGTTTGTGTCCTGTTGTTATAAACTTACCTTCTACCAGCCCAGCTGACCTGCGAGCTGCACAAATAGCCGACCCAGAATTATATAAAATTATGCAGGATTTGGAAGATTCCGACGAACTTACCTGTAGTCGATGGTTGGAGAGAGGCTACGTAATGTCTCAAGGTGTCCTCTATCGATATGACCCTGATTTTGATGCAGAAGACGCACAGTTGGTGGTGCCGAGCTCCATGCGGGAAGAGATTCTAAGGGAGCTCCATGACTCTCCTACCGCTGGCCATCAGGGAGTAGAGAGGACCCTCCAACGTCTAAGGGAGAGGTACTATTTTCCAGGCATGCGCAGGTACGTAACAGATTATTTAAAAAAATGCGTTGATTGCCTTCGCTATAAACCAACGAACCAAAAACCCTCGGGTTTATTACAAACTCCTGTATTGCAACAGCGAGGCGAAGTCCTAGCTATCGACTTATTTGGTCCACTTCCACCTGGAGACCAGGGGGAGCGATGGATCTTTCTTATAGAGGATGTAGCAACAAGGTGGGTTGAACTTTTTCCACTCGTTGATGCTACCGCAGAGGCTTGCTCCCGCATCCTCCTAGAGGATTACTTCCTCCGATACGGATTGCCACGACGTGTTGTCTCAGACAACGGCACGCAGTTCGTGTCTGCTGTCATGCAGCAGTGCATGCACCTGTTGGGCGTCAAGCAGGAACTCATACCGTTGTACCATCCAGAGGCCAATCCCGCGGAGCGGAAGAATCGGGACCTTAAGGTACAGCTGTCCATGTTAGTTCAGACAACTCACACCGATTGGCCTAAGCACTTGGCAAATGTTAGGTTTGCTATGAACAGCGCCGTGTGCTCCACCACAGGTAAAACCCCCGCATATTTAACATTCGCATGAGAGTTGCGAACCCCGTTTGATGTTGGTCGGGATCTCCGCAGTATCCTAGATAAAGAAAACTTCGTTCCTCAAGTCACACCCTACTTGCGGTCATTTATTTCATCTCTTTCTGAAATTAAGGAACGTGTAGAGAAGTATCAGGATATTCGCAAAAGGGTAGCTGATAGCTCTCGCCAGAAAGAACCAAACATTAGTGTAGGTGATTTAGTTCTGCTCAAGTGTCACAATCTGAGTAACGCATCAAAAGGTATTACACGGAAATTCATGCCTAGACGGGATGGTCCCTATCGCGTTAGGCAGATCACTAGCCCTACAACCTTTGTTCTTTCCGACTTCTCGAATAACGTGATAGGGAAGTACCATAGCACAGATTTAACGCTGTTGACCACTCCGCTAGATACAGCAGCCCCGGTTATGCCGAAGGGACGCAGAGGGAGACCGCGCGACCGTGAATCAAGTCCCAAGTTGGACTCGGGACGCGATCCTAACTTGGAGGGGGAGAGTGTAACGCGCGATTTCGAAATTTCTCGCGACGCCGCGAGTGAGAACCCCGCGGCATCGATTGGCAACACTGGTCGGCGGAACTCGGGCCGCAAGAGATTATTGCCGGCTCGACTGAGAGACTAATGGCGGTCATACATTTCAATTGTAACCATTTTTTATTCTTTATTAAGTTCCATGTCAGTCTTGGTGTTAACAAAATTGCCTAATAAACTTTGGAAGTATGTGCACTAGTGTTGTTTGATTGATTAATAAACTACTACGAGTTAAAATGGTCCTTTAGAAGAAAATATTTCAATCGTTCTAAGCATGACGATGAGTATCAACAAGTAGTCAAATAAATAATAAAATTTAATTATCATTGATTTTTTATTTGTTCTTTAATCATTTTTTCGTATGGCAATATGGATGTCAAATCAAATTGCAAGAAATTTGAATTAGACAATATGGCGACTACCTACCTACAATTTGCGTGTACGCTGTTTTATAGTTTTCGTTCATGTTGTTTATTCTCTGTTTAAATTAAGCTGCTAACCTGCGTCGATTGGAGTTTTTAGTCATCCGCGGTAAAGTGTTTTCGGTGAATTAGTGCGTGAGTTGAGCTTTGCTCCTCCGTTTCATGTGTTCACCTAACTTGCGAAAAGACGCTATTATTTAGTATTATTTGCGATAAAGACGCTCTATTTTTGTGTTATTTGCGATTATAGACGCTTGTGTGTGTGGTTAACATCATGCCAAGGCGGTGCGAATTGGGATGTTCATACAACCCGGGTAAGTTTTTTCTTCATCAAGTTCATAGTCCTTACATATTAATAGCATCAATTTTCACTTCATCGCTCATGTTAACATGCTGTGATTTGAAAGCTTGGCTAGTCAGTAAGTTTAAATTGTGTCACTATTTCTAGTTGGGAGAAGGTAACTTTTGAGTCACCCTTCATCTCAGAGCATCTATTTCCTTCCCACTATAAATCTTGCTGCTAAGATACGTGTGTGTATATAAGTGTATTGTCAGTGTATCTATAAGACAAGCTTTCGAAAAACATCGCATTACCGATTTACGAACAGTCGATCTTCAGTTGGAAACCAGCGTCAGACACTACTGGCCTGGCATTTTTGCTGAACTGGGTCTGGGCGTAGACGTAGGGCACACTAAAATATATTTTCAATAGCTCAAAAAGTCAGTCATTGTAGCGTACCAGAGCGGGGAAAAAATAGCATATCTTGCTAAGGGAAAAAGTAATTTTTTTCTGTAACCAATGAGCCTACAAAAACGAAAAATTCTTTATTCTTATGTCAAACTAGCTTTTTACTACCGCATACCTGGATAAAAAATTTCCTTTAAAATTCAGATTGAACAAATCATATATATTTTTTTTAATTAAATAAACTATTTAATATTGTATTAGATTATTTTATTTTCTCACAATCGTAGTGAAAAGTAGAGTGTAATACACGGCGCTAAAACCCATTATAACTTGGTTTCTATTTACTCCCTCGCTGCAGCTTGTAAGTAAAACTACTTCAATAGAATGGATTATTTTAGCCCCTTTCTTTTAGTTTGTGTTTCATTGCTAATATTGTGTGTCCTCATCTGGGTCAATTAAACATTAATTCTTCTAAAACCTTGACTGACTATCCAAACATGTTGGATACAAACTCGCACTTTCAAATAGAAAAAAAAGAAAGAAAAATTGTTTATTCTGCACATTTCATAAAACACTCAAATTCAAAGTAGCCAAAAGCCTTGTATTCAAGCGGTTAAAGTTTATCAATTTTATCTATTGGTTGATGTTAGGGCCAGATAATGACTTCACTGCTAAGTGATGGTTGTCCATTCAGACAACACTCTGACCTAAGCAACATAAGTAGTGACTTTTCATATCATTACTATTAATGATACTCTGTCTCCCATTTTTTCAAATATTCTATACAACTTATTCTATATCAACATGCAAACTTCATGTGTTTTAATTTGTTTTTCAGGTGTTACATTTCATCAATTTCCATACCCAGAAAAGAATCCTCAAGGATTCAAATCCTGGGTTAATATTGTTGGTGGGAAACTGGAGACTGCTGATGACATCAAATTTTATAGAAAGAAAGTCATTTGTGACATACATTTTGGCAGCCAGTTCAAGAATCGCAATAACCGTTTAAATGGATTAGCTGTTCCTACTCTACACCTTCATGGTAAAATTTGCTGTTTATTATACCATCATTTATCCATTGAGTAACGGCTAATTAATTATCTTACATATTGGAAAGACCTTATATCATACCATTAACAAAACATATACCTAAAAACCCATAATCTTACATAACATCACAACTGTAATCTCTGTAGGGTTAAGCAGGGGTGTACCTAATACACCCACATTTTACATATTTAAGTCCCATGTAATAGGTGCTGAGTTTATTGCCATCAACCAGGCACAAATCCAGACTGTGGCTATTACTGAGAAATTCCAGATGGAAAAACCCAATTACACTTTGGAAGATCTGTACCCTAATAGGTAGGTAATAGGTAATACGGGCTGGTATCCGCAACTCCACGTCAAAGCGCGTATTTTGCGTACGGGTGGGAAAATCTGTTATTCGATCCACCCCAGCTCCTCAAAGAAGGCCAGCAACGCCTTGGTGTCACTGACAATCTCACGTAGGGTACCTGGGTTACCGAAGTACTTGGCCCTGTATGTGGCGACCACCGGGCAGTTTAACAGCACATGGGCTGCTGTCTCGTCGTCCTCCATGCAAGCTCTGCACAGCGGACTGTCTGTGACTCCTATGACAAAGAGGTGTTTATTAAATGACCCATGGCCAGTTAGGGCAGCTGTAACTGTGCGCAGCTGCTGTTTTGTTAATCGGAGAACCTGTTTCGTGAGGCGGCCGTCGATTGTAGGGAGAGCCTCCTTAGCCTGCCTGCACTCACCGTGGTCCACCCATATTTTGTGATGTTGTTCCCTGGTTCGTTTCCTTACCAGAGAGCGTAGGTACCCGAAGGGGAGTGGCGTGATGGGTTCAGGCCCCACTGGTGCCATGCTCGACCCCCTTCTGGCAAGTTCGTCGGCTGCGTCATTGCCCCGCGAACCGCTGTGTCCCTTGATCCATTGAATGGTTATATTATTGAGGTCACCCACCTGGTTGAGGCGTTGGTGGCACTCGTATATCAGCCCAGAATCAACAGTGTGACTGTTTAGCGCTTGCAGAACAGCCATACTGTCTGAGAGTATTCTTATCGAGTGGTCCTTAACTTCCCTGGCCATGATGGCTGAAGCGGCAAGAGATATACCCATGCATTCGGCCTGGAACACTGTGTTATGGACACCCAATGGTGTGGCTATGTGTATGTTGAAGTCCTCCGAGAAGATTCCAGCACCTGTGCCACTACCTGTTTTGGATCCGTCGGTGAAGATTCGCAGCTCTGCGGGGCGCAAACCCTCGCATCTGCGGTCCTCGTGGAGTTGGATTCTGTATTTTTTATCGAAGATAAATTGTTTGGGCACCCGGTCATTTACCGCTTTCGTAATAGGGAACTCATTGTTAAGTCCCTCAAGCAGCGCGGTGTGTTGTGTGACTCTCTTACCCCAGAGATCAATTGCATTAAGACGCACCGCCGCCATTGTCGCTTCCTGCTGTATGAACAGGTGGAGTGGGGGCAGTCCCAGCATGGCTTCGATTGCTGCAGTCGGAGTAGTCCTCATGCAGCCTGTGGTTGCCACGCAGGCTAGTCTTTGCATGCGTTGTAGTTTGTTGCAAGCTGTAAACAGCTGAGTGCGGGGCCACCAAACCACGGCCCCGTACGCGATCATGGGGCGGATCACTGCTGTGTACAGCCACAGTATGATTTTGGGGGATAGGCCCCACTTCTTACCTATCATTCTCCTGCACTGCCAGAAGGTAATGCAGGCCCTGTTTAGCTTGTTGTCTACATGACTACTCCAGTTTAACTTACTGTCTAGAATGACCCCGAGGTACTTGACTTCGTTGGCCAACTGAAGTTCAGTATCGAACAGTTTGGGTAGGCGGAAAGGACCTAATGCTCGTTTTTGGGTAAACATGACTAGTTCAGTTTTAGTGGGGTTCACTGACAGTTCAAATTCCCTGCACCAACTTTCTACGATACGTAGTGCTTGCTGAGTGAGGTTACAGATCGTACCCGTCACCTTCCCCGATACAAGGATTGCGAGGTCATCTGCATACCCTATTGTGTAATAGCGGTTGGCATTGAGTTTGGTAATGAGGTCATTAATTACCAGATTCCATAGAAGGGGGGACAGAACCCCTCCCTGGGGGCAGCCTCTGGCTATCATGGCCAACTGCCGCTCACCCTCAAGGCGAACCACCCGTTTGCTTAACATGTTTGTAATCCAGTCCGTAAGTACCTGTTCTACTCCATGCCTGGAGAGGGCGCTTCTGATGCTGGAGAAGTTGGTTTTGTCGAAAGCTCCTTCGATGTCTATAAAAGTACCCAGGCAGGTGCCTTTTTGATGAATCGCGTCCTCTATCTGACTGACCACTAGATGGAGAGCAGATTCGGTCGACTTACCTGAGCTGTATGCGTGTTGATTACCATGTAGCGGTATGTTTTTCAGAGCGCCATCCCTCAGCTCTCTATCACATAGCCTTTGCAGAGTTTTTAGGAGAAAGGAGGTCAGGCTGATTGGTCGGTGGGATTTGGCGTTTGTGTAGTCGCCCTTACCTGGCTTAGGGATGAATATTACTTTCACTTCCCTCCATCCTTTAGGAACGTATCTAAAGGCCAGGCACGCCCTCATTAAAGGCACCAGTCTTATTGCGACAGAAGCACCCCCCCACTGTAGTAAAGCGGGGAACACTCCATCAGGACCAGCTGCCTTAAAAGGATGGAAGCTCCGGATGGCCCATTGGAGTTTCTCCAACGTGATCACCCTGCGTGCGTAACTCCAGTCAGTGTCAGCTGGTGTTTGGGTTTCATCTTGCCAGTCGATTACCTGCGCGAAGACGCAACCAGGGAAGTGAGTTTCAATTAGGATGCGTCTTGTTTCCTCAGGCGACGACGTGAGTGTGTTATCAGGTTTGCGGAGGGTGGCGGGCCCAGGTGTATTCTGTTGCGCCAGTACTTTCCTTACCCTGTTTGCTTGCTGACAAGATTCAATGCTACCACAGAATTTGCGCCATCCCGAGGTGCTCCTGAATCTGATGCATTTTTTGTAGCTAGATTTGGCCGCGTAGTAGTTATCCCAGTCCTCATCCGCACATGTGTTCATGGCTCTATTCAGAGCTGTTCTTACCTTGCTGCGCTTGCGCTCCAGATCAGCGCCCCACCAGGGTTGTTTACCCGGTATGTTGCGCGGCGTGGTCTCTGGGCAGGCGGTTTTGTAGCTGTCTATGATTGATTCTGTAAGATGGCTTACTTGTGCCTCAATCTGTGTCGTGTCCGCATATGTCACCGGATCGCTTAGCATCGCTAGCTTGGAATCAAGGTTGCGTGTGTAGGTGGCACGATCCGTTTTACGCGGATAACGCCGTGGTGGTATCGATGGAACACAGACCTGAATGTCGAAGCGGATCCACCTGTGATCGGAGCAGGAGGCCTCCTTGGAGACCTGCCACCCAGTGGTGATTTCCGCCACGCCCTCTGATGCCAGAGTGAGATCTATGATTGTGCGGCTTCGCCTGGTTACGAATGTTGGTTCGGAGCCAGTGTTTAGTAGGGATAGGTTAGTCGAGAATAAGTAGTCAACCAAAGCCTTACCCCTCTCGTTTTGCGTGTCCATACCCCACAGTTGGTGGTGAGCATTGGCATCGGCCCCGACGACAACCTCAAACCCGCAGCTCTCGCAATGGTTCACGAGGCGGGCGAGTCCGTTAGGAGGCGGCGCCTCCGCTTCGGGCATATAGACCGAGGCGAAAACGATCACCATCTCTGTGGCATCGTCGCGCTGTATAAGCAGCCTAGCTGCAGAGATATCTCTGCAACAGAAGTCAGTTAAGAGCTGTGTTTTAAGGTTACCTGTGACATAGATGCACGATCTGGGATGATCATGATCTGAGGTGACTAGGAGCTTACCGCCAAGATTGGAGAGTCCTTGTATGCGACCCGCCCTAATCCACGGCTCCTGTATTAAGGCAATGGCCGTGTGTTGTACCTCCAGCCACTTGCGAAGCTGAGCCGTCGCGGTCTGACTGTGGTGGAGGTTTGCTTGGAGGACTCTACAGACCGACGAAAGGGACGCCATTACTGGTCGAACCCTCGTCGTCGTCCCCAAGTCTAAGCCCGGCAAACAGGTCACCCTCGTCGAAACCGTCCTCCCCCGAGCCCGAAGCCGGAGACAGGATCATGTCGTCCAGCTCCCCGCCCGATGAGGGAACGACATCCACGGTGGCGGTGGCAGGGGCGGCTGACTCTGCAGTAGCAGGCTCAGCCGCGGATGCTTCCGGGTTGTGTGAAGGGGGAGTGGACTCCCCTGCTGTTGCTTGCGACAGCTGTTCCAGCGCCTCGCAGACGGTTCCCGTGGCGGGGTCCCATCCCTGTGGAACGTCGGTGAACCTACCGTTCCGACCCTGGAACTTCACGTACACCGCCCCTAATCCAATTGAGAGGCGGCGTCCGGCCTCCATCAGAGTCGGGATTTGGTCCACAGGGACACCGACCACCACGAACCACGCCGCGGCTTGTTTGTCAGCGTGCAGCAGTACCCACCTCTTGATGTCTACCCAAGAGTTTTGGTAGCTGAGAGTACGACCAATCATAGTCGACTCTCCGTAGACCCCCTGCTCGTCCGGGATCACGATGCCACACCGTGCACGCTTCTGGATCTCCGACTGGCTCATAACGACTAACGAGGTGCTAGTTGAAAGAGTCAAGCCGGAGACTGTCTTCCTTAGCCAGGCTAAGGTGTGGTCATTACCGCACCACAGTTTAAGGATACCCCCGGCGAACAGCGGCTTGGCGTTGAAAGTCGGCCCTGGGGTGTCCTGTTTGGGGGAGCAGGCCTCGAGGATGATCTGCTTCTGGATAGCAGCGAGAACCTGGTCCGACGCGTCCTTGCTGAGGATCCCCGTGCGGTCGCAGGTGATGGCGACGTCTAGGGTTGCGCTGGCAGCTTGGGCGTAGCTTCGTTGGTCGACCCTATTGGATTGATCAAGACGCGGCCGCTTATGCTCTCCCCGAGGTGTCAAGGTTTCGTTGAGAGCTCGCTTGGCCGCGGCCTGATCCTTCCAATAGGGTCGCTGTGTAGTGTCACCTTTGGGTTTCACCGGAGCGCTGGTTGGCGGTTGACTGGGCGCTGGTCGGCTTGTGCCGGCCTCTGCCTGTGACCGCTTACCGGCGGAGAAGTTTAGCTGGCCAACTGTCGGTTTAACTGTGCTAGCGACAGTGGCCTGTTTGTTGCGGGAGCCTTTGCCCGACTTCTTTAAAGCTTGACGGCGCTCCTTCCTCGTCAATCTGTCCCTCTTTCTGCCCTGTTCCGGGGCAGCAATTGGACCTGAAGGGTCATTGCAAGAGCAATGGGCTTGTTGAGTATATTTACCCTTGCCCTTGCGTTTCTGCACGAAATGCCAGGCGCGTGAGAACACGTCCTCAGTGCAACTAGCCGTCTCCGCTTGACCGGTGACGACCGTCTGATGAGGGGAGGCTAGAGGAGCCACAGGAGGAGGAGGGTGTTTGGCTGGGAGCCCGGTACCAGTGTTACCTGGCGCCGGGGCCTGTGTAGAGAGGGTCAGACCGGCAGTGGTATTAGTCGTCGCCTTGGTCTTCGCCTGTGCGTCAGAAGGGTCGGTACTGGTCCCAATCAGCGCCGACGTCCTTTGTTTATACTGGGACTTTTTATTTTTGGTCTTGGCTGTGGTTCTCGCCACAGCTGGACCGGTGCCCGCGCTGGTACCCGCAGTGTTAGCTGCATGGCCACCAGGGGCAAGGGAAGTGCAAGCACCTCCCTTGGGAGTCTCATCGGCTTTCGCCTCCACTCCGGTGCTGTTTTTTTTAAATGGCCTTGATAAATCCATATTAAAATGTTAATAAAATTCGTCTCTCTGGCTCCCACCCACCATGGAGCCCGCAACTGGGAACGTCTCACTATATAAGAAAAAGAAAGTTCGATCGTTAGGACTACCAGAGAGATATAGGGGCGCGAGGCTGGTTTACAGTGCGACATCGGGTGCTCGATCGGGTTGGCGTTGGCCAACGAACTGATCAACCCTCACTTACACCGTCAGCATGACCTTTACCTACCGCTTTGGCCGTCCAAGGACGACCTCAGCGGACCTCACGCACCTCGCCTGTGGCCCTCTGACGGGACACTATGACCATTTCCCTACCCCTGGCTACTGGGTAGGGCCACCGTTTCACTTGAAATTCGGACCAAAGGGGGCGTGTTGCCTTACGGGCACATTACAGCCAGAGCCGCTCGGCTCAACCCCCCAGGACTCCTTCATCCCCGCTCACGGCGCTCAACTGCGCAGGTCCTAGCGCAGGTGACTGCTTACTCCTACTCGACAATCAGCTGGATTTAGTGATAGTCGAGCCCGCCCCCACCCAGTCACAGGGGGTCACGGTTAGGAGTGGAAGTTGGAAAGCGGAATAGGGAGGAGTAGGGATACGGATAGGATAGAGTGGGGAGGATTTGTGAGATTTGGGACAGGAAGGCATAAGACGGGACAGAATGAGGTTAAGGGAATTGAGGAAGGGATGCAAAGGCGCCTGGTGGTTTTAGTTACGTCTATTTCTTATGGAACTAGACCAAGAACGGGGTGGCAACCTCGGGAAGGTGCATCCGCCAGACTTGTCTTGAGGATCTACACGACTGTAGCGCTCACCCTCAAGACCCCGCCAACCCTACCCCCTCTGAAGGAGGCGGTAGGGTAGGCCTGCATCTATACTACCAAGCAAAGCAAAGCAAAGCATGTCGTTGTGCAACCGCGAAAGCATAAATCCAGACCCTCCCCATATCCCCATATCTGTACCCTAATTGCATAATGTTTGAAAGCAATTATGCCTAATTTTTTCATTTTAACAGTTCAACAACATTCATTGCGTTATTTACATTCATTAAGATTAGCAATCTGTTTCAAATCGAAACAGATTGTGATTGTGTTGCATTACGCAATTAGAGTACTGGGAATCGAACCTTGGACCTCATGATCACCAATAGCGCTTGTGTGCATAATTTTCACATAATTATTAAGTAATTTGTTTTTAACATTTCCAGGCTTTTCTACACAAGCTGCTCATGTGCCTCCTATAATGGCTCCTGAACTTGCCACACCTGAACATATATGGAATCGGCCATCTACATCCAAGCAAATATACACTTGTAAGTACATGCTTGGCTACCTACATTTCGAATTATGTTTGTTTATAATCATTTAATACATATAACCATGGGCAAATCCTAACTATATTATAAATGCGAAAGTGAGTTTGGTTGTTTATTTGTTTGTTACGCTTTCACGCTAAAATGGCTGAACGGATTTGGATGAAATTTGGCACATGGGTAAACCATGATCTGGGTTATGATATGACACTTTAATCCCGATATTCCCACAGGATGACTTATGCGGGTGAAATCGCAAGGCAAAGCTAGTATAATGCATATAATATTCATCTATGCCATAACACACCTAAAAATTATTGAAGTTATTTTATTATTTAATGAAATCTATGGATTTATAATTAATGTCCAAAATAAACTTATAATAAATTAAATACTTCGTTTTTACTGTTTCCAGGCTTACCAACACAAGTTGCTCATATACCTCCTATAACACCTACTGAACTTCCCACGCCTGAACATATATGGAATCAACCTTCTACATCAAAGCAAATAGTCACTGGTGCGTACATGCTTGTCTACCTACATTTTCGAATTATCATACTTACAATATTATAAATTTAACTGCCTCGTTGGTCTAGTGGTCGCATGCACTACTGCTGGGTTCAATTCCCGGGTTGGGCAAAGTTTCATTGGGTTTTTCCATTTGGAATTTCTCAGTAGCAGCCTGGAGTCTGCATTTGTGCCCAGTTGATGGCAATAGGCTCGCTATTGCATGGGACTTCAACATAACTGGCGAAATGTGGGTGTACTACAGGTACACCTCTGCATAACCCTTCGGGGATTACAGGCGTGATGTTATGTATGTGTAATATTATAAATATGAAAATTTGTATGTTTGGATGTCTGTTACTCAATCACGCCAAAACGGCTGAACGGATTTAGTTAAAATTTGGCACACAAATAGTTTATAACCTAGATTAACATAGGCTACTTTTTATCCCGGTAGTACATTCCCGTGGGATAATTTCCGACCTCCACACGGGGGAAGCCGCGGGCGAAAGCTAGTGTTTAATAATTTACTTAAATAACTCTCATTGTGACTCACACTAATAAAGTTTACTGCTTACATCACTCTGACACAATGTTAAATTTTATTTATTTTGTTTCAGCTCCGCCTCCCATTGCTGGTTTTATAGCAGCAGACCATAATTATTGCAGAAACAATGGCAGACAACAAGGACAGAAACGGAAACTTAAAGGAGACAAAAGTGAGTACCAATGTAGTTTCTTTCTAAGCTATTAAAATAAAAATAAAAATTGTATGTACACAGGGAAATACAAAACTCATTATAGACAGCTTGATATTTCACAAAAAAGTTCTAAAATGTATTTTTTGAGGCTGTTTTTTGAATAGGTATGCACTATTACATACTAACTCTTCAGGAAATACAGGCGTGATGTTATGTTATGTTAAATAATAAATATGTTTTAATTTTAAAACAAAAATAGTAATGGAAGATTGGGTTATAGTTATAGTGTGAATTTATATCTATACTAATATTGTGAAGAGAAAGAGCGAACGTTGTGAGTTTGTATTTATGTGGAGGGTAACCTCCGGAACCATAGCTTGTATTTGAATAAATTTTTCACAATTTGAAAGGTACATTATTCCAGATGGACATGTAAACATATACATATAAAAAGAAGTATCTAATAATACTAATGAATTTATCTTGAATTCATTAATGCCTATCTAGTGCTTTTTTATTAGGTTGCTGCTCAGAACTTGTGTACAACGTGTCGTGAACAGAATACTGTCTTCACATGAAATAGCACCTGTACAAAATAAAAGATGTAAGATGTAGTTACCATAAATATATATGATATAATATTTTTTTCAGAAAAGCTGAAATCCACTTCACCTGCTTCATCGCATATGGAGAATAAATTAAAGATATCAAGATTACAAATGAAATATTTGAAAACTGAAATTATACGATTACGTAAGAGGTATGGAAGTTTTAAAGCAAGATTAGCCAGCGCTGATAAAATAAGTAAAAATAATTATTTCAATCGAATTACAACAAATATGACGACAGCTGCAAAAATCTTTATGAATATGCAGTACACCCAAACGCATAAGAGAGCGCGTGGGCGGAGGTTTACTTTAAAGGATAAAGTTTTGTCTCTTTCCATGTACAAGAGAAGTCCTAAGGGTTATACTCTTTTATATAAATATTTTACTTTGCCCTCTGTAAAATCATTGAAAAGGCTTCTGGCGAAAGTTGAAATAGAGTCAGGGTTAAATAAGTCAATATTTATAAAAATGAGGGAGTCTGTAAAAGAATTAAGCCCAGAAGATCGCCTCTGTTGCTTAATTTTTGATGAGATGTCAATATCGCCGCAAATTCATTATGATGGATCTAAAGACAAATTAAAAGGATTTGCTTGGCATGATAAAAAAAATTGCTGACCATGTTTTAGTTTACATGGTCAAAGGAATTAAAAGAAAATTTAAGCAGCCTGTGGCATACTATTTTACGAATTCACTAAACAGAGTTCATTTAAAAGCCTTGACCTTAAAGGTCATCAAATATGTAAAGGGTACAGGGCTTAATATTTTATGCACAGTATGTGATCAAAGCACTGTAAATGTGAGTGTAATAAATGAAATCGTCGAAGATACTCGAAAATAATATATAAAAGAAAAAAGAGAATGGAGATATGAAACTATGGAAGTAGGAAAATCTAAAATTATTCCATTATTTGATGTCCCTCATTTACTGAAAGGGGTAAGGAACAATTTATTAACCAAAAATATGAAATATTTCGACTTTGAAGAAAAAGTGGAAAAGACAATTAAATGGGAATATTACCAGAAAGTTTATGAAGCAGATAAATTTTATGGGGAGTTAAAAATATGTCGCAATTTAACTGACGAACATGTTTATGTAGAAAAAATTAAAAAAATTAAAGTAAAAGATGCAGCCCAAATTTTTAGTCATAGTGTTGCTGTAGCTGCAGAACATTTAACAGCTAGAGGTGATGTTCCAAATGAGTGCCGTCAAATAATACAATTTACCAAAATGATGAATAATTTATTTGATTCTTTAAATGCAAGCACATTTAGTATGATTCATGGAAATATGTACAAATGTGGTGTAAGAAATAATTCATCTCACCACAAATTATGGATAAATGCGAAAAAAGTTTTAAGATCAGTAAAATTTATAAAAGTTATAAAAGAAAAAGATAACAAAATCAGATTAATTGAAACGAGTTCCATACCATCGATAAAAAATTTCATCCGAACTATTGAGGGCATGCAACAATTGTGGAAAATATTATCCCAAAAATATTTATTTGATTCTATGTTGACTAGAAACTGTAACTAGGACCCACTGGAAAATTTCTTTGGGAACATTAGAAGTTTCGGGGTGAGTAATACGGCACCTAACACTATTAGCTTTGAAGGTGCCTATAAATCACTTCTTTTAAACAATTATAACTCACCCCATTCTCTAAAAGCTAACTGTGAAAAGGATGACAATGACTGTCTACAAACATTGAGCTTCTTTTTGGAAGACACTAAAGAAAAATCTTCTGATGTTCCCAGTAATGAGGCACTACCATTTCAGCATGAAGAAAATGATGAAATTGTGGTGCCTTTTATTAATTTAAACACCGAGACTGCTGATGCTGGCCAGGCTAATTATGTATGTGGGTGGGTGCTGACTAAATGTTTGAAAAATGTTTCAAAATCATGCAGACACTGCAAAAATGAAATAAATGGCGATAGTCAATCAAAATCAAACGAATATATAAGGGCAAAATAATATCAAAAAGGTAGACAATGTCTGTTGTATCCCACTCAAGAGGCGGAAAAGGCTTTTAAAGAAATCCAAAATATTGCACTGGAAATTTTGAAAAAGAATGTGCCAAAAACGAAATTAAAAGAAAAAAATAAAATGTTTTTGGACATATTTGTAGATTATCCTTTTACATGCGAGACCCACAAGAAAGAGTTGAAAAATGTTTTTGAAAACACAACAATAAATGTCTTGGTTTATAGTTGGTGCCGATCTATTAATCGGATTTTATCTGGTAAAATCCAATACTGTGGTGAGGATGATGAAATTAAACTGTCAGCACAAATATATTTCAATAAACATAAACATAAATAAATATGATTTTTATTCCATTCCAGGTTGCCTATCAAGTACTTTCCAAAATGTACATATTACTGTTCCGTAGCATGTCCGTATTTATTTCCAATTTTGTACTAAGATTATTTGCTACAGATCAATAACAAGTGTACATTTTGTAAAGTACTTTGTAGGCATGAACAAACAACCTATAAGTATAAATAGAATATCTAGACAGTATATTGAGTTATACGTAGGTATGTATGTACCTATACATGCAGATTAATCTAGGAGGACGATACCAGATGGCGCTTCAAATGACAGGTTTCAAGGTTGCAGGAAAAATCCAGAGTGGGTTCTCTATTCCCAATCTATTACTATACTCTATGCTTGCGACACAAAACGATACACAATGGCGGCGCTTTTTTTTTTTTTTTTCTGTTGGGCATCTCGTAACTGACCTCTGAGGTCATGACTACTTAACCGGTCAATCCTGTGGTTGCCTTAAGCTGCTACACTCAAAGCCTCCAGCCAGGGGCATACAAAACTAAGCTAAAAAGCTAGGTGAACGCTCGCTAAGGGCACCCCCTGTGGGGTACGAGCCTCGGCTTAGGGCGTCACCGGAGGGAGGACATCAAAGATGGGACGGGCTGGAGGCGGCGGTCGGCGAATGAACTAGTTTTATATAACGTGTGTGGCCATATGGCCAATCGACTTTGGCAGAGGGGTTTGTTTGCTCAGCTATGCCATCTCCATAGGTTAAATGCTCTAAGCTTCACCATCGCGTTAATCAAGTTCACGTCAAACGCATCGACAAGTGAATGCATGCGAGTGCGAGTTACCATCAAACCTAACCATGGAAAAATCGCGGGAAACCTTGAATACGGCGGTCGTGTTTTTTCTTTCTAAGTGAATTTTAATTTCCTAAAATAAGTTTGTTGGGATCTTTTTGTGTAAATAATTAGTTTTTTGTTTATATATTTCTAGTAGTTAGTTTTTTTTTTTAGTGTGTATTAATAGTTGGTAAGTTTTTTATAAATCTTCTATTATGGACCCTCCAGGGGATCCTGGGGGGTCGATATCTCCGGTCATAGCTCACTACGTGACAATTTCACATAATGAAACCAGTGTTGATACTGATTGTTCAGTATCAACAGTAAATAATAGTAGAAGGAAGAGGGTTTCAGCTCGGCCCAAAATTTGCAAACATTGCAACAAAAAAAGGCGTAAAAATGGCGGCAAAAAGGATTGCAATTGTGAACCAGAGAATCAGGAGATGGAAATTTCTCATTTCGAGAATGGTTCAGACCCCTCACAAAAAATTACTACTCAGGTATCTAATGAATCAATCATTGTACAAAATAAAACATCTCCACAGTCTGCAACTCAGTTGGCTAGGTTGACTTTTAAGTCATCAGATGCTGCTCCATATGTCGTTCATGTGCAACGTGAACAAGTCACTGAAAAAACATTTTTACATCCCATTTCTTTTGGCCGTTTTTTGAAAAGAAATAATTTTAAAAATGTGATAAATGGTAGTCTGAAAAAAATCGGCAGAAATCGAATTTCATTGGCATTTTCTCACTATGAAGATGCGAATCTGTTTTTAAATAATACTAAATTAGCTGAAGAAAATTATAAAGTTTTTATCCCTGCTTTCTCCATAACCCGTATGGGTGTTGTAAGAGGCGTTCCTGCCGATTGATCCGATGAGGAGGTTCAGGAGGCTATTTCTGTTCCCATAGGCTGTGGAGAAATTTTAAAAATTAGGAGGATTAGAAGGAAAGTAATGGTTGATGGTAATAATGTATTCAAGAACACGGAAACAATTATAATTACATTTGATGGGCAAGTTCTACCAAAGCGGGTGTTTATGTATTACACAGCCTTGAGTGTTGAATTATACATTTACCCAACTATTCAGTGTTATAATTGTTGTAGGTATGGTCATGTAAAAAGTCTTTGTAGGTCTAAGCCTAGATGTTTTAAGTGTGGTGATGGACATTCAGGCGAGTCCTGTTCAGTTCAAGATGATGATGTCTCTTGCTGTTTGTGCAGGGGGTCTCATGAAGCTACTAGTAAGAAGTGCCTTGAATTTGAGAGACAGAAATCTATAAAAGAAACAATGTCCAAAAGTTGCATTTCTTATGCAGAAGCATCAAAACTACATCCTTTTGTTTCTAAGAAGTCATATATTGACGCCTTAACTACCACTCATGTGTCAGATAGCTTTACTCCTTCAGCTCCACGGGTTAATCCTACATCTAATCAGTCATATTCATATAAAAAACTGTTTATACTAAACCTCGTTCACCTACAAAATCCTCTATAGGTTATGATCGTCAATCTCACCATGACCTTATTAAGGACTATAATAACACTTCTTCACTAAATAATGGCACTGCTCTGATTCCTAAGGACAATCTATCTGAAACTACAAGAGATTTAATCATAGCATTAATTAAGTCTTTGTCACAGTCTAACTTAATTTCACCGTCTCACGTTGCCTCTGCACTCGAAGCAGTTACTTGCACTTCTAGTAATAATAATGGACAGTCCAGCCAAGGTAATCCAATGGAATTGCCGAAGTGCAATTTCTAAAAAAACTGAAATAATTTATCTTATAAATAAAAATTCCTTTTTATAATAAGCATTATTCTAAACCTCCTCCATGGTTAAAGTATAGACTTGCAGATGCCAATTGGTCATTGTTTAAGGAGCAGTTGGATTTCTACATTTCGGAACTTCCTGAAATTAAATTTGGTGATGAACACTTATGTGCTGAAGCTTTAGCAAAATTAATAATAAGAACTGCTGATAGTCATTTTCCTATAAAAAATACAGCTCTAGGTTATATCCCATCCCCTCCATGGTGGGATAGGGATTGTTCAATTGCAGTTAAAAAGAGGAAACAAGCAGAGATTCAATATTATGCCAACACTACAGATGAAAACTTTGATGTTGTATGTTCTGCCATTACTGATACTCGTAAATTATTTAAACAAAAGAAGTTCGAAGGTTGGAGACGTTTTTGTCAGAACATATCACCCAATATTCATCCATCAGTTGTGTGGCGAAACATTCGTAGGTTTAGATCTGCATTTAAGGAGTCTCCCTCATCTTTGCTTCCTTCTTCAATGAAAGACCAATTTTTAGATAAGCTATCACCTTCGTATGTCCCTGAGGAAATAACTATTTATTCTATACCTCTTTCCGATTATGTCAATCTTGCAGAACTGAATAGTCCATTTTCTCTTGCTGAACTCAAAGGTATTTTGACCCACCTAAAAGATTTTGCTCCTGGAGTTGATGGTATTCAGTGCTGCCAGATGAAAAACTCTAATCAGCGCTAACAGCGGTGCACTAAGCGCTAGATTCGAATATATTCACGAGCTATTAAAGCGCTAAATCGGCTCAAACGAGTCAATAAAGCGCTAAATTTGAACTTTTAACTGAAGCGCTTTTTAGACGATCAGTGTGATTAAATAATCTCCCATACTAAACATGGGCTGTTACCATGAACTCTTAAAACAATTCTGATAAAGGTTTGGAAGCGAGACGCAGATTGCGACTCGTATAAACGCATCTCGTTTACGGCTCCGTTGTTTTGCTCTATGTGTTTAGTATGGTAGATTGTGTAATCACATTGATCGTGGAAAAAGCGTCATACGCACGACAAAAATAAAATAAAATACGAAGTGATTGTAGTGAAAAACAACAATTTATTACAATAATAAAATTTAGAAGAGAAAACATAATAATATTATTCTATACCTACAGTTTGGGTATAGTAAAGTCAACTTTAAGTAAAAAACAAGTTAAAAAAAATTAAAATTCTTCTTCCATCATAGCTGAAACATGAAACAAACCGTACTTAATGTTCATGGGATTCCCCGTGCTCTATTGCCATATTAAAACCCAGCTGGCATAGAGCACAAAATTGAACATAGACAATAATTTTATTCTCCACGGAACAAATAGTGCTGCCATATTAAAAATTAAGAAGCGCTAAATTATCCGTTAGGCGCTAAAATGATCAAGTGCCCGCTGAACATAGCAAAAAAGCGCTAGATCTAGCGCCGAAAGCGCTAAAATGGCAGCACTGATGGTATTCCATATTCCTTTATGTCAAATTTAAGCGAAACGTCACTTGACTATTTTTTAAATCTTATAAACTCTATTATGGGCACTGGCAACATTCCCACATCCTGGAAATCCCAAATAGTTTTACCAATCTTGAAACCTGACAAAAGCCCGTCAGATAGTAATGCCTATCGTCCCATTGCACTTTCTTCAGTTTTATTAAAAGTTACCGAGCATTTGGTAAAGAACCGTTTAGAATGGCTTATTGAGAGCAATGATTTATTGAGTGACAGTCAGTTCGGTTTTAAGCGGGGCAAAAGTACTTTAGATAGCTTAAGTATTTTTGTCACGGAAATTAGGTTAAGTTTTTCTGTAAATAGTCACCTTATAGCTTCGTTTTTAGATATTACTTCCGCCTATGACAATGTAGTTATTCCGATTTTAAGAAATAAATTACAAAAGTTAAATGTGCCTACAATTCTTTTTAATTTCATTATGAATATTTTATCTGAGCGACGTATTAATGTTTTATTAGAGGATTCTACTTATGAATCTAGATTAGTGTGGAAAGGGCTTCCTCAAGGGTCTGTTTTAAGTCCTATATTGTATAATATTGTTACGTCGTACGTACGAGATCTTTCGAGAAAGCACGGATTACAGTGTGTTTGCGCTAAAAACTTCGAGAAGCATTCCATTATTATTAGTTTGAAGTTAAGTAGGTAACTACTTATAAAAAATATTAGGACTTGTCATTGTAATTTCGACCGTACGCCGAGGGCATAAAGTACCTATTTCTTTATTCGGTACAAGTAGGTTATTATTTTTTATATACCTACTACTTTTGTATTTCCTGGTAATGTTTATTTGTTGATGTTTTTCTGGAACCGTTCTACACTTAGCCAGAATGTTCGTGAATATTGGCGGTATAAAAGCAGAGCGCCGACACACGATGTAGTCAGTCTGATTTGGCGATACAACGAAGCGAATCGAAGTGATCTAGAAGTGCGATATCTAAGCGAATAGTGATCAGTAGTGTATTTGTGATTAAGTTTTAAGTGTTTTGTGTTTAATAAAGTTATTTAATTGTCTGATTGGTAATAATTAATTTATCCCATACCCAGCTCGTAACAATTTGGTGTCAGAAGTGAGGGATAAATTATGCCAATTCTACCGAAGGACGACACGGACGGTATCCGTACCAGGAGTCAGCGACAGCAGGACATGGACCAAAGGCGGTTTGGACATTCTCCAACACAGACACCGGGTGGTGTCCAGCCTACGTCAGTGCCAGTCGCTGGCCCATCCGCAGTTTCTACGGCATCAATGGCGCCAGACTTGTCAGCTTTAATGGCGCTGCTACAGGAGCAGTCTCGCCGTCAAGATGAGCAGTCTCGCCGTCAAGAGGAGCAGGCTCGCCGGTTGGAAGAGCAGTTGCAGCGAGACAAAGAGGAGCAGGCTCGCCGTCAAGAGGAGCAGGCTCGCCGGTTGGAAGAGCAGTTGCAGCGAGACAAAGAGGAGCAAGTCCGCCGCCAAGAGGAGCAGGTCCGCCGCCAAGACGAGCAGATGCTCCTCATAAAGGATCTTCATGCAACTTTTGGCAAAGAGCTAAAGGTGATGAAGGATCAGGTACAGCAGCACGAGAATCGCCTCTCAGAAGCCGAAGTTCAGATCGCTGGGGTGAAGAAGGCTTTGGGGGAACTGAAGACTGGAGACGGGACTGTAGCTTCAGTAGTTGCTGCACCTTCAGCGCGGGGCTTTAAGGTGCCTCCATTCGATGGCACATCTTCGTGGTCGGCTTATAAAATTCAATTTGAGGCCGTTATGAAGGCAAATGGATGGACAAAACCACAAGCCATGACCGCGCTCACCTTGGGCCTCCGAGACCAGGCCCTAAACATTCTTGAGGCGCTCGGCAAGAATGTAACCTACGAGCAGCTGCTGGAGGCGTTAGAGTCCAGATACGGCGACGCGCACCTGGAGCATGTATTTCGTGCTAAGTTGAAGGATCGTGTTCAACGTAGTGCCGAGAACCTACAGCAGTGGGCCCTCGAAGTTGAAAAGCTGGTTCGGAAAGCATACCAGTCTGCCCCTGCACTTATCGATGGGAATCTGGTACAAGCGTTCGTTGATGGAATACGCGACCTAGAAGTTAGAGTCGCTGTGAGACTTGGGCATCATGAGACGCTGAAAGACGCCTTGGCCCATGCCTTAGAAGTAGAGGCAGTGAGGCAGGACCACCGAACGCACCGCGTCAGGGAGGTTGTAGCATCACCTGTACGCGACTGGCCGCAAGCGTACAGTCCTAGGTGCTACACTTGCGGAGAAAGGGGTCATCTTCGGTCAAGCTGTCCTAAGCGCAGCACCCCGAGAGAAGATCAGCAGGGAAGGGTGGCTGAAGTGACTGCCCAGCCACAGCAGGGAAACGAGTAAATGCCAGGACTGGGGGGCGGGTGCTGGCTGGTATTGAAAGAGCCCCGAGAAACTTGATCTCGCAAGCACATGATGGGAACAGCCTGACCATCAAAGGCGAAGTCAACGGAACACCATGCAAACTGACGTTGGATACTGGAGCTTCTCACACGGTCGTCAATTCTCACCTAGCAAGTCGGTTTCTTGGGGACTACGTCGATAACCACGACCGTATACGTTTACTAACAGCTACCGGTCAGCACATAATCGTCCGAGGCAAGAAGGAGGTGGAGTTAAAATTGGGTGATAGAACTTACCAGCACAATGTCATCGTGGCCGATATAGTGGACGATTGCATCTTGGGCTTGGACTTCATGCGGAAACATCGTTGCGAGATCGACGTTCATCAAGGAGTATTGAAATGTGGTTCAGATGAAGTTTTCATGGAAGGTGCACCATCAGGAAAAGTGTACTGCTTGAAAGAGATTGTTCTTCCTCGAAAGAAACAATTGTGCCAATTAGTTTACCACAGAATTCTGGACACAAAGATCGAAGTGTTCTGATAGAAAGGGTGCACAATGACTTCCCATGGAAGATGGCACGTACTCTGGTCAAGGCCACCAACGTCTCAGCAGTACGCATACTGAATCCAAGTGACAAGGAGCATGTGATCAAGAAGGGTACCTCGATCGGTACTTGCGAGGAAGTAGCTTGGATGCGTCAATTGCAGGATCCGCCTACAGGAAATAAAATTCGTAGTGCAAAATTTGGAAAACTGCGATTTAACTAAAGGAGAAATGGACAAGGCTAAGAAGATGTTACTTCAGTACGCCGACACTTTCTCTTCAAACGATGCTGACATAGGGAGAACTGGACTTGTTCAGCATAAGATTAATACAGGCAACGTGTTACCAATCCGTCAGCGACCAAGAAGACTACCAGTTGCACGAGAAAAAGAGGTGGAAACCATGGTTGAGGGAATGGTGAAGGACGGTGTTATAGAACCTTCATCGAGTCCATGGTGTTCTCCTGTGGTCCTGGTAAAGAAAAAGGACGGCAGTATGCGCTTCTGTGTGGATTATCGACGACTGAACGACGTCACGAAGAAGGACAGTTACCCGCTGCCTAGGATAGATGACACACTGGATACGCTGACTGGTATGAAGTGGTTTACCACACTTGACCTGAAAAGTGGCTACTGGCAAGTAGAAATAGACCCCAAGGATAAGGAGAAAACTGCATATTCAACAGGAAAAGGGTTGTGGCAGTTTGAAGTTATGCCATTCGGTCTGTGCAATGCTCCTGCGACGTTTGAAAGGTTGATGGAGCAAGTACTCGCCGGATTGATTGGAGACGCATGTCTTGTATATCTAGACGACATTATCATCGTGGGCCGTACATTTGAAGATCAACTTAAAAACCGCAACCGAGTGCTGTCGAAAATCCAAACAGCAAATCTCAAGTTAAGTCCGAAAAAATGCTCGTTTTTTAGACAACAAGTAAACTTTTTAGGACACATAGTTTCGGGGGAAGGTGTTCAAACAGACCCAGAAAAAGTAATCGCCGTCAAGGATTGGCCAGTTCCGAAAGACAAGACACAGGTCCGAGCATTTCTGGGTTTGTGCTCCTACTATCGAAGGTTTGTCAAGAATTTTGCCGACATTGCGAAACCTCTGCACAAACTCACTCAGGAAAAGCGGCAATTCTGTTGGGACGAGAACTGCGACGTCGCATTTCAGGAATTAAAGAAACGTCTGTGCAATACACCTATTTTGGGATATCCTGACACTGAAAATGACTTCATAGTTGACACCGATGCAAGTAATACTGGAATTGGGGGCGTGCTGTCTCAACGGAAAGGAGACCAAGAGGTTGTGATAGCTTACTTCAGCAAGTCTTTATCCAAACCAGAAAGAAATTACTGCGTTACAAGACGGAAGCTACTCGCCGTAGTAAAGACATTGCAGCACTTCAGTAAATATTTGCTGGGACGTAAATTCCAATTACGAACTGACCATGCTGCATTGAAGTGGCTATTACAGTTTAAGAATCCAGAGGGGCAAGTGGCGAGATGGATTGAACTACTACAAGAGTTTGACTTCATAACTGAACATCGCAGTGGGAGAACTCACGGTAACGCAGACGCCTTGTCAAGAAGACCTTGTCCTGAAGACTGTAAGCACTGTACCAGGCAAGAGACTAAGGAAGTAGTGCCCGTGAGGATGCTTAGAACAGATCTCAGCGATGAATGGAAGGAAACCCTACAGCAGGCTCAGCAAAATGACTCGGACATCAAACCGATCTTCGAGTGGCTCAAAGCTGGTGCTCCTAAACCTAAGTGGAGTGATGTGGCTGCGATGAGTTCCATCACGAAGAGTTATTGGGCGCATTGGAACAGCTTGGTGATCCAGGATGGAGTCTTGTGCCGTAAATGGGAAAACGCTCGAGGGGACAGCTGTCATCTACAAATGGTTGTCCCTAAAGCTAAGGTACCGGATGTTCTACGGCTCTACCATGATGGATGTTCAGGAGGACATATGGGGGTAAAAAGGACTCTACTAAAAATTCGAGAACGCTTTTACTGGATCCACTGTCGAGATGATGTGGAGGATTGGTGTCGCAAATGTACCAGTTGTGCGGCCGTGAAAGGACCCCACACACGCAGCCGAGGTGCATTAAGAGTGTACAACGTTGGAGCCCCTTGGGAACGGATAGCACTAGACGTTGCGGGACCATTTCCAGAAAGTGAGAGCGGAAACAAGTACTTCCTGGTGGTCATAGATTACTTGACAAAGTGGCCAGAAGTCTTCGCCATTCCTAACCAAGAAGCTACAACTGTCGCAGATAAATTAGTTCAGGAAGTTTTCTGTCGTTTTGGAGTACCCTTAGAAATACACAGCGATCAAGGAAGGAATTTGAATCGCAAGTATTTCAGGAAACTTGTCGATTGATGGGTACCTACAAAACCAGAACCACCTCTTACCACCCACAATCTGATGGAATGGTGGAACGATTCAACCAAACGTTGGAGAGATATCTGGCAAAAGTCGTGGAAAGCAGGCAGAGGGATTGGGACAAGCACATACAGCCGTTTCTGCTGTCCTATCGCAGCGCAGTCCACGAAAGTACGACTGTGACGCCAGCCTTCGCGAACTTTGGAAGAGAATTACGGTTGCCTGCAGATTTAATCACTGGAGCTCCCCCTGATGCTCCACGTAGTGTAACAGATTACGCAAATGATTTGCGTAACAAGTTGAATGATGTTTATGAGCATATCCGACAATCCGGCCAACAGATGTCTGAGAAGATGAAGACCCGTTATGACCGCAAGGCAAACAGTAGCGGTTTCGACGAGGGTTCACTGGTGTGGTTACATAACCCAGTGCGGAGCAAGGGGAAGTCTCCGAAATTGCAAGCAAATTGGGATGGACCATACCGAGTCGTGACTAGGATCAACGATGTCACCTACCGAATACAGAAGGGTCTACGAGGTGCACCAAAGATTGTTCATGTAGACCGATTGGCCCGATACTACAGGGCTAATGATGCTCGGGACGAGCATGTCTAATGAGGGGGCAGTGTTACGTCGTACGTACGAGATCTTTCGAGAAAGCACGGATTACAGTGTGTTTGCGCTAAAAACTTCGAGAAGCATTCCATTATTATTAGTTTGAAGTTAAGTAGGTAACTACTTATAAAAAATATTAGGACTTGTCATTGTAATTTCGACCGTACGCCGAGGGCATAAAGTACCTATTTCTTTATTCGGTACAAGTAGGTTATTATTTTTTATATACCTACTACTTTTGTATTTCCTGGTAATGTTTATTTGTTGATGTTTTTCTGGAACCGTTCTACACTTAGCCAGAATGTTCGTGAATATTGGCGGTATAAAAGCAGAGCGCCGACACACGATGTAGTCAGTCTGATTTGGCGATACAACGAAGCGAATCGAAGTGATCTAGAAGTGCGATATCTAAGCGAATAGTGATCAGTAGTGTATTTGTGATTAAGTTTTAAGTGTTTTGTGTTTAATAAAGTTATTTAATTGTCTGATTGGTAATAATTAATTTATCCCATACCCAGCTCGTAACAATATATATACATATGATCTCGAATCTTCCCTGGACAGTAAAGTAAAAGTTCTCCAATATGCTGATGACCTGGTTTTATACTGTTCTCATCGCTCTATTGAAACGGCTTGCTCTTCACTGTCTTCTTCTCTTAATCTTTTAAAAACATGGCTTGATCGTAATGGACTAGAGTTATCATCTTCGAAAAGCTCTACTGTTTTATTTTCACGAAAGCGGCTTCCTCCTCCTTTTTCTATATATTTTGATGGTCAACCGATTCCAGAAAAATCTTCGGTCAAATTTTTAGGAGTTATTTTAGACTCCAGGCTTACTGGTATTCCCCACTGTGAATATATTTTTTTCTAAATGCGAAAAAGGTTAAATATGTTAAGATGCCTGGCTGGAGTATGGTGGGGTGCCCATCCTTATTGTTTAAAACTGCTAAATAATGCTATAGTTAGAAGCGTATTAGATTATGGGTCTTTTTTGTTAGAACCAGGGAGTATTGTTGCTTTTAAAAAACTTAACAATATACAGTCAAAAGCACTAAGAATAATCACGGGAGCTATGAAATCTAGTCCAATTAATGCCCTTCAACTTGAATGTGTGGATCCTCCTCTTTCACTTCGCCGTCAGTTCCTTTGCGATAAATTTTTATTTCGTTCATTGCAATTTGCTAACCATCCTCTACATACAAAACTTCCATTACTTTTAAATCAAATAAATTCTTCTAATTATTGGTCTCATAAAAATCCACCATGTCTTATTCAGAGTTACAAAAAGTTTATTGCCTTACAGGCTCCAAGCTACAGCTCAAATTTATATCCTCTTTTTTGCAGTAATTATGAATCTATAGTTTCTATTCCTGACATACATTTTTCCTTGGGTTTAAATAAAGGGGATGATTTTACGAGTTTCTTATTTAATTCAATCAAATGTAATTATTGGAAAGATTGGCATCATATTTACACTGATGCGTCCAAACACGATAATTCTGGTTGTGTAGGAGTCGGAGTTTTTCATTCTCAATACAATATAGTTCAAAAGGTTAAACTTCCGCCTGAATCATCAGTGTTCACAGGAGAATGCTTTGGTTTATTCAAAGCTGTAGAATATATACACATTATGAAATTAAAAAAGACGGTCATATTTTCAGACGCTTTGAGTGTTTTGCAAGCTCTTAGCAAATTTCCATTAAAATGTAAAACAGTTTATCCCTTGGTAATATCTATAAGAAATTTATTGTACAAATGTTATCAGCAAGGGCTTGTAATCAGCTTTGCATGGATTCCGGGACATAGCAACATTTTGGGCAACACCAGGGCTGACCAGCTTGCCAATGAGGCTGTTGATTGTGGAGATCGTTTTCCGTACATTAATTATTGTCATGATCTTGCAGGTCTCCCCATGACGTTCCTTCGGGAGTCTTGGGGAGACTTATGGTCAGACAGTTCAGTATTAAAAGGTAAATTTTATTCCACCATACAAAAGTGTATTCCAAAAAAACCTTGGTTTTTTAAATTAAAGTTAAATAAAATTTCCACCAGTTGTATTATCCGTATGAGACTGGGACATGTTTGTATTCCAGTTCACCTTGCACGGCTTCATATCATAGATGACGATATTTGTGAGTGTGGCGAAAGTGTGGGGGATCTGAATCACATTTTCTTCTCGTGTTCTCTTTATAATCATTCTCCTTTTATGGACTCCTTAAATCGTCATGAAGTTCCTCTTCCTACTTCCATTCTTACTCTTTTAGCATCTAATGATCCTATAATATACAACTGTTTATCTATTTTCATTAATTCTAACTCAATCCGTATTTAGTTTATTATATATTTTATTTGAAAATTTATTCCTTTTCCGATCCTGACCAATTTATATTTTCAAATTCCGTTCAGATACCATTTTTTTAATTATTATAAGTTCCCCCGTTTTTGTTAGTGGCAAATGCGCAAATAGCGACTTGCGAAGAGAGAGAAAAAAAAAAAAAAAACCTAACCATTCACTATGCGTTTGGTCCATAGACATTTAATAAGTATGGACTGGAAATACCTACAAAAAAAAGGTGCATACCTACAACTCAAAATGTCGCATAAAATGGCTGCCAATGCTAGGGTTGTGTCATTCAGGGAACATGGTGTTACTATTTCGAGTATCGATACTAGTACGTAATAGTATAACGAATCTTACTAGATATCACGGTTGAATCATATTTAAAAAAATATTAGCTAATAGTCCGTTGTAACAGAAAAAAACGAGTATTGACAATTTATCACTTCTGAAACAATTTTCCGCATACTTATAATTTCATTTATAGAATTATTACTTAGCAAATAAAGTTTTCACAAATATTTGTAACGCAAACCTAATGTTTGGCAAGTGAACGTTTAAACAAAGCCAAATATTTAGTATCGAGTGAGCATGCAAGTCTTATGCCTGTTTTCACCTTCACTAAGTGACACTTAAATGAATCCCTAATAAAAGTTCACTGTTGGATTTTCAACGGTAGACTCAGCGCTGAGAGTTGAAAAACAGTGCAGTTTTATTTAGGTATTCATTTAAGTGTCACTTAGCTGTCGGTGAAAACGGGCATTAGTGAATTAAATTTTTAACAATTTTATCATAAATGAACATTCGGAATAATACACATCCTTACATATTATAAAACAAAGTACACCGCCGCGTCTGTCTGTTTTTCTGTCTGTCTGAACGCGAAAAATTCAAAAACTACTAAACGGATTTTCAATCAATTTTCACTAATGGACGGAGTGATTCATGCGGAAGGTTTTAGTGTATAATTCATTAAAGTTTTGTGTAAATTGGCTGAAATTTGACGATTATTGTTGAAGATGTCGGATAAAATCATGCGGACTGGGATCTTTATTAGCGTGAGCCGCGGAAATCATAAAAGTTACATAAAATGTATGTATGTACTAAAGTATTGTTCATCTTAAAAACTTCAACAAAAAAATCGTATACACTACATAAAACTCTGCGGAACGGTCTCTCGGTGCTATGAACCAAAGAGTACAGTTTGCTGTAAACCACGGGCCGGACCTAGCAATATCATTTCAGCGCAGCGAAGGAACTAGTATCAGAAACTATTACGGAAACGGTACAACACTATTCCACCACGATATATCATTGTAAACAAACGAATGAAATTATGAAATAATAAAAAGGTCTGTTGGACGGAAATAAACCCATATATTAAAATTTAAGCCGTATTTAATGATCACCTAGCAATTTTTTCATCGAAAGTTTATCACTTTATGTACTATTGCATGAAAACCGGCCACTAACCTGTGCAAAGATAATTGAGGTTGATTTTCCTTCTTTCTTGCACCACACTTCACAATACAACACACAGGCATGTTGAATTGGTGTTTTCCAACGTATATATGTAGTTTTAAAGGAAAACTCCACGTAATTTTCTCACAAATCTCAATAAAACAAAAAGTAAACAACCACTTGACAGCAGAACTACCATGAACTTGTCGCATATTATGGCGGATATGGCACTTACCTACAACTGTTACTACGTCTCAACAAAATGTTGCCATTATGAGGAACAACTGAAATATTGTTGTCTCTTTTATCAAATACGATTACCACATTAGAAAGAGTGAAATAACACGATATTTCACATTCTAGTTCGTTTTTCTCCCATATTTGTATAAGCAAACTTATGTATAGAATATCGCGGCGCCTCCGTGTTTTTACTATCTCAATGGTTTGGTCACCGTGAATAGCGATCATTATTTTTCTTATGTTGGTGTCACGTACGCGTCGTCCGATAAACCGACCAAATAGAATGCCATTTATATTCAGTGTTCTTATTGAAAGCGGCTATCTATCAAATTTGTGTTGGTTATAATGACGTTTTGTGTTTGTTTATTTTGAGTTTGAAGTTATTGCATTCTAATATTTTATTAATATTAAGCCCTTTATTCTGACTATCGAAGGAAACTTTTCATAATATGACAGTGTAGAGGTTTTTTAAAGAATATCACGTAATTCAGAGTGTCTCTTGGCCTATGCCAAACGAAAACGCTAGAAGAAGCTTAAAACTTCTTCTAGCCGTAGCGTTTCCCACTGGGTTCTATCTCGCGCTACCCTTCTCCAGTGGTGTCCAGCCTTCAGCCTTAGATCGTCCGCCCATCTCGTTTCTTTGTTTTTTTTTCTAATAATAACAGATTTAAAAAATGAAGACAAGTTCATCCCAATTTGTTATGATGGTGACATATATGGAGCAGTAAGTGGAATTTTAATTATGTGGTGTGTTGCGAACATACGCTCTGTGAACTTTGCAGAAATAAATCTAATTTTGATTGGATTTTTAGGCATGGAGACATCAGCAATGGTGATGGCTTACCTATTTTGGCTAAAACAGGGATGCGGTTAAAATAATATGTTGGTTTCTTTGCATGATTTCAAGGTTTGGAGTGACTTTAAAAACAATACAAAAAAAAGGCTGCACGTCTGCACAAAGCAGCTAGTGGTACTGGTGGTGGACCTGCAGTATTTGCCAAACTGACTGATCTGGAACAGAGAGTTCTGAATCTCGTTGGTGTGCAAGTGGCTACGGGGTTGGCAGTAGAAGAGGCTGGGTTGTCACAGGTTTAAACTTTATTTATTATAATACCAAACCCTAGTAAAATAATTATGGTACTTTATTGGTGTCTCATAAATTGCATTCTTTTACAGGAGATTCACATTCAGCCCAATCCCACTTCCACACACAATGTGCAAGATATACAAACTTCACATCAATTAGTAGAATGTAAGTTGCTCTTGTGGGATATCAGTATATTGTTATTAAAATTGTTGTATCTATGGTTGTGAAATATTTTTTTTTTTTTTTTACTTTAGATCAGCATGTGAATGAGTCACCACTACCGATGAGAGCTATTTCTTCTCCACCGCTTACATTCATAGAGGAAGAAGTTCAAAGTAAGATACCTATATTCTATATTTTTTTTCTAGATAGGTCAGCAAATTACACAATATCAAATCAATTCTTACTTAATTAAACGAGTTAGACTGAAGTGTGTTTTATGTTCTAGGTTTCCAACCTAATTGGAATGAGCCAGGGCCATGAACAGTTGTTGCCCGAGCACAGTCACCACCTCCTTGGTACACTACTACCTTGGTACCTACACCTCATTTTTTTGTGGATGTACAAGTGGAAGGTAAGAAATAACTTTTTTACTTTTTTAAAAGGTTCTGCAAGATTATAACTGATAATAAAAATATATTATTTTTTCTAGATATGGGCATGCTCTCTCCAACCAGACCTTCCACATCATCTCATGTCCGTGTTATGCAGACAGAGCCTGTTACGTCTGTGCAAAATACTCCTCGCCATACAAGAAACAGAAGATCACCTCGTAGACGAGTGAGGCCAGCACATACAGATCAGGCAACACAAAACTTTCTTCAAGCAGACTCGTTTTGGAGAAATTTTAAAGAACAGCAACACAATGATAACATGGACTTGAGGAGAGAGCAGAATAGGATTAGAGAGACGGAGGTGCAGGCCCAGAGGGAGTGGCAAGCTGTAGCCCATAGAGGACTCAATCTCTTAGAGAAAATTGTAGATAAATTTTGTAAAGACTAATTTCTATTCAATTTATTAATAACTAGCCTTTGCCCGCGGCTTCGCCACGTAGGTATTAAATTGTAGTTACTCGTAGGTTAGTTTGTAAGTTTTACTAACATAGTTTCTAAGTCTTTGTTACTAATACCTTATGGATTGTATGTCATTTTTATGTGTGATAAATATATAATATACCTTCTTCATAGTCTGTTGGTGTTTCAATATTTTACCTCTAATTAAAATATATGTAAGTATGTAGTAACTTCTCCTTCTACGGTCAGATTCTCTACTCATACTGTCAAATTCTAAACAGAAATAATTCATAATTTTCTCACATACATAGTCTGTGATAATAGTACATTTTCTGTCTAGGACACTCAGTATTTTTTTTTTCTGTGTAGTGAAAGTTGGTACTTATTAGATTTTATTTTGGTTAGGAAAAAAAAGTAAACATTGTGTTAAAACGAATTTATTCTAGAACAATAATACATAATCAAAGTCAAAAAAATTATTTTCAAAAGACTAATAAAAGGGAACTTTTGAATGTGAAACTTACAAAATTAAATATAAAAATGATTCTAATAGCCCCTTCAAAAAGGTAGTTCGTTCGTAGGTTATGGAGATGAATGGGCACGAAACACGACACTTACTAAAAATAGTATATATATAGTTAAAATAATACTTATTTACAATATTTTGTATACATTTATAAGATAATTACATATTAAAAGTGTTGAAGTCTTCTAACTAATTGTTCCCTTAGAACCCTTCCACTGATTAGCTCAGATGTTGAACCTCCTATATCCCTTTCATAAATGAGCCCATCATCTTCATCATGATTCAATTCTAGAACAAAGAAATGTTATTTAGTATTCAATAGGTACACAAAACTATTGACTGATTTCTAGAAATTGTTACCATACCAGTGATGTCTGATGGTGTAAAACGGAGCAGGCTTGAATGATTCTGGCACATTTAAGAGGCTTGTAGTGTAGCACTCTATCTTTGTTTAGACAGCGCCATCAATTCTTCAGCCTTCCAAACGTATTTTCAATGACAACTCTGGCTGCCACATGCTTTTTATTGTAATCGGCATGTAGTGTGTCTGGAGCAGCATCCAAAATCGGAGTCATCAACCATGGCCATTGTGGATAACCAGAATCTCCTAAAATTATAACCATCTTTAAGTTGAATCATCTAATGTATATAATATATATAATTATATTTTATTATGGTAAGCTTACCTAAAAGCCATACTATTTCCCCATTTTGGTGCAACAACTGCACATAATTATTGATGTCGCTGTTTTCCCATATGAAAGAGTCATGATTTGCACCTCCAAATTTGGCATTTACATTCAGTATTCTACATTGGTCATCACATATCTGTAAATCAAAGAAGTAAATAAACATTTACAAATTAAAGTGTTATAAGAAGTAAGAATAGATCAAAATTCTTTACCATTTGTACATTAATCAAATGATAATGCTTGCGGCAATAATAAAGATGTTCTTCGGTTTTAGGTGGCCCAAAAATTCTAAAGTGACTACAATCAATGCACCCTATTACTCCAGGTATTCTATATTTGGCACAAAACCTGAAATAAACAACATACATTTCCGAATTACATAAATGTTGTGTATTTACTAGTACGTACCTAACTATTTACAATAAATAATGTGAGTACCTTTGACTGATTGCTTGTCTGGCAGATGGAGTGTTAGGAAATTTTATATATTTGTTTATTATATTTCTATGTGTTAGAGCCTTGGTAACCTCTTCAATATAAACACTGCACATTTTTTGAGATATATTAGCAGCTATTCCCACTGGCCGCTGGTAAGACCCAGATGCATAAAAAAATAGTGCAGGAAGTACCTAAAAAAATTAAGTTTAAATATGTAAAGTATGGACTGGACCAAGAGCTAAGCTAAGCTAGTAAAACTAGCTTATCTTAGCTTTTGGTCTGCAACCCGCTTTAGATGTAGTTCAACGAGGTAGGATGAAGAAAGTGTATTTCACACAAATGCTGATATATTACATTGAGATCAATGTAAACTAGTACGTTAGTACTTATATCTCGATGATATATTACCTTATCTTCCAAGGTTACCCGTTGAGAAGACTTTAAACCAGTAAGCTGTTTCAGCTCTCGGCATAAAAACCTGACCGCTTTCTTCGGAAGCCGATACCTTCTCTTAAATTCGCCCTCCGGAAGATCTCTTAGGGAATTACTTGAAGTACGGGCTTTTGTACGAACACTGGACATGTAAATACGCTCATCTTTTGCCCTAGCGGTCTTAAACATCTTCCAAGCAAAATATAAACGTGATGCCATGGTTTAATCCACACAACTAATTAAAATAAAATAACTTTGATAGTAATTCACCACACTCACAAGGCTCTCACTACAAATCCTTCCGTGACAACTTTACACGTTCGAAAGTGAATAAGTTTCTCAAACGAGCTGTCAAAACTGTCAAAATTGTAACTCACACTCGCGTTATCACAGAGTCACGCTAATTTACGAGCTCACTTTCGAGTGGGAATCAATCGTCACCATCGACAAAGTAAACTAAAAAACTTACACTCACAATTTTTAGTTCTCGCGTATGGCACCAGGTGGCGCTAACTCAACGCCATACAAATCTGCGTTTACTCTAACGCGATGGTGAAGTTAAAAAAACTCGCACTAAGCCCTCAGTATGTATTATAAACGCAAGTTGTCAGTCAGTTTTTAATTTTACCTTGTTTGATTTAGCTACAGAGATCAAATAAAATGGCACGATATCACACAATTTCGCGTTAAAAAGTAGAAACCGATGACATTTTATTGTAAAACTTCTTATGAAGAGACGGTTTTTATTAAAAAAGCGTTTGTATGTATTATAAACGCAAGTTGTCAGTCAGTTTTTAATTTTACCTTGTTTGATTTAGCTACAGAGATCAAATAAAATGGCACGATATCACACAATTTCGCGTTAAAAAGTAGAAACCGATGACATTTTATTGTAAAACTTCTTATGAAGAGACGGTTTTTATTAAAAAAGCGTTTGTAGGAAATCAAAGGCGAACACACGATCACTACAATTTTCTCCTTGTTTGAAACAAGCGTATTTGCAAATATACGATTGGGTGGTAATAAAAAGTGAGATGTGTAAAACCGCGAAAAATTGTACATTTGTAATTTTTTGCTTTTCCCGATTTTATTTATTTTATATCAATGAGATATTAGATCAATGAGATATGTTGTATATTGTACTGAATGGTATCCTTGTGTTGTTTTAGATAATTCCACAAAATTTAAGCTATCTCTTACAAATTGTTTATTTTTCGCAATTTTTTCATTGGTACTCCTTTTAGTTCCATACAAAAACTATTTGTCCAACTACCACCCTTGTTACAAAAACTGCCATTGGTTACGAAATCAAATGGCTATCCCGTATTTTTAAGTTATTTTGAAGTTTTGTTATACATAACCAACGTTTTTATAAAAAGCTTTCAATAAATAACGTAACTAATATTTTTTATTAATGTTTAAAAAAGTGTCCAAAATTTTACTGAGTGTAAAATTTTGGACACCATGAAAATAACATTCAATTACTGCTACACTATAAAAGTAATCAGGCCACTTCTAGTATTTTCTTGCGTGGCAACACTATTGAGCATGATACCAACATTAAACAAATAAATGCTGTCATTATTTTTCGTGTAAAATGGTGGTAAGTGTCAGCAACGGATTTGTCCCAAAGAAAATTGTGTTTTAAAGTGTTGGATTACAAGGCAAGTATGCATATTCTGTATCACTATCATACGAGTTTATGTAGGTTTACTATTATACAAAAGAATAAAACTAATTCGCAGTCCTTGGCTATCCGCAATTTAAGTTTAATTTCAGTTTTAGTAAATATCTCACGTCATTTTTGTAATGAATGTAACAGTGTGTAACAAAATATCGCACACCAGGTGCAATAACGTCATAAATGCTAAAATTGCTAAAATGAGTTATTGATCACAAATGATGTCAAACATGCGTCTACATCCGGTGCAGCAATATCATAAATGTAACTCCTAAAATGACCCACTGACGGCGTAAGTGTCGTTGTCGTTTTGGCGGGTTTTTGTGAACGCTAGTGCGAGAACGTTCTAATTGGTCAGTTACGCGCGGCCCCCCGCAGGAAGTGTTTGTGAGTAGGAGCAACAACATCATAAAGGTAATTATGACAAATATTTCATACAATTTTGGGGCAAGAATGTCACAAGTGAACACTTCTGACTTTGTGGTTCTATTTCTATTACAAGCAGCAAGTAATACTGTCATTTATTACAATTATGTCAATATTGTCCCAGAAAATGTACTAAACATAACCTATAAACCGTTGTCATTATTTATTTTTAATGAAGTTCAGATATTTTTTTTTATACTGTAATTATAAATTAAGGGTTATGTACAGTACTTACAAAATGTAATACGTTTTATTCTTATTTACTTATAGCTAAAATAAAATTATGGAAGGACGAGGTAAAAAATTAGTGCGGTTGGTTCAATTAAACAAAGAAAGCCATGACAAAGGTGAAGTCAGGGATATAGAGCCAAGTAAGTTTTTATGTATTTTGTTAATTAAAACTTTTTCAGTAGGTATAATATACCCGTAATAATTTACATAATGTTTTCATTTAGGTTTATCGATAGCACCGAGTTCTCCTTCCATTTTAAACCATCATGATGGTGATTTAATAAACCATTCCGTTATGAATGCTGTTGAATCTTCAAACATCCGTGATGATAAAACTCAGGTATGGTATAAGATTTTCTAATTCAGAATTATAAATATTTTTTTTTGGTTTCTGTTAATATTTTTACGCAGTTTACTTAATTTCTTTAAACTTATTGTAGCCTATTAGAGTTTCCAATGATGGAAACTCATCTGGACATGCCTTTTCTGGAATCGAAGAAGAGAAATACGTACCTAAACCGTCATCTAGCTCAAATATTAGTATTAATGATGTTGAATCTTCAAGCATCCATAACGATCAAACTCAGGTATGGTATATTGTATCACAATGATATTTTTTGGGTCTGTTTTAATATCTTTACGCAATTTACCTACTTTTAATTTCTTAAAACTTATTTTAGCCTGTAAGAGTTTCCTACAGTGAAAACTCATCTGAACAAGACTTTTCTGGAACTGATGACGATGAGCAATACGTGCCTAAACCGTCAGCTAACTCGGATAGTAGTAGCAGTTCTAGCAGCAGCTCTACTAGCAGCTCTAGCAGCAGCTCAGAAAGTTCTTCGTCATCGGAATCTAACCACGAAACGCTTACCACTGGAAATATCAACCAAGAATCCGGACCATCGCCCATGAAACGTAGTAGAAAACGTACTCGCAATCCAAGCAAATGGAAAAAAAATGTCGCCAAAATGCTAGTCAGCAATATACTTCATTAAAAACTGGTACAGTTAAACCACCTAAAATAATGGGCCCGACTTGTTTAGATAAATGCCGGCTCTCTTGCTCATCAAAATATTCGACAGACAACAGAACTAAGCTATTTGATGCTTATTGGCAGTTAGGCCAATTAACAAAGGCAGCGTGATTATTTGTCATCTTGTGTGAGACTTTTAGAGTTATCGTATAGGAGAATAAAAGAATCTCTTAAAAATAATCCCAGGAAACCAAATACAACTTTTTATTTATGCAATGATGGAAGAGAAGTAAGAGTATGCAAGACATTTTTAATGAATACATTGGGTGCCACTGAACGAATTTTACGTACAGTTATAGAATGCAAGCATAAGGCTGAAGGCCATAACATTATGAAAGAAGATGGAAGAGGAAGACACGGCAAACAAATCAGATTGGACGAAGAAATAAAGCAATCTGTGAGAGATCACATTAACTCGATCCCAAAGATACAGAGTCATTATTTAAGAGCAAATAATAGTAGACTATTCATAGACGGAGATTTAACTATAGCAGAAATGCATAGATATTACAAGAAGAAGCGTCAGGAAGAAAATAAACCAAAAGCTTGTTACGATGCTTATGCTCGAATTTTCAGCACAGAATTCAATATAGGATTTTTATCCCAAAAAAAGATACTTGTGACGACTGTGAAGCTTATAAAAACGCATCTGTCGAAGAGAAAGCAAAATTGGAAAATTCTTATAAATTACACCTCGAAGAAAAAAGTTTATCTAGGATAGAAAAAGACGTGGACATGAGGAAGTGTAAATCGGAGAGCAATACTTTTGTAATAATATACGATTTACAAGCTGTATTGCCATGTCCGATTGGAAAGTCATCTGCTTTCTTCTACAAATCGAAACTGAACTGTTACAATTTTACGGTAAGTTCTTACAGTCACTAATAATAATTTAAAGGATAATCTATAATCTGATTATTATATTCATACATTTTTCATTAAGTGCGTGTATTAAAAATGTATTTATATTTCAGATGTCAGACGCCAAAAATCAAGAAACAACTTGCTTCTTTTGGCACGAAGGAATAGGTGGTCGAGGTGCCATAGAAATTGGATCATGCATATACAACTTTTTAAAAGATCTAGCTGAGAAAAGCCCAGGTTGTGATGTCATATTTTATTCCGATAACTGCTGCGGACAGCAAAAAAATAAATTAGTAAACTACCTTATTGTGTAATGTTAGTAATTATTTTGACTGTTTATTTATTAAACATAACGACATTGTTTCAGGTTCATATTTTGTATGTACTACTATGCTGTTAACACGTTACAGATAAATTCTGGGACCCATAAATTTTTAATAAAGGGCCACACAGAATGATGGAGATGCAGCTCACTCTGTAATTGAAAAATCTGTCACTAGGGCTAAAAAAGCTGGTGCTATTTACGTACCAGACCAGTACATTTCTTTAATCAGAAACGCTAAGAAGACAGGAAAACCCTTTATAGTAAAAGAATTAAACTATACCGATTTCATGGATTTGAAGATACTACCAGATGAGGTAAACATAAATACAACAAGAAATGTTTCTGGAGAAGCTATTAAAACGACTGATATTAAAGTTATACGTTTTATGAAGGACTGTGATATTTATAAGTATAAAACTACGTACAAGACTGATAATTTTAATGAGGCAAACATTAACAGCCAAACCAGGACATTGCGGAAAAATACGACACAACCAAGGAATATAGAAGAAATATCTTTAAATCCTGCATACACATCTAACATACCGATAAGTGATAGAAAAAAACAAGATCTGTTAGAATTGGTACAAAAAAATATTGTGCCTCGTTATTATGAACATTTTTATAACCAGCTTTAGTTGGTGAATTCTGATTTTTGAAATTATTTTTAATGAAAACTGATTATTAAATGTAGGTAAGAGTAATTAAGAATAAAGACGAAAACATTAAGAATGTTAGACTTATTTAAACTGCTACAGAACTGTACCAGTATAAGCCTGTTATGATAAAAAAAACCTTTAACTGTTTTTCTACAAATTTTATTTCTAACCTGTTTGTTCCTCGAATGTCTGATTATAAGTACATACTTAAATGTAAGAAATTATTCATATTCAATTTTTTTTTTAAGATTTTGAATTGCCATTTATTTTAATAATAATATTGATTATTTTTAACCAATGAAAAAGTCAATTATAAGTGCTATTTAAGACATTTAGAGTTTTGATTTTTTGTTTTGTTCGGCCTTTATAACGTTATTGCACAGAAAAGTTCTACTTTCAATTTAACTTTCTGCGCAATAACGTCATAAATGTAGGTATCGTTTTTATAAACATTAAAGATGTACCACTTACATAACATTCTTATTTCTGATACAACCTTAACTTTAAAATATGAAGTATAAACAATATTTTGGTCATCGATATATAATAGTAATGTAAACACATTTCACTTTATCAAAACAACAACTTTTAAATCGATCTCTTGAAAAAACGTCATTTGTTACTTATGACGTTGTTGCACCTGGTGTGCGATATGTAACGTTAGTCATGACCGATTGTTAAGCTGAGAATACACTAGTGATGACTAGTGCATTTTTTATTACTTCAAATATTACATGCTCATTTTATTTTTATTTTGTTAGACGCTATGTACCTATTATACTACTGAAAAACCTGTAGGTACTTAATTTTTTTTTTAAACATATAATTTAGAAAAAGTTTTAATATTTAACAGGTCAGCTGATTGATATGTTTTGTATTGTACCTACCTACAATGCGTTTTAAATAAGAAGATAACTGTCAATTGGTATCATCCAGTACGTAATGACAAAAAACTACGAAAATAGTGACGTCGCGATTATCTTCTCATTTATAACGTAACTGCGTTATAAAATATGCATTCACAAAAGTAATTTGTTTGAGTAAAGTGCGTCAGTTCATTTGCTAGGACATAATACATTAATAGTTTATTAACTGCTATCTATACTCCATTTGAAATAAGATTACCTAGACATTTAAAAAAACCCTTTTTACAGTCCGTTCAAACGATTTTGATTTCTATTGCGTTGGTGCTATGACACTTTTTTGCTTTTAATTTCTTTATGCCTACGGAATAGAAGTCAGAATTAGTTTAAAAGACTGTAAAAAACTTCATTTAAATGTCTAATCTTATTTCAAATGGAGTATAGAGAAATATTACGTAATATTAAGTAACAATGCAAAAATCTCGGTTTATTTAGTTATCCAAAATGTCACAGATGGCGTTGACGAATGCCGAAAGGCAAAAACGATTTCGTGAGCGGGTGCGAAACCAAAATCCCTTGAAATACGAAGAACTCAAAAAGAAAAGTGCAGAGAGGAATAAAAAGCGGAAGAAAATTAAAGAATGTTCCGAAGAAATTATAAAATTAAAAAGACAACAGTGGCGAGATAGTCAGAACCGCCACAGAACGAAGGCAAAAGATACGACATCAAACCATGAAAATGATATTACCACTGATAATGGTGCTGAAATTGATGCTGTAAGATTGGCAGAGAGAAAAATACTCGCGGAAAAAAAAAGTATTAATTATAGAAGATTGGATGTTCAAAAAAAATGCTATGACGAAAGGATAAAAACAATGGCGTTGGAAATTCAAAGGTTGAAGAAGAAATGTAGGCTTTTTATGCAGAAGAATAAACAATTGATTGGGGTTATAGATGAACTGAAATTAAAAACATCTGAACCACATGTCGTCATTCCAGCTGAAAACGAAATGACACTGGTGTGGCAAGTTATCGTCCCTTAGGTCAAATTTGATTATGGGCGGTGTTCAGGTATCTGTAGTCCAACCTTAAGCATATATTGCTGTCGCGGACATGTGAAGAGGGTATCGGGAGACTGAGCGGCCAGTGACAGCTCTAATGACGCTTGTCAGATGTAAAAGTGCGCGCGCGCCATTCGGTCGCATTTTGCTCTCACCGCAAACCGCAATATTAATCTCAATTCATCGCATCCGCTGAAACTATAAATTAACGTATAATATCCCGTAATAATTGGGGATTTGCCATTCTACAGTTTTCAATATTAATATCAACCCGCGTCTGATTAACGTGTAAACCCTAGACTTTCAAGTGACCATTGTGTACGAGAACGCCAGGTGGCCACCGGCTGAAGAAGAAGACAACTAGAAGATCACGCTGGGGTTAACTGCAGACGCCACCTGACCGTCACCAATCTCCTTGCAATTTCTCAGACAAATAAAATAGGCAATTTGAATCGGCGTGCATTCCAGACGCAGATTTTTCTCTCGTCCTCATCCCGCACAGGAAACACGGCTATTTACACGCCTGTACCTCCAGACACCGTTATCTAAGTCTAACAGTTTCATAGAACAAAATCTCCCTAACATTTCTGAAGAAGAAAAAGAAACGGTGAAGAGACAACTTTTAACTCATAATGTTTTAGTGAATGCCATTCAAGACACATACACGGAGACCAAGACAAACGATGAACGAAATGTTCTAAAAAGAATAATAAAACATGACATTGTAAAAAAATATAGCAGTGAAATAACGAAATCTGTGTTTGGATTAAAAGGTCAGGCTCGTCAAGCCAGAAACGTAGTTAGAAAGAATAATATAATTATAAACGAAATAATAAAGTTCTATAATAGAGACGATGTAAGCCGAGCAACAGCTGGGAAAAATGAATTTAAAACTATGGGTAAAATTAAAAAACAAAAGCGATACCTACTAGGTACCTTGAAGAGCTTTACAAAAACAACAGAATGAATGGAGGTAGAGCAAAAAAATCATCATTCCAAAAGTACAAGCCTTTCTATATCATGTCACCGAAACTGTCTGATAGAGAAACGTGTGGGTGCGTAAAGCATGAAAACTTCTTCATGAAAGTTAAAAAGTTACATTCTTTAGGAATGATTGAGAATGCAGATTTAAACGAAATCTTATTTGACTTGGATTCTAAAGAATGCGCCTATGGAGAATGTTCCACGTGCAGCAATGAACGCATAAAGTTTAACGAGGACACACACTATACGGATGAAATTGTTACTTGGAATGAATTTGCTATGCAAACACATGAGTATATTAATAAAAACGATGGCCAAAAGGTGAGTACAAAGAAGATGGCGAAAATAGAACTTCGGGGAAAATTGAAATCACTGACAGAATTGTTTAATAAAGAACTCATAATGATGAGAAAACATGTATTCAATATAAAACATCAATACTCACAATATTTATCGTGTATTAAAAACTTAAAATCTACTGAAGTGGCCATTCACATTGATTTTAGTGAAAATTACGTGTGCAAATTGTCAACTGAAGTGCAGTCCATGCACTTTGGTGCATCTAAATCACAAGTAACCATCCATACCGGCGTTCTGTATGTCAAAGAAAAAAAGCCACAATCATTCGCTTCAATATCGCCCTCTAATGAAAATGGCCCTGAGACAATTTGGGCACATTTAAAGCCTATATTGGACTACGTGAGAAAAGAATTTCCGCTCGTTAATGCAGTGCATTACTTTTCCGATGGGCCAGCAACCCAATATAAACAAAAAAAAAACTTCTTTTTGTTTACCAAGTATATGAAGGATCTGGGATTCCCCCATTCAACCTGGAATTTTAGTGAATCTGCTCATGGAAAGGGAGCTGCTGACGGAGTTGGAGGGGGTCTCAAACACAGACTCGATGACTATGTTAAGCACGGCATTGACATACCAGACGCTTACACGGCCTATACACTTCTTAAAAACTCTGACACATCTGTAATGACTTCCTACATCCTAGAGGGTGACATTGCTGAATACTCTGTAGAAGATTTGACGCCTGTTCCTCAGACAATGAATTTACATCAAATAACCAACACTGAAACAACTAACGTCATACGATTTCGATGTGTAAGTTGCTTTTGTGGCGATTCGCATAGAGGTTACTGTGATTGCTTTGACGTGAAGAATCACCAGCTTGTAAAAGTAAATAACCAAAATGATAAAAACAAAACAACTAAATCTAATCTAAAAAGTAAAAACAGTGGAGATGATGAAAGAAATCAAGTAGAGAAAGGCAAAAAAAAAGGAAAAGTGACCATCGGAAATTCGATACACAGCAGAGAACATGGCATACGACAATTTACAAAATTTTGAACTAATTAATCTTCAGAAAACGCAGAAAATAGACAAAAACTTAAACCTATTCAGTACAAACTCAAAACACGACAAACAAAACATAAATGACGATCAGGAAAACATAAATTATGACAATCCTGTACCATCTACTTCAGGAACAGGGAATAAACAAAGTAAACAGAAAACTGCGATTAAAAAGCGACCAGTTCTGTTGTCTGTAAATAATTATAATAACAGCAGCTCTGACGAGGACGACAAGTATTCATTGCATGACGATTCTTCAGAAAATTATTATGAAGAGCCATTATCTGATACCGAAGAAGGTATTTAAAAACTTACGTAGTGTATCTATTACCCAATGAGTTTGATAATATTATGTTACAATAAAATTATTTAAAATTTTACAGAAATGGAAGAAAGACTGAAAATGGGTCATGTATGAAAATATTAAATTGTCTCGATTTTTTTTTCTGCACTTATAAATAAGCTAATACTATCTACAAAAAAAAGTATCAGATTTATCTGATTAGTATTTCCAGAGAAATAAATTAAATTCTTTTAGAGGCGACCATCGACAGTAACCCACGGATTTTTATTCAATTTCCTTAGCCTACTCAATTAAAAAGTAAAAACTGTAGATAATCTGTACCGTCTGACATCCATCCATCATAACTTGTCAATTTGTCATAACATAACCTCACTTTTCACCTCTTGCTTTGTGTTTGTTTGCGATTTTATGGATATATCTTTACGACGACCCTCATGCTTTGAATACTGGATTAGATTTCGACTGCCTTCACGACGACCCCCACGCTTTGGACACTGGATTAGATATTGACTGCCTTTACGAAGACCCTACGCTTTTGGAAATTGGATAATAATCTCAAGTCTCTAACGACAACCTCACCGTTTTGGGAATAGTAATCAGGAGATCGCTGCCATTAACTATAATTATGGATACTGCCTGTTATGTTCGTGCGAACTCGACAAATTTACCCAAGATCGACATGCTTATGATATTAGAATATATGAAAAGCAGTGACAAGCACAACATCGCTGAAATTAGAGGAGTGAAAGCTTCAATGTAAGTGTTGTTTTGCAAATATTCAAATTCTGTTAGGGAAAAGTTTTTTGATGATAATTTACATACCTGACTTTGATGAAATTAATCTTCTGTTTCAGGTCTTCAAGACCTTCATACATACGTAGGCTATGTAGAGGTAAAGAGGAGTGGAAATATTTGCCATGTAAGAGCAAGAATCTCTCCGGAACATAAACTGTCCAGTAAATATTATGTCGTTGAAGTTTTAGTAGATGCATCAAATGACATAATAATGGATGCAACATGTGATGGATGTGCTGCTGCTGCTGGTAAGTTGTGTTGTAATGATACACTATACTATTCATATCCCGTTCATCTATTAGGATCCAGCCTTAGAGTAAGTGTAGATAAAACTATGAGTGTGCGCAAGCGAGTTTGAACAGTAAGCATGGATATGAACAGTAAGACGTAGGAAAGTCAACCTTATTTCTCACGATTTAGGTGTATATATATATATATATATCTATGTATATATATATATTCGTGTATACTATATCTAGAAATAAGTAGTACAGAAATCTATATAACTTTTGCTTACGTTTGGATGGCTGAGACTTGGGTGATGAGCGCGCTCTGTAGTTTTATGTATACTCTAAGGATCCAGCTAAAGAAAACACCCCCTCACTTAACCATAAATTGTAGTAAACAAGTGCAAAAGAAAGTGCTTAATTATTTTGTAAGGTTATACAAATATTAGGTACCTTCCTATGTACGAATGAATCAAATGTTATTCAATGAAATAATTTAAATCTGCTTTCCAGGTGGATGCAAACATACTTTGGTGTTTCTGTATTGGCTACAGAAACGAAGCTCTGAACCTGAACCCACCAGTGTGCAGTGCTACTGGACCAAGCCAGGCCTTACTTCTACACGTCAAGAAGTTGCAACTGCAAAAGAAATATTTAAAGGCAAGGCCACCGAAATAGGACCAAAAGACAACACTGTTTTGGAGAAATTTCGACTTGAAGCAAAAAAGCATGCTTGTTCCAAAGTTCTTGTAGTAACACATGACATAAATTATGCAGGACCAGAAAAACTAACAAGTTACTGTGTGTTTGATTTAATGGTTGAATTTACTTTGAAAGGATATAATCAAACTTTTGAAAACTTTGAAGCTTTTAGTAGCAGTAAGATAGAGGACATGAAAGAAAAATTTTTCCAAGAAACCATGAAACAAGTTGACTCAAAGTTATGGCATTGTATGAGACAGGGAAGGATTACTGGATCAAAACTGTTTGAGATTGCTCATTGCAAGACACCAAATGGTAGTCTCGTAGAAGAATTATTGGGCGGATACAAGCTAGAAGAAACAAAGGCGATGCGAAGAGGCAAGATACTGGAGAAGAAAATAGTAAAGAATCTAGAGGAAAACTTAAATACAAACATACGTGATTCTGGATTCCTACTCATTAATGGGATTTTTGGCGCATCACCAGACGGAGTCTGTAATGACTATGTCATTGAAATAAAGAGCCCCAGTACTGAAAAGACTCTGAAAAACTACATTAATGGAGATAAAATATCTGAAAAATGTATGGCCCAGATGCAATTAGAAATGCGGGCAGCAAAAAAAACAAAGTGTTTATTCTGTCTAGCTGATCCAAAATATGAAGAAAATGGCAAATTAACGAAAATCTTTGTTGATTATGATGAACGATATCTTGTCAATATAATGAGCCAGGCTGAAGAATTTTGGAAAGCTAATGTTTTTCCAAAAATTCTAAATAGTGCTCAAAGTTAAACTTAAAAAAATTATGTGTATGAGTGAACTGTTTTTACACAACTACCTATGAAAAAGCCAAAGTAAAGATCATAAATAATGAACTGTACTCTAATTTTTTTTTAAATAAAACTTTTTGTGTTTATGTTTTTTTTATTTATTTTTGTTTTTACTAGATAAATTGAAAGAAACACAATAAAAATATTTGTTATAAACAACTGCTTAAAATTAGTAAGACTACACTTACTACTTACTTATGTCTTTATGGAACTTTTGTGAACATCTTATTATGTACTAATTTTTATCACACACTTCTTCTTACTAGTCGTCAAATTATTATTATAGACAACTATATTTTATATCTTTTACCTTATTAATTTGGCATGAAATTGCGCAAAGTACCAAGTATATACTTATGGTAAATTATCTGTAATAGAACACAGATACCTGAAAAGGTAGGGTCATGTAAGTTTTTACATTAGGAGCAGCATAACTTCTATAGGTAATCAGCACTCCTTTATGATGGTTTCTTGCAAATTTATTAAACCACATGCAATCATTACAATTTCATCAAGATATTTGACATGTCTGTGACTAATGACGGAATGAGGTTTCAGCATATGAAATTCTCTGACTCTACGTATTACCCTCTCTATGTGCACTCGTAAACTCGCAATAACTTTTGTTTCAATAGCTTCCCTTTTACTGAGTTTTTGATTAGAGAATACACTAGGAGGGCGAAGAATTTTTATATTTTTCACTGATAGCATCGCTTCTATCTCTTTGAACCCTCGATCTGCCATTATAACAGCATTTAGTGGAAGAATATCAACAAAATTGCTTTTTTCTGTGATTGCTTTGTCAGATATTCTTCCACCAAATCTTTTTGATATGAAACATATCAATCCAGCAGGAGTGCATCCAATCAAATATTTTATAGTGTTGGCTGATTTGTACTGTGACCATGTCTGAGCTTGCCTAACAGGATCACTTGGCTTTTCAATCTGGATCTCAAAGCAATCAATTATAAACTGAACATTTGAATATCGGATTTTAAATACAAGAGGTAGATTTTTTTTTATTTCAACTGGCGAAGGCAAATAAATAAAGTTTTGGAAGTATGTCGCAAGTATTTTCAAATTTTTCTCAAATAACATTTTAATTGTTGATCTTGCAATTTCAAATTGTTCACTCATTCTTACAAATGAATCACTATTTTTTATTTTAAATAATGTTAGTATTATATGAAGGGCTACACATGAGTATTGTTGGCATATAAACTCAATAAGCCACCAAAAATTTTTGGTAAACCAATATACATTTTTGGTTTATTTTTAATGAGCTGCATGATATGCTCTCTTCCTCTTTTTTCAGTGGTTTGGCCACATGCCTGTGATGAAGACGATTCTAAATTTGATGTGCCAACAACTGACCCAGACTGATAGAGACTTTCTTCATCATCAGCACTATGTGACCACACAGACGGCATCGGTTTTCCTACAACTTTCCTGGCTCGAAAATTTGTACTTTTTTTTGTCTATCATTGTTGGTTTTACTAAAACAGCTTTGCTGGTTGTCTTAACACAGCATTGAACTTCTTCATGAACCTAAAAATATAAGTAAACATTTAAAAACAGTCAGTGAAAAAATAGTATACAGATATCTACTTACAAACCACACTTACCACACTTATGCCTGTGTTGGACTCGCAATATTCTATGATCTTACTTTCAGGGTTATTTGCACTTTCAGGGTTATTTGCACTAGAAACATTTTCAGATATATTTTTCAGGACAGCATCCAATTTCAGTTTTGGTTTTCTAACACCCGAAATCCATTGCATATAATTTTCTATATCTTCTTCGGCCTGAAAAGGAAAATATAATTTAAAGCAGTAGCAGCACCAGTAGCAGATAAATTTAGCTCTAGCCAGTCTGGATAGCTAAGAAATTTACATTTTCAACTTACATTTATATGGGCCTCGCAGCAATAAAGATCTCGTTTTGGACAGTTTCTGTTTACCAAATGACACCATCTTTCTTTCAATCCTTTCCGAATGTTAAAGAATAACATGCCTGGATTCTTTAAATCGTCGTTAGGGCATGTCGGTATGAAACATTTTTTAGGCTCACACCATTTCTGGTGTTCGGAATCCATTGTAAACAACGGAATGAATCTGTTTATAAGCGCACTACGTATCCAATATCAAAAGCGTCGGGTCTTCGTGAAGGCAGTCGAAATGTAATCCAATGTCGAAGGCGTGGGGTCGTTGTGAAAGCAATCAAAATCTAATCCAGTGTCCAAAGCGTGGGGGACGTCGCGAAGGCAGTCGAAATCTAATCCAGTATTCAAAGCGTGAGGGTCGTCGTAAAGATATATCCATAAAATCGCAAACAAACACAAAGCAAGAGGTGAAAAGTGAGGTTATATTATGACAAATTGACAAGTTATGATGGATGGATGCAAGAATATTATATAGAACACTGGATGTTGCCCTTAGAAGAAATATTTGAGTCCGAGTTTATTCACCTTACGTATGTTTTTTATCTCGCTTACACTTTAATAACGAGTTGCCATAATAAGATGATTTTTTTGCAAGTTAGCTGAGTAAAATATATGACAAAAAGAGGTAGGTACTTAAGTTTTAAATGTATTTTGAAATCCAGATACAGTACCCCTAGCACGAATCACTATCGAAAAAACATTCGAATCGACAACGAAAGCATTTTGTATGGGAACTTGAACAGCGCCTCTGGTGTGCGTAAATTGAACTAATTTTCAGAGCACGAACAAAAACATGTAAGTTTCGTATCGTCATCGTATCGAATACGAAACGTAACTCGAGCCGTTTGTATGAAGATAGCTAGCACGAAGGCATAAAATGACGGATCGTATCGTAATTGTCGACGGCTGGCTTACGAGTTTCACGAATGTTTATTCACTTTAAATTTGACGGTGAAAAAACTTTCGTCGGAGTTCATTTTAAGTATAAAATTATAATTTAAGTGATTGTTTTGATTTATTTGGTCAGAAAATGTTTAGATTAACGAGAAGCACCCCACGACGTAGTACATTGTACTATTATCTTGCAGCGCGATTGATTGTTGAAAGTAGAAATGTACAAAGAGAAACAGGGTGAGTGATTTATTTTAGAACACTATATATTGTTATAAATAAAAAACAAGTTATCTTTTAAATTTACTATTACATTTACAGAGAAATCTCAAGGAGAGCTCTACTCAGAAAGAATTTGGCAAATATTAACCTTCAAAACCTTAGCGACACAGAATTTAAAAATAGATTTCGTCTAAGTAAGGAAGCCTTTTTATTCTTGTGTCGCGAATTAAAAGAAAAATCCAGTCTAAAATCAAGTAAAAGGATCAGCCTGGAACACAAAGTAAGTGTAATTTATAAGCTACATAAGTACCTTTCTAACTAAAATGTTTTTATATTTTACTAGCTGTGCCCCGCGGCATCACCCGCGTAAGTTTCGATCCCGTAAGAATATTGGGATGAAAAGGGTAGCCTTATGTTAATCCAGGGTGTCAGCTACCTCCATACATACTCCATACACTATTAACTATTTAATATTTTTATTTCTAGGTGCTGTGTGCTTTGTCATTTTATGCTACAGGCTCCTACCAAAGAATAGTAGGAATGGCTAAATATTTAGGGCAAACTACAGTGAGCAAATATGTGAGGCAGGTTACTGATGCTCTTGTTAACCCTTTAATATTAAATATTTTTTTGAAATTTCCAACAACACGAGAGCAGCGAAATATTGTAAAAAACAAGTAAGTAATAATTATAATAATGAAATGAATGTTAAACAGCGAAAGGAGGATCAACTGAATAACCACAAATATATTATGATAGCTACCTAATACCAGAAAATTTTACTTACAATACTTTATTTACAGATTTTATAAAAAATTTGGCTTCCCTGGAGTAATAGGATGCATTGATGGATCTCATTTTCATATCTTCACTCCAAAAAGAGACATAGAACACTTATTTTACTGCAGGAAGCATTTCTACTCACTGAATGTGCAAATGGTGAGATATTAGTCTACTAATTTATACCTACTTATAACCTTACAATTACTTAAGATAACAATTAATTATTATGTTATAGATATGTGACAGTGAATGCAGAATTTTAAATGTTAATGTCAAGTATGGAGATGCCACCCATGACGCTTTTATTTGGGAAAATAGTCAAGCCAATAGGTATATCCAAGACTTACACCAGAATAATGAACAAGTGTGGTTATTAGGTATTTTTTTTTACATGTAGTTTGTTCTAATTTTAAAATAAAGTGATAAAGTTCAAGTTATTTTAAGATTACTTACTGTCTACTTAATGTTACTGTCCGTTGTAAGATTATTTAATTCAATATACAATCAAAATAAAATTTTCAGGGGATTCTGGATATCCACAGAGGCCTTGGTTGATGACACCAATCACAGATGCTGCTGAAGGCACTCCAGAGGCAAAATATACTACCATCCATGGGAAGGCCAGAGTTGTGATCGAAAATACTTTTGGAAGACTTAAAAATAGGTGGAGATGCCTTTGTAAGGACCGCACATTACACTACACGCCTGAGAGGTGTGCTTCTATCATAATGGCATGTAGCGTTCTACACAACCTAGCATTAGATTTTATGATGCCTGATCCTGAAGATGATATAATATATTCTTCAGAATTAGGTGTTTCAACATTTTCTTCTCCAGAAGAAGTTTTTCGCGAAAGTGGTTCTAGTGATGAATTGACTCGCGGTAGAGCCATAAGAAACATGTTAGTAGATAGGATTAATCGGGTTCATAATGTAAATAATTAATTTCGGTTTTTGTGTAAGCAAGTAGCATTAGAGAATAAAAAATATACTATAATATGTTTGAAACAAATATGATGTTAGTTCTTTACAAAACAGAATTAAGTACCTTTAAGATATTACTTTCATGAATATAGTTTCACCATCTCAGCCGTACGGCGCCCACTCTGGACATAGGCCTTCTCCAAGTATGATTATAGTTTAAGCCAAATAAATTAAATTCTAACATATACAAAATGTTTTCTTTTTATGAAATAGAAGTGAATAGTGTATGTGAAGTCTGTTACCGAACCATAATACAAATAAAATAAAAAAATCAGACACTATTCACTTCTTTTCTCTAGATATGATTTTAATAATGCTAACGCCTCGTTCATAAAATCTAGCCACTGAGCTTGCAACTGAAGCTCTACATCACGCTGACGAATTCTCTCTCCTTCTAATTCTAACGCAATTCGGTCACGCTCCTTTTCATACTCCCTAGCATTCCCCTCACACTCCTTAAATATTTTTAAAACGGAGTCATCTTCTGTCTTCTTCTTTTTTTTCGGCGGTTGCCACTGGGTTTGCACTGGAGCTGGTGTTGGCGTAAGTGCTGGTGGCTGCGGAGTAGGAGGAGGAAGAGGTGGAGCGACTGTGGGTTGGCTGCTTGTTCCTGGAGTATTCCATTCATCTGAAAAAAATGTGATTCAACAATCAACGTAAATACCATTCTGCTAGCTTTAGTTATCAAGATCTTTTTTTTTTACTTTAAGTATGTGCTTTTCTGGATAGCTTCTTGACTAGTCTGTGTATAAGATCTTATTTTTAAATATTTTGTTATTACTAGTAGTTATATCAAACAAAAGAGTTATGAGTTAGTTACCAAGTTAATGATAGATAAATTTAAAATACGCCAACCTTCAGGAATTGGTGTATATTCATAAGGAACATCATCCACAGTCAATTCGTCTACATTTTCTGTGGCAGGCTGAACTGGCAAGCTATCTTCCTCCTCACCAACAATCTATTTTAATAAAAACAATAATTGAGTATTAGTGCTTACTTATAATTTGTGAGTAAAGGCCAACTTTACTGTTTAGTATACCTACAATTTTTTTTTTATTAAACAACATACTACTCTAGAGTAAATATACCTACAGAAATCATGAATGCTCATAGAAACATCTAATTTAGACTTTGTCTATTAACAAAAATCATAATTGAAACGCATTATGTGGCACTCAAACCCCAGCCAGTCAGCCACATAAGAATTTTAAGTGTCACAATACTAACAAAAAAACTCAAGTGGTGACCCTTTTTTATTACTTACAGGATTAGGTAGGTAAGTTGCAGACAAGTTAAACTTTTGACCATATTCTATCCCAATACGGAATTAAATGAGATTACATTGATTGCTATGAAAAAAAAAAAAAAAAAAAAAATAGAGATATATTATACTACATTACCATGCAAAAAATATCACACCTGTACAAATCCAGCTTCTTGTATAGGCATCCCATTAGCCGCCTGCACTCCAATTAAATATAAAACCCTGTTTTCAAGGTCTGTTAAGGTCATCTGAATCGCTGGCCCACCGCCTGTACCCTGAGCAGCCCTATTTATTTTTGACCACTTTTTCTTAACATTATTTTTGAAGTCACTCCAAACCTTAACAAACATGAACAATTGAATGCATGTAGGTATTTCTAATTGTGTGAAGTAAGTTTATTTCCTTAAATGTGCGTAATTAGGATTTAATAGGCTTACCTTCCGCCACTTTTCCTCTGTTCGAGAATCCCCAGTGCCATCACTATTGAGCATAATTGTTAACTCCTTCCATTTTTGCTGCACATAATGTCTACCACGAGGACCCCCGCTGGGTTTGGATAAGTCTCCATGCCTAAAATAAATTTAATGTGAGATAAAGGTACTGTGTGCTGCAATATTTATTTTTATAATAGTATATATGTTACGTTTCTATTTTATACGGACATAATTGACAAAAATTAAGCACATAAGTAAGTACCTTAATTTTTAGTCAACTGTCTTAATTCTTAGTTTTTATTCAACTTTCATTTACAAATTTCATATGACTAGCGTAATACTTAATTTGACTCGAGTATACAAAGAAACTTTAGCTCTTTTAAACTCACAAAAATGTATTCCAAATATCCCATTGAAACACTATTAAATTCTACTGTATATGTATGCTTAAGACAATAAAATCTTAAATGTAATACACTTACTTTTCCATAAATTCTATCATAATGGTGTACTGCAACAATAAAATAGTTCCAAACTTTTCACAAATTAAATCACAACACAAGTTCACTTCAAAATTCCCTCTAAAATACTTTACTCTGCTTCAAAACAAAGTTGGCCTTGAATGAGCTTCGAGCGTCCGTCGTTCGTTTAGGAATACAGTCAAACCAACCACAACGTTTTAGTAATCAGTTAAATTAATATGCCATTTTTCTAACTGAATATTAACTTTTTCTGCAGTTTCTTCGTATTGCATTATAAATTGAACAGTATTAAAGTTTTAAATGCCCTGAAAACACTATTTTTTATATTAACTAAATACACATCCAGTTTCTGAACGAAACATTCATTCGATTGTAAGATCATTCGTTCTATTTTTCACGTCCTTACTTACGTTAGAATGACGTCACCAACGTTATCGTATCGAGCTCTCGATACTATTTCGAAAGTGCTTCGTGCTTCCGACTTTCGTTGTATTCCGTTATCGTATCGACAACTCGATACGTTTGCGATACGAAACCTACAAATATTCGTGCTAGGGGTACAGGTCTTAAAAGTCCTAATATTTTAAAAGTTATTTATAATTTATGCATGCTTTTGTAAAGTAGTTTTTTACTGAAATTATTTTTAAGGTATCTAATGTTTACCCACTTTTAGCATCGAGTTCAAAGCTTGTAACACTGTTGTGTTGACATTACCCAAAATGGCTGTGCTGTTAATCACTTTCCTACTACTTGAAGTGTTTGTCTGAGAATATTCGAGGATTTGAGAGTTAATTTAGAGTGCCCTACTATGTATTGTGTAGTTAAAGATTGTGGAAGTGTGTGGAACCCGACATCAAATGTTATCTTTCACAGGTAAGTTCAGAAATACCATATTTTAAATTACACACAATCTCTACTTATTTTAAGCCAATATTTAGAAAATCTGCTAATATTTCCGTTTAAAACTGTGTCACAAACGTTTTTCTAATAATTAATGTCATCATTTAGACATTTATATGTTTAAATCGTATTTAATAATTGAAATTGTTACGTTTAAAGTCTTGGACGTCAAAATTACGTGTTTGTAAACAAAGAACAGAAGAGTGACCATATTTTTTCCCTAAGGTGGATATTTTTAAATTTGTGGAAGGGTTGAATTTCATGTAGGTCGTAATTTCATTAAATTTTTAACGTGTTATAAGAGCCAAATTAAAGATCTTCGGTAATTTTCACAAGCAAAGAGTAAACTTGTAATTAAATTCACCTAGCATAGATATTAGAGAGGTTACTGAAAAAACAAGATTTATAATAATAATATTAATATGTAGACATGCTCTCATTACAGTAAATTACTCAAAGTTTTAGGTACCAATACATCAGTTAACTCGGTTTAAGGAAATACAATTATTTTTCTGTTTCAGTTTTCCCAAGGACTCAGAAAAAAGGCAGAAATGGTTATCTAGCATACCATCAAAAGGAAAGTTTTATGAATCAGCAAAGATTTGTAGCTTACACTTTAAGCCGGAGGATTATGATCCATCAAGACCAAAAAGACTTTTAATTAGTGCAGTACCGGTTTATTCTGTACAATTATGTTCCTGTGGTAATAGTATTAAGGTATGTTTTTTAACTTTTTCAAAATGTTCTGCTTACAAACCCAACAAATCATGTTGAGATCAATATTTCAAATTACAGGCATGTCCAACACCATTCAAGTGCTCGGCTTCACCTGATGCAATGATAGAAATAAAAACTGATACTTGTTCCACTGTGTCAGAAAAAGAACGCAGCTATTGTGAGAAGGACATGCACACCACACACAATGAAAACATTGTAAGTATTCAACTTATTGTTTAGTGTTAGCTTGTACTCATGGTGTTCTAGTCAAAATTCTTTCCTACCAAACCTTTAACATTCATGACTATAGCTCCATGCAGGCACCACAACAGTTGAGATTTATGTTTCATATCCTAGTAAATTCATGAGTGACATTGAGATATGAGACCTTTTATTAATAATCATCACCGAGACAGTTTGTTATTTATTTATTAAAACTTCATACAACACAAAGGTACAAAGGTGGACTTACCTAATGCCTTAGGCATTCTGTACCAGTCAACAAAGGGTGGTGGAGAGTCATCATTGTAGGTGCATAAAAAATCGAAGTATTCCTCTTTCCGTACCTAAGTTTTTCCACTTTCGGCACCAATAGGTATTAGCTTGGTGTTGAATGTGGAACAAAAAATGTAGAATATACTTTTCTTATGTTTTATTTGATACTGAACATGATAGTGATTCGATCTTGGAAGCTATTTTTGGATACTATTGTAATTGCTTTGTAGGAAACAGGACCGTTGGTTGTTGTTGAATATAAATAAAGAGAAAGGGGTTTTTGAGACAACTCCGCTATTTGTGTAGAAAATAATGATTATAGTCCGAGAGCCGGCTGTATAAAAGTCCTATGGATCAGATACATGAATCATTTTTGGGGTATGAACAATAAAACCATAGGTCTAGAGGTCGAAACCCCTGAAGTTGCTTGATTTTGCGCGCATGCAAAATTATGACGTCACTTCCGGTTTTTATTTTAGGTGTAATTGTAATTTATGAAATACATCAAGAAAATTTATGTCAAACGAAAGTTTTTGATGAGTAGAATAGAAATGTCAAGGGTCGACAAGCTCTATTTATTCGCTACCCTGAGTCGACCTCCGTTAATTTTTTTTTTTTTAAATTTATCTTAAGCCATCGAATACATGGATTTGCTTACGATTTTCTGAAACTAGAACCTCTTAAATGACTGAAAAAAATTGGTCGACACCTTCTGTTTGCCCGGATCTGACTGTCGACTTAGTTTGAAGAATTAAAGGCCTATGCTTATACATTTCATCTCTATGTATGTTTAATTATTTAATTATCTGCATATCTTTTCCAAATACATTGATATAAATTAAAGTCTTAGATAGTGGAGTTAACACATGAATGAGTTTTATTATATACAAAAACATACATAGAGATGAAATGCATAAGCATAGCTCTTTAATTTTTTAAACTAAGTCGACAGTCAGATCCGGGCAAATAAAAGGGGTCGACCAATTTTTTTAGTAATGTTAGTTTCAGAATTAATTTAAAAAAAAAATTCAATGTATTTGGAAAAGATATGCAGATAATTAAATAATTAAACATACATAGAGATGAAATGTATAAGCATAGCCCTTTAATTCTTCAAACTAAGTCGACAGTCAGATCCGGGCAAATAAAAGGTGTCGACCAATTTTTTTCAGTCATTTAAGAGGTTCTAGTTTCAGAAAATCGTAAGCAAATCTATGTATTTCGATGGCTTAAGATAAATTAAAAAAAAAAAATTTTTAACGGAGTTGACTCAGGGTAGCGAATAAATAGAGCTTGTCGACCCTTGACATTTCTATTCTACTTATCAAAAACTTTCGTTTGACATAAATTTTCTTGATGTATTTCATAAATTACAATTACACCTAAAATAAAAACCGGAAGTGACGTCATAATTTTGCATGCGGGCAAAATTAAGCAACTTCAGGGGTGTCGACCTCTAGACCTATGGTTTTATTGTTCATACCCCAAAAATGATTCATGTATCTGATCCATAGGACTTTTATACAGCCGGCTCTCTGACTATTATAATTACCTATCTTTGTTCAACAGGTAGTTAATGAAAATGAACCGCCAGCGAAACGATGCCGCTTAAAGGACTTCAATGTTCAGTGTAACTTAAAGACACTTCGTGAAAAGTGTTTGGCAAAAAACAAAAAAGTATTACAACAAAAAGTGGCGCGAAATAAACAAAAAATAAAAGATTTAAAGTCACTAGTAAATATTGTTCGTAATTACACATCGCAGTCTGAAATAGAAAATATTTTACAAGGAAATTTCGCTGAAATTTGTAAATATTTTAACAAGAAATCGAAAGTCACTCCGAAGTACAGCGACGAGGTCAAATCTTTCGCATTGACAATGCATTTTTATTCTCCAAAGGCATATGCATATTTGAGAACGATTATATCACTACCTCATTCAACAACATTATGGCGCTCTATTTCCTCATTCAATTGTTCAGTTGGATTTTTGAATGAGGTGTTTGAATACTTAAAATTGCAACTTCCTGAAAAACCATATTTAAAAAATGTCGCAATAATATTTGATTCAATGAGCTTAAAACAAGATATTGCGTATGCACCAAAGCTTGGTAAGATTTTTGGGTATGTTGATTTAGGATGTATTCCTGTTAGTGACCCGGAGCAGCTGGCGTCCGAGGCATTAGTTTTTATGATGGTATCATATACTAATTATATTAAATGTCCAATTGGATATTTTTTTACCCCAGGCTGTTTATCTGGGGATTTACTTGGTCAACTAGTAAACACTGCATTAATAATGTTGAACGAAGTAGGAGTTACTGTGCGATCAGTAACATGTGATGGTGCAAAGTCTAATATTAAAGCTTATGAGACATTGGGTTGCTCATTTACAGACGATGATTTTAGACCTTATTTTACACATCCAAATGGAATATCAAAAGTGCACTGTCTTTTAGATGCTGTACATATGTTGAAACTAGCAAGAAATGTAATATTTGATTATGGGTTAAAGTCATCTGATGGTGAAATATCTTTTAAATATATAGAAGAACTTCATAAAGTTCAAGAACAAGAGGGACTGAAACTTTCTAACAAAATTACTGGCACGCATGTCAAATATCAAAATAAAAAAATGAATGTTCGATTAGCTGCTCAGGTCCTAAGCTCATCGGTGGCAGATGCGATTGATTTTTTAAGAAATAGTGGTAATCATATATTTGATAATAGTGAAGCTACCACACATTTTATTAGAGTAATAGACAGATTATTTGAATTGTCGTTCTCCGTTTGGAAAAAAAATTAAATCTCCACTCTCTTCTCATAATAAAGAAATTTGGCAAACTTTTTTCCGGGAAGCTGCTGATTATTTAAAAGAACTAAAAATTGGTGACACTTATTTACGGTATCACAATCGTAAAACATTTTGTCTTGGGTTTCTAATGAATATTTCATCTCTGTCTGCATTATTTGAAGATTTAACGTCTGTGTCAAATAACCCATTAAAATATTTCCTAACTTTTAAATGTTCCCAAGACAATTTGGAAATCTTTTTTTCTCTAATTAGAGCCCGAGGAAGAACTCAGGATAACCCAAGTCCCTTAGAGTTTAGATATATTTTAAGAAAACTTTTATTTAGAAATTCTGTACAGCCTAGCATAAATGCCAATTGTATAGACGATGTATTTCACACTTATCATATAATTGATTTTAAATCAAAAACTGATTCTATAATTGAACAAAATGCTGTATACAAAGATGATGATGTCGATGATTTATTTAATGAAATGATAAAAAATCTTGAAAGTCCTCAATTAAGCTCTTATCAAGAAAACGTGCTGTATTATATAACAGGATTCATAGTTTACAAAATTTTACAAAAGAACTCCTGTCGCTTTTGTCATCAATTACTAACTACTGGAAATGGAAAAAAACATTTGTTCCCAACGAGTAACACCCTCAAATGTCACACTGTTACTCGATGGGAATGTTTTTAAGAAAAAATTCCCAACCAGTCACACTGTTACTCGATGGGAACTTTTTATTACTAATTTCCCAACCAGTCACACTGTTACTCGATGGGAACTTCTTATTAGTAATTTCCCAACCAGTCACAATATTGCAGTAGTTAATGAAAAGAAGAATTAAATCGGTTTTTACTTTAAAAACATTTATTCGTCATATTGCTGGTGATTCTCCTTTGAACGTTTTATTCTTAAATAATTAAATAAAATTACAATACCGAAATACATACATACATAGACTCACGCCTGTATCCCCGAAGGGGTAGGCAGAGGTGTAATATTACACCCACATCTCGCCATCTATATTTAAGTTCCACGTAATAAGGGGGGGGGGAGGTACCTAAATACAATCAGCTTTATATAATATATCAGAGTAAATCATCACATTTTACAACAATTATCAGTTCTAATTTCTAATGTTAATTTGAACTTTAAACAATTTTCCAAATACATATAATTAGCCATAAGTATGTTGTGACAATTAAAATTATGTATAGCAAAATAAAGTTATGATAAGCCGGCAACATCAGTTATCGCGAGTGTGTAATGGCGGTTATTTTCCATGCACATTTAATGTAAAAATACTTTTGCATCCCTCTTCCCGCGGCCCCGGCGGCGGCGGCCACGTGTCGTAAGTGGGGGAGAGGGACGCAAAATGAATTAGTCAGAGCAGTGCAACGAAGCAAAGTGCACGTTGTCGACAATGTCAGAGCCCACCGCATCTAGTTCGTCCGGTCAAGTGCCATTAAATTTAATTAAAAGGAATGGTGGGACAATTTTGCTACGAAGTGGACATCAATTTTATGCTAGACGAAAGCATAGTAGCGGATTAATAGTGTGGGCGTGCACAAAACGAAACATTTGCAAAGGAATCTTGAGAATAAAAGTAAGTACCTATATAATAAAGTTTACTGATAAACCTATGGTTTGTTTGTTAATCAATACGTTTATTTGTGAATGAATGCTTTGCATTATTTTCATAAAACTATAGATTTGTTTTATTTCAAGCTACTTAAAGTCCTAAATACTTATTCGTTTTCATTTCTTCCAAGCATACGCTATTATTAAAAGCGGCTTAAAACATTTTTTCTTAAGGCTTTTAAAATTGCTTAAAACTTGTTTCAAAATGTATTATTAATAAAGCCGAGTTTACACTATAAGACAACATTAGGCGCGCGACAAGTGACGTTCAACATGTATGCTAAGTAGTAGTAGATGCGTCATACACAAACGCGGCATAAACACTTAATCGATTTATTTGGAACTGTTATAAACACGTGTTTTAAAACAACTTGTTTTAATCATACGCAGGGTTAAACAATATGACGAATATTACTAATACGACAGCTTTGACTCCTGTTATTATTGTTGCTATTTTCTATTTATAGGATCAACGAATACTAGACGAGACTGCTCATAGCCATGCTCCAGACTTTGCGAAGAACGAAATTGATGAATCAATCCATAAATTAAAGACTGAATTGTACAAACCGGACTTTCCTAACATTCCACAAAAATACAATTCCATGATAGGCAACCTTAAAGATGCCGGTATAAATATTGTATCCAACATACCAAAATTTACTAGCGTTAAAAGTACACTGTATAGACAACGGAACAAAGAAGCTGGAGTTTCAAAGATGTTATTTAAAAACGCTCTTGAAGTCAAAGTGCCACCAAGATATAATAACTTTTTGTTAGCAGACTACTCAAATAAAACTAATAATACACGAATAATAGTATTTTCCTCGGTGGAAGCAAGGCAAATTACATGTGAATCAAAAGAATTTTATGGCGATGGCACATTCAGAAGCTGCCCTTCTCCATTCGTGCAATTGTATACAATTCATGTAGATACTGGTAGTACAATAAACCACACAAATATAACCCCTGTGATATATGCTTTAATGACCAACAAAACAATGCAGAGCTACTTAATTCTGTTTCAAATGATTAAGTCGCAGTTGCCGGATTGGAATCCAACAAAATTTAAACTTGATTATGAAAAGGCTGCAATGAATGCCATTATCAAAGTCTTTCCAACAGTCATAATAAAAGGTTGTTATTATCATTACAACAAAGCCATTTTTAAAAAAGGAAAAAGCCTGAATATGACCTCACGAACGTCACAAGATTTGAAGGAGGTGCGAATAATTGAACTTAGTGCGATTCTTCCATTATTGCCCGAAAACGAGATAATTAATGGATGGGTTTACATAATTGCTAGATACGGAGATAGTGAAGGTACAGGCACAAAAAAATTCATTAACTACATGGAAAAACAGTGGCTCCGTGAGGAATATTTAAAAGTGTGGTGCGTTTTTGGTGACGCCCATCGCACAACAAATGCACTCGAATCTTGGCATAATAAACTAAATAAGACCATTGGAACAAAACACCCGAATATTATGCATTTCTTGCACACAATTGAAGAAGATTCTTCTCAGAATACTGTCAGAAATGTTCTGAAACAACAAGGCAAACCGTCAAAAAGAAAACGGGGTAAGAAATCTATATCAAGAGACGAGTTTATTCAGGAAGTGCAGCTGGAATTAACACAAGGTCTTATTTCAGTTGGCCATGCTTTGGAGATTTTACGACACTAGAATTAAGAACTGATACTTATTGTAAAATGTGGTGATTTACTGTGATACATACATATAGGTACAAACATAAGGTTGATTATATTTAGAAAATTGTTCTTTAAAGTTCAAATTAACATTAGAATTAATAACTGTTAATTGTTGTAAAATGTGATGATTTACTGTGATACATGCATATAGGTACAAACATAAGGCTGATTATATTTAGAAAATTCTTCTTTAAAGGTTCAAATTAATATTAGAAATAAGGACTGTTAATTATTGTAAAATGTGATGATTTACTCTGTTATATTATATAAGGCCGATTGTGTTTAGATATTGTTACTATGACTAAAACATTAAAATGAGAATTACTAGCAATATGACGAATGTTAACGTTTAACGTCCGTAATTAAGTAACTGTATTTACCAATGTTGTTATTTTGTTGATTTTAATAAAAATTTAAAAAACCGATTTAATTCTTATTTTCATTAAGTTCTGTAACAGTGTGTTCCCATCGAGTAACAGTGTGACTGGTTGGGATTTTTTTCTGAAGAAATTCCCATCGAGTAACAGTGTGACTGGTAGTGTGACCGGTTGGGAATTTTTTCAGAAAAAAATCCCATCGAGTAACAGTGTGACATTTGAGGGTGTTACTCGTTGGGAACAAATGGAAAAAAATATGATCATAATTATTGTGTCAATATTAATAAATATTCTGCATTTACCACCTTTGTAAATAGGGGTAAATTATGTTTCGCCTCTGATGCAGCATTCGCGATAGTTCGGTGTGGCTGACTCTGGCTTGGCCACCATCAGGGATTTTAATTTTGATAACACAAATATTTAGTCGCTAATTAGTCGAAATTAGTCGCCAAATATCAGATTTAGTCGGTCACTGGTTCAAAAGTTAGAAGGGTTTATAGGTGGCCGATCTGGAGAGAGTCTCCCCAGCTTGGCCACATTTATATCTCAAAAACTAGGATACCTAACGAAGATCTGTTTTCTCCCAGATTTAGTCGCTAATTAGTCGAAATTAGTCGCCAAAAATCAGAATTAGTCGATCACTGGTTCAAAAGTTAGAAGGATTTATAGGTGGCCGATCTGGAGGGACTCTCCCCGGCTTGGCCACATTTATATCTCAAAAACTGGGGCACCTAATGAAGATCTGTTTTCTCCCAGATTTACTCGCTAATTGGTCGAATTTAGTCGCCGAGTCACAGATTTAGTCGGTGTGTTATTAAAAAGATATTAAAGTAATAAATTTCTCCATACATTGGTACAAGCATGTACAAAACACTTTAAGTAGTTTCTAGACAATACGTATTATGTCTTAAGACGCTACCCCGACCAAACGACCTTGAGTATTCGGTCCTTCTCTGTCCCGTTGATAAGTCTCGCTCTGTCTCGCTCACTCCGCCCGCGCATTTATCTCAAAATCCACAAAAAAATTGGAATTCTTTTAATAAAAAAAGATAAGCGATCTTTTCAAATAAAATAAAATGTGGAATATTTAGATTTTTAAATTATCTATCCATTGGTGTAATTCTTAAATTAACAGAACGTCAACTTTAGCAAAAGAAGCATGCTATCAATAATTTTAGAACATTTTTTACAAGGAGATTTTAAATGTATTTATAACACATAAAAATAAATTAAAATGTGCAATAAACTAACAAATAAAATGCTTTTAGATATAGTTAATTACGCTTCATTACTGAGTTAATAGCCTCTGAATAACGACAAAAAACGCGGTTTTGCCGCGGGGATCGCCTTAAGGTGGAATGTTTGTTTCTAAATAAACCTAAATATATAGTTATTCTTTGTTATTATATATCTACCAAAAAAGGAAAGCAAGCATTACCTAGAAACAGATCTACAATTAATTTTTTTTTTGTAGCAAAGGTTGTTTGCATCAATAAAGTTATTATTATTATAGAACAAAATGTGGAAGTCGCTAGCAGCAAGATCGCTGCGCTCCTGTGCGCTCCGTTTCATTTATGTATGGTAAGTAAGAAAGAGATAGATGCGCGTGTACAGATGAACTACGAGTACATAGAGCGAGTTGCCCGTGACGTAAATTAAAGTCAGCCAGTATAAAGTGGAACTTGTTAAGAATAGTTATGAACTCAAATAATACCGGTTTATTTACCAATGTGTGAGTGTAGATAAAGCAGTGTATGAAACTGCACATAACTAATTATATCTGTGTAAATATGGAGAAGTCTTTGGGTAAGTTTGAAATTATATATATTATTAATGCAAACAATATAGTAAGTAAGCAAAATTATCTAGTAATTTAACATTCAGTTATTATGTAATTTGAAAAAATTCCAGTGGATGAGATATTTGTATTAAAAAAAGCTATTTACCTAGATTAATCTCACATTCGTACATAGCCATGTTTACGTAGGGCTGCGGCTGATCTACGTAGGTAAACATGGCTAAGTATGAATAAATTCTATGACTATTTAAGTACAAAACTTAAAATTCTACGTAAATTAACTAGTAGCATTTCTTTATCTTTGTTTTTTTAGTACATAAGATACTTTTTATTGCGGGAATATGTTCACTAGGGATAATTTTCGATATTCACACGGGCGGAGCCGCTGGCAGAAGCTAGTATATTATAAGTTCAAACTGTGTGTGGTATATCAGGGACGATTCACACCGGAACAGCAGCGACCGGCAGCAGCAGGCAGCGAGGCCAGCGTCACCGCGGCGGCCGCGCTTTTCCTCCTGACACCACACGTCTATTCTCCTCTTGACCAGTTTAGCTTCTAAATAGTGATGTTAATATACTCAGTTGGTCCCTTATTTACTTTCAGAAACCATCTAAAATGTCAAGACGCGGTCGCGGGTTTAAAGTTAACTTAGATAGCCAGAAAACCGTATATCTTGAACATAAAGATGTACTTTACCCAATACAGCCAAAAAGAAATGATGCAATTTATGATCTCCTGTTTAATAAATTTGACAAACAAATGTCTAAGGATGCAATATTTCTTAGCATAAAGAAAAACCACGCACTTTTTTTTGGTTCAAATGTTAAACAAGAGGAAGAAAGAGAAAAACAATCGATTTCGAGTAATGAACTCGTGTTGGAGGAGACAGAATTTTCAACCAGAACGTCATCTGCCGGAGATAATTATGTATTGAATGAAGATTTGGAAAACCAAACAGATAGTGAAATTACATTTTCTATAGTTATAGATGCTTATCAGTGGCGAGAAATAGAGCCTACAAAATATTACTATTACCGCAATGATCCCAAAATACCCAATTCACGCTACAAGTCCGCAAGAAGATTTCAAAAACAAAAGTGGACTACCATTCTTCGACAAGAAATTTGGAAACAGAGCAAGAACGAATGTATATGGATATTTAAAAAAAACAGAGTTCAACCAAATGGTCACATTCTTTGCCAAGGCTATTGCAAACTATGCAAAGCAAACCTCAATATTTATTACTCTGAAAACTGCTGCACATCATCCGAAAATTTTTATGAAATGAAATGTTCGATAACAAATGTCAACAAAAATTATAAACACGATAAATCTGTAAAAGTTAGGGTAACAAAGTACCATAAGCAACAGTTAGAAGAAACTTTAGCAAAAAACCATCCAATAATTACTAGAAATTTGCTAGCTAATCAACACATGGAAATAGGTGATGTAGAACCACCTATTATACCAAATATAGGAGCTCTACAAAAAATTAGAAGTAGGATGAAACAAGCTCCCTTTCTTCACTCTTCACCTGTGTTATCAGTTTGGTGTATGGCATTTACACCACCATACAATGAAACTATTCGACAAATTTCCATATTTCCTTTTTTTATTCTGTACTGGTCAAGGGAACAAAATTATTTTTATAATTTATTTTCTAGATCAGAAAGATATATTAGAGTGTCAATAGATGCGACTGGTTCTGTTGTCAAAGGAACTGTATTACCAGAAGTCAATATCTTTACAAAAAACGCAAACAAACAGAAAAAACACGTGTTTTTATACGTAATGATGTGCTATCGTGAAGATGGTAGCAGTATTCCGTTGTGCCATATGTTATCTGAAGTTAATACGCAAGAAAATATTAGTATGTTTTTAAAGCAGTGGTTGAGTGGTAAATCCGCACCAAATGAATGTGTCTCTGATGATTCTGCTGCAATATTAGGTGCTGTTGTAACAAACTTTACAGGGTTTATTTCTACAAATAGCTATTTACAAAATTGCTTTACAAAATATGCCAAAAAAAATGCACTAACGAGCGGTGCTCTAGTAAGAATAATTTATTAAGAAAGTGTCAGTATTTACCGATTAATATCGATGTAATAAAAAAAGATGGCATTTCAGCATTATCCAAATCGATTAAATTAACAATCGAGAAAGAAAAAGGGATGTGCTCTGATTGCGGCAAGCAAGTGAGATTTCATTACTACTTATCGTCTATTTTATTTATTGAAACAACTGGTATTTCTCAAATTAATCTGACTAACATACCAGTGACTATTACAGTAAAAAAACAAAAGTTTTCTGCTTTAGCGGTGATTGAGTACATACCTGGTGCTATAGGTCATTACAGAAGTTGGTGCTACCGAAAGTCTACAAAAACTTGGGAATGCTTTGACGATTTGCAAGATTTAATTTCTTTACCTTCCACAGAAATAATACCGCATAACTTAATTTACACGTTGTAAGTAAACTCATAAAAATAAATAATAGATACTGTGATTAAAATTTCTACTGTGATTAAAATGTATACTGTGATTAAAATTTATACTGTGATTAAAATTTATACTGTGATTAAAATTACTATTTTAATAAAAAATTATGTAAGGATTGTAAGGATATAAGTAATAATACTGCTATTAAATATTGTTAAGGTTATTATTATGGTTAGTGCAAAGATTTGATATTGTTTTTTGTTTTTATTGTTGTGTTTATACTATTATTATCCGCGACAGCGGACGCTGGGGACGAGCCTTCGTTATTTTTAACATTTTACTGTAAGTTCAAAAAATGTTAAATAATAAATAATTTTATATTTCGACAACAGAAGTTTTATTATACTAACCTTAATTAGAGCGAAATGGTGTCATATTAGGTATTAGATACCTAATATATATATACAGATAGGTATATACATCTTTGATTTAAGAGCGCTGGGTTCCCGTGCTAACATAGTATTAGGTAGATACATCATATATTCTTATTTGGAAACAGAAGTTTTATTATTCTAACGTAATTTAGGCCTTAACATTATAATTTGGTAAAACAGTTGTATGCGACTGTACATCTTGACACCAAATAGGCCAAGAGCCAGGTGTAATGTTTTCAAAGAAAATTAACCTACTCTAACATAGCAATTTATAACATAAACAAAATTATTTAATTGAGAATTTATATCTCTCTGACATTTCTAATGACTTTAGACCGATAAAACGAGAAGTATATTACACATATTAACAGAAATATTTTTATCTTGGCAATTTTTCGTTATCTTTTCGATCTAGCTCTTGGACTATACCTTAAAAGTTGAACTCATTTTATCTTCTAAACTAAGACCCGACTAAATCTGTGACTCGGCGACTAATTTCGACCAATTAGCGAGTAAATCTGGGAGAAAACAGATCTTCGTTAGGTGCCCCAGTTTTTGAGACATAAATGTGGCCAAGCCGGGGAGAGTCCCTCCAGATCGGCCACCTATAAATCCTTCTAACTTTTGAACCAGTGATCGACTAATTCTGATTTTTGGCGACTAATTTCGACTAATTAGCGACTAAATCTGGGAGAAAACAGATCTTCGTTAGGTGCCCCAGTTTTTGAGATATAAATGTGGCCAAGCCGGGGAGAGTCCCTCCAGATCGGCCACCTATAAACCCTTCTAACTTTTGAACCAGTGACCGACTAAATCTGATATTTGGCGACTAATTTCGACTAATTAGCGACTAAATATTTGTGTTATCAAAATTAAAATCCCTGATGGTGGCCAAGCCAGAGTCAGCCACACGATAGTTCGCTATTCAGATAGTTTATTTAAGCACGTGCTATCCAAAGGACTGCTTCACAGCAAATTGAGCAATTTGCAATCGAAATTGGTGTTAGCGGTTTTAGAAAAATTCCAGCCATTGCTGCAGGAATTATTTGTGCCTAAACATCCAATTAATGATTTTTGTATGGATTTACACGAGACTGAAATAATAAAATTTATTTCGAATACGTTTTTCAAAATAAGAATCCATTCTTACCTTAAAAATCATACCCTAAAGCTTTTGGGTGACATTCGCACCAGAAGGCAGAAATTACATAAAAGTGTTTTATTTTCGCATGTGTAATAAAAAAATGATTATTTATTAATAAAAGTGATGTTGCATAAAAATGACTTTTTTTACATACCCTAACAGCTTGCATACCGTTGTTATAGTGTCTGAGTAAGGTCTGTACACACGGTTACACATCAAGCTATACATTACATTAGCTGACCTCGCGTTGTATAGGTTTTTAGTACAATCAGAAGTCAGCGTATACTGGTTATGTATATCTTGATGTGTAGCCGTGTGTACAAGGTTACTTAAACAAGTTGGGCCAAACTCGAAATCGCGACAGATAAAAAACAGCTGTTCTAAAACACAAATATACGGAGTAATAGTACCTACAATAATATATCTGGGTAAAGAGTAAGTACTCGGGGTATATTGCATATGTACATAATAAACAGCCTATATGGATTAATGTAGTTTTCAAAACAGACAGATTTTTTAAATTAAATATGTGGTACGAAAAATTATCTTTCACATATACATGAACTTTCATTCGCACTCTTTCATCTATATATGTTACGGCTAAAGGTAGGTGTGAACATAAACTTAAGATTAGCCGGCTAAACTTAGGTTTATCTTCGAGAAGCAGCTAAAGTTCGATAACATGTTAGTTTGCGTCGTGATATTCCATCTTTAGCCGCATAATAAAACGAGCGCGCAGTATTATTTCTAACGACGTCAGGTCGACGGAGCCCCGCTGCGCGGGGCTCCTATTTCTGTCTGCAGGGTTTAAAGGAACCTAACCAAACCGAACCTCGGGGTGCCCCTGACGTCGACCGATTTCCTTCTATATTTTTAGCTGAGGGCCTGTTGTTACACTTAAGTTTAGCCGGCTAAAGATAGAAGAAACTAACATTAACACTTCGTCGAAGATAAACCTAGGTTTAACCGGCTAATCTTAAATTTATGTTCACACCTACCTTTAGCCGTAACATATATAAAAGAAAGTCATGTTAGTTACACTATTTATAACTCAAGAACGGCTGAACCGATTTGGCTGAAAATTGGTGGGGAGGTAGCTTAGAACCAGGAGAAGGACTGGACCATAGGATACTCTTTATGGAGTAGGGTAGAGTAGTCAGTTGACGGGAGCGAAGCCGCGGGCAAAAGCTAGTTATTTATAGATTTTTGTTATTATTTAAATAAAAAGTATTTAATATTGGGCTTTATGATTTGAAACGAAAGCAAAGACGTGTAACTGTTTAAGGAAATTTAATTAAGGGGTTGAAATCGAAGATTGGTTAGAATTATGAAATCAAATATTTAAATATTAGTTTTTAGCTGCAAGTCATTTTTGAAAGAATATCATTATAATCCTTATTGCTTATTGTTTACCTGCCTAAGTATGTGTGTCAAGTTTTATATCCAAGCAAATAAGATTTAGACAGATGTTAGAATATTACCGCTAACATACGCGGTTGTCTGTATACATTAATACTCTTTAAATTATTTTAAATATACTGCTACTAAACCAAAACTAATACAATCGAAAACCACATTAAAATGTTAATGCACCTAATTTGTTCAATTTATAAAATAATTGTATGTACACAAAATATCCGGAAGCAACTAAAAATACTTGTCACCCTAATGAAAGAGACGCAAAACATAAATGAATCGTATCAAGGTCATTTTTTTAGTCTTCAGTTCTTTTTTCTTGGTGCAACATCCAGTGTTCTATATAATATTCTTGGATGGATGTCAGACGGTACAGATTATCTACAGTTTTTACTTTTTAATTGAGTAGGCTAAGGAAATTGAATAAAAATCCGTGGGTTACTGTCGATGGCCGCCTCTAAAAGAATTTAATTTATTTCTCTGGAAATACTAATCAGATAAATCTGATACTTTTTTTGTAGTAAGTATTAGCTTATTCATAAGTGCAGAAAAAAAATCGAGACAATTTAATATTTTCATACATGACCCTTCAAAGATTACAAGACAGTAACAGAAGATGAAGAAAAAATTTGTACCTTATCAGCAGGTAAAAATAAATTCATTATCTTAATTCTCCATTTATAGAAAGATTTTTACTGGTATTTTACGGGTAATTTTACGTATATTATTATATTAATAATATTTTTTATTGTTTCTTTACAGGGGTAGAAGAAAATATTCAAGAAAGTACCGAAATAAAAATAAATAATGACACCAATGAAAAACTATATTATAATCATAATGATAGTGTAATTGTCAGATATTACGTTAGAAATAAGTGGAAATATTATGTAGGTTTCGTCGAAGAAATTGCTCAAAAGGAGAATGACACATTTTATGCTGTAAGGTTTTTAAAAACGATTAATAAACCAACACTTAAATTCATTGCGACTAGAAAAGTAGATCGTGATATTGTACCTGATATTTCTATAGTGAAAAAAGGACTTAATCGTCAACTGGCGAGCGCGAATCTCGCGAGCGCGCGCGAGTTGGCACTTTTCGATTTTACCTACTTTTTTTGTCGTCAACTCGCGCGTCTATGTAAAGTACAGTCAAATAAAAAGAGATTGAAAACAAAAACTATTAATAATTATTTATTGACCGCGTTAGCTGATTCTGTGAAGTACTGACTTAGATTACGATTTAGAGGGCCGAAATGAGAAGGCCTGGGGAACGCATCCAATGACACATACTATCTCGTCTAACGCGCATGCGCACAACAGTATAGCCGTCATAGCGCTATCTCTTTCTAATTCATTTTGCAAACTGAGTGCCTACTCCTTATGCACTTAGTTACAAACGATGTACCTGTCACGTCTAACATGGCGGAAGTGATGTGTGTGTGTGACAGGGACGGGTACATCGTTTAGCCGTTCGAAGTTCATCAGGAGTAAGCACCCTAGTTATTATTTTAGTGACGTTAGTGTTACGTAAGCTAAGCTGACGTTTACAGTGCACTTACGGAGTAAACATACTTACAGAGTATAAATGTTTTTATTAAGTCTATAAGAATGCCATTTGGTGTGAAAATGTGGAAGTTTTTAGTGATTTTGATGTACTGTGGGGGTAAGTTTATAACAATTAAACTTTTCGGGTAATACTCTCAAAGTGTTCTGTTACTTTTATCAGGCATCTTGATTAGTTAAACCTTAGATTAACTCGTTGTTCTTACTATTTTACTTTTTTGAATTAACATATGGCTTTACCCGCTCGGTTGCTTCGCAAAAAAATGCAAAGAGGGTCGCTTGCCAGTGATTTTTGACCGCATCTGAGCGTACGACGCGCCGTAATAAAAATTTGACTGTGACTCGCTCCAGAAGCGCACTTCAAATGTTTTAACTGCTCTGAATAGCCATTAAAATAAGCCTAAACATTGTGTCTGTTTTTTAATAGATCTTGTTTCCGTATTTTCCTATGTACCTTGAAACTTTAACTACCCAAATATTAGCTACTTGTATGGAAAAATGCGTTTTACTAAAAACTAAGATCGACAAGAGTATTGTTTCTTATTTTATTTATAAACTAGATTAATTACTAGATACATTTAATAACACATGGATATATTTCATGTGGAATAAAATATTTAAAACATTAAGGGAACTACAACTTGAAAAAAAAAAAAATGGCGACGTCAACTTTATTTCGTATCGTGTACTAAGAATTAGATTTATAATGTTGTCAACTTGTATTTGAAGGTCGGATGATATATCAGTCTATGGTTTAGAAACGTTTCACGAGGACTTTATGAACTACAACATAAAGTTTAAAGTCGATTAGTAAAAATTGGTTGTTGGAAACGATTGTTGCCAGAAGCAGTCAAGGGTGTTCAATTTTGGAAAAAATTGTTTCCTTAAGCAGTTTATCGGTTACTTAATTGTTTTGTTCACTTTAACTTGATTGTCGTTTACTTTCTTATAGTGCGATTGCACTTTAAAATAAATACCACGTGGCAATTTTACACAGTATATTTATTCCATAGTAAAAAATATACGTTGATTTTCCATTTTTTATATAGATAATTTATATTTTTTTGTGATTTAGCTTTTTAGAAAATGTTTGTCATTAAAAACAATATTTTTAGGAAGTGGACCACAGGCAGGTTCGTCCAGAAATGTAACTGGACACGACATCATTACATCTCAGCGAGGAAGTTCGATACTACTTCGTGCAGGACACAAATATAATAAAGACCGAGAAAATAAAGATGGTTCCTGTATCTGGAGGTGTTCGAAGAGGACTGTTTGCAAGGCAAGATTAATTATTGATAGCAATAACTGCATCAAACGAGATGACAAGCACGACTGTGAGCCTGATTTTGTATCAAATGAACTGGAGCTTAACTTCGACAAGTGCATGGAAAAAGTAAAAAGTGACTGTACTATACCCATACCAAATGCATTTCGACATACGGTCTCAACCCTTAAAGATAAAGGAATTGACCTCATAAAAAAAATACCTACATATAAAAATATTAAAAACAAATTTTACCGAAAACGGAATAAGTCATTGGGGGTAAGAAAGGTATGTTTTAAGTCGATTAAGAATGTTACTGTGCCCGAAATATTTGCAAACTTTTTACTAGCCGACTACCAAACAATCAATAGAATTTTAATATTCGCTAGTGAAAATTGTAAAACAATTTTAGCAAAACCAAATTTGACCATTTTATGCGATGGTACTTTTAAATTTTGTTTAAAACCTTTCCAGCAGTTGTACACTTTACATGTTGATTTAGGAAGTAGTAAAACTCATAATAATATTATACCCGTTATTTATGCGTTGTTGGGTAACAAAACAAGAGCAACTTACAAAATTTTGTTTCGCCTTATCAAGAGCCAAATTCCTCAGTTTAATCCCAAAACCATTCTACTAGACTTCGAGAAGGCTGCAATGTTAGCAGTCAAAGACATATTCCCTGAAACAAGCGTTAGAGGGTGTTTCTTTCATTTTTCGCGAAGTTTGTGGCGGAAAGCTGACGAAATAGGCATAACAAAATCTGTACTATTTAGAAAACATATAAAGAGGTGCGTTGTTTTGGCACATTTGCCCAAAGAAGCTGTTGAGAATGGTTGGTTGTATATTATGTCTCAATGTCCGAATGATAAAAATATTGTAAAATTTAATGATTATTTTGTAAGAACTTGGTTGAATGAGACTTCCATTTTCGCAGACAAATGGTCTTGTAATTTTAGCCAACACCGCACTACGAACATGGTTGAGAGCTGGCATTCTACGGTAAATAAAAAAATTAATAGCAAACCCAAAAGTATTGCACATTTTTTGACCATCTTAAAAGAAGAAGATAATTATTATCAGACTTTATACTTAAAGAAGTCTAATATAACTGCAAAATGTAAAGAAACTTGTGCTATTGACGAGCACATTACCAACACTGTTAACGAATTTATCCATGGGGTTATAAATATTGACTTATGTATCGAACTTTTGATCTTGTGATTTTTGATTTAATTTAGCATAGTCTGTTTATTTTAACGTTTGCTATAAAAATCATTTATAACAAACCATGATCTGTGATTGTATAGTCTGTGATTAGTTTTATTAGTAGGTCGTCAGTAATAACTTAGCCAATTGATGAATCTACTTATTGATAGTGTTTAGCGTTTTTTGTAAAAATCATTTACAACCATATGTGATCTGTGATTTTATAGTTTCTAAGACTCTTTCTATGGTTCCTAAGATTGATTTTATTAGGGAGCAATAATAAGTCAGTTTGTTGTCAATTACTATGTTTAGCTTTACTATTTTATACTTACCAATATTCAGTATACGAGTATGTGAGGGGAGTGTTTTCGTTGTTTCTATTTTATTTACTTAGTTTTTTACAATTTACATACTAGATAATAAGATAATAAGCCAAATTCTCAAATCAATGTGATATTGTTGATAATTAGTAAGGGAAATACTACTAATAATTTATATTTTGTCCTGTTGATTTATAATAAACTGATTTCAAAACGATGTATATTTTGTTTTATTTTAAAAATCAAATTTCATAAAGTTTCTTATACATTTATAGTAGGTAAGTACCTAACTAAATTAAATTTGTTATAACGTTTTTGTAGCTGACTATACATTAAAACATCAAATTATATAGACGCGCGAGTTGACGACAAAAAAAGTAGGCAAAATCGAAAAGTGCCAACTCGCGCGCGCTCGCGAGATTCGCGCTCGCCAGTTAACGATTAAGTCGAAAAAAGTTGAATTAGTGTTTGATTCAAAAGAGTATATTTTGAAAGATGATTGTGAGAACCAAATTTATTTTTAAGATTTTTGTTTTAGTTTGCCTAATTTTCTATAGTGAAAAAAGTTGATGTAGTGTTTGATTGAATAAGAGTATAATAATATTATGAAAGATGATTGTGAGAACCAAATTTATTTTTAAGCGTTTTTGTTTTATTTTGCATAATTTACCTTACTGAAAGGTTGTTTTAGTTATTACACTAAATTTTGCAATATAATTTTAATTACTAAACTTTGACTTTTACTTCTATACTGCAATGATGTGAGCTAAGCTTTATATTGGTCATGTACGTAACATTCAGTCATGTACGTAACGTGTGATACGATGTCATGAATGTAACTGTACAATTTTTCGCGGTTTTACCCAGATATTACTCAACTAATTGATAAGAAAATTGTGTGTGACTGATATACAAAATAGTGCCATCTGTTGGCGAGCGGTGGAAGACATTATAAATCAAGTCCCTGTAGTTGTCGCCCGTCGTTGCTAGAGGGCGTCAGCATTTATTAATTAAAGATTCAAGCTTTATTATTTATTTTTGGACTGATTTTGTTTTGTTGCATACTACAACATTGCGCGTTTGTAATAGATTTTTTGCCATTTTTTTTATAATTTTGGATATATCTTTTACAGCATCAGAATGAGTCGTAAATGGCGTAATTTGACTTCTCAGGACCTGGAAAGTATTTTAGGAGAATGGGAAAACAGTGAGGATGGTCTTGATTTTTCTGACGACGACGATGTCGCCGATCCAACGTATAATTTACAACAGAATGAGCACGAAAGTTCAGATGAAGACCCAGAGGAACCACCTGACTTGGAAATTGGTGTTCAAGCTGCTGCCACCCCAGAAACTACATCCATATACAATCAGCTCAGTAGTACTGCAACGGAATCAACTCTAGCCATTGCCTCTCCTAGTACTAGTTCATCTGCGGCTCCAAGTACAACTAATCACGTGCTTAGGACGAATATGATATGGAAAACGAAAAGCCTGAACATAAATGATGACCAAATTCGTTTTCTTGGATCTGAGACGCTACCTCCAGAAATACTTCGTTTAGACACTCCATTTGAGGTATTTTCATATTTGTTTTCAGAAGATATTATCAATCTTATAAGAGATCAGACAAATTTATACTCTGTCCAGAAAGATGCCAATAAACCCGTAAATGTAAGCAGTCAAGAAATACGTCAATTTATTGGAATAGTTTATTATATGTCAATAGTTCGTATGCCAAACATCAAAATGTATTGGTCTGAAAATATTAGTTTTGCGCCGATACAAGAGACAATGCCATCAAAACGATTTGAATTACTTAGGCAGATGTTATACTTCAACGATAACAGTAAAATGCCACCATACGACCACGTTGATTCTGATCGATTATATAAAATCCGGCCATTGATAGAAGCACTCAACCGTAACTTCAAAAAAGTTCCATATGAAGCGCATTTATCTGTAGATGAACAAATGTGTTCAACGAAGGCTCGAAGTCCACTAAAACAATATTTACCTGTTAAACCCCATAAATGGGGGTTCAAACTTTTTGTTATATGTGTTGTGTCTGGGTATGGATATAAGTTTGAAGTTTATAGTGGTCAGGAAAACAAATGCGCAGCCGACGAGCCACAGCTAGGGGCATCATCAAATGTGGTAGTTCGCCTTGCCCGTGATGTACCATCTAATCAAAAATACAGACTGTTTTTTGATAATTATTACACCTCTATTCCGCTTATCGAATACTTATCCAATCGCGGCATTTTGGCTTTAGGAACTGTAAGAAAAAACCGAATCCCCAATTGCAAACTACCAGAGGAAAAATTTTTTAAAAAAGAACCACGCGGTACGTCGATTGAACAAGTCAGTAACTGTAATGGCGTTGATGTGGCTGTAGTAGCTTGGAGAGACAATAAAATTGTCACTCTAGCGTCCAATTTCGCAGGAAAACACCCAACATCTGTAGTAAGAAGGTGGGACAAGTCTAAAAAGCAATATATTTCTATTGAACGTCCTTTTGTCGTAGGAGAATATAACCGACATAATATGGGCGGTGTAGATCTATTAGATTGTGTGATGGGCCACTATAAGATCTAACTCCGTAGTAAAAGGTGGTACCTACGTATTTTTTATCATTTCATAGACATGGCTATGTGTAATTCATGGCTTTTATACCGAAGAATAAATGCAGCAAAAGGTAGTACCAGTAAAATTCTCAACTCTGCTGAATTCCGAGTAGCTATAGCAGAGACTTTATGCAAATATAAGAAGATTGAACGAACAAAGCGCAAAAGTGATATTGAATATCTTATTCAAGATAAGAAGAAGAAAGGTCCAGCTCAACATGTTCCTCCAAAGGATGTGAGGTTGGACCAATATGGGCACTGGCCGAATTGAGTGGATAAGAGAATGAGGTGCAAATTTTCAGCTTGTACAGGGTATACCCAAACAGTTTGCAAAAAAATGTGGGGTTAGCTTATGCTATAATAAGCAAAACAACTGTTTTAAAAATTTCCATTTATCGTAATTTTTTTAAACAATTTGAAGCACTGTTGTATTTCTGCAACACATAGTTTTTTGGAAAAATAAATACTTTTTTTAATGTAATGATTTTTTAAATTATTTTTCCCATTAATAAATCCCCATGTGGCACCTAGTCTTTATAAAAATATTATAAATAATTATCTTCCGCTATAAAGGGTTAATAATAAAAAACAACCTGGGCCGCTCTCCGCCAGAGGTTGATTTATGGATGGACTATTGTGTATTTATCAATGAATATTATAGTTGTCGCTCCTCAATGCAAGTACTGCAAATCATGTTAGAACAACTTCGAAGTTTCTAGAAACCGGAAGTTGATTCAAATGTAAGCCCTTTCCGCCCACTTTCTTTTGATGACTCAGATCAATAAAAAAGTATAGACGGAACATTGCGCTCACAAAAGTGAGGAACGTATTATGAAGACGGCCGCGGTAGTCTGCCGCGAGTGAGTGAGAGCGCGTGACGTACTTTTGGTTAAATAATAATTGCGAAATTATGCCATCACGTGTCATCAACTGCTGCAAAACAATTCATGCTTTCAAAAAACGTCGTCTAGGATTACTTTTCATAAGTAAGTAACAGATTTTCTGCATTATTTAAACAAAATCGCAAAAATATTTGACATAATTTGTCGGAACATGAATTCTAGACGTAGTTGTGTCAGTGTTGCAAGTTAACAACATTATCTTTTCCCAAAAGAAAGGGAAGTTGTGATTTTTGTACGGACATGTTACAACTAGTGCGTTTTTATTGATCTTATTATTGCATATTTAGTTTTCGAGTACATTAGGCATGTTGTATGAAACGTAAGTATTTATAAAATATATTCAAATAATAGTTATGTTTGATATGATATTTTTTGGTTCCCAGCTGATATAACGTGGAAAGAAATGTGGATTAAAGCTGTACGGGACAACAGAAATGATGTTGACTGGCTCCCTTCAAAATTTAGTTTTGTTTGTTCTTTACATTTTGAAGAAATTGATATATAAAGTTTGTGTTAGTTAAAGTTTTGTATCTGTGGCAACACTGCACAACACTGGACCATACTACATAAAATTATTCAGCTAATATATTATTTTTCATGTCCTATTCTCTTTTAATAAATACCTACATGGTAGCAGAGGTCCGTGGTTCGTGCAGTTGATTATAAAAAAAAGAAGGAAAAAAAAATGTGAAACATGTGCCGAAAAAAAGTACTCTGTGGTGTGCCGAAACACGTGCTTAAAATAAAATTGCTAAAAATCGCAAATAAAATAAAAATAACAACCAGTGCTATTCAATATGAATCACCACGAAGAACAACATATAGAAAAGCTAATAGATGCTGAATCTTTTCATCTATGGAAGTTCGAAATAACAATACACCTAAAATCACATGGGCTTGGTGAAATAACAAATGGCCAGCAAGCCGAAGGAAAATTAAATGAAGAAAAGGACGCCAAAGGGCAAAAGATTATACTACAAACGATTGACAAGAAATTAAAATCTCATATCATAAATTGCAAATCTGCTAAAGATATGTATAAAACTCTTTGTGATCTGTTTGAAGGAAGCGAATCAAGAAATAAATCTAAATTGCTACAAGAGTTCTTCAACTATAAATATAATAAACAAACAGTAAACGAGTTAATAACTGGCATTGAAAATTTTGCTGTGAGACTAAACAACCTTGGACAAAAAATTGATGAAGACCTGATCATGTCAAAAATACTTACTTGTTTACCGGAGAGATTTAAGTACTTTGCCACCGCGTGGGAGTCGACACCTAACAATGAAAAGACCCTACTAAATCTCACAAATAGATTATTGTTAGAGGAGAACCGCAATTCTAACTGTGAAGAAGAAATTGCATTCAAAGCTGTAAACAATAAAAAATGTTTCAAGTGCAACAAAATAGGACATTTTCAGTCACAGTGTAAAGTGTGTAACATTTGCAAAAGGTCAAACCATCAAGAATAAGACTGCAGATTTAAAAATAAAAACAAACAATGCTCAATTTGCAAGAAATCAAATCATTTAGAACAAAACTGTTTCTTCAGAACTAAAACCAATAAAAAAGAAAACAAAGATACAGCACTACTAACAAATGAGACAGCAAATAAGAATAATAAATTGAAATTTATAGTGGATTCAGGAAGCACTTCACACATGACAAATAACATCAACATTTTAAGTAAATATGAGGAACAACAGTCCCAAGTATCTGTTGCTAACAATGACACCATACAATCTCAAGGAGCTGGAACTGTACAAGGTATGAACTGTCAACTATCAAAAACTCTATATGTTCCTGATCTGGCACAAAACTTATTGTCAGTTAACTCAGTTACAAACAACAATGGAACTGTGTTGTTTACACAAAATAATGTTCAAATATATAAAAAAGGTCAGTTGATACTTAAAGGAGAGAAAGAAAATGGATTGTACTACATAAACATAAACCAAGACAATCATGAAAATACTCTGTTCTTAGCCAAAGAGAAAGGAACTGCCTTAGAATGGCACAGAAGACTTGGACATCCCGGAAAAGACTTATTAGAGATATTACCAAACGTGGCTGATGGAATATTGTTAGAAGGAAATAAAAGAATAGAGCAGTGCGAGATATGTATTAAAGCAAAACAAACAAGATTACCATTTACTTCAGAAAGGAAACGAGCAGAACGCCCATTGCAAATCATTCATACCGACATATGTGGTCCATTTGATAAGCTTACTCATGATGGAAATCGATATTTCATAACAATCTTGGATGATTACAGCCATATCACGAAAACATACTTAATGAAATATAAAAATGAAGCTTTTACTCTAATAAAGGAGTATATAGAAGAAAAAGAGAGAGAAAAGAATGAAAAAGTTTCGTGCATAAGATGTGACAATGGAGGAGAATATAGAAGCAACGTACTGAAAACATGGTGTTCAAACAAAGGGATAAAACTAGACTATACTATACCATACACACCACAGTTGAACGGAAAGGCAGAACGGTTAAACCGTACTATACTTGAGAAAGTCAGAGCTATGCTATTTGACTCAAACATGAAAGATGAGATGTGGGGAGAAGCTGTTTACTGTGCTACCTACCTACTCAATAGGCTACCCAGTAAAACACTTAATAACAAAACTCCATATGAGATGTGGTATAAGACAAAACCAGATATTTCAAATATACAAGTATTTGGGTGTACGGTGTATGCTAAACAATTAGGACCAGTAAGAAAGTTAGATCCAAGAAGCAAAAGACTAACAATGATTGGATATGCAAACAATGGATACCGGCTATGGAACAATGAAAAGAGAAGAGTAGAAATACACAGAGACATAATAATACTCAATGAGAATAAAGAAGATAAAATAAAATCAAATGAGGAAAATAAAATAATACAGAGTAAAATAAATACAGAAGAAGATATAATAAATACAGAAGAAAATGTAATAAATATTGAAGAAGACATAATAAATACAGAAGAAAATTTAATAAATATGGATGAAGACATAATAAATACAGAAGAAAATTTAATAAATATGGATGAAGATATAATAAATACAGAAGAAAATGTAATAAATATGGAAAAAGACATAATAAATACAGAAGAAGAAAACTTGAACATAAGAAGACCAGTACAACAGATAGAAGAGCAAAACATAGACATACCTAACACAGAACTAGGTACAAGAAGAAGTGAAAGAACAAGAAAAATACCAGAGAAACTTAAGGATTATGTACTACTTACCTACAAAGAGGCTACCACAGGAATAGAAAAGGATAATTGGGAGAAGGCAATAGATTCAGAGAAGGAATCATTAAAGAAAAATAAAACATGGAGTCTAATAGACATATCAGAGGCAGGCAATAAGAAGATTCTCACCAATAAATGGGTATTTCGAGTGAAAGACGAGGGTACCTATAAAGCAAGACTGGTGGTAAGAGGATTTGAGCAGAAAGGTATAGACTTTGATGAAATATACAGCCCAGTGGTAAGTCAGTCAGCTCTTAAATCTCTATTTGCTATTGCAGCATCTAAAAATTCTGAAATTGTTACTTTTGATGTTAAAACTGCATTTTTGTATGGCGAGCTAGATGATGATATCTATATGTATATACCAGATGGTTATGATAAAGAACCTAACAAAATATGTAAATTGAATAAAGCTATATATGGGCTTAAACAAGCACCAATTACATGGAATAAGACTTTTACAAAGACAATGTTAAAACTAGGATTGATTCCTACTAAAACTGATAGATGTGTGTTCACTAATAAAAGTAAAAATGTAATAATTGCTATATACGTAGACGATGGACTTGCTATTTCAACAAATAAAAAAGAATTAGAGAACATTCTGAATCGTCTAGAATTAGAATTTCAAATTAAAATATTCAACAATCCTAAAAATTTTATTGGTCTTGAAATTTGTAAAGATGACACAGGTATTTCATTAAAACAGGAAACATATATTCAAAATATACTTAAAACCTTTAACATGACAAATGCTAAACCAACTAGTGTACCTTGTAACATTAATAAAGAAACTGACACACAGACAAACATGACATTACAGCAGATTAATTTTCCTTATAGGGAATGTGTTGGTGGATTGTTATATTTATCAACAAGAACCAGACCAGACATAGCAGAAGCAGTAAATAAAGCTAGTAGACAAATAGAAAACCCTAGTCAGACAGATGTCATAGCAGTAAAAAAAGATCTTACGATATTTAGCAGGAACTAGTGATAAAGGCATAAAATTCTTAAAAGGAGGAAACATTAATACGTTAAATGCTTATTGCGATTCTGATTATGCAAATGATGTCACTACTAGACGTAGTACCACAGGTTTTGTTTTAATGTTATCTAATGGACCTATATCATGGTGTTCCAAACGACAACCAATAGTCACTCTATCATCCACAGAAGCTGAATATATTGCTGCAGCTGATTGCTGTAAAGAAACATTGTATCTAAAATCATTACTTTGTGAATTACTTAATTGTAAAATTAATATAACTCTGAATATAGACAACCAGAGTTCTATACAATTAATTAAGACAGGATCATTCAATAAAAGATCAAAACACATAGATGTTAGATATTACTTTATTCATGAACATTTTATAAAAGGGAACATTATTGTTAACTATTGTCCCACAGATCAGCAAGTAGCTGATATTTTTACCAAACCGCTTGGTAAAATTAAATTTGAAGCTCACTGTAACAGATTAATACAGTAAATAAATTTTAATAATAATATATGTTATATTAAACTTAATACATAGTTTATAGAATAAGCTAACTAAATAGCTAAATAAAGCATTTTTTTTAGTAATGTAAAACTTAGGATTAATTTTAAGATAATTGCATACATACATATTAGAAAGTTAGTATTGTTAATTTTATTCTGAAACATAAAATATAATACATACACATTTGGCATTATATAAAGAATATATAGATAAGTACATACATAAGCATGATATTGAAAGATACTTACATTTATGAATATTATGTATAAATAATGAAAAGGTTAAAAGTATTATTATTTTTTAAAATTGTCAAATAATTACGTTTTTAAAAAATAGGAGAAGGTGTTAGTTAAAGTTTTGTATCTGTGGCAACACTGCACAACACTGGACCATACTACATAAAATTATTCAGCTAATATATTATTTTTCATGTCCTATTCTCTTTTAATAAATACCTACAGTTTGTAAAGTTATTTCTTTTATTGTTTTAAAAAAATACTGTTATTTGTGTGTATTTTTTTTTTTAGAGGAAAGTACCAAATCCCCGCGGTAGAAGTCGCGGGCAAAGTGCTAGTTCTAATGTAAGTTTTGTGTGTTATGTTAAATTAATAATTTTATTATTCTTTATATGAAAATAAATTACTCTTATTAAACTGTAAATACGTTTCATTTCATACAACCAAGACAAATAAAACACAATACTACCTAATAACAAAACTTTTCACCAAAGTATATCTCTAACACAATCTCTCAGCACAATTACGCTTGCAACATTTTTTTCTAGCACACATGCGCAAATCTACGATATCTTACACCGAGTTACGCGCACAAAGCCGAAAGTAGTCCTCACATAATTCGTCGCGAATGTTTACGACGGCTCCGTCTATACTTTTTTATTGGTCTGTGTTTGATAAATGAATCGCTTGTTTTCAAAACAGCACATCGCACCTTCGGTGCAACAAAGTCACAAATAGCCAAAACTGCAAAATTGAGGTAAGTATGCCAAATTGACTTTGAACCATGCCTATACTTGGGGCAACAAAAACATCCGCGAAAGTATCTCAAAATTCTACTAGATGGCGCAGGTGCCTTTGTGGTTATTGGCGGTTTTTCCATGCGTTTTGGGCCGACAACGTTTCATTGGACAGTAGTGCCCCGTCGCCCGCGAGTGTTTGACGTACGTTGGAGCTACAGCCACACAAAGGTATTTATGACCATTTTTATTCTCATTTATTGGAGCGACAAAAACGTATCTACTTTTAAGACCTCAATTCTTTTTTATAAATTATCTATATCACAGTCTTATTCATTATATCAATGCGGCAGCTATTTTAAAATCCGTCATAGCATGAGTGGATGCAGTATTGAAAAATTCACTCCTAAATATTTTATAGGACATTTTAAAAATCCCATTTACTGCTTCGACAATCCACCTGTACATTGTGACCGTTCTTGACTTATTAGCTGCCGCTGTTGATAATTGAGTTTCACCTTGTTGTAAGGATAAAGGAAAGTGAACAGTATAGTTGCACTGTTGTAGTAAAGGGACACAATTCCTGAAACCCCTATCCAGCAAAAAAACATCCCCAGGTTGAAAATACCTTCGTAAAGTATTGTTTTCATTATTAAATTCATTAATCATAATATCTGCATCCGATGTTATTGCTGGATAGGGACCAAGTACATATATAATATAACCATCAGAACATACCATCATAAAAGGTTTCATGAGGTTCCTATACTTGTGCAAAGAATAAGTATCTTTCTGGTATAAATAATTTGAACTTTTTTGTACATATAAATAGGTGCCATCCAGAATAATTATTGGGTTCCTATTTGCTCCACCGAACAGCTCATTAGGTATCATGAGATTTCTTGAAGCAATTTGAGCTCGTGTGATATGATTGATCCCTAAGTTTTGTGGAACAAAATCATCAGAAAGTATTTTCCGGACCTTTTTTAATAATCTTACTAAAGTGGTAGGGGGTGTATTTAATAGCGTTGATATCCGCTCGTTGCTGTCGCCAGTTCTTATTTTCATAAGATACGCAGCAAGAGCTAATGTGCCATTTCGCATATTATTTATTTGTTGCACATTAGTTTTTAATTCAAAAAACTGGTGCTTGGTTAAACCAGTCCAATAATGCACTGAGTCATCAGACATTTGTTGAATATTAGGAAAGTCTAATATTACTCTTTTTTTATGAATGAAGCAAAGTCTTCTATGTGATTAGCATTAAAATATTGTATTGAATGCAAGTCATTACTCAAAATGTCAAAATTATTATTTCTTAAATGGAATTCACAAATCCTACATTGCTGTGGTACATAGTAATTGTACTCACTAAAAATAAAGACTCTAAGCCACAAAGGAATCCTTACTCTTTCTTCGGCAGTGCAACCAGGTAAGAAACAATGTGCTTGTGTATCTGGAGCTCTTCTCATGTGAGGTAAAAATATCGAACCAACTGGTGCTTCAACTCCCTGTTGTATTTCTGCATTATCACCCTGCTGTACATCATCAATAACATCCCTCCCAACATTGCGTGTACTGTGTCTGTCAGCTCTTTGCCAACAAGGATGGCAGATTCTATCAGATGCCGTCAACTAAAACAAAAAAGAACATTATTATAATATGAAGAATGAATAACCTTATCATCATCAGCATCAACTGCCTATAATCATTAAACCCTGTTTTGCATACAGTCAGGTAAGGGATTGCTATTGTTGATCATTAGTAAATGCCCTATTCCCTGACATTTATAGGTATCTTTAAGTCTGCTTACACGTCACTTACAAGGAAAAAATAAAAAAACCTTAGATCTCTGCAATTACAATAGTGCACTATATGGTAAGACCACAGAAAGCTTTTATTTTGGAACCTACATCATATTAAAAAAAAAACAATTACCTCACGTGGCTGAATCCATTGCAAAATCACACTTCTGATATGCCCCTCTCGTTCTGTGTTATTGCTTATCTCATGAGATTGAATCCTTAACAGTGAACACCTGCAGTTCACACATAACTGTCTGTGATGACCTGGATCTGAGCTTGTTGAAGCATCAGATGATGAACCTGCCACGCTGGCAGATGCATTCAATGCTATAATCCAACAAGGATGGCATACAAAGCTGTTCTGACCAATCTGTAAAAAAAATATTTATGACATAAATAAATAAAAAAAACCAGCAAATACAACAGATTGTTTTTTTAAATTAAAGTATTAATTGAATTCTAAGTAGTATTTCAAATAATGGCCAACACCATGTCTTAAAAAGTCTTTCTGTTGCAGACAGACAATAAAACATCATACCTACATTTCATATCCTACATATCATACATTTCTTTCAAAGGTGATGATACAGCGTTGGCAGTGCAAAAGGTGAATGAGGACCTGTATAGGGTGGTGACCTGGTCTGAGGAAAACTCTTTGGTTCTGAACCCACTGAAGTCCAAGTTCATGGTGCTGGGTACAAGAAAACAAGTTACTGCAATACTGTCTGCCAAACCAGAGATTCTAATTCAGGAGATAATTTTCAAAAGTGGTCAAATCCAAATCCATAGTTTCAAAAGTAAAAACACAACATTTTTCTTTACAGAAATCTTCATTGCCTTATAACGTTCATAACTAGCTAAATCCAGCTTAAAGCCCATAAAAATACAAAAAAAAACTAACCTTACTTTCAAAATTAGCCTATTCCAGACCAGCTTACTTTCAAACATGGTCAAATCCGTATGAGCCAATCACATCGCTCCAAACCCCAAACGCCATCTTGCGATCCCCATACATTGAGGCGACGCGTGGGCGCCTAACGTTTCTTTTTTGTGTCGTGTTAATTAGTGAATTTCTATTAGAAAAACCGAATAAATACGTGAATAAAATGGAGAAAAGTGTTGAGGAAGTGCCTAGCCATCAGGCCAAGAAGAGAAAATCTGTTGCAGGACCAAATAGTCGCGGAGAAAAGAAGAAGAAGAGGTCAGTAATTTGTCGAACATTTGGTTTGTTTACCGAAGTTAGGGTTGTGCAAAGTTTTCACTAATATCTAATGTTATTTCTAATAATATTTTTTCAAGCAAAAAAATGTTTTTAATGGCTTTTTTTTCTTTTTCAGGTATTCGTGTTCCAACTTGCCGTCGAGATACCCGTGTAGACATAACAGTGAGGCATATAGATGTATTAATATATCAATGCAAGATATCAAACGATTTCATGATCAGTTCTACGCTCACCCTGATAAACGGTATCAAGATGATTTTATTATAAAAGCCTGCAAAACTGTTATCCCTGTCCGTAAAAGATTAGTAAATGGAAGAGGCAATGCCAAACATATGAGCATCGTTTACAATATAAGAGATTCTAAGGGGGTGATGATACCAGTGTGCCGTAATTTTTTTTTGAATGCTCTATCGATTAAAAAGGGTCGAGTGAGAGGAGTGTTAATGAGACACCAAGATACCGGTTTGATGGCTATAGAAAGACGTGGTGGGGATAGAAAGTCGATCAAAAACGTAGGATTGAGAGATGCAATTGACTCATTTATAAAGAAATTTAAGGGTGTTGAATCGCACTACTGCCGATCTAAAAGTCGGCGTACCTATCTGCCATCAGAGTTAAGCATTGCATCAATGTTCAAAATGTTCATCGAAGAAAAATCACAGTTCTCTCATTGTAAAGAGTCATATTTTAGAAGAATTTTTAACACAAAATTTAACTTAAGTTTCAGTCATCCAAGAAGTGACATGTGTTCCACATGTATAGAATTGAAGGAAAAAATCAAAATTGAGAAGGACAATTCAAACAAGGCCCAAATCCAAGTTGAACTGACAGTTCACGAAAAAAGAAGCAAATCATTTTTCACATTCCTGGCAGACATTGATCCCACAGTAAAAATATTATCTTTTGACTGTGGCAAAAACCAACCGTTACCAAAAGTCCCTGACCAAAGCACATATTATTCCCGTCAGTTGTACATTTACAACTATACAATAGTTGTAGGTCATTCCCATGCAGAACTGACAAAAGAAAATGTATTTTCTTATGTATGGACCGAAGATGTTCATGCAAAGGGGTCAAACGAACTATCTAGTGCACTATATCACTGCCTACAAAACAATGTAGATTTCACTGGGGTAGAAGTACTCCGACTAATGGCTGATGGATGCTCTGGACAAAATAAGAACTCCACTACTATAGGAATGGTTTCCAAATGGTTCAGCAGTAGTGCACCGAGATCACTGAAAAAGGTGGAACTTATTTTTCCCGTCACGGGGCATTCATTTATTCCCCCCGATAGGGTGTTTGTTGTTGCTGAAAAAGAGATCAGGAAGAGAAATACCATTGTACAACCTAATGAGAATGTTGATATAATAAAAAAGCATGCAACTGTTTTTCATCTGAAGGACATTGAAGTATGTGATTGGAAGACAGCAAGCCAACAAATCCATAAGGGAACCCAAGCTTTCCACGCTTTCCACTTCAAAATAATGTCTTGTAAAAGGTTCGTATTCACAAGAATGAAAGGAGATTCCCGAGGAATTATAGTGAGAGGTGAACCTTTTTACCACAATGATACCGGTTCTCGACGTTCCATAACTAAACCAGGCAAATATGCTTCAGACATATTACCAGAACCTATCACCACCTCACCCAAAATAAAAAAATAAAAATTAATGATGTAGATAAGCTACTGACGAAACATTTTGGCAAAGACTGGATGCAAACAGAGGACCTCGACTATTACAAAACTGTTATAGACTGTCACAGGAATAATGCTAATATTAATGATGTGGATGATGATGAGGAGGTAATGTGCGAAGAACATGTTGAAGAACCTTGTGTTGGCGATATGATATAGATATCACTAGCACAAGGTGCTAAACCATTTTTTTTTTTATAATTTAATTAAGTTTAATAATTATTTATTTATTTCATGTTCACAAAATGTTCTTGTTTATAAACATAAATTGATCAAACATTACGTCGGACTAATTATCAGAATACGTATCTCCAAAAAAATAAAAATATTACTTTTAACGCCATCTTACGGAGATTTTTGAGACACATCGGATGGATAAGTTCGTATTTCCCGCAAAAAAATGCTTACAATGATATTTCAAAATTTGAAATATACGTAACTCCGCGACGCCATTTTGTAGATTGCATAATACGTAACTCCTGCGCTCAGTACGCGTCAGCGAACGTCGTGGAAGGGCGTGCACATTATTAATTATTTTTGAGTGGTTATTTTTGTGTTATTGTGATTATTTGCACGGAATAGATTGCAGGGTAAGTTTCTTATATTCGTTATGTGTTATAAGTGATAACAGATTATGATTAAAAGCGAAAATAACTGTTTTGTTGTCGAATGGAGTTAGGAGGTTTTATTTTTTGTTTACCTAGCAGTGTTCTACTGCTTGATACGGATATACGTAGTTTTATTTTATATTATGATACTTTGATTTATTGTTTCGGTTATATCTAAGCCTGATTCTTGTTGTTTTAGAATCATAATGAAGAAAAATTCACGAATAGCGAAAATACTACAAAATGTTCCAGCCGAGCCTGATATTGAACCAGGATGCTACATGCTACAAAACGATAATGTATTGGTGCTGGATAAACCACAAAACATAATAATTAGAAAAGACGGTTCTCTTCAACAAAGACCAACACGTCAAGACTTAACAAGTAGCATTTCTATTTTATTAGATTCAGATCTACAATCGATATTACCGGAATGTGACAACCTTGATACATTGAATGCAACAGCTATGATTGATACAGAAATAATACATTCAGAATTCGAATCAGTAGAGCAGGCTAGCACTTTGATGTCTTCAACCATCCTTATGGACTTAGCTGAAAAAAATACCAGTAATGAGAACATAGCAGTTGAAGAAACATCGAGACAGGGGATGACAAGCCACCAAGAAGAATGGACCACTAATGAAAACATGGAATCGGATACCCAAAATGAAATTGATACTGTAACTAGCTCAAAAATAGTTCAATTTGTTGACAGTTTCATTCCTATGTCATCAGACGGACACCTTGAATCAGTTGAGCAAGGCAATACTTTGTCGTCAACAATCAGCCATAGAGGTCCAATGGAATATCACAACAACAACAATATAATAGTTACAAGAAATGAGGAAATAACAACAGAAGAACCACCACGAAAGAGACAAAAGAAGAGTCAGCCTCAAGAATGGAACGCAAATAAAAACAAGGAACAAAGAGAAAAAGGAAAGGCTTATTTAGGAAAGAAGAAGATAGAAAATAAATGGGGGTTTACAGAACCTAAGCTCGACAGAAAGATGAAAGCGAGATGTAAGTGCAAATTAAGCTCGAAAGGCGATACAAAGCTGCACTGTGGTAAAATACCAGACGAGGAAAGACAAAAGATTTTTGATAAATTCTGGAACCTTACGTGGAAAGAAAAGAAGGTGTATGTTAAAATGTCTTCGATTTGCAAGAAAAAAAAAGAGAAAGGTGTGCTGGCAATTCAAGACGGCAAAATTCAGTAGAACTATATTTAACTGATAGCCAGGGGATAAGATATCGGGTCTGCAAAACCATGTTTCTTACCAGTTTGTGTGTTGGAGAATGGGTCATAAAAAAGTGGATAATTCAAGACGATTCACCTAAAGATGCACCAAAAAACAATACGAAAGATGAAGCTAAAATGCAGTTACGAAAGTTTTTTGATTCCATGCCTAAACTTGAATCACACTATTGTCGAAAAGATTCCTCAAAGCTGTACCTGGAACCTATCTGGACGTCAAAAACACAGCTCTATGAAACATACAAAAAATAATTCTGTGTCGGAGAAAAAATTGAGCCATTAAGCATTACAACTTTCATTAACATGTTCGAAGCGCTTAATTTGTCCTTATATAGACCAAAAAAGGACTTGTGTGACATTTGTGAGTCATACAAAGCCGGCAATGTATCAGAAATTGATTATATGACACACCGTGATAAGAAAGAGGAAGCTAGGAACGAACTAGCTAAAGATACCGCCTCAGAACATGAAGTGCTTACCATGGATTTGCAATCTGTCCTTTTAAGCCCGCGATCAAATGTGTCGTCACTCTATTATAAGACGAAACTCATTGTACATAACTTCACAGTCTACGATTGTAAAAGAAATAAGGGATATTGTTACATTTGGAATGAAAGTGAAGGAAAATTAACTAGCAACGAATTTTCAACAGTAATCGTAGCAGCTATCGAGAAGTTCATGACACAAAATCTAATGCAAAGCAACCAAGAAATAATTATTTACAGTGATGGCTGCACCTACCAAAACAGAAACGTTGTATTATCGAACGCTCTACTGAACTACAGCATGGAAAAACAAGTAACGATCAAACAAAAGTTCCTGGAAAAAGGCCATACTCAAATGGAATGCGACAGTATGCACTCTGTCATAGAAAGGGCATTAAAAAATAAAAAGATAAATGTTCCAGCGGATTACGTCTACATAGCCAAAATTGCTTGCAAAAAAAATCCCTATGACGTACAATATCTTTATCACCACTTCTTCAAAGATGTTGAGGGTACTTTGAAATTCCACAAATCAATCAGACCCGGTAAAAGAGCAGGTGACCCTACGGTCACAAACCTAAGGGCTCTTAAGTACACTCCTGATGGGAAAATTGTGTACAAGTTGAGACACTCAGCTACATATTGGCAAGAACTTCCTACAAGAATTAAAAATTGTTTATTCATTCCATGGGATACTGTACCACAGCTTTATACGGCGAGACTTAAAATAAAAAAGGATAAATACCAGGATCTTCAGGCCCTCAAGCACACCATGGAGAAAGATTACCACAATTTTTATGACAATTTACCTCATTTTTAATGAGCTACATTCAAAATTTGGTAAATTGTGATTGCAGTAAATCTGCATGCATAATTTTTGTGTTGTTTTAAAACATTTTTATCAATGAACAAAGTTAGAAAGAGAGATGTTAGTCGTTAGTTATAATTTTGTAAGTCTCTGGATAGTAAGATTTAAGAAGATTTAAGACTGATATTGAAAGCTATGAGACTGATGTTCGTGCCATAATTACTGATTAGTTACGACTGTTACTTAATAATTAAAATATTTGCCTAATAAAACAATTTTAATTCTCAGAAAGAGTTTGTTTGTCTGAAAACTGCGTAAATCCTCTGCGTAGTAAACAAAATAATATAAGTTGAATCGTAAAACTGCTTAAGTTAAAGAAAACGCCGTAATAAGTCCATTTTTTTATTTACTATCCACAAAATTCAGAAAATTATTAGTCAAATATCAATCTACTCCTATTCTAAACTTATATTTAAAACGCCATTATAAAAACCTCTCGAACCTTGTTAGAAAATCAGTTTTTTGTTGCTCCGGTAAAATTTGTTCAAATGGACTTACGGATTCTGATAATTAGACCGACGATTAATTGATTTTAATTTTAATTTGATATAAATACTTGTTGTTTATACTATTTTGTGTCATATGATTGTGAGATAAAAATATTACTAAGTATAATGAAAACCGATCTTGAATTAAGATTATTCTGTTCCATGTTAATAGGTACTAAGTTCATTAAGATACGTCTTAAATCTTGTTTAAATAAATAATTACTTAATTTTCATGTCAACTGTTTCATTTATGATTTAAGCAATTTCCTTATAGCATAGAACCAATGACAACCTTATTTGAATTGTTTAGTTGAATTGTTTAAAAGTAGTCAAATCCTGACAGCTTCCTAACAAAATTAGTCAAATCCACACCTTAGGAACAAAGGAAGTCAAATCCGTTTTTTAATCAAAGTTTACTCTGTAAATAGAAGCATTAACTTTATTTCTGTTATTGTTTAATAATCTTGAACTCCATAGTAAACTAAACTTACCATCCAAAGCGTCACAACAGCGTACGTCATGACGGCATACAAAAGTTCACTTTTCTCAATTTGGCATAAAATGGATTTGACTGCTATTGAAAATTACCTCCTGAATTAAAGGGGAGAGAATTGAGCGAGTACAACAGGCATGTAGCCTGGGTCTAATCCTAGATCCAGAGCGTTTTGAGGCTCATTTAAAAAATGTACTCAGAAACTGCTTTTATAGGCTTAAGGTATTATATAGTATACGAAATTTTCTTAGCATACCACTCAGAAAACAACTGATTGACAGTCTGATCCTATCTAAGCTGAATTACTGTGACACTGTTTATGGGCCCTGTCTGCTTGCTAGGACAGATAGGTTAATTCAGCGAATTCAGAATGCCTGTGTTCGTTTCTGCATTCATGTCCCTCGCAGGCATCATGTGACGCCATACATAAACCAACTCAAGACACTAAAAATGGCTGCCAGGCGAAAGCTTCATTTAGCGAGTTTAATGTTTGGCATTGTAACAACCCATAAGCCGCACTATTTATTTGAAAAACTCACTTGGCGACAAGCTCGTTACAAATAAGGTCTTCGTTCTGTGGTTGGCCCACTAAACATGCAGCGACATAAAACTGCAGCATTCAGAGGTAGCTTCAGGTTTACAGCCACGCGCTGCTGGAACGATCTTCCAACGCCAATTCGAGGCCTAAAAACAGTACAGTCTTTTAAATTTCAACTTAAGAAGTTATTGTTGCATGTACAACTCTCTGAACAATAAGTTTTTAACATGGTTTTATTTTTATTTTTTTCTTTCTTTCGTTGCTTACCTCAAGGGTCATGGCCTGCAGTATTTGGTTTTGGATCTCCAGCAGCGCTGCAGCATGGCTTTCGGTCCCCTATTTGCTGGGTCTGCTGGTAGCGTTTCCCCTGTCCACTCTCATCCTATGTTGACAACCTATTTATTGAATTATATTTTGATTTTATTACTTGTCCATGTTATTGCTTATTATTTATTTTTAAAATCATCAATTTACAATCTAATTTCAAATTAATTTCCAATAATCATATTATTTACATACTCTGTGTTGTTCTATCTTGTATTTCTATTCGTGACACGACTTCCATTTTTCATGCCTTCCTGTTTTCGAAGCTCCATATCTCTTTAAAAAGTGTTTGGCATATCGGGTCACCCTCCAGTTTACCAAGGTTTTGTCTTTTATTGGGTCCATCTCATTTCACAATCCCTCACAAACGCATTTAACAAAAACACTGACACGTAACTTTTGCATAATAATAACACAACATATTATGTGATATTACATCATTGGCCATTTTGTAATTTCTTACATCACAATTTAGTACATGTTGGGTGCACGCCAAATAAGACGCGACGAAATGTTGCCAATATATGAAACGTAAAACCTTTTTGAGGATGATATTCTCGTAACTTAAAAAAATGTATGTATATTTCTTTTTGTTTTTTACATCTATTTAATATATTGAATCACAATTTAATTTTAATAAATTATTTTTCTTTAAGTACGCTGGACTGGTAAACCGTCTAAATATTTGTTTGCTGCACCGGTCGACGTCATTACGTCGGCGCCGGCTGTCGCTGAAAACCAGCGCTGGGGCTCTGTCTTGCATAGGGTCGTAGCATAATGCTGAGCGATAGCCGATTTGCGTGGATGTGACGCATGCTTCCCCAACTTTTTTTTAACTTTTTTATGTATTTAAAACTTTTTTTTTGCGTCATGTTTACCGCAAATAAACGTTTTTTCTTTCTTTCTTTCTTTCATTACATTTATCAGTCACCTATTAAAGCTGTGTGAATATGTATTTGCAATTCCTGCCCACAACGCAAATGTAGAAAGAATATTTTCGTTGATGACGGTTCAATGGACGGACGAACGAAACAGGATGTCGGTAGAGACCATTGAATCCATATTGATTTGTCATTATAATTTTAAAATGACATGCACCCAATTCTATGATTATATAAAAAATGTAAAAGAAGTTATTGCAAAAGTAAAATCAACTTCAAAATATGACTGGGCGAAAAAATAAATAAGTAATTTGATGATAATTTAGTTTCAAAATTGTCAACATGGAACATTTCAAATAAAAAGTTTGATTCAATCATTTTGATTTTTTATTTAATTTATTTCATACTTTTGATATGGTTGAGATTACAATGTACAAATGCCTAATATGTATGGTGTAGTAGAAAATCCGCTTGTCGGGCTTTGGGCATCGGAAACGAAAACGTCCCGTATTGATTTCTAGAAGTTATGGCAACCCTAACTATAAGGGTAAGAGTATATTTTTATTTGAAATAATGTCATTTACGATGGATATCTCGAAAACGATGGACCTTCCAAATTGCGAAACAGGATCTGATATAGAAGTATCCGATAACTTGAACCAAAAACACCTTCAACCACCGACCCCCAATCAGGGACTTCGGTGAAATTTTCGAGGAAGCATTGTAAAGAGAACTCCTATTGAATCAGCTGTCACCCTCAGAAGGGGAGCAACCGTGTAAACTTCTTCACCAAGATGTGATGTTGCTTCTAATGCAACACTATGGTAGCGACGGTAGCTCTAGTGCGGCTCGATTAAAACTGCAGCTTCTCAAACATTCCCTCCAGCTGACTATGTTGAGCCTGCAGAAAAGCTTAGAGCGGCACGTCAAGTGGGCCGTTGCAGGAAGGTACAACTTATTCAGATGGGGGTACTCCGATGAGCGACAGTCCACCTGTGGAGCCAAATCGCAAAAAGACCTTAGCGAGGCCAACGATAACGCTGTCGAAGTAGACGAATCCTGGTCACAACTATTTAACTAAATGAGAAGAAATTTAAAACATGCATTAAACGCACACTATGTAGACAAGCATATTATAAGTTAGATGATTATCGTAGATAAAAATGCTTGGCTTAATGCTGGTCCTGCTCCACAGCCGCTTGGGCTCACTAGTTAAAATTTTAAAATTTGGAAGAGTTGCTTCCCCTTTAAAAAAAAAATATATTTTGACATTAGGAACTTAATGTTCATTTTTGTTTTACCAACTTAATTGTTGAATGCTCCAATTAAGTAATGATTTTCTTTCTTTTTGGTGGTTAAATTCTTTTATTTTTTTAGATACATTGCAATATGTTGCGATATATATAATGCGATAGTTTTGTATAATTTAGAAGCATTTTTATTTTTGTAAATGTGAGACCATGGAGCCGTTTATTAACTTATTAAGATGTATGTTGACTTGAAATAGCATGGCAGTTGAGAATATGTCATGCTCACTTAAATGTCTCGCTGATGGTGGCGAGTGTGTTGGATCATTCGGTTCCCTACAAAATGGTTGAGCTGGATGGTGCTGATCCACGCGTCATGTTCGTGAACGGGCGCCGTCAGTTGAAACTGGTCATCTCTTATCTGCCAGGGCTTATTTTTAATCTTATATTTCCAATTGCTTTTGATTATTTTTTGTACATTGTTCTCACATATAGAAGCAACAAGAATGATGTACCCAGGATTTTGTAATATCAATATTTAAAAGAGTGTCCTTGGAGTTTCTTGCCCGTTCTTCTCCATAGAGATCTACGTTTTGGAATGGGCAATTAGCTTCAAGTTTCTGACTAACTGACCGACTCTTTGACAATTCAAAAGTGCCTGTAAATGGTTAAATTGAAATAAATGCTTTGAGTTTGAGTTTTAAAACAGATAAATGGAATCATCGACAAGACGACTATTCCGTCTCATATCTTCCTTATACCATGTGTAATGTCGGCCGCGTTGCCAGAAGGTTACTTTTGTAACCTTTTAGGTGATTTTCGAACTGCTAGGGTTACTTTTAGGTTACACTAATGAAAAGGTTACTTTTAGGTGATTTTTCGGAATTTGTAAAATTAACTTATAATTTCTTACATAGAAGCAACGTGAAACGGAACGCTTGCTTTAGAATTTTGTCGAACCCTTTAGTACTTTCCTCTATAGTCGAACCTATCACTCTGACGTGTTGGGCCCAAAAAAAAACAACACGTTGCACTCTTTCTCTTTCACACTTACACCACTTGTATCCCGCTTACTCACTCGACGAATCGGATTCATTCGTTGCTGTTCGTTTCGTTGCATGCCACCCGCGCCCCGCCGCCCGCCGCCGCTAGTCGCTATATCGTCTGTGGTCGCTCGCTACTTGTTTTGTTGTTGTCTAGTCAACGAAAGTTTTGTGTTCGTGTTTTGTTATTTTACAATACAGTATAATTTCCTACTCGACATTTAAATGGAAGCTTGGTAAGTGTATTTACAAATTACACTGCATGTTCGTGTGTGTTTGACTTTGTACTTTTTCTATGTGAAGTTTATGGTCGGACTAATAATAACTAACGATGAATTTGAATCTAACCAATATGTATAATAGGTACCTTTAACACACAAAGTAGGTACAAAACAAGTCAGTTAGTAATAGTACAGTACAAGAAGATACTGAGATCCAAGAGACTTCATGTATTTTAAAATTTTATCAGTTAGGTACTTAAGTCAGATGCATGACATTTTCTTCTTTGTGTGAAGCTTTTGAAGTGCGTTCGAATCGAATAGATAATAACACACAGATACTTTCAATCCACTCGTGCCAACTCTGGTGAATCAGTTTGTTCTGTACATATTTAAAAAGATACCATCATAACTGCACTGCACCGCTGCACGGTACAATCCCGCCAAAAATTATGACATTATAATAGTGTTGCCTCATCAAAAGTTTTATCCACAAAATATGGGAGAATTTTTGTAATGAATACCCACCGACGAGTTACATAATAAAATGTGTCACTTGGCACTACTGATAGACAGTCTGATTTAAGTGTATTATATTTAAGTGCATCGGGTTCAGCAGTCGTATTTGCGATTCCAAGAAACGTCTTTTTCGAATCTGAAACGTTCTTCTTGTCTCTCCATTACTTTATATGCCAGAGTAAGATGGAGAACGGTTCCGAGTCGAATTTGAGGTTCATCGTAAACTTAAGTACGGGGACAAGAAATAACTCACAGTGTAATATGATTGCACTTTCATACCTACTAATACCGTGGTGGATTTATTAATTTTATTTTATTAATTTCTTTTCATGACCTTGATGTTGGTGCTTCTGCTTGCATGATTTTTACTTAATCTACTAAAAATATTTATTCAGTCTAAGCTAAGCAAATGGATAAATTCTTGATTTCGTCGACTTCAAGGCAAGAGAAGAGAAGGAATATTAACAATGATTGCGATAGTAGTAGTACGATGCATGAGAAACCTTTGCCAAAGAAACAAAAACAACAGCGCGACTTCAATGAAAAGTGGTTAACAGACATTACATTTAAAAATTGGATTTCTAAGAGAGAGCAAGAATGTGGCATGATAACCACTTATTGCAAAGTGTGTGATTGTACTGTTTTGAATCATAAACCAGCACTTGTCAAGCACATGAATACGTCGAAACATATTCAAAATATAAGCTCAAAAAGCCACACAACGCCTATTCAACAAATGATGAAACCCAAACCAGAAGATGAATTAAAAAAAGAGCAGAGCTTAAAATATGCGCTTTTCTTGCACAGCACGATTTGTCGTTTTCTTTGGTGGATGATTTAATACCATTTAAAAAAAATACTTTTACTGATTCTGATACAATAAAATCCATTGAGTTAGGCAGGACGAAAGCAACAAACACTATAAAAACTGTCCTTGGCCCCGTAGGAAAGTTACAGAAAACTCCATTCAGTATTATAATGGATGAGACAACTGACATCAGTGTCAAAAACAATGTGCACTCACAGTTATATAATAATTATGACGAAGTAGATTGTGTTCGCACACAGTTTCTCGACATATATGAAGTCAAATCTGGAAAGGCTGAAGATCTTTGTAATAATTTATTAACTTGGCTTCAAGACAGGCAAATTCCTTTAAAAAAGTAGGCTTTGCATCGGACACAACTAATAGCATGGTAGGTGAACACCTTCTCTGTGTTTAGTCACTTGAAACTAAAAGTAACTCACATTGCATGCATCAAGTGTAGCTGCCATATGATTCACCTTGTGGCATCCAAAGCGTGCCTTAAGCTGCCAAGATCGGTAGAAGATTTTTTAAGAATTATTGGAGCTCATTTTAGCCGAAGCACTAAGAGACAAACCAAATTAAAAGAGTTCCAGGATTTTTTTAAAGTCGACATTCATAAGATATTAAGCCCGGCAACAACAAGGTGGCTATCATTAGAGGCATGTGTCAATAGAACCTTGGAACAATATCAGGTACTCGGTGAGTACTTCAAATTGGAAGTATTCGAGGATCCAAGCAAAATAACTGAAGACATACTTACAAGTCTAAATAATACATTCACAAAAATTTATCTCGAATTTATGTCTTACGCTCAGTACTCTCATTCATACGGTATTACTCGATAGTTTTACTCCAAATCGAGTAAAAATTATCGTGTGGACCGCAAAACTTACAACTCGAAGGCTCGCATCGAGCCGGCTCGATGGAATTAAATAAATCTAATTTCCTTCGAACTTACTCGACGCGAGCCGTCGAGCTTTACTCAAGCGTGTGTACGTGACCTCAAGTGGCGCGAGTCGAATGTCAGTACGCCGTTGTTAATTGTCGTGAAAACACGTATTGAATAAAGAAAATGGATTTACGAGTTTATTCCAAAGGTGTTATAGAAGAATTTATTAACTTATATAGAGAGTGTGAGTGTTTATGGAATGTCAAGTCCAAAGATTACTCAAATAAACATAAGAGAAATTACTGGCGGTGCTTAAAACTACTGAGCAGGATGCAAACAGAGAGAGCGTGGTCAAGAAGATAAACAGCCTTCGTGCTTCTTATCGTAAAGAAAAAAAAAAGACACGTGAATCACGAAGTGGAAGTGGTGCAAAAGATATATATACAACAAAGCTGTGGTATTTTAAGCTACTAGATTTTTTAGACGATGCAAGCCCGATTTTACCTATAAGGGAAAATCTAAGTGAAACAGAGGTAAATTACCATACTTTTTTTATTACATTTTTATAATAGTAATTATTATTAAGCTAGCATTAATAAAAACAAATCATTCCGTGCTTTCATTAATACAGTTTTGATATTTTACGTTTATAAATGATATAGGTAATCAATTAATCATTTTTTCTTGCCACTCAACAGCGCCTTCATTGTTGAAATAGTGTTTAAAATCATCTCTTACTTTTTTTGCCGTTTCAGATGAGTTTCTTTGTTGTGAATGTGGTAAATTCATCATGTTTTCATTAGGTCTGGCGCCGATAATTATTTCACCAGTCGCGGTCACTTCTTTGTCATGCTCGTTCTGTCCGACTGTATGAGAAGCTCTTCGCATTAAATAATTATGCAAAACACAAGTAGCCAGTACAATGCTGTTTATATTTGCAGTATTGCAAACTTGAATAGGCGTATGGAATACACGAAATCTATTAGCAAGGATCCCAAATGCATTTTCTACTACTCTCCTAGCTCTGCGGAGCCGATAATTATATATTTTTTTTGAATGGTCAAGTGATTGTGCGCTGTATGGTTTTAAAAAATCAGATCTCAATGCAAACGCTTCATCACTGATAAAAACATATGGTAACTCTTTGTTTGAATTCTTAACTTTTGCTGGAGGTGGTAATCGCAATTTTCCTTTTATTAACAACTGGTAGAATTTTGTATTCGCAATCACTCCACCATCTGAAATACGTCCATTGCAACCGACGTTTACCATAATAAATTCGTACTTCGCGTTAACTGCAGCCATCAGCACAATACTATGATAACCTTTATAATTATACAACAATGATCCACTGTTACCACGCGCTACAACTCGGACATGCTTTCCATCAATGCTGCCAGTACAGTGTGGGAAATTCCAACAATTTTCAAAATCTTGAGCTATAGCCAACCATTGGTCTTCTGTTTTAGGAAACTGAAAAACAATAATAATTTATTATTTACAGGATTCCAGTACTCAGGACTCGTCGACAACAGAGAACAACTACTCTGATGTTCTATCTCCTTCCACGGATAATATTCTTTCGTCTCAACTGTCAACATCTTCCAATCGACCACCTAAACGACACGCGAATACACAGGCTGCCGATGAATTATTGGACACCTTAAACAACCAATTAAATTCTGATATATTTAATGTTCGAGAAGATGAATATGATGCCGTGGGAAAGAATATAGCAGCAAAACTAAGAAAATTGCTAGAGACAACCAGAATTCTAACTGAAAAATTGCTGAGCGATTTATTGTTTGCCGCAAAAATGAATAACATAACTATAGACACAGTAATATATACACCACAAAGTGGTTATAACACCTACAATGATAATATTGATAATGTATGACTTTCTATAATAAATAATTTTAAACACTTACTTGCATGTATTTTTCTTTTAACACGTTGATAATTGCCTCACAAGTTTCAGGTATTAGTACACTAAGGGCTTGTTTTGATATTATTGAAGAATATTGTAAATCAGTGTAACTTCTTCCAGTCGCTAAATATCGTAATGTTACAGTCAATCTTTCGTGAGGACGAATAGATGGTCTCATATGAGTGTCTTTTTTTTTTATTAATGGGGTTATCATAGAAAGTAATTCTTCGTATAGCGCTTCAGGCATCCTTAAATAATTTTTGTAATCTTCGGGACATAGCTCTTTAATCAAGTTCACGTGGCTGTAATCAGAGCGGCGATCTAACCAATATTTAACCCAGTATCTCCTTTTACGTTTCTTCTGTTCATTTTCTTTAATTCTTTTATGATTAAGAATTGCGAGACTAGCTAAATGTAGCCACCGTAGTTGAACAGACAGACATCTTTTGGCTCGAACGGTTCGGTGAATACTGAACGGCACGCGTCACTCGATAGATTAATGCTGAATGTGTGGACAAAAGCCCGAGTCGTGGGTTTTACTCTACGTGATTGCTCGATCGAGTAATACCGTATGTGAGTACTGAGCATTACATACTAAAATTGTTCAATGACTTTAATAGACTGTTTCAATTTGAGAAACCATTGCTACATCAATGAAAACCAGAAGTCCACCAATTAATTAAAACAATAGCCAGTAATTATATGGATTTCAATTATTGTAAGACTACTGATGCCTACAAAATACAGTATGCCAATCCAAGATTATATTTGCCACTTGAGAAAATATACTTAGGTGTGGCAGCACAGGCATCAATTGATGAATTTTCGATAGAAATACCTCCAACACAAATTGCTGATTTCCGAAAAACATGTTTATCTTTTTATATAGAAGCCTTATCACAAATAAGAAAACGCTTTAGTTTTGAAGATCCTCTTTTTGATTTGTTAGAAAATGTTCTAAACCCAATCAAAGCGCAAAAGTTTGAAGTAAATGACTTATCAAGCGTAATAAAAAGATCCCCAAATATTGAAACTGATACAGAAAATTTACATAAAGAATGGAAGAAACACGCTTTTCTCGACTTCAACGAACTAAACATTTCGCCTGACTTACCGGTTGAAGAATATTGGAATAAAATTCTAAAAATGAGGGATGGGACAGGAGAACCCATGTTTCCAAATTTGAAGGAAATAATAATGGTTTTGCTTGTTTTGCCATTTCCAAATGCATGTGTGGAACGAGTATTCAGCCAATTAATAAAATCGGATAACAGAAACAGACTAAATACGGACACAATTGCAGCTTTGATGGCTACCAAAGCGGCTGTAAAAAATGCCACAAAATTTGAGCCATCGAAAACATTAATGCATGCTAGAATAAAATACAGCAAGGAGAGTGATAATGATGGTGAAGGCCGGTACTTACTGCTTTTTCTTATATTTTTTCATAAATGTCTTATTTTCCAAGACATTTATTTCGAAAGTTTTATTGGAAACGCAAAAAAAAACACATGATTTTAAAATTTCAGATGCTGATGCTGATGAATAAATCAAGAAATGCGGGCAAGTGCTCAAATCTCACTCATTGATGTTTCTGTAAGTCAACAAAACAAATAATATTCTGTTCTATATGTATTTTTTTAACTTTTAATACTTTTCCAGTAAAAAAAAGGTTACATTTCTTATATTTCAGGTAACTTCTGACAAGACCCGACTGGCAACACTGAATGTCGGTTACTCTGGGGAAAGGTGTGAAATCAACGTGTGCCGTGAGTGTTGTTTGAGCATCGGTGACTGTTTCCTGAATGAGGAGAGTGAGCCAGTCTGTCAATGCACAGGATATTATGAGAGTAAAAGATGCAACGTTCCCGACTTTTTGGCAAATGTTTCCAAACAGATTCAATGTTGAGGGAAATCCTTAATACAGGTAAGTATCTTTTCTAAAAGCCGATCAATACATAATCAGTTATATTTTAATATCAGTCCGATTGGACCAAAAACCTCTGACCGTTACGGACTCAAGGATCAATCGCCCATGGCGGTTTACTCATTGAGTCCATCAACGAAGATACGGGCCAGTCCGAAAGTAGTCCGAAACGTCGGAGTGTACCCTACTCCCTATTGATTTCGGATTCATGAGTTTCGAAGGGAATCATAGACAATATTAGTGAACGAATGACACATGACGATAGAGTTGCTCTATTTTACCGGTCGATTACTGTTTACTTATTTTATAGTAATCAAGCTTAAAAAACAAAAATTAATTTTGTTGTAGTTAAAAAAAAAGTATTATGTAAGTAAAATGGCCGCAACCGCTCCAGCAGCAACTCACGCACCGTTAAAGGGGCCTCCTCAATTTTATGAAGGACCATCAAGAATTTGGTTGCGAACTATTGCCGACGGGAGATTATGTAGATCGAAACGGTTGTGCCTGTGCAACTCCCTTAATTCAATGGGAAGTTGCACAAAGTCCGTAGAGCAGTAGCAAAGGGTGAGTTTAATACATTACTCGGAGTTTAATATGATTTTAAGGCCTTACCATCAGCAAAGTGCACACAGAATGATAATCAATCATCCTCCAAATACATAGAAGTAGAATAACTTACGAGTATACTGGTTTTTATAAATAGTTTTTAATGCAATTAAAATTAACCAAATAACAGCATTTTAGGTCTGGGCTGATAAAAAACATTTGGCCAAAAAAGCTGCCAGCTGGAGCTGCCAGCCGGTCAGCCTGTGCTACAGGTACTATCAATTAAGGGAGAGGGTTTTGAAGAGCCGCAAACCGAGTTAGGAGTGCTAGCTTTTCCATCGGTACCTTGCCAATTAATTTATGAAAACATTATGTATGTAAGAAAAAAATCCACATTTTTTTAATAAAATAAGTGATAGACATAATTTTAATACTAGAAATAAAGGTAAACTAAATCAAACATTTTTCAGATTATATAAAGTACATACCTACATCTTTTATGGGGTACTGTGTTAAATGTTACAACAAAATACCCTGTGATATATTGAAATTAAATGAAAGAAAATTTAAAACTCATTAAAAGTACACTTTGTAAACAAGCATATTACAAATCAAAGGATTATATCCAAGATAAGAATTCTTGGAAACATGCTGGTCCTGCTCCATTGGAAAATTTAGAATCCAGACAATATCAAACTCGTTGCTAATGTAAATGTATAATTTATTATTTTATGTTCTCTACGTGACCGAATCAGAAATGAAGAGATCCGCAGGAAAACTAAGGTAACCGACATAGCCCGAAGAATTGCTAAACTTAAGTGGCAATGGGCATGGGCATATTGCTCCCAGAACGGATGGCCGATGGGGCTGAACGGATCTGGAGTGGCAAGCGCGTACTGGAAGACGTAGCGTTGGAAGGCCTCCCACAAGATGGACCGATGACCTTGTGAAGGCCGCTGGAATCTGCTGGATGCGGAAAGCACTGGAGGTCTACTCTGAAATGACACATACGAATGTTCGGTACCGACCGAAACACGACCGAACTTTGCATTGGTATCCTACTACGAACAAAGTTCGGATTGGCTCAGATCGGTCGGCACCATAGTCAATGTTCGGTGGAGTGTCGGACCGAACGAAATGTAGTGCTAGAGTCGAACGTTTTTCCGATATGTCATTAGTTTTTATTTCGATATGATTTAACTGTTGAATTACACACTAAAATTATTTTTCATAATAAGGAAATTGAACTTCGCTTTAAATTCAATATTTATATTGTACCTACGAACATCGTAATATTTCTCAAAAAAAACAATATACATATTTGTAACCGACAAACAGATTGCCTTTGCCGATTGTCAAAATAAAAAAGTCAAACGATATGTAAACAAATAAGTGGTGCTTGAGTTGTTTTCTTCCAAAATTCTGGAAATAAAATTAAACTCAAACCAAATCTCATCTGTCGCTATCGTTATTTAGCGATAACCGTATTTCGGTCGTTTGTCATCAAGTGCTGACTGAAATGTAAAGTGTTCAAGTTAAGTTATGAGATATCAACAAAAATCAAGCTAAATAATAGACTCTTATATTATTTTTACCCGTGATTAAGTGCCCCTTGGGTTTATAGTTTTCTCATGTTCGTGTTTTGGAAGTTTGGAAATGAAAGTTATGAACCAACATTCTGCAAGAAGAAGTCACCATGTCCGGACCGACAGCGGCACAAATTGATGCTCTCCTCAATTTCCTTGAGGAGCATCGAGATTTGGCTCAAGGCAACTGGAGGAGTATCGACGGTCGTACGCTGAGTCATCGACTATGGGACGAAATTTGCACCACGCTGAATAGATAGCATAACATTCGGCGGATGCACCAAAACGACGAAACAGTGGCAAAAAGTAAGTTTTCATTTATTGATTTAAGTGCTTAAGTACCTAGGCAAGATTTACACGAATATCACACATTCTAAATTGCAATAAATTATTTTACGAGTATTGTTCATGGTTCAGTCACTATTGTGGTTGGATGCAATTTTTTATCTAAATAATTTTAATTAAATACATACGAGGGAGCGTTTTTATGTTCGCGGAATGGAGGATAAGGGGTGGAAATAAAAAAACTAAATTATTTTTCCTTTTCAATATATTCACCTGCAAGACGGATACATTTTTCAGATCTTTCAATTAATTTATTTATACCCTCAAAAAAAAATGTTTTCTCTTTATCGACAAAATACGCCGAAACTGCCTCCTTGACTTCATCATCGGTGGTAATTTTTTTACCCCGCAGCTCTTTTTTCATTTTTGGAAACAGGTAATAATCACTCGGGGCCAGGTCTGGGCTGTAGGGTGGGTGATTCAAAATATCGAAGCCCACCTTATGCAGGGCAGCCAACGCAACGCGGCTCTTGTGGACGGGCGCGTTGTCGTGCAAAAGCAGCACACCTTTCGACAATTTTCCCCGTCTTTTCTCTTTAATGGCTTCTTTTAGTCGCTCTAATATTGAAGCGTAGTATTCTCTGGTTATGGAAACACCTTTATCTTTATAATCGATCAATAATATTCCTTCCGAGTCCCAAAAGACCGTTGCCATGAGTTTCCCAGCTGACTGTGACACCTTAAACTTCTTGGGAGGTGCTGTGCCCTTTTTATGCCACTGCATGGAGTCTTGTTTCGACTCAGGTTCATAATGATGAACCCAAGTTTCGTCTCCAGTAACAATTCGACTCAATACACCATCCTTGTCTTCATTACAGAGGTCCAAAAATGCACGTGAACACTCTACGCGTTGTTGTTTTTGCGGCGGCGTGAGCATTCTCGGCACCCATCTTGCGCTGACCTTAGTCATGCCAAGATGATCGTGCAGAATTTTAAAAATGGTTGTATCAGATACTCCAACCATTTCTGCGAGTTGTTTCTTCTTTAGTCGAGCATCGTCGAGTACAATTTTTGCGACTTTTTGGATAAGTTCTGGCGTGGTCACCTCGATGCTCCTGCCCGCCCTCGGGTCGTCTTCAAGGGATTCCCTTCCTTGTTTAAATAAACTATGCCACTTGTACACCATGGTTTTTCCTGGACAAGAGTCGCCGTAAACCAATAACATCTCATTCAACATGGTCTCAACAGATTTTCCTTGCTTGGTAAGGAACTTTATGACGGCACGATATTCGATTTTTTCCATATTTCACTTTTCACTCCCGATTATGTTGCTTGGTTGACGATAGCTCAAAGACTAAATGTCTAATAACAATCAAACCTCGTATTTATACTAATTATGAGTCACTGAACACGTTACGATCCTAATGAGCCTAATCACTCCCCTCCAACCCTCTCATTCCGCGAACTTAAAAACGCACCCTCGTATTTGTTGCATAATTTAAATTATTATGACACACAGAATATTATGTGCATGTATGTATTTGATGTGAATTGAAGAACAATCATACATGTTTTTGTTATGTTGAACGCAGTTATTTTTTTTTTTACAAATATTTGTGCCACATTACACAATGCTCGATTTTGATTTTACTAACATTGTTAATTTATTTTAGGTGTGAACAGATAAAAAACATCTGGCTAAAAAGAAAGCAGCGGCGGTCTGCGTCTGCCACAGGAGGTGGACCATCTACGGCTCCTTCACTCTTCCAATGGGAACTTAAGATAGTTACCATAATGGGAGATGGATTTGGTTTGTTTTGTTTACCTACTTTATTATATACTCATTCTTTACCAATAAAAACACAGACACAGCAAGAAACAAGCTTCAGCCAAATCAGTCAGCAATGCCTCAACAACACGCAGCCAACTTACTTGTAAGTATCATTGTTTAATTTTAATGTAAAGCATTTAATTAGTATATTAATCTGCGAAATAAAATCGTAAACGAAAATAATTCCTACGCGCATTCGCAAAGGATTTATTTTGGTAGAAGGCAGACTCTAGTTAGTGGTATTGTTCACAGATTGGCGAATATTATCCGCACCGATCCGCAACTATTAAAATTCGTAGTGCGCGCTCAGCCTTAGATCTACGGTCCCTTGGATCTATAATAAAAACAAAATCCCAAGTCAACGTAATAAAAAAATACGGCCATTTATGCCGCATATTTTAACACTCGCAAATAAACCAAAGCCTATTTAGTACTTCCCATTGGCACAGCAGCATGAAGTTTGGCGAGAAGCAAGGTCTACACAGTAAAATCCGAAAATTGGTAATATATAGTTATATATGAACTGTAAAGTTAATTCACGCAGACTATCAGCCCTGTTAATGCAGCCTCGACTCCCGCGCCGCCTGAAATTTCAAATGCCGACGTCACCACTCGGGAATTATTGCCTGTAGATCACCCGCAGGTCGGTTCCACGACCTGCGGGTGATCATTCACGGAGAGAAATTATTATAACAATATTACCAGAACGTATGGTAAATATTATTCTAGTTTATAAAAACAGAATTGAGTTAAGTTTACGAGATTGACTTTTAACAACAAATAGTCGTATTTTAATAAATGCCAGAATATTATAGTAAACACATTATAGTAAAGAATACTCAAAGCTATTTACAAGTACATTTTATTATTGTAAATAGAAAATTTCCATAACTTTATAGTTTACCTTCATAATTTGTTTGTTGTTACTAGCTGTCAAATCAACAATACAATATTTATGTTATCTCTAAAAGAATGCAAGTAACAAAAAGTTATTTATTTGTTTAAAATATAAGCTAGATTATATAGTAATGTTTAACCAGATTATTGTTATCATAATAAAATGTTTTTTATCGTTATCATATATCGTTTTTTGTGTAACATGAGTATCGTATAACAAACGAAACGTTTTTTACGATTACCAAATATATTGTATGGTTTGCTTGAACTTAGGTTGAACAACACTGACCGGTCGCCGCCGCGTGAGTGCACGCCATTTTGTTTCACCCATTTCACTTTACGTGCGCGTACAGTGCTGTTCAAGTGCATGGTTTTTCTTTTAGAATTTTTAAAATAATGGACACAAATGTATCAGAACTGTTAAAATCCTGGCGGTTGGAGGAACCCGTTTTTGCCGGTGAGTAAGTTTTATACAATTTATTTGGCAAGGTACCTATATTTCTGGAAGAAAAGTGTTGAGTTAAATGAGTTTATGATATATCTAGGCAATTAGGCATACTTTTATTACGTCCAGTGAAGACACTGACCGACTTAAGAAGTATCTTTCTTTATATGGGGATGAGTTGAAAGAGATCTTTAGGTTAGGTAGGTACATACTGGTACCTCACTTCTTATTCTGGTCTGCATGGTCTTCTAATGCGCTAATGCACCTGAATGCACTTTATTAAAACTATCGGTTCCAGTGAATTATAATATGCGTGCCTATATATACCTAATTGAAATGTTTTATTTTCAGAAAACAAAATAACTATTGAGACAGTTGGTCTCCTGGATTCGGACGTAATTAAAGAGCTGATTGGACCTGTAGGGGACCGCGTACGATTCCAAAAGAATCTAAAGCAATGGAATGAGTTGATGAATAACTCGCTAGAGGTAAGTGTACATATTATAATTACTCCACAATAGGATGGAGAATGTATAAGTATTTAATATTAATTTTGGGTTAAGATTATGTTTGTTAATTGGGCTGATTTGGAAACAGTCTGCTGCTTTGCATGTCTCACATGAGTGCTTCATCTATACATATAAATAAAATTGAAGTGTCTGTCTGTGATTTCAAAATAACTGAGTTTTCAAATAAGTGCTTATAGTTATTTACATGATACTAAAGCACAAACAACCTTTTTAAAAAATTTTGTCTGTCGGTCTGTCTGTCTGTTTGTCCAGGCTAATCTCTGGAACGGCTGAACCGATTTTAATGGGACTTTCACTGGAAGATAGAGGAGGTTATTGTGCATTGCATTAGTTTTCAGTTGTTGCATTCTCAAGTGAAACATAAAATGATATAAAAGTAAAACCAGAGTATCTGTATGTACATTAAATATTCATAGGGACCAAATGATGTGATGGTCATTTTCTGTTGATATAATTATAATAATTCATCATCATATCAGCCGTAGGACGTCCACTGCTGAACATAGGCCTCCCCTAGATTTCCAATAGGACCGGTTGGAAGCGGCTTGCATCCAGCGCGATCCTGTGGTCTTGATCAGATCGTCTGCCAACCTTTTGGGTGGACATCCTACGCTATGCTTGCCGGTGTGTGGTTTCCATTCGAGAACTTTACGGCCCCATTGGCCATCAGTTCTGCGTGCTATGTGGCCTGTCCACTGCCACTTCAACTTGCTAATTCGCTGGGCTATGTCGGCAACATTGGTTCGTCTGCAAATCTCCTCATTTCTGATTCGATCACGCAGAGAGACTTATTATAATAATTAAAGATTTGGAACACTTGATGTCGATTGTGTATAGTGATGATGCTCAACTCAGCAGGCAATTTAAATAATTTTGGTCCCATACCTCGTTAGGAAAAAATAAAAACCGGTTAAAGACGTTACTAAGTATATTATGTGTTTACATTCCTATTTACTTTTCAGGACATAACGAAGATATAAATTGGTTGAAAAATTCTTGTGATCCTTGGGATACGGTTGCTGAAAAGTGGCGTAAAACCGCAGAGTTTAATCGTCGTGCAGAAATTATGAAAGAAGGCACCACTATTTAGAGCTATATGAAAACGTATCCAGATTTGCAGAAACCTGTAGGATTTCACCTCCTTCTTTCTGATTTTGCTTATCAGTATCCTGAATGCAATGACAATTTCCAAGAAAATTTTCCTCTTTATAAACAAAAAATACTAGACCTCACTGTCAAAAAGTTCAGTAAACACCCTGACAAAGGATTGAAAGCTCTGATTGAAGAGTATATGAATGCAAGTAATTTTATTTCTCTAATAAATAGTTATCTAATTAGCCATATTAAAATTGACTAAAAGTTGTTTGCTGTACAATGTATCTAATCTTTTCCACACAAAACGATTACACCAACAATAGAAAGCTGGAAGAAATGATACGGGGAGAAGGAACAGGGCAAAGAAAGTGGGCATAAAATAGCTTCTGGTGTTTCCCTCTGCTGGGCAAAGGCGTCACCTCCATTATGTCATCATCACAATCTTGTGCTTTTATAATTAACATTTGTATTTTCTTTTCAGTTAATGAAGAGCCGGCTACTTCTGTAGAAACGAAATCAATTTGTGCCTTAATGTTTTTAACGCTTCTCTTGGGGAACCCCAATGCAAAAAACAAGAAAAAATGAACCTACAAACGTTTTATGTTTTGTTTTATTTAAATCGGTTGTTAACAATCCCTTCATGTTCGTTCATGATTTCAGAAGGTGGCAGGCTCATGGTACTCGAAGAGAAAAGTACCTTCTACGTCGTGCTATAGTTTTGTTTACGGTTTCTGATAGAAAAAATGTGAATAATGAGCATTTATTCTATAAATGGTAAATAAGAAAGCTTGGTGCAGAAGGTATTTTATTTTGACTACAGCTTGTCAAGTATTATTAGAAGATGCAATTATGACATCAAATGATTGAGTTTACTTTAATGAGAATTTAATGTTGTTCAGTTTACTCTATTGTTAAGTGATTTCACCAATGTTTTATTTTTTGCTTCATATTGTTTAGTAGGCGATTGGGTCTTTATAAGAAATATGTACTAACGTCATAGTTACCATGTTAGGAAAAAGTTGAAATCTCTCAGTTTACATGTAAATTTGGTGACAAAACTGACAGATTTTAACTTTGTCTTAGCAACACTGTAACTATGAACTAGATACATATTTCTTATATCTAAAGACCCAATCGCCTACTAAACAATATGAATAAAAAAATAAAACATTGGTGAAATCACTAAACAATAGAGTAAACTGAACAATATTAAATTCTCATTATAGTAAACTCAACCATTTGATGTGATAATGGCTAACAACATGCTGGTAATAAACACAAAACAAGTAGTAAAGTAAACAAAATATATAGTTTAATAAACACTCAATTTGGTAACATTTGCATTCAATATGTTTATAGTAACTATAATAATCTATCAACGCTACTGTAAATCTGGTTATCTCCAAAATAAAGTATGGTGTTACAAACGATACCAATTCCTTTAAATTTAAAATAAAGTATGTAATGAATACAAATAAGCTTTTGCGCACTATACATACATTTTAGTCATGTGTACCAGCATTATGTTTAATTGTGCTAGATATTCTTGTAAGCTATTACCAGATTTTTCTAGAAAACTCTACAAATAAGATAGCTGTCGTATATATTACAAGACAATCTAGTCAATTTAACTTTATTCTGGTTACCTAAACTAGAATTTTCTCTCCGTGTTGAAGAGCTGAGGATGGTGCGTGTAAAGATCCAGGTGTTGAGGAAGGAGATGGAGGTTGAAATGGCGGAGCTCAAAACCACCTTAAATACCTGCAGCACACGTATCGACAGTCTGGAGGCCAGGGTGGATGAGCTGGAGCAACGAGCTACTTCGGGCTCCTTGAACTCAGCCAACGTGGATAAGATTGTTGAGGAACTGAGGCGAGAGCTCAATGACAGGGACCAGGATCTTCTTGCTAACGACATAGAGATGTCTAATTTGCCGAAGGAAAGGCGGAAAACCCAGCTCACATAATTAAGGTCATTGGCCACAAACTGGGGCTCAACCTTGACGATCGCGACAACGTTAGTGCAGAACGTGTTGGTAGAAGGCAGCTCAACGCGACAAGCTCAGCAGGACCTACTGAATTTCGTCGGCGCCCGATCGTTGTGCGCCTTGCCCGTCAGGATCTGCGCGACCAGCTTCTGGCCAGCGCGCGAGTGCGACGTGGCCAAGCAGGGTCGCATCCTTACCAGGAAGATAGCAGAGATTACCAAAGTATCTTGATGTTGGTAACCATCTTTAACTCGAATGCAATTGTGTAATACACAACAACATTTTACGATGTCAATAGCGAGGTCTGTGTTCGCATTGAGAGGTCTAAGAAAAATTCGGAACTTATTAGTTAATATTCCAAAAGTGGATTAAATCATCCGTCTTGCACGACAGTGACGATAGTTAAAGATTTTCTTCTTATAATTAAGATTTTTTCTTGCATGAGGCCTCAAAACATTACGTGTAATTCCAAATGCTTCATCACCAAGTATCACATACGGAACCGGAGTTCTCATTCCAGGAAGCGCTTTAGGTGAAGGTAGATTGATAGTACCATTCTCAATTTTTTTCAAAAGTAACGATTCTCTAAATATCCCTGCATCAGAATTTTTTCCCGGTGCTCCCACATTTGTGTTGGTTGTGCTTGTGTTCTTTGTTGTGACCAGACGTGTCGAACATTTATTAAAATAAATAAATAATTACTTGCCGAATCGTGACCTGGTTTTACCAAATAGCCGGTAGTAAAGCAAACTGTGTCATCCGTAAGCATAACATGTGTAAATCGTTTATGTGAAAATGTGTATAAGTGATTAACAAGTAAAAACTTGTATCACAATGGCAAGCAGTCCTACACCTGTGCCCGCACCCGCACCTGCACCTGCAGACGAACCTGCACCTTACCCTCAACCACCCAGCCAAAGAGAAGATGTCATGATGGAAGTGATACCGACGCCGGAAATCCAGAACTGGATGACGTCCATTGAGCAGTGCCTAAATGAAGTGTGCTCTATTGTATCAGAGGGCAAATTAAACGTGGAGCAAAAACTGCGTATAAGTACCCTATGCCGAAAAGTTGGCCACGGCACGTCGCAGATGGCCGTCCAGTACCAGTCCCTTAAGAGTAGAGCCGTCCAAGCCCACTCCACCGTCCAAACACTCGAAGACCAAATTGATCTGTCGCAGCAATTGCAAGCCCTTAAGCTGTCAATCGGAGCTTCAATGAAACCGGTAACGGGAATTTCCTTTGCTCAGATGGTTAAACAAGGTACCAACAATTTTATACAGCCGATAAGTCTAAGCTCAGTTGCTATATACCCTAACGACAAGCTGAAGTCGAGTGAGGAAACAAAAAGACTTGTCCAAAAAATTATATGCCCCGAGCAAATGAAACTTCAGGTGAGAGGACTACGTAAGACGAAAAATGGCGGTGTCATTATCAGCACTGAAACAAAGGACGATATTGAGAAGGTGAAAAAATCGATGCAGCAATCAAATTCAGGCCTTACAGTAGACGAACCCCCAAAAAGGAAGCCTAGACTAGTAGTTATCGGAGTGCCCTCATCCATGCAAGAGAAGGAAGTTTTTACTTGTTTATTCCACCAAAATCTAGCAGAGACCCTTCAGAATTGCAGCCTCTAGACCTTTTTGACCTCCATTAAATTAAGCCATAAGTCAGGTAAGAAGGACGCTGAGACCTGTAATTATATTTTAGAAGTATCTGCAGACATACGCAAAGCCCTGATATCAAAAGGCAGAGTGTTTGTTAATTGGTCGTCATGCCCTGTGAGAGACTTTACTCTAGTCACGCGCTGTTATAAGTGCCAGCAGTACGGACATGCGGCCAAATCATGTCGGGAGACCACCGTTACCTGTGGCCATTGCGGTGATCAGGGTCACTCCATTAAAGAATGCACTAAGAAGACTGAGGAGCCAAAATGTGCTACTTGCTTGCACTTCAAAAAGCCGAGCAATCACAAGACAAGTGCTTCTGACTGCCCAGCAAAAATAATGGCTGAAAAAAGATATATTAATTCTGTTGATTATGAAGGCGCCTAAGAGCGCCGTTAATTATTTATTTTTTTAGCCCTTGTTACTGTTTTTATAATTATGATTAATAATTTAATTAATGACATAGATAATTTCTCTGTATCTGAATCCCGCGTTTGTGACGTTGAACACTGTAAACAATATCTCTCCTCGAACACTAGTCCACTAACCATACTAACCCAAAATATTCGCAGTATTTTTAAAAATTTCGACAACTTCAGCATTTTTCTACAACGACTAGACATAAACTGTGACGTTATTGTATTAACCGAATGTTGGCTTTCCAAACAATATAACATACCACTAATTCCGGGATATAGTATGTATAAAAGTAACATAAACTACAATCAGAACGATGGGGTGATAGTTTACGCAAGAAATCACCTCAATTTGACTGTCGAGGAACCAAATATGGACGACTGTAACAGATTGTTAATTAAAATTGGATTAGAATTAGCTATAATTGCCTTATATCGACCCCCTTCTTTTAGAAATATAAACAATTTCACTGACTCTCTAAACAACACCTTGCAGAACCTGTCGTCTTTCAAAAATACTATTTTAGTTGGAGATATTAATATCAATATTCTTCCAGAAAGTGCTGACGCATCCGCTGAGGAATACCTCAACTTATGCGCTTTCCATGGTTTGCTTCCTGCTCACACGCTTCCTACACATCAAAGTGGCTCCTGTTTGGACCATATTATGCTCAAGTCGAATTTCCCTGCACTTGCCCTTGTAACTAATTCCACAATAACCGATCACAATGCTACCCTACTTATTTTAAATTGTACATTACCAAAAGTAGACACTCGCACTATTTCTAGTTTAATTGTAAATAAACTTGAAGAAGATTTACGCAATATCGACTTTGACCCAGTTTACGATTCCGCTGATCCACAGTTTTGTATGTTGTATCTAATCAAAAATGTACAACATGCAATTCAGAAAAACACGGTCATGTCTCGGCGAAATAACAAAAACTACAACATAAAACCATGGATCACGACAGGACTCATTCGCTGTATGAAAAATAGAGATAAACTGCATATGAAAACTAAATCTAATCCAGATAATTTAATTTTGCAACTGTCGTATAAACGATATCGTAACTTCTGCAATAATCTCCTAAGAAAAGTAAAAAGCAACTACGATAAAATTGCTCTAGAAAAAGCTGGTACAAATAGTAAAAAAATCTGGAATTTTATTAAAAGTGTAACGTATAACTCGAAACAAAATCAGTCATCTTCAGGTTTATTACACGCACACTCATCACAGTTAGCATCTGCCAACATTGCGAATAATTTCTTTGTTAATGTTGGTAAATGTTTGGCTGAAAAAGTTCAGGGCCAGTCACAATATCTAACAAGCACACCATTTACGTGTAGCACTAATTCATCATCCTTTGTGTTGCTAGACACTGACGAGACTGAGGTGGAAACAATAATTATGAGTTTGAAGGACGACTGTGCAGTTGGCTGGGATAACATATCAAATAAAATTATTAAACAGTTCAGGCACATTTTGGGACCGCCCCTAACTTATATTTTCCAAAAATGTTTATCTACAGGTCTTTTCCCCGAGTGTCTAAAAAAAGCTGTTGTTGTCCCTGTTTACAAATCAGGCAATAAAGATTAAGTGACAAATTATAGGCCTATTTCCTTGCTACCTACTATGTCTAAAATATTAGAAAAAATTATGAATAAAAGGCTTTACAAATACTTGGAGGATAAATCAATTTTATCTAAACGGCAGTTTGGGTTTAGGCCTAAAATGTCAACAGACGATGCCGTGCACCATCTGACTGACTATCTAGCACAAGAACTTGATAATGGTAACCACACGGTAGGAATCTTCCTGGACCTCGCCAAAGCTTTTGATACGGTTTCTATTCCTACTCTGTTGCACAAGCTTGAAGCCTTGGGTATCCGAGGCACTCAGCTGAAATTATTTAAAAGCTATCTAGAAGATCGTACCCAATGTGTAAGAATTGGTAATATTCTCAGCGATACTGAAAAAAACACTTCCTTCGGCGTTCCCCAAGGAAGTATTTTAGGGCCTACACTTTTTTTGATATACATAAACGATCTTTGTAATCTAAATCTAGATCACGGCCAAATTGTTTCTTATGCTGACGACACTGCCCTTCTATTTTCGGCTGACTCCGAAAAAAATGTCTACAAGCATGCGCAACATGGATTCAATATTGTTAATAAATGGCTTCAAGAAAATTCGCTAACACTAAATGCAGACAAGATAAATTACATTAAGTTTTCGATGCGCAAGCAAACATCAACAAGCACTACCTCGACATTATATGCTCATTATTGCACAATTCCTACAGATAACCAATGTGTTTGTCCCAACATTAAAATGACAAATATAACAAAATACCTTGGTGTTATAATAGATGAAACACTTTCGTTCAAACAACATATACAAGCTTTAAATAATAGAATTCGCAAGTTGATATTTGTTTTTAAAAAGTTACGCTATATTGCTGACCCAAAAATCGTTAGACAAGTTTACTTTGCTCTATGTCAATCAATTTTAACTTACTGTATTACAACATGGGGTGGAGCGGGTAAAACAATGTTACTAACCATCGAGAGAGCTCAAAGGGCGATTCTCAAAGTGTCTACTTTCCGCCCTTTTCTTTTTCCTACTAACCTCCTTTACAAATATTGTGAAGTATTAACAGTTCGACAGCTATTTATAATGGGTATTGTATTAAAACAACACACAGCTCTACCTTACAGCACTGCATACACTAATAAAAGACGTAAAGATATAGTTTGTCCACAAAATACATCAAAACATGCTTTTGTATCCAAATTTTACTTGTACCTCGGCCCTCTTCTCTATAATAAACTAAACTCGAAAGCAAACATTTATTCCCTGAACTACACAAATTGTAAGAGAATTCTCAAGGATGCTCTCCAAAGTATGTCTTATGAAGATACAGAGAATTTACTAACTGTATTAAAGTGAATACATGTACAAATTTCACCTAAGTTAAGTATTTTTCGAATTTAGATACTAAGGTACTCAACATATTATTAGTGATCTATTGTCAACCTACAGATTTATTTATTTATTTTATAAGTCTATTTAAGCTCTTCTCGCCTGAAACACAGGATTACCTAGTTCAGGCACGTAAGTCTTAGGAATATAATTTACATTTAAGCAAAGCTGTACTAATTTTTATGCCTTGTAATTTTTGAATAAATATTATTATTATTATTTATATATTGGAATTTATAGTTTGCATCACACATTGTTAGTAAAACAATTGAAAAATACCCCTTGAAATTAAAATTAAGTGAAGCAGTGTGTTGTGGCATTATCATGCGTATGTGTTTGCCGTCCGAGGCTCCAACGCATTGTGGAAAATTTGTATTCTTCTCAAATTCTGTAGCAACTTCAATCCATTCATTAGGTTCATTCGGGAGCTTTATGAATTCGTTTTTTAAAGAAACCCAAATAGCTTGACATACTTCTTTCACTATTCCACTGATCGTAGAAATCCCCATACGATAAGAGTAATGTAGATCAGTAAATGTATTTCCAAATGCAAGGTACCTACCTGTGAGGCCTCTGCCTCGAATTTTGCGGGCAACGGGGCGGCGGCGGCGGCGCACTATGGAAAATCGTAGAACAACTGCTGATTAAAAATGGTTTTTGTCAATGTCGCTACTGGCATGCTTTTTATTTTACTCAATAGTTTAAGGACCAAACTAGACTATAATATCAAAAAATTATAAATATTAAATGAAATGATTTTTTTACAACACCACAAACTTTATAGTTTTGACGGACGTCCATGTCAGGCCCGTTCACTTCATCACTTTTAAATTGATTTTATTGTTATACGTTACAGGAAAAGGTATAATGTATTATATATTTCTGGAAACCTCGTCTTTTGAAGAATATGAAACAGCTAATATGTATTTAATGTTATGTTAAGGTTCACCTTAAAATAATTGCAAGATAAAATATGGTGAAAAAAAAGATTTTTTAAAGTTCAACGAGACTTTTGACAGTTACCCACGTTTACCCCTGCTTTACATTTAATGTTGATTTGTAGCCTAACTATCCATAAACATAATCAAATAATAACAGCTGCGGATATTTGCGGGTTTCGGAGTAATTAATAAAAATGTGATAAGAGTCAGAAAACGGAAAACCGCTCGCTATCTATTGCGGTTTGAAATGTTGCTGTTTACATCAATAGTTTGCGGTAAGTTTTGTAATTTATCATTGATATTAGGGCATTTATCTTTTTTGCACTCATGTTGCGTGTGAAAATACTAATCAACGAAATGCACACTACCCTCATATTTCAAATAGTATATAAACAGTGGTATCATTCCATTGTAAATAACAAAATAGTGGTGAATTAACAGAAGTGTAATTACATTTGTTGACTCTTCAAAATGTCTACTTTCAAGTGTTCTAAACGTGAAATAATACTTTCGTATATCGAAGGAGGAAAATCGTTGGAAGCATTATCAACAGTTTTGCAAGAAAAATATCATGTGTCTGAAGACAACTTATGTTTCATCCTCAGTGATTTTCAAAGACATATTATTCCCGCTTTTAATAAACGCTGGAACGAAGCTTCACGGAACAAGGATACATTTTTAATGAAGAACAGTAATTGGTTGGAATCAGAATATTCAATATCTTTACCGGACTCTGAAGACGTTACAACCATCTCCACACCATCTACTTCTTCTGGGAAACGTGGAAGACCGTGCGTATCTTATCCAGACCTGTCAGAATCCAGTAAAAGAAGAAAAAATACAATGTTACTTAATGAATATGGATTTGAACACGTCTATAATGCATATCTTCAAGGGTTACGTTCGATAGGAGAAGGAACAGAAGCTAAACTTGTGGAAACATTAAGGTTTGCTGACAGTGAAAATAAGACCTTATTTTCGAGTCTCATAGAAGACGCAAGGCAGACCAAAATGTTAACGGATGAAGAAGCATTGAGCGTATTTATTGACTTGGATTTAACGAAAGCACAATATTTGTACTTGAGAAATTTAACGAACGAACGAAAATGTTTTGTGCTTCCGCCATATTACAAAGTGCAAGAAGTTAAAACTACTTGCTATCCAGTGGATAGCAAGTAGTTTTAACTTCTTGCACTTTCGCTGAAGACGGTGGATAGTATCCACCGTCTTCAGCCATAGAAATTACAGACACAAGTGCAAAAATAGTAAGACTTCAAGATTTATTAGATCACACTGCAGCTAGAATATTGACAATAGATTCAGTCTATAGGAATGGATTGAATAACTTACTTCTGTATAGTAAATGGGGCTGTGATGGCTCATCCGGTCAAAACCAGTACAAACAGAAACTGCCAGAAGAGTCTGAACTTATTTCTGATTCGAATTTATTTATCACTTCTTTGGTGCCTATTAAGTTAATTAACGAGCTAACAGGTGATGTTGTCTGGCAAAATCCGGTACCTTCATCTGTTCGTTTTTGCCGGCCTATATTAATAGAATTTTGTAAAGAAACTCCCGAGAAAACTAAAGCCGTTGTGGATGAAATAAAGGGTCAAATAAATTCCTTGAGTCCATCATTAATTAACAAAGAAGGTGAGGGAGTGCAAGTGAAGCATGATCTCTTCCTTACAATGATAGATGGTAAAGTAGCTCAGGTATTAACAGATATGCCTTCGAGTTCCACATGTACAATATGTGCTAACATATACAATATTTGCTCTTGCTATTTCTGCTGAATGATTGCTACCTTGATTGCCAATACTCTGTAGGGCATGTATTTGGCTCCTCCATGAACCGGGTTGAATATTTCCCTGTTCATCTTCCCTATCAACACAAGTAGCGGTGATGTATGAATTTGATTTCTTTCGTAGCCAATTATGAAGGGCACAACAAGCACAAACGATTGCATCTACTGTTTCCAAGTTAGTTAGTATTGGCTTTTCTAATACCCGGAATCTACTAACTAAGATTCCAAATACATTTTCGATTATCCGTCTTGCCCGAGATAACCTGTAGTTAAAAACTTTTTCTTCTGTACTGAGGTTTACACCTGGATACGGCTTCATTAAATAAGTCTTTAGTGGAAATGCCGCATCTCCTACGATGACTCCGTTGTCAGGTAATAAGTTATTTTCCAGGTCTTGGTATATAGAACAATTCTTAAAAACTCCTCCATCAGATGCGCTACCACACGCGCCGACATCTATGTACGAAAAACAGTAGTCGTGATCGGCAATAGCTAACAATACGACGCTGCTTGTTTTTTTATAATTGAAGTATAAACATCCACTTTTAGGAGGAGCTTTAATTGTCACATGTTTTCCGTCTATAGAACCATAACATAAGGGGAAATTCCATCGTGTTTTAAATCCCCTTTCGATGTTTTTCCATTCTTCTGCGTTTGGTACCTGTAAAAAAAGGGTAGTAATTAAAGCGGCTTATTTAATACCATTTTTAGTCACAACAAAAAAATCTATAACATTACAATTACATTAATTTATTTTGTTTAATTACAGGATAACACTGATACCCCAAATAGCAATGAATCAGGATTATCGAATAGCAATGAACCAGGACCATCGTTGGTTCGCTCTGAAAATGGATTAGAAAATGAGTCTGCAGAAGAGACACCTCGATTTACCCCACCCACAAAACCTAAGCGGAGCAAGTTATCACAGATATCTAACATGATAAATGACTTAAGGGAAATTAACGACAACACACGCTGCGAAGAAACAGATCTTGACCTATTTGGAAAAAGCGTCTCGGCACAATTAAAAAAATTTACAGAGGAACAGGCAGTTATTGCTAAGGAAAAAATACAGAGTATATTGACTCAATGCATGCTCACAGATATACGAGCCAAGAATGCGTGTCAAGTGCAACAATCGGTTCAGCAATCGCAAAATACGCTACCTACTAATTGGAATTCTACACAAGTTCATCCGTCCTACATAGTACCCCAATACTCTCTGACAACACCTACAATCTGCCCTCCTCCAGAGTCCAGTCCATCGACATGTTCTTCTTCGTGTTCCCAGTTTACTACTAATGTCATATCCCCAGAAACTCCATATAATTATGACAGTTACGGCGAAAGCGTAGACAACAGTGATGCCATTCAACAAGCCTTCAATAACGCTTAATATTAATATATATGTTTGTTGTATTTTGTAATAATGTGTGCCTTATTATTTCAATTTTAAGTAAATAAATAAACACTTACCTTAATAAACTGTTTTAATACTTCATAAATTGTTCGACAAACTTCTGGTATGAATTGTGATATAGATGGTTTAGAAACACGGTAAAAATTACTCAAGCTTCGATAACTCATTCCATATGCTAAGAACGATAACGTTACTTGTAACGCGTCAAACACATCAACGCGTCATCACTACTCCAGCGCAGACCGCCCGACCGGCCGAGCCACCGCCTCCTCGCCCCGCGACGCGTCCCCGACGCGGCCATGACCGCCTATAAAAGACCTCGCGGAACCAGCAGCGGCAGTTCTCCGCGCGGATCGCAGTTTTTAACTCTCCTTTCTCTGTGTACGTACAGGACGCCGTCGGTTCCCTGTGCGCACACAGAGAGAGCAGCCCCGTGCTGCCCGGCGAGTATCGCCGTAGCGGTCGCGGAGGCCAAGCCCCAGCATTATGCCGAATCCCGGCAAGCGCGGCTCATTAGGCCGCGATGCCGGGAACCAAGAAGAGGCCCGCCCGACGTTGGACCGGGCGATGTCGTTGCCAAATATTGGCCACGCGTCGTCCGGTGCGCCGTCGGCCGGCCCCCCGAACCCGAAGACTACAACGACGAAGAAGAAGAAGCCGCCACCTACCGCAACAGCAGCCAAGAAGGAGGTGAGTGCCGCAATCATTACCGGCCCATCGACGTCATCGGCGCCTGCGCGCGTTGCGCCCACGCCGTCGACGAGCCGGGTACATGCCGTACCCGTCCGCCCAGCCGCGTTCCGTCCGGTGCCTATTCAGGCCCCGGGACCGGCTCCAACCACGAGCCGCGCGACACAAGCGCGTGCCCCAACCCCGTCCGTGCGCGCTACGGCACCCGGACACCACGTGACTGCTGCGCGCTCCGGCGCGCCCCGCTCTGATTTTCCCGCGCTGCCTGCTCCGCGTGCTACTGTAGCGGAGCGGGCCCGAGCACCACCATCGAGAACCTCTGCTCCGCCGCCGAGGTTCGTATCACCACCACAACCGCAACCGAAAGCCGCCCCTCGCGCCGCCGCTTCCGGTCCCCGTCTCTCGCTGGCGGGACCGACGTCGGCTGAGCGTGAACGCATCACCAACGCCGGACCGTTCATACGTCCGGCACAACTCGCCACAAGGGCGCCTGATTCACCGGCGCCCCCACGGACCTCGGCCTACGACTCGCCTGCGATGCTGTCGGCATGCTCCTCGCGTGCGGGGTCGAGCATGTCGCTGGCGTCCGTGGGCTCGGCCGCCTCTGGTCGCGCAGACATGTCTCCGGACATGACCCCGCGATCCGGACAGCGGCCCACCGTGGGAACAGCAGCCGAGGCCCGCCATCAGATGACGTCACCAACTTTGTCGCTGGGGCTTGATTTCGAATATCAGCTCGAACCCAGGCCCCAGCGGCGAAGGAGAAGCTCTGGCGAGACCGCGTCGGAGGAGGCGAAACGGCATTGCCTTGACCCGCCGCGGCCACAGCGCGAAAGCGCGCCGCGGGGTCGGGACGCGCCGCAATCGCCCTCCTTTTCGGACGCGGTCCGCCGGCGCACACCACCAATGTCGCCGTCACCCCCTGTGTCGCCCACAGGGGCACGCATCCCAAATGCACCCCCGACAGGTAGGATGACTACCCCCCCCCCTGATGCTCCCCCGGGCGCTGCGGCGCCGGGGAAAAAGAAGAAGCTTAGATTTCCCCCGCTGGTAGTGGAGACGCTGCCAAACTGGGCCGCTCATTTCCGGGCCATCCGGGAAAAGTTGGGCCGGCCCCCAAATGCTCGTCCCTACGGGACCGGGGTGAGGTTCACCCCGGAGACCGAGGATGAGTATCGGCTGGTCCAACGCTACCTGACCGGCCTGGAGAAGAGCAGCGGCGTGAGTTGGTTCGCGTACTCACTGCCGGCGGATAAAAGCCTCAAAATCGCCATCAGGGGCCTACCGGCGGACACGGACCCCAAGGAGATAGAGGAGGAGCTCCGGGAGATGGGACACCAGCCGGAGTACGTGCGCCATATAAAGGGCGCACTCGGACGACCCGGTTGCGTGTTCCACGCGATCTTGAAAAAGACCCCGGATGTACGCGAAATCTACGGCACCTCAGTGTTCATGAACATGAGGGGTGTCAAGATAGAGGCTTGGCGTGGAAAGCGTGGGCCGGCACAGTGCCACCGGTGCCAACGCTTTCGTCACAGTTCGCACCAGTGCCACCGCCCGCTCGCTTGCGTACGATGCGGGGCAGAGCACGCGGCGCGTGATTGTCCGCGTCCGCGGGAGGAGCCGGCCACCTGCGCCAATTGCGGCGGCCCTCATCCCGCGAACAATACAAAGTGCCCTGTTTTTGAACGAGAGATCAAAAATAAGCGAGCGGGGACCGTCGCCATCACGGCCACAAGACGGGCCCAAACTACTGGGCCACAAGCCCAGATGGCACACGTCACACAGACCGATGGCGCGACGTTGATGGCGGCGGCAAACGAGCCCACCAACAGGACGCAAGCCCCCTCCTCTGGGCGGAGGAAGAAGAAGCGCGGGGGGAAAGGGAGAAAGAGAAACTCCCCCCCGGGCGCACAAGAAAACCTCCCCACGGCCGCCCCTGCCTCCATGGCTGCGCAGGCTGTGAACAAAGGGAAAGATAACGAACGAATGGGCGAACCTACCACTAGCGCCAAGATGGCACCGCGGCAGAATGCCGCACTAGGTAGGTTCACCCAAAAGCCGCATGGCGCCGCCACCGCCGCGGCGAAAGTCATGAAGACGCCGCGGCCAATCACAGTGCAGGAAAACTTCCCTGCACTGCCGCGTGGCGGCGCAACAATCGCCGCCACTACCGAAACATCGGCGAATATATCGGCGATAAAACAATCCCAACACACAAAAGAGTTCACAACCTGCGCAATAAAGCTACTAATGGATCTTATTAGAGCTTTGAGGCAGGGCCGAGATATAGAGTCGGTGGTCTTTGACGGCCTGGCCACACTGCTCGCCCTTTGTGATGGCTAGGCCGTTGAGGATCGTCCATTGGAATGCCCGCGGCCTAAAGGGAAAGGTCGCCCTCCTCCGCCACCTCCTTCGGGAACAGGACGTCGACGTGGCTCTCATCAACGAGACGCACCTGGGACCCGAAGATAGGGTCAGGGTCCCCGGTTTCTACGTCTACCGGAAGGATGAAAGGTCGGCACTACATGCCCGCTACCGTGGTCTGGCGGTACTAGTGAGGCGAAGAGTCGTCCATCAAGAGCTCCCCGTTCCGAGTCTCAGCTCGTTTTACGCGCTGGGTGTTCAACTTCACGTTGCCGGCGAGGACATTGACATCTACGCGTGCTATAAACCGCCCGCGTCTCCCATGGACATGGTCGAGATGCGGGCCCTACTCAGCACGCGTAGTGGGAACGCGGCCCTCCTTGCCGGCGACTTGAATTGCAAGCACCCGGCGTGGAACTCCATAAATTTGAATAACGGGGGGAGGCGGCTCTTCGCGGACGCGGAAGCCTTCGGCTATACGGTGTCCGGCCCGGAGACGCCCACTCATTACCCTGACGCAGCTGGGCAGATGCCCGATGTGCTGGACGTCGTAGTCCACCGAGGGCTACACCGCCAGATCACGCAACAAGTGATTGACGACGAGTTACAGTCGGACCACCAACCTGTACTCGTCGTCCTATCGGGTGTGCCGACCCGACTGAAGCCCATAGCGCCACGTCGACGTACCGACTGGACTGCCTTCGCAGAGAAGCTAGACACCACCACGCCAACTCGGCCCATCGTCACCTCCGCGGACGTGGATCAGGCGGCGGGTGACGTCACTGCTTGCATTCAAAGCGCCTTGCAAGCGGCGACAACGTTGACGCCGCAGGGGAGAGGGCTATTGCCGCCCCTGCCGGCACACATAACGAGATTGATCGCCGACAAGAGGCGCATCCGCAAGCAGTGGCAACAGCTCAGATGCCCAACGCTGAAAACGCAACTCAACCGTCTCGCGGAGAAGGTGAAGGCCGAGTTAGTGGCCCACACCGCCGCGGGCTGGGAGGAAAGAATCGACGCAACGACGGACAGTTGGCCGTCGGTTCACGCGCTCTGCCGCCAGCTAACGAGTACCCCAGCCCCGGCACGCCCACTACTAAACAGCGACGGGGCGCTCAAGTACAAAGCGGAGGACCGGGCGGAGGTCTTCGCCGATCACCTGGAGCGTCAGTTCCGACCGAACCCTGCACTCGACCACGACCATGTCGCAGCAGTCGAGCAACACCTTGGGGACTACTTCGCGACGCCGATAGCTCACGAAGAGGACCCTATCTTCTTCTCGCCTGGCGCAGTGAGACGCGCCATCCTTAAGACCAAGCCCAAGAAGGCCCCCGGTGCTGACGGTATCACCAACACAGTGCTGCGCCACTTGCCGTTCCGTACTGTAGCGGCACTGGCGCGCCTGTTTACGGCGATACTGCGCACGGGGACCTTTCCCGCGGCCTGGAAGGAGGGGCGCGTCATTATGCTGCCCAAGGCGGGAAAGAACATCCTGAAGCCGGAGAGCTATCGGCCAATCACATTGCTGCCGACTATCTCCAAGGTGTTCGAGGCGCTCCTGCTGCGACACCTACGCCAGTATATAGAGCCACGACCCGAACAATTTGGGTTCCGGTCGGAGCATAGCACGACGCTCCAGCTGTCGAGGGTACTGCACCACTTGACAACAGCGTTAGACAAGAAGGAATACTCGGTGGCAGTATTCCTCGACATGGAGAAGGCCTTCGACCGTGTGTGGCACGAGGGCCTGATTTATAAACTTGCCACATCGGACGCGCCCCGTCGCGTAACCAAGGTGGTGTCTAGCTTTCTCTCCAACAGGACTGTCAGGGTGGTGGTCGACGGAGCGCTGTCAAGCGCCCGCCCGGTGCTCGCCGGTGTGCCGCAGGGCAGTTGCCTTTCGCCTGCGTGTTACTCACGTTACACCGACGACATCCCCACCACCACGGATGCGATGCTCGCGCTGTATGCGGACGACGCCGCGTACATCACTACTTCGCTCAATGCGAAATACGCGGCGTCCAAGATGCAGCGCGCCCTAGACGCACTCCCCGCCTGGCTGTCAAAATGGCGGCTATCGGTTAACGTGGGTAAGACGCAGGCACTCATCACCGGGTGCGCGCCCCTCCCACCACCCCTGACACTACAAGGAGCAGCAGTCGATTGGTCGCCCCGGGCTAAGTACCTGGGTGTGACCATCGACCGCCGCCTCACGATGGGGCCACACGTCCGCAAGGTCGCCGCGCAGGGTAGGGTCGCCCGCAACCTCCTTCGCCCAGTGCTCTCTTCCAGCATCCCGGCGCGCGTCAAGCTGAGCGTGTACAAGATGTACATACGCCCAGTCTTGACGTACGCCGCCCCCGCTTGGTTCGCTCTCACGAGTGAGTTGAGCCGAAAGCTGCTCCGCGCGCAACAACATCTTGCGCTGCGGACCATTATAGACGCTCCTCATCTCGTGAGGAATAGTGTCATCCAGCGGGATCTCGGAATCGAGAGCCTGGATGAGTTTGTGCGGCGACTCGCGAAGGCCATGTTCGCGCGTGCCGACGCTTCTGCCTGGCCCCATGTCAGGCAGATAGCGCCCCTGCACGCGCGGCCGCCTGACGCGAGACCCCTGCCCCGCGACCTGGTAGCGGACCCAGACCCCATCGCACCGGATTGACGCCTCGAGTAAGCAGCAACCAGGCTACACGCAGCTTACTCGAAATAATAAGACTCTACAGATGTACACATACATCTGTTGTGTGGCGTGTTCTAAGTTAATATAGGCATGTCACACAACTATATACAGACAACCATAACTACACATGCATCTAAACACATCACGTGCGGGCGCGACGCGGGCCGCGACGCACGTAATACACTGAGCGGTGTTACTCTACAACACTAGCCGCTCATACATACGAGACTGCCTGCCTCTCAATCCGCAAACGGCTCGATCTGTGAACGGGGCGAGAGGTAGACTACATATTAACATGTAGGTGTGTCGAGTCGGCATCCTCGTCGCTGGTCGTCTTCGCTGGGCCTCCCCCAGGTAACTGGGGGTCTCACCTGGCGGGGATTGACCGCCGGGATGTCGTGAAGAAAGCGGCGCTACAGGAGTTAGCGCCGTGGCGCGCCTACAATAATATTCATAGCAACCAAACACACAGACGCATCTTGCTCGCAAGATGCGTCAATTTTCTACGACGCCGTCCGAGGCGCACAAAATTGAGGGGCCCATATTAATGGGCCACTGTATGGCTCCCGCGGGCGAGGGGCGATGCCCCGACCCCGCTCGCCACGTCCCCTTGCGGGGACGTCGCGACGACCCGGTATCCAGCGGCAGTTCGCGTTCGGCACGCCTCGAGTGTACTCTCCGTATCGACTTAGGTCGGTCGTGATTACCTCGCTCCTTGCTGGACTTGAGCTAGCGGTGTTTATTGTATGTTTGGCTGTGTTGGTGACGTTAGCGTACCGCACACCATTCAGACGATATACAACGCGTGTAGGGTTTCCTTTATTTATTTCTGTTAGTTATTCCATTTATTTCTGTTAGTTAGTTCCTTAGTTATTGTAATAGATCTCAACCTTGTTAAACGTAACATTTCAGTACCTTTTGTTGTTGCTTATGTTAGACTTATCTTTGTAATTCTACCACCGTAAAGTTAATAAACTATTTTGTTACATGTATTGTGAGTTTAGTTATCTCCTCACACATACCCCGCTTACATACTTCTAATTTTATTTTTGCTGGTAATGCATCTCTCATCAGAGTGTCTTGGCGCTGAATCGAGCTCTGTATAAGCGAAAGCAACTCATCAAAGTTTTCAGCAGTAACCCGCAACGCCAACCTGTACTCAGAAGGATCTTCTAATCTTAGTTGTTTCAGCAACAAGGCAGAAGCTCCAGTTACAGGTCTATCGCTTAACCATTTTCTTATCCAAAGTCGTTTCGCTCCCTTTTTTTGTAATATATCAATCAACTCTTCTCTTAATAGTGCAGAGATATTCCTTAAACATTTCTTTTTCAACAGCCTTTGCCGCGTATTCATTATTTTTTCCAAACGTGTGCTCACCAGAAGAAAAAATCCGTGAATGATTGGCCGCGTCTAAACAACAAGGGCCAGGCCAACGCTGGCTTGTCTGCAGACTGGCGCCAGCATTACTGGCTTCGTGTAAACTCTGCTTTACGTTTGACAGTGGTTACGTTCCAGCTACGATCGCGGTGCGTCTCAACTTGCTGTCAAAATTTAAGCGCGATACGAAACGGTCAAAAAGTTGTGTTATGGTAGCGGTTCAGTTGCGATTTCGTTGAAAAACAAATAGCGCGATTGGGCTCCTGTTCAAGTTATAGGGGAAGGTAATACTATTTCTCAATCCACGCAATCCTGTTCCTTGTATTTAAACTCTAAGGTTTTTAACAATAACACCCATTTTTTTCAATTAATTGTTAATAGTGTCCAGTAAAAGCTGTTATGTTATTATTTTTATTTATTTTTTATTTATGTAATGTGTGATTACTCAAACAAAATAATTCCCGAGCATCTGTGTCATCAGAGAAACATTCTACGCCTTAATCAAGCTTAAGAAACTTTTAAAAATCAAGAAAATGTTTTGTTTACGTCATAATAAAAAAAAATAAAAAAAAATTGCCTCAGTTGATCAAACCTTTTTAAAAACATGCTTGCTTATTGCCCTTTCTTTTGAGGTACTATTTACGCAGATGTCTCATCAACTCTTGGAATTAGGATGTACAAAGCAAATTGAGGTCGAATACTTAATTTTTAAACAGACCAAAATAATGCAACATTTTTGCTAATGCACTATTGTTTTTTGTTAGAACTGATAACTAATTCATTCTTAGAATTATGGTGCACGCACACCAATCAAATTCTGGGAAGTCGCATAACAAAAGCCGCCGCGCGACTATAACAAACTTGTCCTTTTACGACTCTCGGGTAGCGTCTAGTGAATTGTTATTATTCAATAGAAATATCAGCTTAGTTGCTGACGATATAAAGTCGTTATTTATTTACACTAGTACTAGTACCCGAGTAGTCGGGTGGAGTCGTCACATCTTCGGACCCTCAGTTAGTCAAGTAACGACTGCGTTTGTAACAAGACGTTTTAATTACAAATTCGTGTTTGTTCGTTAAGGTGTTAGCTGTGAGCTCTTTCACTGATTTTGGACTTGTTTGTGTGATCAATCGACTATGGCTACTTTTTCGAATGAAGAATATGCGGATATCGTCATCATGTATGGCAGAGCTGACGGTAATGGATCTTTGGAGCGACGAATGTACCAAGAGAGATATCCGAATCGCAGATTACCTAATGTCAGAGTGTTTTACAACACATTTCGTCGGCTTTCTGAAGTTGGAATCCATCACGCGGAATCTGGACTCAACCCGGAAAGACATCACCCAAGTGTCGAGGAAGACATTATTGCAGCTTTTGATGCAGATCCTACTACGAGCGTCAGAGTAGTAGATCGAAACCTCAACATTTCGGTATGGAAGGTGTGCAGTACGATGCACCGAGAAAACAAATATCCTTTCCACGGCACGGGTGTACAAGGTTTGGAAAATGAAGATCCCCACGAAGGATTCAGTTCTGTCGCTTTTTATTAAATAGTGACATTGAAGATGCATGGTTTTTGAAATCCATCTTGTGGACCGATGAGTGAAAATTTTCGAAAGAAGGAATTTTATTACTAATTTTCATAATCTTCATCAATGGACCGACAAGGACAACAATCCACACTGGAAGAAGCAAATGTCGTTCCATAGGAAATTTTCAGTTAACGTGTGGGCAGGAGTAATCGGCCGAACGTTGATTGGGCCCCACTTCCTGCCAGATAATTTAAATGGAGAAAATTACCTCGAATTCCTCCAAAATTATCTCCCAGAGCTTCTGGACGAGACTGAAATACCAATATTGGGAACGAGAAGACCAATGATTTTTCAACAAGATGGTTGTCCAGCACACTGGTCTCTAAACGTGAGAGAAAATTTTAAATAATTGTTTCCCAGATAGCTGGATTGGCAGAGACGGGCCCATCCCTTGGCCACCTCGATCACCCGATTTAATTTCTGTGGATTTTTTTGTTTGGGGACGGGCCAAGGAGCTCGTCTACACGCACGTTGAAAAGAAGAATAGCATGTCTAACGCAAGGACTCATCAGTACCAATCTAGTGAAAATTATAAAAAAGATACAGGATGTAGATTTTTTTCGAATTTTAATAAGAGTTAGTTAAAAAGTCAATTTTCTCATAAAAACACAAAATAAATTATAACCCTGCAGGGGTTGACCTTAAGAACCGTAGAACAACTTTTTGCACTGATGACCCAATCTAACCTCTAGTTGCGGGTATCCGTTCTAAGACGACACGACAAACATCAGCTCCGCGCAATAAATTCATCAAAAATAGACGCGTTGAGCTACGTGTGTAAAAAGTGTTCCAGTGTGTTAGTGAAGTGACGAAGATCCAGGATTATTGTGGGCAACATCCTATGTCATCAGGTTGCGGAGCAGAACCCTCATAACTCATAACTTTAGGGATTAATGATTCATTCACGACAGAATAGAGCTGGAAGTAAAGATCAGAACCCAGCTAAGCCAGTCCATACTCCACACCATCATGGGGAGACCGGCTTCCAGAAAACTATTCTTGGCATTCGCGAGCAAAGTCACCATAGTCGCAGCAGCGGCCAACAGAACGGCCGCACCCTTGCGTAGTCGGAACCGACAGCCATCAACGACCACAGCAACAACCACACCAAACACCGCAACAACAACAACAACCACTCAAACCACAAAACGTACACCACTCACCACAACACAAACCACACAACGACCAGCACCCGTGGTAGCAGCAGCAGCAGCGACAGCACAAGCCAGCCTACAACCAGCACTCAGCTCCATGTCCATCTCGGAGCTCCTGGCATGCGGGAGAGACGGAACACTTGGCGTCAGACTGCGAGGCGTCGCCCTCTTCATGAACAGAGAAGGAGAGTGGCTAGGCATAAGCTTCTGCGTAGGATCGAGCCGAGCTGGAGCCCGTATACACATCTCACCAGGCCTTGCCGCCCTGATCAACGGAAGCACAACCAAAACGAGCATGAAAGGCAGTAAGTACGCCAAACTGCCGCATGTGGAAGTAGCCACTCACCGATGCCGTCTGGTGCGAGTCAAAGGAAAGACGATCGCACTATTCGAGTGGGGAGAGAAGACTCCATTTGCCCAAGCAAGCTCACTGCTTCAAAAGATCAGGGAGGTAGGAGAGTGCTTGGCAGTCACAGCCCGTACCATTAGCATCGACGCAATTATGATCGAAGGGGAAAGAGGAGACGTCGCAGATCTCTTCGGCTGTTTGAAAGCCTCAGAACTCCATGAGGTAGTAGTGTATGAGGACAGAGGGGAAACTCTGAGTTTCCTCAAAGCCCCCAGACACCCAATAGCCAACGCGACGAGCTCCACGTCAGGCTCGATCACTCAAAGCGGATCAGAGAGGGCCCAGCAGAAGGCAGCCGCCGAAAAAGCTGCAAAGGAGCAGAGCATAACCGCTAGCCCAGAGGACCGAGCCCGGTCGAGGAGTCGCCTGAAAGCCTTCGGCACTTTCCTCAACGCACTGCTCTCAAGCACCAGCCACGCTTCACCAACAGCTATAGAGAGGTTCTTTAAAAGAAAGGGGAAAGAACCAATACCACAGAAGCCTACGCCTACAAGAGCCGACAAGGGGTAAGTCAGCTCGCCGACCCTCGCAGTTAATTTGGGCATCACGGACCACGTAAAGAGTGCGTTCCTCGAGTACGTTGCAATCGTAAGAGCGACCAGAGAGGTCAATCTCACGACATGCAGTAAGATCCTGCAGACCTTCCAGAGGAACACGAATCAGAGGCGGCAGTGTACGACGTCACATCTCAAGTCAGCAAAGGAAAAATGACGGGGTCGTACATGGCAGCCTACAGCGCGAAGAACGGTTTCGTGGCCCTGGACAAAGAGGAAACAAAGCGCTCAGGCAAGTTAAAATTCAGCGTCCCAAACGACGACCCGATAGTGGTTACCGCCAAATGTACCAAAATCATGCCGGACGATAAGATCCTAAAAATGGCACAGTCTATTTTGGGGACCTCAGATATCCCGGCATCGCAAGATATTTGGGCGGTACCCAATATCAGGTGGGTCAACGGGGTCCCGGGTTGCGGCAAGACAACCTGGGTGGTGTAAAACTTCGATGGGGGGAGAAGGACGTCGTAGCCACCACGACAACCGAAGCTGCTAAAGATATCAGGGAGAAGCTTGCGCACCGCTTAGGAGATCGAGTAAAGAGAAAGGTGCGCACTATGGCCTCAATCTTAGCCAACGGGTTCAGAAAGGAAGAGAAATACTACCGTCTCACGGTAGACGAGGCTCTTATGAACCATTTTGGGGCCATAGTTATGGCAGTGAAGCTGTCTGGAGCAAGCGTAATTGTCCTCATCGGAGACGTAAACCAGCTTCCTTTTCTGGACAGACAGAACCTATTCAACTTAAGGTCTAGACTCGGTGGCTGGTATCAACCAGGAGGAGCTGCTTTGCACACATCGCAATCCGATGGATGTGGCCTTTGCATTGAGCGAGGTATAATACTCCGGTATATACTCCTCCAAGTCGTCGCTGTCGCGGGTGCACTCCTTGAGAGTGGAAGGTTACACAGGAGCGCACATACCGAGCACCGCTCAAAACACCCTGTTCCTGGTTCACACGCAAGAAGAAAAAGCTACTCTTGTGAGCCAGGGGTACGGGTCAGGTGAAGGGTCGCGCGCGTTAACCATCCTCGAGGCTCAGGGGCTGACCTACCACAGCGTAATCATCATCAATACGAAGTCCAGGAGACTCCAGGTCCACGAAAGCATCTCCCACGCGGTGGTGGCGTTGTCGAGACATACTGTCAGTTGCGTCTACTACTCCGACGACGCCGATAACGCCATAGGCCGCTTTGCGAAGAGGGCAATCGATGCGCCTACTAAAACGGTCATCGAATACAACCTTAAGATGGCCATGAAATATCGAGACGCAGCAGTCGTGGAAGCCCTGGTCGGGCTAGCAAAATCCTTGGTCGTGACATCCCGCCTCAAATAATACTCCACAAACCATATCCATACTCCCAACAAACCAAACAAATTTCAACACTAACCAATCCCAACCCTCCACGTAACACCAAAAATGGAATCTTGTGAAACTTCATGGCAGAGTGAGTCTGTCATGCTCACGTAAATGTCCCGCCGATGGTGGCGTTGTACATCTGGTCGATCGGCTCCCTAAAAAATGGTTGAGCTGAAGGGAGCTGATGTGTACGTCATTTCTGTGAACGGAAGCCGTCGCCTGGGGCTGGTCGGCTGGCACTGCCATGAAGTTTCAATCATTAGATGTTATAAAATTAAGTTTGTATGAAATCAAAAATAACAATATATATATATATATATATATATATTAGAATTGCATGTCTAGTATATAATTTAAAAAAAAAATCGGATGGACTCACATAGTTTTAAGTAGTAGATAAGCTGTAGCCCAAAGATAGAACGGCAATTGTATTTATATATATGTATTTATATAAAAACAAGTAAATAAAATAAGAAAGTAAACAAAAGCACGGACCACCAAGTCTGTGGATTTATTGTAAGGAAGGAGTGTGGTTTTAGCCGGTAAGAGTCCGGCACTGCCTAGACTGGCTCATTTGTGAGTTAGTCTGGGCGTCCATGAGGATTTCCCACTCCTGCCGGAAAAAAAAAACCCCTTCACCTCCCCACGAGACCCCCCCCATACCCCCTTCAACCCCCTAACCTCCCCACGAGACCCTTCCCCCCCTTGACCCCCTCACCTCCCCACGAGACCGCCCCAACCACCCTCTCAGGGCTACCTCAACCTCCCTTGGCATCTCTAGCTCTTTCACTTGGCCCCGACAGATTTCACAATTTCGGCCCACAATCCAAGTAACCACCCATCAACGTCGGAAACACCACGGGACCCCACCATCAACACACACCAGGACTCACACCATCCGAGTTCCCTAACTCTGACCACCGAGTTCGGAAAGCAGATCGGGCTCCTCACTGGACAGATTTTTGGCTCTTTAATATTTTTAAATTGATAATATTAATAATGTCGTTAAAAATAAGTTGCGGAATAGACTATCTATTAAGATGTTGCAAAGCATCATGATGGTCCGATTTACATTAAATCGAAATGGTAGATCTTGTACAACATTTAATCCATCCAATAAAATGTTAAGTTAAATCTGAATCTTCAGATGAAGACGAAATATTGTATGTATTAAATAACTTCTAATAAAAAGACTTGAAACATATTACAGCATATTATTTCTAAATCATTATGAATTTATATTTATATATTTTTTATGGGGCAACTCAATAATTAAGGCGATTTTAGGGGTTTTTGACACAAACTTTAGGGATGAAAATTTTTGAGAGTTGGTAACACTGGCGCGCTCGCCATCGTGGTTTGTGTATATCTCTATAGTTCTTTTCTTTTGCGATGGTTTGTGCTCTTTTTTTACGACAATGGACTCCGATCAACCTCACCCGAATAACGGCCCTCGCGCGAACTTGGACTCTGGCTCCTCTTTGCATGACAACCCTGATGTGAATGTGGAAACTGCTGGCCCCGCATCTAATGACGACCCTCGCACGCAATTGGACCCTCACCCCGCTTTTACTAATGATTACCCCGGCGCGAATATAGATCTGAGCAGCTCTGCTGTCCCGAGCACGTCGTCGTAGGGATTAACCGGCGCAAGCACCGTTCGCTGTGCGAATTGTAGAGTGGATATGAGGCGCTCGCGATCTCATCAATTGGAAATTGTCGAAGTGCGATAAATTGTACAGCAATGGGGTCTTCCACAACAGGTATTATATTACTCCCCCAAATTAGAAAACTAAAACCTTTAGAAAACTATGATAACAATAGCCAGTACTTATGCAAGCTTTTAGTAATTTCATTTATTATGAAACATTTTCATAGTAAATAATATTTTTAAATAAAAACTTTTATTTTTTAATGAGAAACTAACAAAATCTTACAGCATATTATTATGTAGTATTTTATGCTACCCAGTTCATTATTTCTCTAAATAATAATCAATTGCATTTTCAGGTGCATATCTCAAGCAATGATTTTGTTTGTCATTCATGTTGGACTGCAGCATGGAATGAAATTAGGCATCCAGCATACAGCGTCTCACCTTCTGCTGCTCGACTCATTTGTGTTGGCTGTGGTCGCTCACCTGGCCTTTTTGGCGCAGCCGTGAGGCACACTCCCATGCTAATTGTCTTACATCGCCCTTTACACTTTTTATTTGTTTTTTTTTAATGTTTTTATCCGCTGTTTAATTATAATGTGTGCTTTATGATCTGTTCTAAATAAACGCGTTTTCTTCTTCTTTCTTCTTCTTCTTCTCACTACGTAGACAAAGAAGTCACCTGTTGTCTCAGGATTCTCCACGAGAAAATCATATAAAATATATTTAGACAAATTGCTCCACGTCAGGTAAGATTTCAAATAGATCATTCTTGTATTTCAGTTTATGGTGTGAATTATTAAGATTTATGTTATTATTCAATAATTCATGCATTGCTCTAGTCTAAGTTCTTACTTACTAGACTAAGATGTATAGCTACATTCCTTCCCTGAACAAACATTATCATTAACATAAAGGCGCTCCCTCACCGGGAGAATTCGCGTGTAATGTAACGTTACAGAGTCAAGCATTACATCAATGAGCTGTCGTGTATATCCAAAACACTGCAACTCGAGTTACAGTGTTTTGCCTTAATAGCGCTCATTTGATTTTTTCGAGGCAGTTACATATACCTATAGTTTTACTTTTTATTTTAAAGTACGTAGAAGGAGATAGGAGCACCTAAAAAACACTGTATTTAAGTTACATTTATGGTTTAGTTTGGCATATCACTGTAATTAAAGTTACAGTGTGTCGGCGAAACAGTTTACGCGCGAATAGTCGAAACTTTGAGATACAGTGTTTTCGATAACCAAACAATCTTGATATGTCGAGCGCGGCGAGACTTCCCTACGCGTAATACTTTCAAGACGCGCGGGGGGCGGAGCGAGAGCTCAACGGTTAGTAGTCGTGAATCATTGCTCTTGCTCGGGCGGTGTTTTGATCGTTAGCGCGTACCTACGTTCGATCGGTTTACGTTGTGTTTTTAAACGAGTTTATAAATATAATAACAATGAGTGGATACCGAAATAGATTATTAGTGAAATTGTCACAAAGCAATATACAACATCACAACAACTCATCATGTACCACAATGGCTTCAGAATTAAACAGTGTATTGAATGAAAAAGAGAATATCACCGGCATTAATAAGGAGCGTCCTGGTATCAATACATCATACGAATGTGATAACATTGAATATGATTGTTCCACGTATGTCTTCGATTCACGTAATATCAGCCCCTTGATACCCCTTAGTGAATCTCAAATAAATGAGTGTATTGCTGACAATCTTGGTGGCGACGTCAACTACGCTGATTTATAACCCGTACCTGCTTCTAGTACCAATCAAGAATTATGTAAGGATTTAAGAAGCCAACCCTGCCCAGAGAGTCCATTATTGCATTCTGATACTGGACCGGTAATTAATGTAGACCCGGCGTCCTCTTCTACTTCCAACGTAGAATGTCTCGATACGTCAAGTGCTGTATTCGCGTGTGAAACACTAGAAGAAATTTGTAGAAACAGTTGTTTATCGCACGTACGAATCAAAACGGTTGCAAACGAATGACTATCGAGTGTCGTCAATCATTCAACAAACAAAACACTGAGCGGAGTGTGAAGGGAGAGGGCAGGTAAAAACCGCCTGTGGACAAAAGGGACCAGGCTCGCTATCGCTATCTCTTTCACATTCACATTTCAAACTATTATTCTATTCGTTTCTCCTACCTGCTCTGTTTTTTGTACCTACCGATTGTGCGGCAAGGCGTCATGACCTTGATGCGTACGTGATTAGCTTAGGGCATTATTGTTAACAAGAATAATTGTTGGGAAATAAAAAAACGAATTGAATCTCTTAAAAATTGCTTTTCCTTATTAATTTGCTTTCATTGAAAAGAATAAAATGACATTCACGACGCTTAATAAAAAGCCTTGATATCCTCAAAAAGTAGGTAAATAAATAATAATAATCTTAGCATTATCCCGGCTGTGCACTCGCACGCGAGTTCCCAGGGTACGCTTTGGACCATGATCCAGGATATGGCTAAATTAGAAATTTTGAAAATAAGTTAAGCCCAAATTACTTAGTAAATGCATTTAGGACCTCAAATTAAACCATACTTATTTCTTGTGAATGAAAGAACATCCTGGTTAGAATTTCATGTTTTACTAAGCCCAAATCACAATTTTGAGCTAATAAAAACACCTACGTCACCTTGTCATGTTTAAAGAATTTGCGCCTTTTTTTCGGAAATAGCAATAACTTTGTGAAAATAATGTCCAGGCAAAAGTTTTATACTACGTTAGAAAGCTGATTAAGTGCACAAGTTTTTAAAATAATGGTCTAGTGTAGTGTCATAATTTTTTTTAAAGGAGAATATTTCAAAGTTTTGGTTTTTCCGAACAAAAAAGAGAAACTTAGGAATCTTTTTTTTTCTAGAAGACCTGAAAGTTGCTACATTACAAATAATGTATTAAATGACATTGGTAAACTATCCAGCTTTAATTTACAGAAATCAGATCTTAAAAACGTTATCATTTGTAGACACAGCATCAAAAATACTCACTCAAAGTAGAAAACAGAAAAAAAAAAATTTTTTGATACCCGCCGGTCTTTTGGAAAACTAGGCAAATTAGTTGTTGGAAATTATCTCTGCTGTCATGTCATTAACCTTGATCCATTATTTACCTAACACCCTGTATATGAAATTGTAATTTGAATCCACAGCCGCCATTAGAAATATGCTAAAAAAGCCTTTGAAGTTATAGAAATCACTTCCACTGTTATATGGGGCTTGCAGAACTACATGCTTTCCATCAATTGCGCCGACACAATGAGGGAAATTCCACCACAAATGTAGCCAGCCATCTGATGTACTAGGTAACTGTTTTAGATTCCTTATGAAACTGGGACACAGAACTTGCAAGAGACTCGGGACATGCCACCTGAAAAACCTGACGCACCAAAACGGGCAAAATTGAAGGTGGATGAAAGTGATGATATAATGCACTCGACCTTTAAAATTTTGCAAGACTTTACTTCTTCTAAATCGGATGAATGCACTAGTTTTGGGAAATTACTGACAAACTCAAGACGTACTCTCATAATACTAGGGCCTGTGTACAGCATCATATTTCCAATATCTTGTTTAGTGCCGATTGCGGCGAATATGACTACATGTACCAGCAACAAGGATATCTGATTCGCGACCGATGCGTAATGAATCAACCCATGCTGGATCATCACTCTCTCAAAGTACATCCTCACCAGCAACAGTGCCATCCACCGCAGGCGCCTTACTTTGTTCGCATGAAGCCAGTATTAGTAGCCAAGAAAGTGAGGGATTTATGTGTGAATTTGAAGATCTGGTTGATTAGTATACTTAAACCCGAGATATATTTGCCGCGATGTCGCACGAAATACGAGCTTTTTGTTGAGATACTGTTACACCTGGTGTGTACAGCGTGGTTTATAATTTATTTTTAACTACTGATTACTTGAAAAAAAAACAATAAAGAATGAAAACTCACCTGTATATTTTCTTTTAAACTTCCATTTATAGCTGCACTCACTTCTTTGATAAACAACTGATAATCTGATTGGACATTCTAAAAGTAACTTGCAAGCTAGAATAAGAATCACCAGATGCGTAAAATCGTAATGTAACAGCCAATCTGTCTTGCACTGTTATTGCTTGTCTATAATTAGTATCTTCTATTTTAACATTTGGTCCAATGAGATTTATTAAGTGTTCAAAATCCAAAGGAAACATTCTTAAAAACATTTTAAGTTTACTTAAGGGTCGGTTGATTCTTTATAAAATATCCAAACCACCTGTATTTCGCCGGTTTTGAAATAATGCATGGCATCAATATCGTTTCTTTTCTTTTCTTTTACGTAAATAACAATGTCGAATTAATATTGCCGCACTCAGCACAATGACCGCTTCGTCTGACATTACGGAAACAACTAAATCAGAATGCTCGCAATTTCAAATCTATACTAAATGTTACATTATACGCGAATGCTCGTCAGTCAGGGAAGTAGTATTGTAATTTAATGCTCAAAGTAGAATCTATAATGTTACATTACACGCGAACGCTCGTCGGTCAAGGAGGTAGTATTGTAATGTAATGCTCAAAGTCGAATCTATATGTTACATTGCACGCGAATGCTCCCGGTGAGGGAGCGCCTTAATATAAAATATTATAAAAAAGTAGGTACACATTTTAATCTGGATGGTAGCTGTACCTAAGAGACAGAAGATATTATATTACTTTGTTTCAGTTGCTGAGCCCGTCTTGCATCTGCCATCCTTGTTGGCAGAGAAGTGATAAGAGCAATTACACGTTCACATTCTATCATTTCTAGTAATCCGTCAGTGGATTTAGATGAAGAGACTGTAGACCCTGACAGTACTGAAACAAATGAGTCTACACAAAATACACCTCAAGGACAAGGGAGAGAATCCACAAAGGGCAAGGGATTTTACCAAATTATGTAAGAGCACCTGAAACTCAGCGCTGCTGCTTTTCCCCTGGATGTACAGGTACTGATCGCCCTCGCCTTACTGTTCCGGCATCACTAAGAGTAAGACTTTTCTGTAATTATAAATATTATGTACCCGCACAATGCAGAATTTGTAATTATCATTTAACTAGCAACTTATGGGACCTATTAGGAGATTTTACAAAAAACCCAATACAAACTTTTAGTTTAGGGACAAAAACCCCCTGTTATTAATAAAGATTAAAAAAAAAAAAAAACTTTTAGTTCATCCCACATCGAAGAGTTTGCTTCTCTGCTGCAGCAGAATATGTATGCACATTTAGATTTTCAAAATATATGTAGATGAAATCCCAGAACATATTGTGCATTATTATCTTGGGAAGCACAATTTAATCAATTACTTGCTGAAGTACCCAGCCTGTCAAACAAGTGTAAAGGAAGGTTTGCTCTAGCAGCATATTTAATAAAATTAAGAACTGAGGAAAGCGACGAAAGTATTTCTTCTTTGTTAAGTGTACCACGAAGTACATTAGAACGTTTAATGAACATGGCCCGAGAGATACTGCACCAAGTTTTTGTGCCCCAAAACCTGGCATTAAATCATTTGACTAGGACAGATATCTCTCAGAGAAACTTATTAATACCAAATGGTCTATTTGGAACAGAAGAACGTCATCCAATTGTTATTGCCGATGGGACTTATATTTATATTGAAAAAAGCTCTAATTATTTATACCTAAAAAACACTTATTCTTTACATAAATATCGAAACTTGGTAAAACCATTTTTACTTGTTTGCTCAGATGGGTACATCATAGATGTGTTAGGCCCCTATCCAGCAACAACATCAGATGCCGATATTATACGAAATGAATTTTCTGATGAAAATGGTCCATTTATACAGTTTTTTCAAAGGACGACGAAACAACTACGTCGGCTATGGATGAATTTGAAGCAAAGGCAGAGGGAGGCATTGACGAAAGAACGTCAACACCGCTTGGCCACTGGAGGAGGGCCGTCAATAAGCGATGCCACCATTGACCCTGATGTCGCCGAAGTGGCCCCAGCACTTATAGTTGGTATAGATACTGCGATTGGTTCGGATACAGTTCATGGTACATACTGTTCATAAATAAATTTATATATTATACAGCTTTAATCAAATAAAGTGTCTAACCTAAATGTTACAATTATTTTTTTCAGCAATTACAGATGATAACATGATGCAACCCATATCCATTGAGGAAGTGGCTGTGACTGCACCGCTTGAAGCAATAGAAATGACAGAAAATCTAGCACCATCACCGACACCTGAAACAACCTGCCTCTTTGACTCAAATAGCCCAAACATTACCCCTGTCGAGACCGACAGTCAGCAAAGGCTGAACTAGCTGAGCTAATCCTTAGGCAACAACAACAATGTTCCTTGGGTAATATCATTGCAATGTTTATTTAATTGTTTATGCAATGTTTAAAAAAATCTCATCTTAGGCATAAGTATACCTAAATAATACAGAGCTTTTGAAAGCATGGTTTAAGTAATGATGGGTTGATTGTTTTTTGTGGTTAACATGCAAATACAAACCTTTGTTTTTTGTTACAGATTTGACATCATAGAACACAACACACCACTCATCAGCATACTATGGGTATTGGATAAAACGTTACTTTAATGTAAAGTAATACATCCACCGTTATTTCACATGCTTAAGGTGTTATGGTGCTCTATAAATATTATATGAATAAACAGGCATTGATTTATTTAAAGGTTGTTTAATTTCAGTCTTTCTATATGGTTTAAGTCTTTAACAATTTTAGAAAGTTACTTATAATTAAATAAACAGGTATGTAAAGTAATACATCCACCGTTATTACACATGCTTAAGGTGTTATGGTGCTCTATAAATATTATATGAATAAACAGGCATTGATTTATTTAAAGGTTGTTTAATTTCAGTCTTTCTATATGGTTTAAGTCTTTAACAATTTTAGAAATTTACTTATAATTAAATAAACAGGTACATAAACAAGATGTCGAATTTAGATAACAACTTAAATATTACATTACACACACATTGTAACATTTGTAATTTATTGATAGAAATTTACTATAATTGTATTTCTTAGTAAGAACCCAGATGTAGTGCCAGCTATCATGGTATTTGGTTCGTCTACCACTTCAATTTAGTCTACTTCATTGAAAATTTCAATATTATCATTTAAAATCAATGACAAATTATGCAACACTGCACAAGCGACTATTATATTTGAAACTGTTGAAAGTTTCAAATATAATAGTTGCAAGACAAGGGAACCTACGTTTCCCAATTCCAAAAGTTCTCTCAACAATATTTCTTGTTTTTATTTGTGCTCTGTGCGAATTGAAGGGGGATCTTCAGGAGTAGTAGTCTAATAGGCGTAAGTACAAATGGTAGAGTAGGATATCCACTATCACCTACAAGTCTTCCATCCAGGACACCCTGGGTATATTTCATGTACACCGAAGACATTTAGAAGATTCTGGAGTCGTGCATGCTACCAGCCCATCTCGCAACAATATCTAATATTTCGGTTTGAGGCCCAACAACAGCCTGAAACAGAAATGACTTTTGTTAAATAGGGTAGGGTACACAATAATTAGGCTTACTTACTTGTACATTAATTGAACAATATGACTTCCTGTTCCTATATACTTCATGATGCTGGCATCCTGGTGTATTTACTATTTTTATATGCGTGCAGTCAATGGCACCATCTACCCCCGGGAGTCCAGGCCAACGTCCATGACTTCCCAAGTTTTTAAACAGTTCTCTGTTTATTCTAACCTGATCCCCTTGAGGTATCTTGATGTATTTTGTGTGCAGAAGGGCTAATAGTTTTGATACTTTGTTTATATTTGATGCTGTAGGTTGTGATAAATGTTATTAGGTCACCACAAACAAGCTGAAATATAACTGTATTACATCACATTTTCATATGAATATATTGGGTTTGTTTCTGTTCGTATTAGATTAATTGGATTTAAAAGGTACCTTCTTTTAAAATTTATGCAACTTAAGAAGTAAATAGGCGGGCCTTTATGTTATAAGGACCAACATATAAATAGTAATTTAATAAATTATACTTATAACTATAAATGTACTTACAATATTTACATGGGTACCTACCTGAAATGATGCTGTAGCATAAAACCTTAAAGTTAATAGGACTGCAATTTCCGGGGAAATAGGTAGACCTTTGTTACTGTATTTCACGAATGAGTCTTTTATTAATGTTACACTGACTCTTGATAAAATCTGAATCGATTTTTAAAATTTTCACTTGGTATCTCAAAAGGATTTGAGGCATCCCTTATGTATATTTTTGGTAAACGATATCGCAAAGGCCATAAAATATCGTCATAGTACTCTATTTGATCGTAATAAATTTCACCCAAAATATTTTCAAACTCCATGTTTCGCGCTACTAATCACGACCTCAAGTCACGTACGGCCTCTCAGGTTTAAGCATCATGAGTACACTCGCCTATTGTGTACTTAAGTGATGAGTTTCGTTTATTAATCGTCCATCACTCTGCTGATAACGTAAACCAAAGCCGTAACTTGAGTACATCAATTCTTATTTTTATTAATACGCTCGAGACCTCAAGGTTGTTATCAAGTGCGAGCTCTTGGGCTGAGTAACGTTTATTAATACGGGCCTAAGAGTTAATTTTTCAAGTATTGAAGTCATAACAGAGAATGTAAGATAATTCCCACAGTTAACTGAAAGTGATTTGATTATGTTTGCAAGCCAGGTCTTATAATGGAGCGGAATTGAAGGGGTCCACTAGGGCCGATGCCTGCCGGGGTTGCGAAGAAAACCGAAAGGGAGATCGTGGCCCCCGGCGACAGGGCAACCGAAGGAACACGGGTGGGTTTTAGTCAGTAAGAGTCCGAAACGCCCTCCCGCTCCGCCCAGAGCGGGAGAAGTTATTTGATGATTTCCCACCCTCGGAAAAAAAAATAAAAAAAAAAAACAAAGAAAAAGGTCTTATTATGGAGAGCACATTAGATTAAACGGATGTTATCGTATTGAGGTTTCTAATGATAGGAGAACCAGTATTTTGGAAGGTTCACTTTTTCAAAATGATTGTTTGTTATTAAGGGTCCGAATCCAAAGCAGGCATATTAACCAAAAGACATACTTTGTCTATATTTTAATAAGAAATAATGCCACTGGAAGAGCAGCCATATATCAGTACTTCTGTAATTGTATTGTAGGCCGGAGGACTGTAGGATGCTGTGCCCACGTTATGCCTGTTGTATGGTATCTTGGGTGGGCACGGCATCAAACCAATATAGTTCCTCCAGCACAGTTTTTAGATGGTGTTTTATTGGTTTATGATGCTGATGATAGTACAGAATAAATATATTTTTCATTCTTTTTTAAAATATTACTAGCAATGTGTAATTACTTGTGCTATTCTTGTTGACCTCCCCAGCTAAGCTAAATATACTTTTATTAGGAGAGGTGGTGGTCTTCGGGACAAATGATAAGCATTCATTACTAAAATAAAAAACTCCAAAATCTTTTGAGATATCCATAAGATATAACTGTACCAACTTTTTACTGTATGAAATGTAACCCATAGCTGTTTAAACTTTTAAGGGTCACCTTAAAAGCTTATTATAGAAAATGTTAAAATGAGTAAATAACTTTGAAATGAATAATTACTGTGTCAAAAATATGTACTTACCATTCAAAAGTGATTGTAAGTGTATAAAATAAGTCTGTGCTTAAGAAAAATAAATGTTTAAAAAAAAGAAAACTGTTATTTCGAAATGGCGACTTATTTTCGTAACTGATAAGTACTAGAAAGTGTTCATAAGAACTTAAACGATAATTCAATAAACTATTTATCAGTGTCCACTGTATTAGCATACAGTGGACACTGATAAATAGTTCGGTTGTTTTAATATGGGCATTTTTCTTTAGGCACGTACCGCGACCTGTGACTACCCGAGGTGGGTGAGGGAGAAGTTGCTTTTTATATAAGGAATGGCGTTAACGCGCGTGTGAGAGCTCATCCTGAACATTCTGATGTGGAGCAGCTCTGGCTGGGCTAGACCATAAATAAAAAAAAAAGCTTCTTATTGGGACTGCGTACCGCCCGCCTTGGCAGGACTCGGGAGCTTTTCCTTGACGCCATAACTGCCAGTATTAGTGCATTAGCTCCTTAACCGATTCATGGCCAATGACGCCCTAGGCGCGTCATAAGCAAATATCACGTAAGGCCATTGACGCACCTGGCGCGTCACATCGAACTTACTTAAAAACAGATTTAAAAAATTGAGATAAAGGGAACTACCACTTTTTATCCTAAATTAAACATTGGAGTTGACAATGCCCTTGGCCATTCATTTAGAATACATATTTTAAAGTCAGGGATAGCAAACCTTTGGTAACAGTTTACAAACTGGGGTGGAATGGACAGGGAAAATTTTAATTTCGCGGGTTACCCTGGCGCTTCGACCTTTATATATACTTTTATTTCTTTATTTTGCGTCTATTCTATACAAAATAAACTATTCTTCTTTTTTTTTCTTTCTAGAAAAGTTTTGATGTTTTGTTTGTCATATCTGTTGCAAACAAAAAAAAAATACCCAAGATAAGAATAAAAATATCTATCTAATATAATCATATAAGATAAAAATATCCATTTTTAATATCTTAGTTTGTCTAAATTAAGATTTTAAAAAAAAATCGGATTTTTTCACCACTAGAATGCTACATTTATTAGCGTACTCGCTTTTACTCGAATTATATTTTCAAAAATATACGTGATGATAATATTATTTAAAACCACAGTAATAAAACATGAAAACACAATAATAAATATTAAATTTTTTTCGGTATTTAATGTGATAGAATTTGGCGACGGAGGTGGAGGTATTAGTGTTGTTGACAGGAATGGCTGACGCCAAGAAAGAAGTATAGCGTCTGGCCCCCAGTAAAAGCTCAAAACAAATTTAATAAATGCCTTGAAGGTTCTATCCTCCCAGATGACACATGGTCAAGTTTTACTATTAAGCGTGTATTTTATGAAACAGGTAAGTGGATTGCATGTCTGCGTGGGGTTCTTCCATTATTCACAATTTTACATTGTTGAAAATGTTGATAAAAGTCATTACTTTTACTGATATTAAGCACACAGTGTGGCCTAGGATGGAGCACGCTTACCTAAAAGAAACCTATTTAAGTACCTACTCTATTTGAAGACACCCATCTCAACTTGAGTCATAACTTGTGATTTGCTTTTTTTAATTGATCAATTGGACGTAGTTACACATGGCTAGCTGAGGCTGAGCTTCCTGTTGACATTGCTTTCAAGGTGATATTATGGTTCACAGTAAACTTATGTTTTTGCATAGATTAACCGTCTTATACTATTTTATAAAACCTTTACAAAATATCTCTGTCATTCTCACTTTCATGTCAACGATAAAAGACAACAGATTTATAGTGCATTTTAGCTATTGGAGGTTTATAAGACATTTATAAATAAGGGGATAGTTTTAACTTGCCTATATTATTACCTAAATAGTAATTCTAATTTCAGATGACTTAAGCAAAGCAAGAGAAAAGGCTAAACAAGCTGAAATAGAGTCTGAAGTTGAGTCAGAACAGGGAGAGCGTCGAAGACGCAAAAAAACTAAAAGAATATATGACAGTGATGACTCCAATGAAAATTCAGAAGACAGTATTATTACTTATCCAATAACTAGGCCTCCTTCGACACCATCAAGTCATACCAATTCAGATGTTACTCTGATTACTCAAGATACTGAACCTGAAATAACCCTCCCAAACATAAGTGAGCCAATATTATTGATTTATGCTTAACATAATCACACTTTCTTGGACGGGGCTACTTGTAGATTTGATTAGTTATTTGTCATTTTGTTTTATAAAGATTGTGAATAAGATTTTGATTGTGACTGTTTTCAGGTTCATTGGATTTGACACTGGTAGACCCTAGCTCACATAGCCTTGGTAAGAAAACTTGCTTTTAGTTTCTCTATTAGATCATGTAAATATAAAATTATACAAAATCTACATTAATATTATGAAGAGGCAGCAAATCTTTTCTTTTGTTCGAATAAAATCATGGGTGCATCTAGATTGATATGTTTTTGTTTTAAGCTTCTGATATTCTTAAACATTCTTTATGTTGTGTTGTGGACCTTTCCAATGGTGTACAATTACAATACTAGCCCTACCATGTACCCACCCATTTCCATTATTATTACAGATATAATTGCTAAGCGGTTGGCATCTATTGAAATTGAAATAAAAGAAATAAATATATCACAACAAGAAATCCTGCAAAGAGTCCGATCTTCCTCTACAATCACTCTGTTTGAAACTTTGCCAGAAGAAATAAAATTACCCTGTGATAATATTGAATCACTGAATTTAATTGAAACATGGATTGTAACAGACAAAAATGCAAAACAATTGGTAACCTACAATGTTTACAAATCATTAAAGGAGACTGAAACGATTACATACAATCTTGGGCCTAGGTGTAAGAAGATGAAAGTGGTATCAATTAATAGCTTATATATTATCAACCTTTTACTGAAAATTCTGCGGATTTTGTCAATCTGAAAACAGAGATATAAGAGATAAAGAGATTAAGTAAAAGTGAGGTTATGTTACAATCTATAACTAACAGCTGATTCCTGAAGTGCAAAATGTGTTCTTTTGCACTAATAGTTATTATATTTACTAGAAAATGTTTGAAATATCATATGAATGAACGTCAACGACTTCAAGCGATAGGTAGGTAACAGGTGATAGGGAAAGGATGTCTAAAATAAAATAAAAAATCATTTGATTTTGTGTTTTATTCGTCCTCTATTATAATTAAAATGTCGTCTAGAAATTGTGCAGGTGGTACTATATGATCTTGGTACCTAGCCCAGCTGAGGTACCATATAATGCACATTATACGAGCGCAACAGCCTACAGTTCGTTTCCCTACTATACAATTACAGTAATGCATTACTATAGCGTCCCTTCCTCTACGAGAGCCGTCGACTAAAATATAAATAAAATATGTTTTTCGACTTATATGTCGGGATTGTATGCGACCCCTAAGTAACCAGGAGGTATTGGCAGCAGACAGCTCTCGAAGAAGGCTACTGCTGACCTCCCTGCACACTTCTATATTAAAACCATCATTTCCTCTTACATGTTCACCGTAGTAGGAACGTGCCTGCTTGCTTTGGTATGTTCCTAAAGAAATCAATATTAGTTCACTATCGGAGAGTTGTGGAAAATCGTTAAGGTTTTCATCATGTACGGTGATAGCTTCAAAATTAGCTCGACGCCTATTATAATTATTCCTAATAATAAAATCAGCTAATTCGTTTTCTACATTCATATACCTATCTATTTCTTGTATTATTTCCACAGCATCTACACGATCAACTATAGCAGGATGAAACTTATTTAAAAGGGCAGCAGCCACCTCAAAATCTTTCATAAAACTTTTACTGGCTACGTTGAAATAATTTTGCCGTAATAATTTAAAATCGTGTTTAAATCTGCCGTTGACAATTTCAACCACCCAACGGCATATGGTGACTGCTCTTGATTTATTTGCCTCGCTAGTTGATAGCTGTGTTTCACCCTCCTCCAACGAAGCAGGCACGTATGTCCTATATCCACATTGGTGCAACAAAGGTAATGAGTCACGAAAGCCCCTATCTAATATAAATGCATCACCCTGACGGAAATATTCACGTAAAGGTCTTCCATTTTCAAATTCTTTTTTCATGATGTCAGCATCGGAAGTTGTGGCTGGGTATGGGCCCAAAACATCAAGAATATGCCCATCCGTACAAACAATTAAAAATGGTTTTACCAGATTTCTGTATTTGTGCATGCTATATGTTTTTTTTTTTGATACAGATAATTGGAACTTTTTTCCACATAACAATATGTTCCATCAAAAATAGCTATTGGTGTGTCAACTCCCTCAAAGTTTCCAAACAATGTATTAGGTATTGTAAGATTTCTGTCTACCATTTGTTGCCTGTTTATGTGGTTTAAACCTAGATTCATAGGTACAAAATACTCTGTGAGCAATTCTCTTACTTGATGTAACCACTTTTCAAGTGTTGGCCTAGACACGTTTAATAAAGTTGCTAACCTTTCATTGGAGTCCCCAGTTCTGAGTTTCATAAAGTAAGCGGCCAGAGCCAAAGTTGCATTTGGCATTGTCAACAACTGAGCAACTTCAGCAAACATTTGATGGAACTGTGTTTTATTTAATCCAGTCCATGTATGCACAACTTGGTCTTCCATGTTATTTATATTTTCAAAATGAAGTAGTCCAGTTTCTACAATTTCTTTTAAGGACATCATGTCCTGGATATGTTTAGCTGTAAAAGACTGAACATAATTGGATCTCAAGCTGTCTCGAAAATCCCATGCTTCTATAACCAAATGTCGATCACAAAGACGGTTATTTTCGGGGATGTAATATTTATATTGATGAAGCAACATTTTTCTAGTTGAAAGGAAAAAATCAAAACAATAGTAGGTTCCGGTTGGTTGCTTCCAATGCTTTCATTAGGAGACATAGTTGGAAGATCTTGTCTCGGTGTTTGTATATCTTGAGGGGGGTCTTGTTGGGATGAAGTTGATGGGCGTGAAACCATATGGACAGCAGCTCTGTCGGCAGCCACCCAACAAGTATGACATATTTCACTTGCTGCTTGTATCTGCAACAAACATATATAATCAAGATTGGAATTTATTGAGATAATAATGAAATTGTTGTTAATTACCTAACATGAATGAATTATGTAAGCTGTTTGTGTTTAGATTTTGGCTAAGAATGCTAAGATACTGTTTTTATTCTTCTGCATTTCCATTCCACAAAACTATTAATAAATAAATAACCGATATAAACCAAGAAAACAAAAGGTATGGCTTGTGAAAAAATGTTTTCACTTGACGTGAAATAGATTTACTTTGATTGGGTTGCAGCAGTATACAAAGTAACAGACACATACAATGTTATGGGATTTAACTTACAGTTCGAGGTATAATCCACTCTTGTATAACATTATAAATTCTTGATTCACGGGTTGTGTTGGTATGAAGTAGGTGATGGGTTCGCGATGCAAGAGAGCGTCCGCAGCGGAGACAAACATTACGGTGGCCTAGTGGTCTTCTTTGGTCATCGACATGTGGGCTTTGAGCCAAGTCCCAGCACGCTTGACAAACACAGTCACTACTGCTTACCTAAGAATGGAACATTTTTATTCATCTTCAGCTACATAAACAATACCTTATTAACTATTGTGTATTAGGGTATTATAACATTGTTTATAAATAAATAATTCTTTGCCATAACTGTAAACAATCTCCATAGGCCTTCTAATTATATGTATTTTAAACCTGCCAGGATGGTAGCTGGTTAGATGAGGTTATATTTACTTACAGACTGAGGTGCAAGCCATTGCCGAATCACTGACAGAATTGTTTCATCGTGTAAGGGTCGTCGGCCCAGTGTATTGCAGTGACCAGTAAATATCTCACAATTCATACAGCGATCCATAGGTATAATATCCAATCCACAAGCCGGCGGTAAAATCCAAAATAACAATTCCAAGTCAAACGTGTGAGCGATCTTCGGTGTCCAAGGTGAAAGCAAGGGTCGTACAAGGTAGGCAGGGTCAGAATCCGTAAAATACAAAGCAGTGGTCGTGAAAAATGGCGAATAATCGGGAAAGCACTCAAAACGCATCGGAAAACACTAAACGAGTGAGCAAACAAGAACAGTCGGCAACTGTCTAGTGTCAATGTCAGTCAGCTGTCATGTCAGTGACATAGACTAAAAATATAAGAGAGATTTGAATCAATATGAAATCGATAATCATTAATATTGGTTTTTCAGTAATTAATTGATATTTGATTTATTAATATGACTGTAATTATATGCACTATATTGCATATAAGTATATATAGTGCATTTAATTACTTTGAGTTAATTGTTTAGTGCAAAAGTTTTATTTTCGTAACTGTGTAATCGATTATTGAATCGATAATCTCACGAAAACTATCTTTCTCATATTTCTCCGCTTCCAGATTGAGAATTGAAGTGATTTTTCATATTCTTAGATAAAAAAATATGTCTAATTTTTTAGATCATATCTCAACTTATTACATTTGGGCCCACCGTTTTCCATCTCCTTTAACAAGTATTAAACAAACATGTTTATTAGGAAAAACTTAATTTTATGCTTGTTTTTTTTTTTGTTCATGTTACATACCTAAGCTTTGTGGGAGGTAGCAAGGTACCAAATATCATAAGGAGAATCCTTGAAAAGCTGTTCACTAATAAACTGGCTTTGCTCTATAACTGGACAGGAAAAAATGACAAATTACCTTTGAAGAATATGCAATTAATTAAAGTAATAAGAGGTAAGTTACCACACATTCAGAAATCATTATAATATTTAACACAGCTGCAACTACATAACTGTAGGAAATAAATGTATTAATCCCTCAAGACCAATTAGGTCGCCCCACAGTCCTGTCCTGTCTTGTTGCACTAAATAAATGTTTTAATTATCTATCTACCTACATGAATGAATAAAAAGCAACTAAAAAAAATATACTTACATTGGATATAGGTACCTACATATTTTAGTAATAATATTTATCTTGTTTATAGAGTTTACAAAATTGTTTTTTTTTTTCAGATGCAGTGCGCCATAATAAAATAGCGGAAAAGGCAACAGACTCGGAAATTCACGAAATTATAGCAAACTGGTTCAGATTTACCAAAGACCGCAATGGAGGACGGGAAGCTCGCAGAACAATCCAAAAAACGACGACTTGCACGAAGGAAAGCACAAATAAAGAATGAGTTTAATTATCATAATAACCTTTCAGGTACACATATTTCCTCACACCAATTGCTAAATAGTTCTAGAAATGAGCAATCGCATTATTCTATGAAAGTCACTGATCCATTAGATACTTCATTAAACAGCCCTGATCAAATCCAAAAACCATCTAACTGTGAACCAATATTAGATATTGGTTCCTTTCTCGTAACATGGTCCAAAAAACATAATATAAGTCATTCTGCTCTCAATGACTTATTGAAAACTTTAAAATATATCCATCCTAATTTACCATCTGATGCACGCACGCTATTAGAAACACCACATCATATTAACATTGTAAATTGTGCTGGAGGTTCGTATGTATATTTTGGGCTTAAAACAAAATTAATAGAAAGAGTTTCAAATGGAATAATAACAGCAGAAAATTATCCATTAACGCAGAAAAAAATATCAAAAAATTTGAATCCTTTATTATCTATAACAATCAATGTAGATGGTTTGCCAGTATACTCTAGTTCTACAAATTCTTTTTGGCCTATTTTATATGTTTTGGATCAGTCTCTCAATAAGCAACCGTTCATTGTGGCACTGTATTATGGAGAATCAAAACCCAATAATGCGGATGTTTATTTACGTCCTTTCGTTGATGAATGTTTACATTTAGAGCAGAATGGTTTAGAAATTAATGATATCCAATACGATTTTCGAATAAGTTGTATTATTGCTGATGCTCCAGCTAGATCATTTTTGAAAAGTATTAAGTCCCACAATTCATTTCATGCCTGTGAAAAATGCCAACAAGAAGGTATATACAGGGGGAGAACGATAGGAGTGGCTTGAGAGGCGCCACGGCGTCCTCACCTTCCGCCTGACGCAGGTCCTCACCGGACACGGCTGTTTCGGGAGGTTCCTGCACAGGATAAGGCGGGAGGAAACGCCCGGGTGTCACCATTGTGTGGATCGCTCGGAGGACACGGTGGAGCATACGGTGGAGGTCTGCCCAGCTTGGGCGGAGCATCGCCGTGTCCTCGTGGAGGCGATCGGCGGCGGTGATCTCTCGCGTCCGGCCCTGGTTCAGGCTATGGTACGGAGCGAGAGGAAATGGGAGGCCGTCACCTCCTTCTGCGAAGCGGTAATGCTCGCGAAGGAGGAGGCGGAACGCGTGAGGGAGAGGCAAATTTCGCGCCCTCACGCCCCTAACCGCCGCAGGAGGAGACGCCCAGGGCGTCGGGAATCGCGGGGCGATTTCCGGCCACCGTAGGCGCGGGCTTGCGGGCGGTGAGCAATGGGTGGCTCACCGTCCGATAAGGACCAGGCCCGGGTCGACGGCGCGTTGTGTTCCACGCGCGCCTCAAAGAGATGTCAGCATAATTGAAGGGGTCCACTAGGACCGATGCCTGCCGGGGTTGCGAAGAAAACCGAAAGGGAGATCGTGGCCCCCGGCGACAGGGCAACCGAAGGAACACGGGTGGGTTTTAGTCAGTAAGAGTCTGACACGCCCTCCCGCTCCGCCCAGAGCGGGAGAAGTTATTTGATGATTTCCCACCCTCAAAAAAAAAAAAAAAAAAAAAAAAGGGGAGAACGATATGGCCATATTTATCTACTATGCAAACACTTCGAACAGATTTTGGATTCTCCAATCAACAGTATGAAGACCATCAATTAGCCAAAAGTATATTAACAGAACTTGATGTAGGACTAGTCACACAAGTGCCGCTTGATTACATGCATTTGGTTTGTTTAGGTGTAGTTAAGAAAATGATCCGATGCTGGGTTGAAAACGGATCAAAGAAATGTAAACTAAATATTCATAAAATAAATGTAATTTCTACTCGCTTAAAAAAATGTCGCGAACACATTCCTGTTGAATTTTCGAGACGGCCTAGACCATTGAAATTATTTAAATATTGGAAAGCTACTGAATTTAGAGCTTTTCTTCTTTATTTGGGACCCATTATTTTAAAGGACATTTTGCCAAACATTAACCTATACAAGCACTTTTTATTATTACATTGTGCAATATACATTATACATACCATGTAATGACATTTGCCGTGACGATATTTGGCGATCGTATTCTAATGACTTGCTGAACAGTTTTGTAAAATATGTTCCAGTTTTCTATAGCGAAGAATTTCTTGTGTATAATGTTCATAATCTTCTGCATATATCTGAAGATGTATTAAATTTTGGAACATTAGATTCATTTTCGGCATTTCCTTTTGAAAATTTCATGTCAAAAATAAAGCGACTTGTTCGTTCCCATAACATGCCTTTGGAGCAAGTTGCCAAAAGACTAGGCGAAAAATCAAACGAGCCTGGTAGTCATAAAACAATATGCATGGTTAAAAAGCGAGGAGTCATATCTAAAATTCCACTTAACGGTAATTTTACATTAAGTATAGCACCATCTGACTCATGCTTTGTTACTTTTAGTGGGGATGTTGTTGTAGTCAAATCAATAGAAAGTTATATGTCGAAATGTACGTGTTTTTTAAATAAAACAGATTTTTACAAAAATCCAATTGAAAGTAGCAAATTAGGCATATACAAAGTTAGTGGAACATATAGAAGAAATATCCATGTATCCATTTTATACAAAAAATGTTTGCTTTTACCTAACTTCAGTGATAATGATGGTTCTTTCATATGTATACCCTTTGTTAGCTCAAAATTACACCACTAGTGAACTTTTCATAGAAAATTAATTCTCAGAAACAAATCTCAAAAAGTAAGCCATAATTTTAATTTTATAATTTTAAAACTAAAAAATGTATGAATAACATTTTAATTAATAATAATTTTCAAAATTAAACATTAAAGATGTGATTAGGATCTGATAGATAAAAAAAATATTTATTTTTTTGAGATTTGTTTCTTAGAATTCTTTAGAAAAATTTGCTTTGAGTGTCCTATATTAAGAGGGAAGCCTAGAGGCGTTTTCTCCATACAAACGTATTTCTCTATTTGCTTCCTGGATAATGTCTTAAGAGCCTGTACGCCGTACGGTATTTCATACAAATTTTAAAGTCCTCATTTTTTAAAATGACTGAACTGATTTTTATGAAACTTTACACACAAGCAGGATACATAGGTCTAAAAAGTTAAAAGAAAACATTTTAGGAATGTCTTATTTAAAAAAAGATAATTGGAAAATTCTATTTGTATGGAAAATTTGAAATTGGTGTAATTTAATGGTAACACTATTTAAAAAAAATATTTTCTTCTAACTTTTTAGAACTACATAATGTATTCTGCTTATGTGTGTGACGTTTCATTAAAATCGGTTCAGTCATTTAATAAAATAAGGACTTGAAAATTTGCATGAAATGCCGTACGGCGTTAACGCTCTTAGTAGCTACTTTTTTATTTAGGACAGCTGAAGGCATCTTTTTTTTTTAACAAATAATTACTTTAGAAGATAACTCAATTTTATTTAATAAGAGAAATGATAAAAGCATGCTTTCTTGAATCATACATGTCTGATAATTATAATTAAATAGATACTTATTGTTTAACTTTGACAAATGATTGCGACCTTATTTTTTTAAAATAAATTTTAATTACTGGATTGTCTTGTTTGTTGTTTGGTAGGGCCTCTGTTAGAAACCCAATGTTGGATGTACTAGATAGGGCATGGCATGACATAAAACCGTCACAGGCATAAAGTATTATTTTATTGGTAGGGCCCATATCATAAACCCTACACAGGCATAAAGTAACAATTTACCGGTAGGGCCAGTAACAAAGACCCAACGTTGGCATGTAGTACACATTTATTGGTAGGCCCTATGTCATAAACCAAACACAGGCCTAAAGTAATAATTTATCGGTAGGGCCAGTAAAAGAAACCTGACGTAGGTATGCAGTATACTTATATTGGTTGGGCCTATGTCATAAACCCTACACAGGCTAGTAATAATTTATCAGTAGGGCCAGTAACAAAGACCCAACATTGGGATGTAGTACACATTTATTGGTTGGGCCTATGTCATAAACCATACACAGGCTTATAGTAATAATTTATCGGTAGGGCCAGTAATAGAAACCTAACGTAGGTATGCAGTATACTTTTATTGGTAGGGCCTACGTGAAAATCGCCACACACTTTGGTTGTACTTTCGACAATGGCCCAACGTCAATAGCCTGTAGGCATTACGGTAGCGCTTTCGTGGGGGAATACATTGTTGGCCTAACATGATGGCCCTATGTTATTTCCACCGTTGGCACATACGTTTAACACGTTCACTGCCAACGCGGTCAATGTTGTGCGATGCTTTCATACGTTATCAAGCTAAGTAAAAATCCTCATTTTTATCATTTTTCACAGATTATTTTTATTCATTATTTAGCCACCTTATATACATAAATAACGTGTTTTAATTAATACACAATGATTTTGACTCTTTATTATTAGTTATTACGCATCGCACAACATTGACCCCCATGGCCTCAGCGGACGAAATATCGAAAATCCGTTAAATAGCGCCGCGCGGTCATGTTGCCGCCCCACCGCCGCCGCGCCGCCGCCCGCGACGCACTCCCCGCGCATCCACCGCTCGCGTCTCGTTGCGCTCGCAGTCGTGATATCCGATTAGTGACGTGCACGTGACGTTATAATATTCTCGACTGATTGTTTCCGAGGTTTTTTACTATAATTGTTATGGTAAATATGAATAGTTTTGGCGACTTTGACGACTTTGACATAACGCAAGAAGATATAACACAGATCGAAAATATTGAGTTCGATTTGTTGAATAGAAGTCTTCATTTAAGTTCCGACGAAGAAGATAATATTCAGCCTACTCATTCGAAGCGACGTCGGGTCATACCATCTGATAGCGAAGACAGTGATGCTATAACCAATCGTGCCATCCAGGACTTAGACAGACGTTCGCCGCCTTCAACGTGGACTGATCCTAAAGGTAATCAGCGCACAGTTATTGCTTTTACTGAGTATCCTGGAATGCAGCTCAGCTTACGCATGGCCATGACAAACAAATGCCCAGCTGATTTTTTTGCGCTTATGGTGACAGACGAGGTCTTAAATAAAATTGTTTTATGCACTAATGCCTATGCCTTCAATAGAATAACAATGTCTAATGAAGCTTCGAAAGCGGCACGCATTCGTGGCTGGGTCCCTACTAACCTGATTGAAATGAAAAAATTCTTTGGGCTGATTTTATACATGGGTATAGTAAGGCTTCCGAAAATAGCTGATTACTGGACCACAGATAAAATCATTGGACAGCAATTTCCGCGAACCATTATGTCTCGCAATAGATTTGAGTTACTACTCGCAATGCTTCATTTTTCACAAGAAGATGAAGAGAATACGACCGATCGCTTATATCGCGTTAGAGACTTGGTGGAAGTAATGAATGCAAATTTTAAAAAATCGTACACGCCTGGCGAAGATATATGTATAGATGAAAGTGTGATTCCTTTTCGCGGGCGAATTATATTCCGGCAATATAATAAACAAAAACGCCATAAGTATGGGATTAAGTTATTCAAACTATGTACCTTGCCTGGATACACATACAAAATTAGCATTTATGGTGGAAAACAGAACGATAACATTAATACTACGCCTACCAAGGTTGTTATGGCGCTATGCGATGATTTACTAAATAAAGGACACACTCTTTATACCGACAATTGGTACACAAGCGTTGGATTAGCAAGAGAACTTTTGAAGAACGAGACGCATTTGGTTGGCACTTTGAGAAAGAATCGCAAGCATTTTCCTAAAGAAATAGTATCAACAAAATTGAAGAAAGGGCAATATATAGCAAAAGAGAGCAATGATGGAATAACTGTATTGAGATGGAGGGATAAGCGAGATGTATTGGTTCTCTCAACAAAACATTCTGTGCGTTTTCAAACTGTCACAAAACATCACAAACAAACATCTAAGCCTAAAATCGTTCTTGATTATAACAAAGCTAAGGGTGCAGTTGATTTATCCGACCAAATGACAGCATATCAAACTCCTCTGAGGAAAAGCATCAAATGGTACAAAAAACTAGGCATAGATTTACTTTTAAATACAGCTATGGTAAATGCTTTAATTCTTTATCAGAGCGTGGCCAAGAAGAAGATATCAGTACTTGAATTTAGAAAAGAAATTATGAAAAGTTTTGTAGGTTTCGATACTGATGATACTTCATCAAATCAAAGAACGAGAAGAGTAAAGCACCAATTGAAGAAAAAGGAAGGACCTTCAAGTAAAACCCGCCGTGCGTGCCAACAATGCTATAAGAATATGGTGGCTTCCCAAGGACGTTTAATCGCTAAAAACAAAACTAAAAAAGTTAACACCTTTTGTGCTAACTGTCCTGATGAACCCTATCTTTGTGTTGAATGTTTCACAAAAGTCCATTAGCGGAAAAGAATTATGTAGGTTTAATGTCTTTTTCATTATTTTAATAAACAGTTATTTATCTAAAAAAAACGTTATTTTATTTTATTATAATCTCATAAAACCTTATTACTGATTTACATTTTTCAAGAGTGGAGCGTTTGAAAAATCAATACTATTTTTTTCTAAGTTAAAGCCCATTGTAAAAACCAAGCTATGTAGGATAAACTAGAGGGCCGCGCGGGTCACATTGTAAGAGAATTATCTCGATACTGCTGTCCGTTGGCGCAATAGAGAGTTTTGAACACAGGCCTGACGCGCGGTCAACATTGTCAGACGCGGCTTGAATGGAAATCTTCAGTGTCGCTCAACATTGTCCCCCATGGCCTAAACGGAAAATGTGCACTTTTTTAATGGCAGTTAACGTGTTAAAAAGGGGACATGCAAGACCGTTGGCCAACAAATCGTGATTGTTGGCCGAACAAATCGCCAACTCAAAATGCTACTAGGGATGTAAGTACCTCTAACAAAATTGTACCAGAGCGTAAAATGAAAAATTCCTGCTCAGAGATTTGCAAATTGAAGTGCAGCACAAAGTTTACAGAAGCTGAAAGAAGGTCTATATTACATGATTATTGGATGTTAGGCAATATTTCAAAACAGTGGAATTATATTGCTAATTGTATGGAGGCTATACATATATATAAGCGCCGGTACAATAATGCATTTTACTTTCATTTGCATGAAAAAAAAAATAAGAGAGTGTAAATTGTTTTTTAAAAACACGCTTGGAATCACAGATCGTCCCATCCGTACAGTATTAGAAAAACAAAACAAAGTTGCAAGGACTCTTCTAGGAGACGATAACAGAGGGAAACACAAAAATCACGCAAAAGTTGATTATGCAATCTAAATAATAATAATAACTGTAATAACGTCACAAGAGATACCCTATTGCTGAAAACTTGGAATTATAACATAAGTTCTTGCATTTTAGTAGTAGTTTTAATTCTGCAATGATACTAATAAATAACAAGAACATTCAATTAATCTATTCATATTTATTGTATCATTATATTTTTTTTAATTTTTAAACCTTAAATCGTGTTACCCAAAAATTGCTATTTTTGAATTATGCCAAGCTTCTCGCAAATGAGCGATATCTACTGCAGGGATGGCCAACCGGTCGATCGTGGCAAGGCAAAAAATATAAATAAGTAGACCAGACTGCGCAACGTACAGTTCGCGCCCAACTTCGTGGCCCTCCCGAAACTAGGCTTTGCGCATAACACAAAATCAGGTATTAGCGGGACGCACAAGAGCTTGGGGGCAGGACCACACCCCGCGCGCCCGCACCGCTCACCCGCGACGCGCGCTGGCACCCACGCCTTAGTGTGCGTCCACACTGCGAGCCTAGCGCGGTTGCGACGACGGGCGCGAAGTATCAAACATATGAAACACGCCTTTGCGTCCATATTGTAGTGACTAAGGGCTATTACGCACTGTCGACTAGTCGCCGGCGACTCAGTTGTCGACGACTGTAATATTGTATAGTTTAAATAGGTGTTTACGCACTAGTCACCGGTTGCCCGGGCGACTCGGCGACTCGCCGCGCAGTGGCGACGCACAGGCAACTGCCGGTCGCCGGCGACCAATAGGAGCACGGTTTCAAATGAAAGCGTTCACACTGCGAGCAACTGTCGTAACGACCGGACGGCCGCGCACAATGAGTTTTGACACGGATAAATTTATATCGGAAATACAATCCCGAAAAGCTATTTGGGATTTACAAAGTGAGGAATATGCTAATCGGGATTTGAAGAAAAAACAGTGGGAAGAAATAGTGGAGTTATTTGGAGGTGAAGAATTATCAGACGAAGAAAAAAAAAACTCAGGTAAGTAAGAAATGCCATTTATTTTTTATTAATTAATACTGCTCATCTGCCAAGATAATTGACCCTCAGTTGTAAAGTAATCAGCAAATACATCTCTGTATGATGCACCACGTCGCGTAGCTCTTTGGAAACCGTTTGGGACTTCTTCAAAGCCAGGAATGCTCAGGGTATCTTCAAATTTATATCCGTCTCTTTCTCGGACATAGTTGTGAAGAGCGCAACATGTTTTGATGATGCATGATACTAGATCTAAATTCACGTTGATAGGTCTGTGAAAAATCTGCCACTTGTTTGCTAATATGCCGAATGAACATTCAATATGGCGTCGTGCACGAGAAAGCCTATAATTAAATATTTTTTTCTTTGTTGTTAAATTTGATCCACCGAACGGTCGCATAATTTTGTCAGTTTGTCCAAATGCTTCGTCACCCACAATAACAAACGGTACTGGTATAGGGTTTGTCGATGAAATGGGCTTAGGTTCGGGTATTTGCAAATCATTGTTCATTAGCTTTTGATAAAACGTTGAATTTTTAAATATAGTTGAATCGCAATCCTTTCCATAGGAACCAACGTCTATGTATATGAACTTATAGTCAGAGTCACAAATGGCAAGCAAAATTACAGAAAAGAAATGTTTGTAATTATAACACAATGATCCACTGTTGTATGGTTTTATAATTCTTACATGCTTACCATCTACGGCACCTATGCAATTTGGAAAATTGGCCCGTAAATGAAAATCTTTTGCGATTTTTAACCAATTTTCTTTTGTCGGTTGCGGTAAACACATGTCTTTTAGTACAACCCATATAAAATGACAAACTTCTCTTATTATTTCAGCTATAGTTGAAATCCCAAGTCTGTATGAGTAATGTAAATCTACAAATTTACAACCGCTTCCAAGATATCTGGAATTAAAAAATAATTTAAATATATACATTATTTACAGGTCATTCACTTCAAAAGAAATGGAAAAATATAAGAAGCTGCTTTTCGCGAGAAGTAGGAAGATAAAAAATACTACACTATTTGCGCTGTAGCATGGTGCGGGTGACAGTTGCCCGTATGACGTTGACATTTGTCAGTACCACGTAGGGATGTGAGGTTATGCAATTCATTTTTATCGCTAACGATACTCGCAGCGTGAATCTAGTTCTCTTTAATATTGTTATGAAAATTAGTGTATTATTGAGTTGTGCAGTGTAACTACGTGTGTGCTACGTGTATAAACTTGTCAATATAAATGTTTTATGGCTACATAATTATCTTTGTACTTATATAAAATAATCAAAATCGGGTTTATGTTTTTTTTTTCGTGACAACATTTTTGCTCTATGGTGCATCGGCGCGGCGGCCATGTTGTTTACCCGTGCGATGCTGTGAGTGCGAGTACGAGTGCAAGCGCGTTATATTGTGACTTAATGTGACACGTATTACGATTTCATTGTTTGTTTTCATTTTTGTTAAATTGTTATTTGTTATAAGTTTGTTGAGTTTGTTGTTATTACCATGCCTAAGCATACAAAAAAAACTGTTTTGGGTAGTCAGGCCAGGGAGCTTGTTGTTCGCCTCCGAGACTACTTTGAAAGAGAACAACAAAATAATGGACCGTTGTTACCATTGAATCATATTGTAGAACGAGTAGCCGAAGCTCTTGATATTGGCCGCAATACTGTTTCGCGTATAACACGTGAGAAAATTGGCCAAGATGGGATGTTTGAAAATAAATTATCGACACCCAACAAAAAGCGGACCAAGGTGAAGCCAATCACAGATTTGGATGATTTTGCTAAGGTTGCTATTAGAAATCATATTTATGATTATTATAGAAGAATGGAGCTACCCACATTGCTCAAGCTTCTAAAATCATTAAAAGAAGCTGACTTGTTCAAAGGAGGTATTACTTCGCTACGGCAAGTTATAAAAGATATTGGCTTTGTTTACAAAAAAGTTAACAAAAGAAAGATTATTATGGATAGGACTGACATTGCCCTAGCAAGATGTAGATTTTTAAGGAAGGTCAAAAACATAAGTGATTGGAGCAAAGTTGTCTTTTTGGATGAAACGTGGCTAAACGCCAACCACACAGTGGGTAAAAGTTGGACCGACGATACGGCACAATCGTGTACCAAAGTGCCGGAAGGCAAAGGCGAACGCCTTATTATTTGTCACGCAGGTACAGCAAGTGGATTCGTCCCTGATTGTTTGCTGGCTTTTAAGTCAAAAAAAACTACGGAGTATCATGAGGAGATGAATTACGAAAAATTTAAAGATTGGTTCATAGGTCTATTAAACAATTTAAAAGAGCCTATGACCATAATAATGGACAACGCACCCTACCATTCGGTGCAAGTTAATAAACCCCCAAACCAATCCAACCGCAAAAGCGAGTTGGTGAAGTGGCTGAGTGAAAACGGAGTTACAGCAGATATAAAAATGTTAAAGACGGAGCTTATTGCCTTAGTCCGACGCCATAAGCCACCAACTCCTACCTATGCTCTGGACGAGATGGCAAAAGAAAAAGGCCACCAGGTCCTTCGACTACCACCCTACCATTGCCAGTATAACGCTATTGAGCTGATTTGGGCCCAAATAAAAGGTATGCTTTTAATTTCAATTCCCATTTTGAAGCTTTATAAAAAAATCAGCTTTCCGATCGTAGCATGTACCTAGTTTAAAAACATTACCAGATACTAGATTAGGCTGATTGATGATTATTTGAATACTTTTTTTTATAAGTTCGTTTATTTTTAGGTTACGCCGCAAGAAATAATACTTCGCCGCCATTTACGGCAAATAAGATGTTGGCCCTATTACAAGAGGCCATCAACAATGTTCAACCTGAAGACTGGTCGAAGGTCGTGAATAAAACAAAAAGGGACATTATGTCTGATTGGGATCGTGACATACATATTGACAACATAATTGAGTCATCGTTAATAATATCCGTCACAGATTCAGATGATGAATTGAGTGACAATTCAGATGTTCCTGACTCTGATATGAGTTTAGACGAATAACATGTATTTTTTTTTAGCAACCTTTTAAGCAACCTTACCCTATAAATGTTCTGTTGTATAATTAGACCTTTTAAAAATAAAAATTGTCCTACGCACAATATACGTTTTTTATTATAAAAAATATCGACTATCCATCGTAGCAGTACATCCCATCACTAAATACGTCTATGGCGTTACGTTATACGCATAACACTTTGCTTAATTTTTCATTCAATTTGATTTTATTTCTTGATTAGAACATTCTGGTTGGGTTTAATTTAATTTACTACAGTTATTAATTATTTAATATATTACGAATGTGGTACAACTGAAATATTAAGTCATAAATTGTAAATCGCGGCAACTTTCAAGAGTGAAACGAAATGTTACTGAAACTGTCACCCGCACCATGCTACAGCGCAAATAGTGTAAAAGCGGATCTGCTGCTTCCCATAAAACTCCCTATATTTATTATAATCAGCTGTTATTTTTGAAGAATACCGTTGGTAATTTGAACACAGAGAGTAACATTGCTGAACAAGAACATTTGACAAATGATCAAGAACCTTTAGGACCTTACTCGAGAGAAAATATAGTCGGAAGAAAAAAGAAAAAAACGTCAGATGATGGCACAAGCGAACTGTTAACCACATTAAACAAGTGTATTGAAACTCGCAAAAATAAGGAGGATATTTTGGAACAAGATGAGGACAGAATGTTCCTGATGTAAACTCGCAAAAATAAGGAGGATATTTTGGAACAAGATGAGGACAGAATGTTCCTGATGTCCCTATTATCATCATTTAGGGCAATTCCGGAGCACAAAAAGTCAGCTGCGAAAATTCAATTAATCAGTGTAATCGAATCATTCCGATCCTCTACTCAAAATAATATATATCCAAACACAATGTGGCGAAATTTTAATGAGTACGAGTATGAGCGTGGTTACTTCACACCGGAGGCCGGGCGTTTAACAGCACCAAGTCAACAATCACGCCCTGAAGCACAACATTATTATACGCTACCAACTTCAACTCCTTCAGAACGTGAACGCCCAGAGTCGCGATTTTCTACTGTCACTTCAAATACCTCGCGAGATTCTGACATTTTGGATCTATTTTGAATATTTCCTTTTGTTGTGCGTTCGTTTATAATATTGATTTCATTAAGTACTTTAAAAAATATATGTTTTATAATTAAATCGTTAATGTTAATGTTAATGTTTTTTAATTGTCATCGAAGAGTAGACTTACAGATAGTGCCATCCACGAAGACGCGCCCCACTCTTTGTTCAAATGCATGTGTGCTATCTTCCGCATGTGTTAAACATCTGTCGATACACGCTAATTATCGATGAATGCAAACGCACACTAATATAAATTGACTAATCAGGAAAGAGTATTATGAACAGCACGAAAGATGCTCTATTTAAATTTAATCGCGCGTCTTCGTGGGTGGCATTATCTGTAACTCTAAACACACTCCCGGACACATCTATCGGCCCACCTTGAGTTTTAAGTTTTGACTGGAGACCAGCTAAAAATAAATGTTAGGAGGAGCAATAAGTTTTTGCAGGTGTGAAGCTGATTTACTGGCCATCGTTTTCGTAAAAAACTGCATAAAAACTTATTGCACCACTTAACATTTATTTTTAGCTAGGGATTGTCAACACTTTAAACACTAGGTTTGGCCGATAGATGTGTCCGGGAATGTAATGTAAATTGTGTTAAAATCCCGTAAAAAATAAATGTTAGGAATGAATTTTATTTGAATTGTCACTTACCTTAGTGTTATAAAAAGTTTTTCTTCCGGAGAAATACATGGTCGCATATTTGTATCTATGCCAGTTATATGTGGTTTTAGAAGACACAATAAGTCATCAAACGAACTCACAGACATTCTTGCATAATTAAAAAAATTACGAGGATATTTTCTAACGTCTTCATAAAATATTTTAAACATTCCCTTGACCTCCGTTCTTCTAACAAAGGATGCACCCAATACTCTTTTGATTTTTTTTTTATTTTTCTTTCTTTTTATAATTAGTAGCGCCGCTACTATTGCAAGTTCTTCAACGTCCATTCTGCACGAATGTACTTGGAATACTGTCGCTCGGCTCGGTCTCCGGCCCTGTTTCCCATGTTTCGGTCGCCGAGGGACTGAGTCGCCGGCGACTAGTCGACAGTGCGTAATAGCCCTAAGGCGGAAGCCTAGTGCGACGGGACTGAGCGAGACAGCGCGCGTAGTTTTCAAACGCTCCTGTCCGCGCGTTCTGGCCGCACTACGGGCCTAGTCAGCGAGCGATCCAATGCGCGGGTGGCGGGGGTAACAAACCAGTTCGGTCTTGTTGCTCGGCGTATACGCGTCTGTATTTGTTTGTCTATAAAATGGCGGTAAATACTCAACGCTCCCCCTATCACTAAGAGGATCACGGACTGGAAGAAAGTAAGCACCCAGCTGAAATCCAACACGTCCCCTCAGTTAGACTCTATTCCCGACCTATTCAACTCTATCGCAGACACGACGTCCGCGATCGACTCACTCACTAATCACGTACAAACCGTCCTGAACGAATGTTCAAGGGAGGTTCCAGCGACGGACGACCGTCACTGGAGCTTGCCGGACGATGTGCGTGCATTACTGACTGAGAAGAACGCGGCCGTCCGTGCCTACAGCAGCTTCCCCTGCCCCGCAAACAAAGCCCATATGCGCTATTTACAGAGATCTGTAAAGACACGCATACAGGAGCTGCGTGACGCGGGCTGGGACAAGATGCTCGGCGAACTAGAGCCCAATCATCAGGCATTTTGGGAACTTCAGAGGAAACTCAAATCCCCTCAAACTTCCTCCATGCCCCCCCTGACCCGTCCCGACAGGTCCATAGCCTTCGAGGACGTTGAAAAGGCAGAATGCCTGGCCGACACCCTCGAGGCCCAATGCTCACCCAGCTCCCTGCCAGTAGACCAAGCTCACCTAAAGGTCGACGCTGAAGTCGAACGTAGAGCCTCTCTCCCTCCCGTCGACGACCCTGATTGTCCACTGCCTCCCGTCGCTCCAGACGAAGTGCATGACATTATCAAAGGTCTTAAAGCTCGTAAAGCTCCCGGTTCAGATGGACTCACCAATAGGGTGATCCAATTATTCCCTGCCCACCTGATAATGCTTTTGACTACCATCTTCAATGGTGCCTTAAGCAACAACTTCTTTCCCCAGTCGTGGAAAGAAGCCACCGTCATAGGTATCAGAAAGCCCGGTAAACCCAGTACCGAGCCCTCTAGCTACCGTCCCATCCAGTTTGCTCAAGGTTCTCAGTTCACGATCTGTCGGTGCTGTTTAAGTGGTACGTACATACATGGGTTTGATTGGTTTGAAGAGCACGTTTAGTCTTTATTATAATTCAAATGAAGTCATAAAAAATGTTGCATAACTGCATCTAACTGAAAGAAATTAATGAAAGTACTAGGACCGCATGAGTAACAGGAATTGTTATTGCCGAATTGAAAATCGTTTGCTCACAGAACCCTGATTACGTCGTTACACACACAAAGTAAGCATCATAATGTGTGTAAATCTAATGGGTTAGGGTCTAAGGGTATGTGAACTAATTGCAGTCCATGTAGTTTCAATTACTCCTGGTAAATACAACGAGATAACGGGCCCCATAATAATTATGATCTTTAATGGATTGAAATTAATGATTTTCCGGAGTTGCGGGAATTTCCGGGGTTACGGGAATGTTCTAACGAGATAACGCGGTCCAGGAATGCTAGGGAAACTGAAGGAACAGGGTGGTTTTTAGTCAGTAGGTAAGAGTCGTAAGCGTAACAGTTCCGTCCGCTCCACACAGGGCCCAGGGCGGGAGCTGAGTCATTGATTTCCCACGCCAAAAAAAAGATTGATTTTTCATTTTGAATTACCTAATTAGTCTGCTCTGGTGTTAGATTTACTTAAAAGATTAACGGAGTTTAGTTGAAATTATTAGTTAGGATGTTAAATAATCTTGAATTCTTGTACATTTTGTAATAGTAGTGGACCCTAATAGGACAGCTACCCTATAGGTATCTAAATTTAACGAAATATAAATATAGTACCAGAATAGCAGGGAATAGGAGTATAGGAGCTTTATTTAACTTAACTTCGAGAATTTGGATGAAATTGATGAAAACACCCTTCATTTTTGGACTGGAGTAAACCATACGCAATTTAACAGTATTCTCAACGAGGTTCCATCTCTTCATGAAATGTCTAAAACACCCAACACCGACCTAGCAGCATATTTAAGTAAAATACGGGCAGGCGAGCCCGGTGTGCGACTAGCAACAGTTTTCGGTATGTCAAGACAGAATCTTGAGAGAAAAATACATTTGGGAAGGGCTTGGATCGAGATTTTGTATCTGTTCATTTGGGGTTTGACCATATAACGCAGGAAGAGGTTGTGAAAAGAAACTGACGCATTCCAAACCATATTTTTGGTACGGACTCAAGGACCAAAGCGATAATTATATGTGATGGCACATATTTATATTTACAGAAGAGTACTAACTTCATGTTCCAAAGGGAGAGTTAAAGTTTGCACAAATACAAAAACTTGATTAAACCTTTCCTTATGGTATGTGCAGATGGCTATATCATTGAAGTCTCTGGACCATATGCGGCCACCAAGTCAGACGCTACAATAATGCAGAATATATTAAATAACCACAATGGCCCATTAGAAGAGGCACCTATTCGATGGTTTTTAAACGCAGGCGACGCACTGATTTTAGACCGAGGATTCCGCGACGTAATTCGGGATTTAGAAGAATGTGGTTTTGAACCGCACATGCAACCATCTAAAAGGCGGCATGAAACACAACTCAGCACAGAAGATGCAAACAAATCCAGACTTATAACACTGCTGCCCCCGATAGAAAAAAAGACGCATCTAACATTTTTTCCAGATTTGAGTTATATACATTGCCGGAATCAGAAAAAAAAAGACGCATTTGCCTGTATTTTTAATATTTTTCTAACTTCCTCCAGTGCGGTTTTAGCACAACAAAAATAGGGCGCTTCTGTTCATTTTTTAACTCCCGATTGAAGAAGAAAAGATGAATTTATGTGAAACTTAATTAAAAAGTCGCATTTATGTAAATAATGTCCTTATACTTTATAGTTTTTTTTTTAGTTCAGTAATATAAAAGGCGTATATTTGTCTCTATTTCTATGAAGGAGTAAATAAAGACGCAGATAAGCATTTGCGTCTAACGTGCTAATAAAAAACTGCATTCACATTAAGAAAAAAAGACCACATCTGACCACTTGCGCCCTATTAAAAATGGTTTTAACATGGGCGCAATTACCATAAGGGTAGGTTCAGATGACAAGCGCTCAACGCGCGTTTTGATAACGCGCGTTTACAACTACATACATTTTATTCAGGCCGTACACATGCTAACGCGCGTTTTAGTAACGCGCGCGTTCAACGCTGCGCTAGCGCTCGACTGTTGTCAGCGCGCGTCAACGCCGCTTTGAGATCATTGGTTTTCTATGTTTCCGTTCAGTTGAGCGCGCGCTTTCGACGCGGATAGACGTATTTTAGGGTTCGTCAAGTTCGTCCGAAAATCGTCCGAAATGGAAACCGAAGCTTTTAATACGGAATTATTAATTGATGAAATAGAGAAACGTCCTGCGATATGGGACATGACAAGTAGCGATTATTCAGATAAGAATTTGAGAAGACGGGCTTGGGAAGAACTCGTCCTTATATTTTGTGAAGGACATGACAATGAAGAAAAGAAGAAAATATTATGTGAGTATATATATTTATTTACATTTACAATCGGTTTGTGTTACAAGTTAAATATAACGATCCTGCCAATCTACTTTTCCTTCATTAATGAAATAGTTTGTTAAATGTACTCGAACATTATCCGCCTGTCGCACAGCACGTCCGGTATAATGTGAGGCTAGATTTTCCAGGGGTGGCGTATAAAGTGTGTCTTCAAAATTGTAGCCATCCCTGATTCTGACATAATTATTTAGTGTACATATCGCTTTTACGATCTTTTCTGCAAAACCGATGTTAACATCTAACGGCCTGTGTAAAATGCGCCATTTATTGCACATTATGCCAAAAGTACATTCAACATACCGGCGTGCTAATGTCAAACGGTAATTAAATATTTTTTTAGCATAAGTTAGTGACCTTCCCCCATATGGACGCATTAAATTCTCCATCATGCCAAAAGCTTCATCAGCCACTATCACATATGGCAACGTTGTCGGTCTGTTTTGTATTAACAATGCCTTTGGCTCAGGTAGATCTAATGACCTTTCTGTCAGCTTTTTGTACAATGAAGAATTCTTGAATATACCTGAGTCACTGTTTTTACCGTAGGCACCTATGTCAACCCACACAAAACAATAGTTTGCATTCGCTAGCGCCAATAAAACTAGCGAAAAATAATTTTTATAGTTATAATACATAGAACCCGTGTGTTCAGGCTGGATTAACCGTATATGTTTCCCGTCCAAGGCTCCCAAACAATTGGGAAACTTTGAGTTCTTTTCAAATATCGTGGATATTTCACACCACTTTTCTTTCGTTGGTTCACTCATAACAACGGGCCTTAATTTTTTCCAAATAGTTTCACATACATGTGGTATTATAGTAGCCACAGTAGATTTGCCAATTCTATAGTCGTAGCTTAATGTCCCAAATGAACATCCAATGGCCAAATATCTGGAAACAAACATAAACTATTACTAAATACTGTTTTTTTTTTCAGCGTCATCCCTGCAAAAAAAGTGGAAGAGTTTACGGGATAATTATATGAGAGAGGTGAAGAAAATAAAGACTGTCAAATCTGGATCAGGAGCTTCCAAAACTTCGACATATATTCATTATAATAGACTACGATTTCTACAGGCATCAATTGCCAACAAAGATACAGAAAGTAGTTTCGATGCAGATAATGCATCAACTTCGTCAGAGGTTGCTGAAGTAGAAATAAGTTCTGGCTTTAAGAGTCCTAAATCTACTTCAAGAAAAAAACAAAAATTAAATCCTGCTGATGAAAGATTTGCAAACATATTAGAGCAGAGTTTAGCACAGAAAAATGTGTCTCATCCAAAAGAAGATGACGATGAAGACAAGCTGTTTTGTTTGTCACTCGTTAAAGAGATTAAAAAAAATCCGGAATATAGGCGACTTCAAACTAAAATTGCCATTTATAATTTAATTTTGCAAAACCAAAAAGAATTTCAAGGACCACAACAACAGACATATGAAAATCAAAATTACCCGGTATCACAACGAAGAAATTATTCATCACAAGAGCAGCGTCATCGGTCATCAGCTTCTGTTGAAGGCTTTCGTTATCATGATTATAGATCACAGCAGTCTAGTGTGTCAAATAATTTTGCACATTATGGTTATACTACAGCAATGGGGTCTCCATCGCCAGTAACACCTACTCCATCGCCAGCACCAACTAATGTCAGCAATGAATCAGAGTTAGAGTTATTCTGCGAGTAACAAAATGTTATTTTTTCTTTAAAAAAATTGTTCCTTAACAAGTTGATTTGATTTATAGATTATGTTGATTATTAAAAAACTTACCTCAATGTAATTATGAGTTTTTCTTCCGGTGAAATGCTATATCGCACAGCGTTTTTATCTGCTACGAGTTCATCGTTTATGAGAGTCAGTAAGTCATCAAATGACTTGATGGACATTCTGAAGTAGTTAAAGAATTTGGGCTCAAATTGCCTTAACTTAGGATATAAAATAATGTACTGACTTTCAGTCAGCCTGGTTGACAAAATTGGGTGAACCCAATATCTCCGTCTTCTGTTGTGTCGTTTCTGCCGTCTGTATAAAATCACCGATAAAACTGTTTCTACGTCCATCTTCGACAAATGTAGAACTCAAACTGGCCGCAACAACGCGCGTTTAACGCCTGACAAGCGCGCACCATGTGAACACTATACAAAAATTCAACGCGCGTTCAACGCGCGCTGAGCGCTTGTCATCTGAACCTACCCTAAGCGTCTTAATACGTTGCGTTGAATAAAAAAATACAATATGATACTTGATAAAAAAGGCGCATGTGTGCAGATACGTCCTTTTTTCTTAGAATTGTGAATCAAGCGAAGATTACGCGGAGGTCGGGCGGGGTATGTTTAGTATGGCGGCTGAGGTTTTATGTCAGTTGCGCCCGAGTGTTGTAGGAGCACGACGTGTCACGGTCGCGCAATATTTCGCAGGGTGATTCGTCGTAACGAAGTAAGTATTCGAGGTATTATAAATAAGCAGTTTCGTAATTTTACGTGGCGAGAACAGTACATATACATAATTAACAACACATCTGAAACTATACCGGCCAGGCGAACAAAAAAAAAATCCTAACTCAAAAGTAATTAACCGAGGAAAAACGATTACATATTTTATGTTGAATGAAAATAATGAGAAAGTAGTGGTGTGCAAGATTTTTTTTTTGACAACCCTTGGATTTGAAAAAAAAAAAAACGACAAGATTCTGCGAAACGCTTTAAAACAAGTGCAAGTACAAGCAATAACGGATATGCGAGGCTGTAATCCATACCCTAAAAAGATCGATAACAAGCCCATCATTGAACACATTAATTCTTTTCATCCTGTTGTATCACACTACAGAAGGGTTCATGCACCCAATCGAAAATATTTACCGTCAGAGCTACGTAGTGCGGTCCAAGAGTTCTTAGCCTAACATAGAAAATAAACAGAACGTAATGTGGTTTTTCCTTCATAAAGTAGGTACAAGTCTCAACATGCACTGTATTGAGTTTCAACTTATTCCATTTGGTACTTTAGTTTTGAGAGCGATTTACATACATGAAGAGTGATTTTCACAAAATGTATAAAATTGAATATCGCGGTGTTATAAAGTTTTTAACTCAAGAAGGTCTAACGCCAACGCAAATAAAAGAAAAATTGACCGTCGTTTATGGTGACTCTTGCCCTTCGTATGCAACAATAAAAAACTGGTCTAAGCTGTTTCGTTGGGGTAGAGAATCATTGGAAGATAATCCACGTGAAGGAGACGTCGAGTGTCACAGTGACGACCCCAGAAAATATTCAATTTGTGGAAGATATTGTTCTGAGTGATCGTAGATTAAAAACAAAAGAAATTGCTGCACAGTCTGGAATTTCAAAAACAAGTGTTCTTAGAATTCTTCACAAGCATTTACACATGACAAAAATAAGTGCAAGGTGGGTGCCACGGATTCTTAGTGCAGTCCAAAAGCAGCGACGCACACTGGTCCCAAATGATAAAAAAGGGGACATTAAGAAATTTTTGACAAAAGGTCAACCGATTCAGCTTATTTTTTTTTTGTAGACAGCTGATGCAATTACAAATCACTTTTGTACATTGAGTTTTTGCCAAAAAAGCCGTATTTTCAGAGAAAAAAAATATTCAAATATTTTTTGTATGAAAGAAATCCTAATTTTGTCTTTATCTTCCAAGATTCAAACGTATTCAAAATAAAACTTAAAGCAGCTTGTAGAGATGCTAATTGCTCACTACTTTGTCATAGACACTCTTCTGCGATTTTGTGCTCCTTTTTAGTTACAGGCACTTTAAATATTTTTTGTATGAAAAAATCCTAATTTTCTCTTTATCTTCCAAGATTCAAACGTATTCAAAATAAAACTTAGCGCAGCTTGTAGAGGGGCTAATTTCTCACTACTTTGTCATAGACACTCAACTGCGATTTTGTGCTCCTTTTGAGTTACATGCACTTTAAATATTTTTTCCTAATAAGTCATATGAAATGTAAAATACAACTTTTTATTTGACTACCCCAACAGTGGGTAGTCTTTGTTTACAAATGTAATACTTTGCTAGGGCTGTCGTCAACATAATATGAATGAATAAATAAATAAATAAAACAAACACAAAAAATAAAACAAAGCGCATTTTTTTTCAGTACCTGTAAACTTAATAACTAAAGTAAACTATTATTTTACAAATTTAAATAAACTAGAACATAAATTAATTTTAAGCGCATTTTTTCTCAGTACCTATAAACTTAATAACTTAAATAAACTAGATTACAAACTTACAAACTTAAATAAACTAACATGAACGTGCGTATGTTACAATGTGAATTATGCTAGCGGATCTTGTGGGGGATTATTCTCAATGTCGACGTATACTTCTTCCTCATCAGCATCTTCTAAATCGAGTTCATTGGGTGAAACGTCATCCTTTAGAAGATTTTCGGCTTCTTCAAACCTCTGCTGCTTTTGAATTTTGGTGAACTTCGGTCTTATGTTCGTAATGTACGGATCGGAGCTGATAAGTAACTGGTGTAAAATATCTTCATTTGTTTGCATTCTGCCTATCTTTCTAGTATGCTTTTCTCTGATTGAACGAAAATCTTTGTTTCTTGCTTCTGAGGCTTCTTCGGACATCATACCAATTGGAATAAAAGAAAAATGCTGGCAAATATCTGCACCATGCACTAAAAGTTTATGTACACTCGAAGGCATGTAATACCACGAGTACTCGCTGACATAAAGTTCTGCTGTTTCTCTGCAATAAATTCTAAATTTTTCAATATCTACATTTCTCCCAGAAGATATTGCCTGCAAAATTACAGCAAATCTCTTAATCAAATTAGCATTAACTCCTGTTATCTCAGCTGACCTTTCGTAATCATTGAAAAACCGTCGAGCTGTATTGCCATCGTTTGTTGTCCCAAAGCCTTGTTTGACGATATCAATCATTAAGCCAGTTACAATAAAAAACCCATGCTGCGTTAACTCTTTTCTTGATTTTCGGAGCAGTTTGTCCTCACCCCGAGCCGCCCATTTTTTGAAATCTAAGTTGTAAGATATGTGCAAAATACATTCCATGCATCGCAACCACATGTGAAGTGAAGATAAACCATATTTGTACATATCATGGTTTTCTGGTTTGTTAAAAACGAGGTTCAAGTTGTTCATATCTTTCGGATTTGTTAAGCAAATGTTGCAATTGGCTGCAGACTGTGTCTGTGATAGTGCCGTGCATACTTTGCCGTCGATCATCGTCATATGCAATTCATGAAATACTTCAAATTCGCCATCAAATAACTTTGTTGGTAGAAGGTTCTGAATTTCTTCTTGTAATGTTGCTTCTACTTGCTGAATATATTCTTTTGTTTCTTGTTTGAATTCGAACATAATTGGTCTGCAATAGTTTGTTGAAGAAGGGCGCGGATTTTCCCATACTATCACATCGTTGTCACTCATAAGGCGAAGTGGCACAAAACTAACCATAAATACAGAAGATTCTGAAAATATGTCACCAGTTGGTTTTTGTTTGTAACAACTTTGTGAAGAAGCTCCGTCACAGCCCCATTTACTAACTAGCTTCAAAACACCACCATTAATATTTGAACCAGTCACTTTCAAAATCTTCTCGGCAGTTAAATCTAGAACTGCCTGTTACTTAATTTTAGCTCCTGACTCCGATATCACAATATCTTCTTTTGCTGGATAGCATTCTTTCTTCTTCAACAGTAACTTCTGGTAAGATGGAAAAGCCGCTGTGCCATTTGTACTTAAAATGGACCTCAAAGTTAGATATTGCCATTTTGATAAACTCAATGCTGTGGCAAGAGCTAAGGTGTCTTCCTCGGAAATCGATTTATCAGAAGCTTTATATAAAAACTCACTTACTTCTTGCACCTTTTCTGGCTTATTTGAGAGGCACTTAATAACTTTAGAACAAACAGTGCGCCCGTTTTCATTAAGTTTAGCAATAAGAGCATAGAACAGCTCTTCTTCGGAATGCTCCAAAAGAGACAAAGAACGTCTTTTCTTCTGCTTATTTGTTAAATCTTCAAATGGTCGTTTATTTCTAGTTCTGGGAGTATTTGTGGTAGCTTCTGATGTAGATGCACCCGCTTCCTCTTCGTACGATAAATTATGCTCTTCTACGTCTACTGAAATGTCCTCTATGGTATATTCTGGATCAAACAACATAGGAAAATTCACAGAAGTTAAAGTTGGCCACAAAATTTTAGACTCCAACCACTCCTTGTTTTTAACACCAAATCTTTCGTTTCTACCTGAATTGTCCCATCTTCTAGCTAGGTTTGACGTATAATTTTGGCAAAACTTTTTGATAATACTGAGCTCTTCGTTTGGAATTTCACTTGAAATACGATTTATAATGGTTTGACACAGTAAATCACTATTTTTAAGGCACCCACTATTACTCAAAAAAGAAAAAATGTCTAAATTAGTCACAAATGTAGTCATTTTGATACAAAAATGTTACAGGCAAATAAATAAAAGTTACAATGTGGCGATAGTTGATAAAAAATTGTGTTGTTTTTACGAGCACAAGACGCGTAATGAACAAAAACGGGTTCCGCTTGCCCTTATACTATTGATATATGACTCATTACCCAACTATCCCGTTACTTAATGGGGTAGTTAGATAATGGCTCATTACCTAACTACCTCATTACTTAATGGGGTAGTTAGATAATGAGCCAAATATTCTTGCAATTTGGATGAGTCACGAGAAAATAAAACATACTAAGATGTGCTCCTACATAAATACCGCAAAACTACAAAGGGAATTTTTAATTGCAATTTATATACCTATTCATCATTCAGCGTTTTCGACGCGTTCGACTAGATGACCAAATAGAGCCAAAATCGTCACTTATAGGGTAATTAAGCAATGACTCTATACAAAAAAAATTTTACATACGAGTCACACAATAACTTACCTGTACATAAACATGTCTGAACACGTTTTGAGATTTCCTTGTTTGTTTATTTGATACTGATAATTTCATATATTTGTAAGAGTTACTCTACAAGCTGCGCTAAGTTTTATTTTGAATACGTTTGAATCTTGGAAGATAAAGACAAAATTAGAATTTTTTTATACAAAAAATATTTAAAGTGCCTGTAACTCAAAAGGAGCACAAAATCGCAGAAGAGTGTCTATGACAAAGTAGTGAGCAATTAGCATCTCTACAAGCTGCTTTAAGTTTTATTTTGAATACTTTTGAATCTTGGAAGATAAAGACAAAATTAGGATTTTTTGATACAAAAAATATTTAAAGTGCATGTAACTCAAAAGGAGCACAAAATCGCAGAAGAGTGTCTATGACAAAGTGGTGAGCAATTAGCTCTTCTACAAGCTGCGCTAAGTTTTATTTTGAATACGTTTGAATCTTGGAAGATAAAGAGAAAATTAGGATTTTTTCATACAAAAAATATTTAAAGTGCCTGTAACTCAAAAGGAGCACAAAATCGCAGAAGAGTGTCTATGACAAAGTAGTGAGCAATTAGCATCTCTACAAGCTGCTTTAAGTTTTATTTTGAATACGTTTGAATCTTGGAAGATAAAGACAAAATTAGGATTTTTTCATACAAAAAATATTTAAAGTGCATGTAACTCAAAAGGAGCACAAAATCGCAGAAGAGTGTCTATGACAAAGTGGTGAGCAATTAGCTCTTCTACAAGCTGCGCTAAGTTTTATTTTGAATACGTTTGAATCTTGGAAGATAAAGAGAAAATTAGGATTTTTTCATACAAAAAATATTTAAAGTGCCTGTAACTCAAAAGGAGCACAAAATCGCAGAAGAGTGTCTATGACAAAGTGGTGAGCAATTAGCACCTCTACAAGCTGCGCTAAGTTTTATTTTGAATACGTTTGAATCTTGGAAGATAAAGACAAAATTAGGATTTCTTTCATACAAAAAATATTTCAATATTTTTTTTCTCTGAAAATACGGCTTATTTGGCAAAAACTCAATCTATAAAAGTGATTTGTAATTGCATCAGCTGTCTACAAAAAAAAAATCAGCCGAATCCGTTGACCTTCTGTCAAAAATTTCTTAATGTCCACTTTTTTATCATTCGGGACCAGTGTGCGACGTGTTGAATGTTGTGAAGAATTTTTAGAGCTTTGCCGCGATGACCAGGAAGCAGTTATTCAATCGATTGTGACGGGCGATGAAACTATGATTCTTTACTACGATCCGACGTCTAAAAGAGACTCGATGGAATGGCACAGAAAGGGAGAACCGGCACCAAAAAAAGCTAAGGTCACCCAAAGCGTTAAAAAGCTCATGGCTACAATTTTTTGGGACTGTGAGGGAATCCTTCTCATCGATTTCAAGGAAAGAAACACGGTTGTAAACGCAGCTTATTATGGTGACTTACTACGACAGTTACGCCAGAAAATTATTGAAAAAAGACGAGGGAAAATAACTCGAGGTGTCCGATTGCTTCACGACAATTCTCCAGTTCATACTGCTGCGATTTCGAAGTTTACAATTAAGAAATGCGGCTTCATGGAGATAAATCATCCCCCGTATAGCTCTGATCTGGCCCCCTCAGACAATTTTTTGTTTTCAAAATTAAAATCAGATTTGAGAGGGAAAAAATTTAACAACGATGAAGAAATTAAACAGGCTGTTTACGACCACTTTGATAGTAAAGATTCAGCATATTTTTATCGTGGCATAGAAGCATTAATCAGACGTTCTGAAAAATGTGTTGCAATAAAGGGAGAGTATATTGAAAAATAATATTAGTTTTGTTTAATTTCCATTTGTCTTTATATGTTAGGCTAAGAACTCTTGGACCGCACTACGTAAATATTCGTGATATGTACAAAGACTTGTGAAAAAATGGGTATAACTGAGCAGTCCGCTCCCGAAGATTGTGTATCTTACGATCACTACCGACGAGTTATTAAAGAACTTAATATCTCTTTCGCAAAACTAGGCAATGAAGAATGCGAAATATGCGAAAAATATAAATTACATAGCCCTGATATTATGGAGATCCGTCATCGGAATTGCACCGAATGTAAGGAATACGAATTGCATCACAGAAGATACATTTTAGCACGACAGAAATACGATGAAGATAAATCTCGTCAAATGAGTATGCAAGACCAAACCAGTGACACTATGTATTACTCAGTAGACATAGAAAAGGCTATAATGTGCCCTCGTCTAGATGAATTCAAGGTTGCTATATTTTGCCCAAGACTCATATTATTTAACGAGAGTTTCGTACCTCTTGGAGACAAGAAATTTCAAGGCGCGAAGGACACATTTGCTTGTATCTGGCACGAAGCTATTGCTGGCAGGAAAAAAGACGACATCATATGCTGCTTCCGCGCCTTTTTTTGCATTATAGTGATGTCAAGCACATAACACTTTGGCTTGACAACTGTGCCGCTCAAAACAAGAACTGGAGTCTTTTTTCCTATTTATTGTATCTGATAAACTCAAGCGATGTAAATTTGGAAACTATCACTCTGAAATATTTGGAAGTAGGACACACTTACATGTCAGCGGATGAATTTCATCACCAGTTCGAGTTGTCACTCAAAAAGAAGAAAAGAATATATGACTTCGAAGACTTCTATCACGCAGTTTCTGATACTCATCGTAAAATCACTGTAAAGAAAATGGCCGTCGGCGACTTTTGTAGATTTTAAGATTGCTCTTCTTGTTACAAACTTCAAAATATGATACCAAGAGTATATCTGAGTAACATGTGCGAAGTCACTTTTCGAAGGGGAATTAATACAATAGCATTCCGAACTGATTTTGATGGCGTAGAAAGAGAACTGGACTTCCTGAGAGTGAAAAATATTAAAATTGGCATTCCAAGACCAATAATAAAAACTCAATTCAGAGGAGTTAATGAAAAGCGAAAATCTGATATAATCAGTCAGTTACTTTCTCTTATGCCAGATAACCGAAGGGCGTTTTGGCGAAATTTGCCAGTTAATGATAACTCTGTCGATTTGATTAACGAATATGAGGAAGATGTTGACAAATAGGCACAAAGACACACAAAGCAACAGTGAAGCTACATTTACTTCGCTGGTTAATGCTGTTTAGATTTTATAGGTTAGACTATATTTTTCCATAAAAGTAATTTTTGTATATTTTTTTCTTATTTTTAAGATTTGTCCAAGGATTGATAATTGTCTGTGATCTTACGTTAAAGTTAGATTTTAAGAGAATCTAGAGGCAGTTAAGACTGATGTTTTTTTAATATTTTGATACTGATTTTAAAACGTTTCTACTTTGATATTTTAGTCACATAATTATCATAATATTGTTTGTACTTATAGTAATGGGATTATTAGCCTAAGAATGTTATTTTTTATGACGTGTTTGTCATAATATAAGAGATAATTACAATTAGATCTGTATCTATTTAAGACTGATTACGCATAGTTCTGATTTTTATTTAATTACAGTAAATTGATAGCATTTTTGTTTATGTGGGTCAAAATACTTTAAAATAAATACTTGACTATATCAATTGTGTTTTATTTACAAATAATAAATTAGGCTATGGCTTATATAACCACGAACCTACTGTTCTATTTCAGATACCTTATATAAAAGGATTATGAAATGATTTTATAAACATTTTATCCAAGTCAAGGATTATCTATATACATTCTAATTCTTAAGAAAAAAGGCGGAAATACCTTTATGCGCCCATTTTTGTCAAAATCATATACTAAATACTTAGAAGAAAAGTACAGCTAAAAGAGTTTGAAATTTAAAGGGCGCATCTAGCCATTTACGTCTGTTCAATTAAGTATGTAATCATTTTCTTCATTTTTTATGCTAAGATGAAACTATTTTTTCATTAATTTTATTACAATAAGTTTATAAATTCATATTATTTATTAAACCAAGTTAAAGTCTATTATAGTGGGCATTATTTTCAATTTTTAGTATGTAAATATTTTAATTTAGTCGAAGACAGTAAACGATTTCCCGTTTCATTCATTAAAATATTTATTTCTCCATTTTAACTTTTTGTTAGATACGTCTTTTTTTATTATCGGGGGCAGAATGGTCCGATTGGTTGTTGAGACAATTAACGTTCGCTTTAAAAGAGACAAAAAAAAAAAAAAAAAAAAAAAAAAAAAAAAATACCGTAACACTTATTTTAATAAATCAGCGTCATTAGCCATAACCGATTTCAGAATTGCTGCAGCTCTTATAAATGTATTCCAAGAACCTTATGCTGACAGCCAATATTCTGACGCGTTCATCAACATAATTAATACCAACATGCATAAACCGAACCTGCTGGCAGATTATGTGGAACAACAAAATATGATTCGGCAAAGAGTAGCGTTTGAGAGATTACAAGCAAACCCCCCAAACCTACAAGATTTACCAAGATTCTCATACCACGAATTGATTTTGTTCGCTGCAGGCACCTACCATTTAAAGATAGCACGGTCGTACTGTTGGGAGCATGTAAAAGAAAACGGTACTTACGAAATAGAAGTGTACCGACATCCTCATCATACATATTAATATTGGTGGCTTAGGTGAGAAAACTTTATTAAGAGGACGCATACAGTCGCGGCATGTTCGATCCAGAACGTACTATACATACATCATGTATACACCGGGTCACAACAGCAAAGACGCAATTGTTGAATACGTTTGTTCATGCATTCATGGTCGTCGAACTTTAGGCAGTTGTGCTCATATAATAAGCATGTTGTACTACCTTGCATTTGCAAGACACGAAGGGCTTCAACAGCCAGCGGCTTTTTTTGATAGCGTTCTCCTAGATTTAGAAAATATGTAAGATTTTTGAAATCAATAAAAGATCGTAGCATATATTCGGTTGTTTTCATTTATCAAGATAATAGCCATATAATAATCCGCAATCACTTTTATATGTATATAAATAATATATTATATTTATATACATATATATAATCAGTAGATACGTATAATGTTCTTTACTCTCAAATCTCTCTCAAATATTACGCACAATTCGTCACAATATCGTTTGTAAAATCGCTTTAAATATCATAGATTTTTAAAAGTTTTTTTCAATTAGTTACGAGTTTTCTATTACTTGGTGATGGTTTAATCGAAAACTAATATCGGATTCGGAATATAGTATGTATACTCTTACCTTGCCACACATAAATCGTTTTAATCGATTCTGGGTTTTTGCTCCATATATTTTTGGGCATTATCCTTTACATTAAAAATAAGCAAGTAAAAATGAGTTGATAAATATGAAACTGCCATAAGTCCACCTACAAAAAGAAAGAAAGAAAGAAAGAAAATATTTTATTTGGGACACGCACAGGAAATACAAAACATAATAAAAAAAAATAAAAAAAAGGCACAAACATTAACAAAAATAAAAAAGGAGCATTCTAGACTACAAAAAAAAAAAGGAAAATACGACAACATTTAACAACATTTGACTTTTTGATTTAGTTGTATTCATGGTATAATAATATGCTTCGCCTGGTATTCTCTTCCCGTGACAGCTGGGTCACGTGATTGGCCTAAGAATACGTCATCAGTTGCGATGCGGCTCTCAAACTTTTTTAGTGGGGGAAAAAGATAAAAATAATACAACTCATGTTTTATCATTTTTAATAAACCGACATATTTAATACTTTTTGTATTTTTTTACTTTGCTTCTTTTTTAATTGATTGCATATTATGGTTTTATTTAGTTCCCTTACTCGTAGATAGGTCCTCGTTCGAACTAAACAGAGTACTACTTCATAATGAATTTGAGGATACAAGTCCTTTGTGGCATCATGAACAATCCGTGTCAAATTTGTGAAAATGAATTTTTCATCGTGCAAAGATTCCCGTGGTATTTATTAAATTCTCTCTCCATTATATCAGCAACCTTGATCAATTCATTGCAAGGGTAAATTAGTTGTCCCCTAGACACAAAAAAAATCCAATCACAGGCTACGCTACCTAGATCAATCTTTCGTGTCCCGTATCCAAGATGTGGATATTTACGTAAATAAGTAAAAAACTAGTTGGGTTAGGTTATGTTCGGGCGTACAGCCGGATTGGCACTATTATGCCTTATATGGAATTTACAACGCGTAGATAAATTAAATAATATGTAGTAAGGTACATACCAGTTCTTATTGTTGTTTTCGGTCTACAATACTGAAGCCACACATTTGCTAGCATCTCTTCTTTGGGAAAAGAAAAAAAACCTTATTACACCGCCTTTTTTACTTCTGTTTTTACAGTTTAGTATGGTACAATTAACCATTTTTATTGTGCACGTATCTTTCACAGTTTACACAGTTTTCCTTTTCACAGTAACCAATGTTTGGGAACCACAGTATTTTGCTCACCGAGCGAAACAACGCTATAGATATGAGCGACTCGACAATAGCGATGAAATGGCGAGCTGTCAGTATGACACTTGTCTATTCTATGTGTGGCCACTGTGTGTGATTGAATTACCTGTGCAAAATGCATTTGTAACTTAACAAAGCAATTATGAACTAATTATTCAATATGTTCATTAATTTAAAACTAAATAGATGAATCACACGAGTTACTAAATAGTTAAGGTAGTTAGTAATTTACTTTATTTTTATTGAAAAGGACAATCAATGGCAACACTTATCGTGACGTAGTCTTAGGCCATCGTCGGAAGAGAATACCAGGCGAAGTATATTATTATACCATGGTTGTATTCACCTTTTAAATTCATGTTTGACAGCTCACTTCAAAAGCTCATAAGTCACAGGCATTGCCTTGAATAAAACGGTTAAATGACATGGCCAGTTTCTGCCTAGTTAGTCAGTGACATGTACAGTTTACACGCCTAGTTATAAATACATAAAAATATAAATATAAATTACTAAATTATTTGCATTTCCGTACAACTTCCGATAAAATATTTCGACCTAAATAGATGTTTTACGTTTCCGGCGTATCGGGGTAGCATGCCATTTCGGATAAACGTTCCATTACCTGTTAAGGTAAAATATGAGTGCTTTGTCAGAGTAATATTAAAAATTATTCTGACTGTAAAATGATTTTATTTACTATCGCAATTATAATAAAAATATTTTTGTTTTTATTCACTATCGCAATTATAATAAAAACATTTTTGTAAATTACTCGAATGCTATGAAACATTTATTTTAAATTACTGAACTAATGACTTTTTCCTGTAAGGCAGGGTTCCCACTGGCGGCGGCGGCGCGGCAACGCATAGTTTTATGAGCGTTTTCAGAAAAATATCACACCCCCGATTTTGGAGCTGTCAATATTTAATTATTTTTAAACTGATGAAAGAAACGTAAAAGTGTGAAATACATTCAATTTCTCATTTAAGTAGTTTAACCATACCGTTTTTGTACAAATAATTCCTTAAATATTATTTTTTTATTAATAATTAAAGTATTCCGAACACCTGTTTTTATGTTGTCCCCTGTGATAAGATAAGTCTTTCAAAAAAGATCAAAATTTACACGATAAACATTTAAAAATTTAAATTTCTCTTGTTTACTATAATTTTGGAACTATTACTTCTTATTTTTATGATAGTCAATTGTTTATTTCATGCAATATTTAATAAAAAAAAATAAAAAAACACTCTATTTATATTATCTTTCGCGGTTGTTGATATGGCAACACTACCGACCTTGATTCAATAAAATTAGATTTCATACGCCAGTGCCACAGTAATCGCAGTGACAAACAGACGTCTCGTGTGTGATTACCAGGAGGCGATTTTTACACTCAGGTAAGGTGACCATTTCCTGTTTATTTCACGTTTTCTGTTAATCATATAATTAAACATTATACGTGTATATGTGCTCGAACTTTCAATTCCGTAATATTTTAGACGACTAAGTAGAGCAGCGGATTTATTACAAAAGTAATAAAAACTCCAGTAGCTGACATGTGACCTCAGAATGTGACCATCCGGGTGGTCACATATATCATGAGCTGGAAGTCACAACATGTCTGAGCACATAAAGAACAGTTCACATTGTAAATTTTACTCTATACTAGCTGATGCCAATGGCTTCGCCTCGCTACAATTCGAAAATAATCCCTCGGGAACATAAAATCGGGATAAAATATATCTATCTTATGTGTTATTGCAGGTTATATACTATCTGTGTGCCAAATTTCATCCAAATCCGTCCAGTAGTTTCTGCAGGAGAGTACCTACCGCGCGACACCGCGCGCCGCTCGCGAGTTTGTCCGCATACCTACTCCGCAATAATAGTATCGCACACTTGATTTAAAATTGTTGTAACTTTTAAAATATTTGTCCAAATGATGTAGTGTAAAAGACAAAATTTATCTATTATATACCGGATGACATTTTTTACCGTCTCGAGAATTTTAATGTGTGTTATGTAATTGAAATAGAAGCCATACCCGAGAATATTTGTTTAGTACCATCGATATTGTAAAGGTTCGGAATTTCCTTAAAAAATCATGAAAACTATCCATCCTACAGCCCGCGCGTAAAACTAATAATAACCAAAATAGGAGATAGTAAACGGCGTAGGCTGCGATCGCGCATGAATGAAAGTTGTACGTGCAAGGGAGACGCACACACATTTCTTCTGCTTAGTTGAAACCTAGTAAGAGCGGCTGCTTGCATGGTACAGTGGTGTTTAAAACGTTTCCAAAATCAAATTCAAAATCAACGCAATAACATTAATATTCCAATAAACTAAGATAAACCTGATCTACAAATAAAATGAACACAATACCCAAAAATTGACAAACTTACAATACAAATACCCAATTGACTAAATAAGCCTCAGACCAAAAGAATAAGTAGTAAGTAGGTAATAAACCTTACACAAATAAGAAACCTAAAAAAAATAAGAAACCTAAAAAAAGTAGCCTATGTCCTTTCTCAGGCTCTAGACTATCTGTGTACCAAATTTCATTTAAATCGGTTCAGTAATTTTGGCGTGAAAGCGCGACAGACACAGTTACTTTCGCATTTAATTAGTAAGGATAAGGATGGTACGGAACACTTCGTGCGCGAGTCCGACTCGCACTTGGCCGGTTAAAGAAAGATAAGGAGAAGACGATTTTAAATTAGGTAAGGTATAATGGGTGTTTATTATACAAGTAATCAAATCATTCAATTAATTAATGGATTTGTAAAAGGCAGTGCAATTACCCATTACTGTGCCATCACTAACTAAACCGTCCAAGGTCGAGATGACCCGTTTGTTACCCGACTGCGGCGAAGCAAAAAGGAGGGTTATAGGTTTCAAGGACTTTCTAATTGAATACGGTAATTTTTGGCTACGCGCGCGGCCGGCCTGGTTGTGATTTCGATCATTCCTTCATACTTTTGCAGGCTTAGGCTATTATGCCGTAGTTGAATACAGTTACCATGTTAAATACCTTTTGTCATAGTAAATAAAATAGATAAAATGTTACTAGGTAAAAAGATTTTTCTTTTATGCCGATCGTGTACTACAACATTCTAGGCGTATTAAAAAGACCGAAATCAACTTATTTACAAATTACACTGATTGATTACAAAATCACATTTTTATTACTTATTTACAAAAAATGTAGGTAATTAAGTCTATAGGTACCTTTTTAGCGATATCGCAGTAATTGTTCAAAATGTCCACCGTTTCTTTCTAAACATAAACTAGCACGTTTTTGCAGATTGTTTGATAAACTTCGAAGCGTGTCTCTATCACTTTTTAAAACACTAAAAGCGTCTATTATTCGCTGTTTTAAATCATTAACACTTTGAGCTTCTTCGGTATACACTAAACGTTTTAGTTCGGCCCACAAATAAAAGTCAAGGGGTGTTAGGTCTGGTGACCGCGGCGGCCAGTTCACAGGTCCACCGCGACCTATCCACTTATCACCGAATTGGCCATCGAGATACGCGCGCACAGATCGTTCGTAGTGAGCTGGACATCCGTCGTGCTGGAAGTACATGTCTCGCAGATAGGGATCAGGAACGTCTTGCAACATGGTGTCGATGACGGAACGTATCATTTGTAGATACGTTATTCCCGTCAACCGACCTTCGATCCAAACTGGACCAATTATGCGATCGCGAATTATCGCTGCCCAAACGTTTACACTGAAACGAACTTGATGTGCATGTTCTTTAATTTTGTGTGGATTTTGAAAGCTCCACCAGTGCTCGTTGTGCACGTTGTAAATACCAACGCGGGTAAATATGGACTCGTCGCTCCACAAGATGTTGGCCTCCGCATGATTCTGCAGCCAGTGACAAAACTCCATGCGGGGTCCAGGGTCCGGTGCATGCAAAGCTTGCACGCGTGAAAAATGGTATGGTTGCATGTCCATTGAATGAAGTAGCTTCCACACTACATACTGGCTTACGCCAAATCGACGAGCGGCTTGCCTAGTGCTTCTTCTCGGGTGTCTTTCGAAATAATCCAGTATGGCATCTTCAACGTGTCCGGATAAAGGTGGCCGGCCCCTGCCTCTGGCATGACTAGGTAGCTGGAACTGCCCATGATCAAGTAACCGCTGATACGTCCGTAATATGAGGGAAGTGCTGGGAATTTGAGGAGCAGGTATACCGTTCCTTCGCAGTGACTGAAGATGTTCTTCTTCTGCGTACATTCGCCTTGCACTGGCTATGTTTTCACCAGATAGGACATAAAATCGCACCATTGCGAGGTACTCTACATTAGAATATTCGTACATGTTTACATACTATCTGTGCACATACGATAACTATCACCGAGCGGACGATCGGTGCATACGCGGAAACAAACAGCGCGACGTCACGCCGCCGTGACTAATCGCAGGTGACTGAAGCGTGGGACGCGGGGGGCGGACGGCGATGCGCGAGCGAGCGGCTCGTGCGCCTGATATCAAAGAAGCCGACGGCAAGTGCGGCGAGTACCTACCGGCCGCAAAGGAACGGATCTACGAATTCATTGATAAATTTGCGCATTTAGTAGGGTGCATATGATTTGAATTTCGATATTTTTTCATCGATTTATTCTTTTGTTTTTAATTTCTCTTTTTATTGTTTTAGTATGAAAAGTTTACTTCAAATGGGTAGTATTTATTGATAGATCAATTTCTTTATAGGTTATAAAAAAAATAAAAAAATAAAAATTGACTATGCCATAGGCTTCTACTCCGTTCATCGAATGTACCCTATTTTTTTCGAGACGGTAAAAAAATTCAGCCGGTATATCGGAGGCAATAAAAGTATATATTTTGATGTTTGATGTTTTAGGGCCTAAAATAGAAAATAGGAAAAAAATTAGGTATGGCGTAAATGTTTATTATTTTTAACATTTTCACAGTCGATGTCATTATTCTTAGAAATTCATTGTTTTGTAGGAACTATAATGCCCCTCAGTGGAGCCGAAAAAACTAGGAGGTACAGAGAAAGACTGAAAAAAGAGAGGCCAGATGAGTATAAAGCACAATGCTCAAGAAACTTGCAGAGACTGAAATCAAAAAGAAAGAAAATTTCGGATATGACTCTATTAGAAGCCGAACAACAGCGAGAGCAATGGAGACAAGACAGACGCAAAAGTGACGCTAAAAAGAAAAAAGAAAAATTAAGAACAGATACCGCAGCGGAAAGAGTAGTCACAGAAAATGATAAAAAAAAATGAAAGACTTTTGAAAATGTGTAAAACGTTATTAAGAAGATGCAAGAACGTAACGAATGTACTTAAAAAATTGAGAACACAAAAGGAAACTTATAAGAAACGATACCAACGGCTTACGAAAAAAACAGCAACAGAGATAAAAAAAATGGAAACTACAATATTAAAATTAAAAGCTAGAGAAGAAGTGTTAGAACTATCATTGAAAAAAAACTTATGGCGATAGTAAGACTCATGCTGAAAAAGGTTGTTTAAAAAAAAATTTGGAAAACAGCAAGAACAAAACATACGTGTGCAAATTAATGGGACTTAAAACTAAACCAAGATCAAAAAAAAAGAAAGTGAGACGTGCAAAAATACCAGAAGTTTGATTTCTGGTATTTTTGCACGTCTTAGTTAGTTAGTTTTACTTAAGAGATGATGTTAGCCGTAACACAGCGGGGAAGAAGGAAACTAGAACAAAACACAAGAAGAAGGAACAAATAAGATATTTGACCGATACCTTAAAAAACCTGTACCAAAAATATAAAAGTAATGGAGGCCGTTATGGCTTCACCACGTTTTACAAAAATAAACCCTTCTATGTTTTGTCGCCGTATCTTAATTCGCGTAACACGTGTCTCTGTGTAAAGCACAGTAATATCGAATTTTTGCACAATACTTTGCTGAAGAATAAAGTGCTCCAGTTTGGTATAAAGGATTTATTAAAAACAGTAGCCTGTAATATAAAAAATTACCAATGCATGCACAATAAATGCAAAGATTGTAAAAGTAAGACACCTAGTTTTGAGGATGTTGACAATGACAGGGAAGTCAGCTGGTTTCGTTGGGAAATCCAGAAACATACATATACGAAGATAGATGGCAAAGAAAGCAAAGACATAGTAACAAAAAGAACAGCAAAAGTAATGAAGACAGGAAACATAACGGAGTTAAAAAGTATATTTTCGAAAGATTTACTGGCATTCAAAACTCATTATTTCAATATGAACCACCAATAAACCCAATTTCAAAAAAAATATTTCACAGTTGAGTGACAACGAGGTTGTTATTGTTGCGGACTTTTCCGAAAACTACGAAACTAAATTATGCAACGAAATTCAAGCTATGCATTTTGGCGCTTCTAAGCGTCAAATCACCTTGCATACAGGTATGATTTACTGGAACAATAAATGCCAATCATTTTGCTCTATAGCCAATGCCAATAATCATCAGCCAGCAGCTATATGGGCCCATTTAGCACCTATTATCAAGTTAATTAAAAAAGAGACTCCAAATACGTCTATTGTTCATATTTATACTGACGGACCGAGTTCTCAGTACAGACAAAAAAATACTTTGACCTGCTGGGTCACTTTACTGAAGAATACGGATTTCAATATGCAACTTGGAATTACTATGAAAGTGGACACGGTAAAAGTGTAGCAGATGGGATTGGTGGTTCAATCAAACCATCACTAGATAGGAAAGTGACACAGGGTGCCGATGTCACCAGCGCAGAAAACGCATATGATATTTTAACAAGGTGCATGAAGTCTGTAGAGATATTTTTGATCCGAGATAACGCTATCGACGAAATCGCCACAATATTACCTTCTTCAAATGTGAAACCACTAAAAGGTACCCAAGAAGTTCACCAAGTAATTACTCTAGACAAGAATATGATCAAATACCGAGATATTAGCTGTTTCTGCCAAAAAGGACTTTGCAATTGTTTCTCACCTCAGACCCACATACTATTGAAAAATCTTATTATTGCGTATTTGCACAAGGAGGCACATATTGAAGGTATAAAAGAATGTGTGATAGCACAAGACCATTGTGCCGTTGAAGATATCGATGTCAGTTCTTTAATCAATTAACCTCTTTTGTATATTACTGAAAATGAATCTGAAATGATCGACGAGCCCCTTGTATCACAGGATCTACCATTTATTATTATTGACACCCCTCAGCTATGGCAAAATACAATCAGCGACCACTCTGATGAGATTTTAGACACCAAAGTTACTATGACACGTAATGCAAGTCCTTCGCCTAAAAATGACACTGTAAGACAACACTCAATTGATATGCCGTCTCTTTCTTCACAAAATATATTCAAAAGGAAACCCACGACCAGCAAAGTTTCTAATGACACCAAAAAATTCAAACCAATAGCTTTTGAACATTGCAACATATGTTACTCTTCTATTTTGGGTCAAAGAATTAAATGCATTGCATGTAAAAAATGGACTTGTGATGATTGCGTGACTGATATGACAGCAATTGATTATATTAGGTTGGCTAAAAAGTTTTGTCCAACTTTTTTAAAAACTCCAGAAAATTCTAGCGAAGTAACATGTCGTGTATTGGTTATGACAAACATATAGAAAATTCTCGAAACTTCTACGGCAGAAGTATATAAGGCAACGTGCGTGCTTTATTCCAGAATATTAGCTAAAATGGACAGACATCGTATCCGAACATTCATCTATTACGAGTGTGTGTATCAAGAATGTAACATATTATCCAATAGTGATGCTCCACAAGTATTTGACATTGATATGGATGATACAGTAGCAATCCCACGGACCAAAAATCATCATCGATGGCAGATTTTATCCGACAGTGAAGATGATCAGATTCCCATATTACCGACCTCACGAAATACAGAAGTATGGTTCAATCCGTTGGGTAAGCAACCAAGCATTATTCCATACAGGGTTACTGGTAATTCGACGTATATCCGGCAGGGGCTAATAAGGGGGCCAAAATGCAACAAATTGAACCCCCCATATGTATGCCCGAAATTCAATAGTCTTCGAGATATTAGAATTTTAAGGGTTTTTCGATATTTACCCAAAATTTGACATTTAATTCCAAATAAAATTAAACCTACATATTTGAATGGGTACCATTAAAAATGATGTTGTAGCTGGCACTTCAATTAAGCTATGGACATAATTAAAACTACTTAATTTAACAAAATAATGAAAATAATGAGCGATATAAGAATAATATCTTACCAATATTTTCATTTTACGCTTCAAAAATGTTGTCTCGTCACAAAAATTTCTATGACATTAATCGTACAAATAACTAAAACAACTTGCTTATCCTGTAAGCTTTCCAGAAAGGTATAAAAGTCAATTTTAAAACACATAATTCGTGGCATGGCATGTGTTTGAACCGGCGCGGGGAGAGAAATTATCTGTGTTTTTAGTTTATGATCCTCGCTAAAACAACCGATTTTCCTGGCGAAATTCGCGGTGGGGCGGGGTGTGCGGGCGGAGGAGTACACGGCGTCTGCTGCGCTCGCGTCGCCTTCCTTAGTAAGTTTTGACTCTCCGCCGCGCATGCACGTGTGTTGTTATCTTGCTACCAATCTCTCATCCCGTTAATTTGTTATCGATCATTATTGTTAAGTCTTGTTTCTCTTGTTATTCTTTTTGTTATCATTGTTATTTCGGATAACATGGCTTCGTATCCTAATAACGAATACGCAGACATAATGTTTTGTTATGGTTTTGCCGATGGAAACGCGGCTGCGGCTCGGCGAGAATACCAACGCCGCTTTCCCGATCGTCGACTTCCCCACGTTACTGTTTTCGGGAGCACCTACCGACGATTGTCTGAAACTGGCAGTGTTCAAAGAGCACAATTCAACGCTGGCAGACCTCGACGGTACACGGCTGACGAAGAGGACACCATTCTTCAGTGTTTTATTGATGACCCAAACATCTCAACGAACATTGTTGCAAGACAGCTCGGTATGTCCCAGTGGAAAGTGTGGTCGGTAGTACATCTATCAGGTAGACACCCGTACCATTATCAACCTGTTCAAACATTGCACGAGGGAGATCCTGCCAGGCGACTCGAATTTTCTCGATTTATGTTAAACGCTGACGCTGACCAGGAACATTTCCTAAGAAATATTTTGTGGACTGACGAGTCAAAGTTTGACCGGGATGGAATAACGAATTACCATAACTTACATTTTTGGGCACCTAAAGCCGGCAGGAATCCAAAAAAACTAAAATAAACTGCGTCGCAAATGAGATTTTCCCTGAGCGTATGGATGGGTGTCGTTGATAATTATTTGGTGGGCCCTCATTTCTTGCCCCAAAAATTGAACGGCGAAAATTACGAGGAGTTTTTGAGAAACAACCTAGACGATTTGTTGGCGGAAGTTCCCGAAGAAATAAAAAACAACCTCATGTTTCAACATGATGGTTGCCCAGCACATTACCGGATTACTGTCCGACAGTGGCTAGACGAGAGATATCCAAACCGATGGATTGGGAGGGGAGGGCCAATTCCGTGGCCAGCACGAAGCCCTGATATCACACCACTTGATTTTTACGTTTGGGGTCATATGAAGGCATTAGTTTATGTGACCCCCAATAAATTCAGTCGAAGAACTTCGACAGCGAATAATAAACGCGGCGCAACAGATGAGAACAACGTTCACATCATGAGTGACGAAAACCGAAGTTAGGAAGAGAATTCGAACCTGCATTCGTAGTCGAGGGGCTCATTTTGAACAAGATGTGTAAAATTTTTAATAAAATTTGATGTACATTTTTTTATGCATTTTATTTCATACAAATACAAATGACCCTTTCTCTCCCCGCGCCGATTCAAACACATGCCTTGGCACGAATTATGTATTTTAAAATTGACTTTTATAGCTTTCTGGAAAGCTTACAGAATAAGCAAGTTGTTTTAGTTATTTGTACGATTAATGTCATAGAAATTTTTGTGACGAGACAACATTTTTGAAGCGTAAAATGAAAATATTGGTAAGATATTATTCTTATATCGCTCATTATTTTCATTATTTTGTTAAATTAAGTAGTTTTAAATATGTCCATAGCTTAATTGAAGTGCCAGCTACAACATCATTTTTAATGGTACCCATTCAAATATGTAGTTTTTTTTATTTATTTGGAATGAAATGTCAAATTTTGAGTAAATATCGAAAAACCCTTAAAATTCTAATACCTCGAAAACTATTGAATTTCGGCCATACATATGGGGGGTTCAATTTGTTGCATTTTGGCCCCCTTATCAGCCCCTGACGGATATACGTCGAATTACCAGTAACCCTGTATACTGAATGTCCTGGGCTTAAGCCATTTTCATTGCGTTTCAGCATGAGTTCAGCTAAAACAGCACAATTTTATTCATTGCTAGTACCTGATAATGTATTCGATTACATAGCCGAAGAAACAAATCGCTTTGCTTTACAAACCTTGAACAAAAGTGTAACAAAGTCATACCGAATGCAGCGATCACTGGATTAGATGAAGACCTAATACGCAGATTTGCTGTGATTCTGCAAGCTATCACATCTGGAGAGATTGTAGACGTGCCGAATTTTAAAGAATACGCTAGAACAACCGCTGAAAAATACGTGGAACTGTATGATTGGTACTACATGTCATCAACCGTCCACAAATTGTTGATTCACGGAGGGGACATAATTGCAGAAAATGCTATTGTACCAATTGGAAGTCTTTCGGAAGAAGCTTCAGAGGCCCGAAACAAAGACTTTAGGAGGTTTAGAGAACACCATTCGAGGAAAAAAAGTAGACAAGCATCAAACGAGGATATCCTCAATATGCTTATCGTCTCTTCTGATCCTCTAATTTCTTCCACAAGACCAAAATTAGATGCCCACAAGAGGCAGACATACTTTAAGGAAACAGTAGAACTACTGAAACTTCAGGATCAGGAAGCTCCGACAGAGTTCTTAGAAGTTATATCTATTGTAGAGCCTGATTCTGAAGTGGATTCTGATGGTGATGAAATATAAAATATGTTAACTTTTATTGTTTAGGTTAGGTTAAGTTAATATTTTTTTTTTAATAATTTGCTTTTATTTTTAATCATACAATAGTTTGCCATTTATTGTTATTGACTAATGATCACGTTTATCTAATTACCCTCATTATGGTACGTATCCTTTTAACAGGTATATAGGTATTAAGTTTTATTAATAATTAGCTAATGTGGACTTGAGGCATTAGACAAGATTGCATTATTATGTAATTCATAATTACCATGTCATTTCAAATAAGTAGGTAATACGACTTTGTGATTTCTTAGAATGTTTTGGTCTAAGCATAAAAAATATTGTAAGTTACACTTGGTATAGCCATATTTAAGCATTAAAATGTACATTTCATAAACATTTTTAATTTTGACGATTTAAAAAAAAAAAAATCGCAAGTGATGCCGCGATATTAAGTATGTCAAAAATTCACAAATAAATAGTACTATAACAGTGTGCAAGGATATAACGGCGAACCTTGCGATTCCAGAGATATCCTCATTCATTCATGTCATTTTCATGTCAGCTCCATACATTTTTGTCTTATAAAAATTATAACTCTTCCATTTGTGCACACAATTACTTCATATGACATTTTATAGAACAGTAATGATCGGCAGAAGTCATTTCCAGCAAAAAAAATAACATTTAAGACATCGAGATCCAATGTCTTCTGCAGCCGATTTTCGATCCACCGTGCGCCGCCCCGCTGCCCGCAAGATTCGAGGCAGAAGCCTAATAGTGGACAAGCCCAAACCAGGATTTGGAAATTCGAATGATGGGAACACAGCGAGACGCTTTTTTAAAAATGCCGCTGTGTCTGCGGAAATTACAAACCTGGATTTACAATTAATACAGAAAATGCACAATATATTAATTGCCATGTCATCTGGCTATGAGATTGATGTGGAAAAATTCCGTACGTATGCAACTGACACTGCCAAATACTTTGTGCAAAAGTACCCGTGGTTTGATATGCCGCCCACTGTTCACAAGTTTTTTATTCACGGGCCAGAAATAACAAAGAATGCGCTTTTGCCGATAGGCCAATTAACGGAAGAGGCCCAAGAAGCCCGGAACAAGGACTTTAAAAAATTCAGGGAACATCATTCTAGAAAATGCAGTCGCGAGAAATCTAGCGCTGATATTTTCAACCTCTTGCTGTTGTCATCAGACCCTGTGATAACAAGTAAAAGGAAAATGCCAAAAAAAAAGTTAACTTCACTTTCCCAAGAAGCTCTTAATCTTCTGATACCTCCATCAATACAGCCAAGTGAAGAATCTACGGATGATGACACTCAAATTAATTCTGAGTATGATGAGGATACTGATTGTAGCGATGAAAGTGATTAGGGTAGTTATAATTTAAGATGTAATGGACTTAAAAATATCATATTGTTTATACTTATATAATATTATGTAAATAAAGTTGATAACATACTTATACCTACCTTTTTTTGCTAAACCTATCTCGTCATATTGAAATGTCCACTCTAAAATATAATTATGAATTAACGACACATTTTAAAAATCTTGCCCCACTGTGCGACGCCTAATCTGTGTATTTCTCAGACTAGTAAATCGCATAAACGAAAATTTAATAGATCAGTGTATAAAACTAGTTGGATTGTTGGCTGTTCGCATACTAATAAGTTGCATTGCTGGTGCTGCATATTTTTTTCGAATGAAGATTCCGTTAGGAATACATCTGGTTATAATGATTTAAATAACATATGTGGCGCCATTAAAAGGCACGCAAATTCCCATAAACACCTGTGTGCAATGGTTTCTTTCGGTAATTTTGGTAAACAACGAATTGAGACATCTATATCACGCCAGTTATCTGAGGAAATTTCAAAATATAACACGCGCGTTGAAAACAACCGTAGTGTTTTTCAAAGATTAGTCGATATTTTTTGTCATTTAGCACAACAGGAACTTCCTTTAAGAGGACATGATGAGTCCAAAACTTCATTAAATAAAGGCATTTTTTTTAGAACTGGTCTCGATAATTTCGAAATACGATGTCGTTTTAGAAAAACATATGCAGCATCAGGAAAGTGACAAACCGGGGCAGAGTTATTTATCTAACAAAATTCAAAACGATATTATTCATTCCGTAGCCGATGTGATGCAAACTCTCATTGATTACGAAGTTAGACAAACAAAATTTGTTTCAATTATTATTGACGAAACCCCCGATGTTCGTCATAGAGTGCTTGATTCTCATATATTATTATAAAAATAAAATTCATGACCGTTTTTGGGCTTTCTTAATGTGTCGGAAAGTCGCACAGCAGACTCAATCTCTAATATTATTTTAGAATTATTGAATAGACATGATTGCATCGCAAAATTAGTAGCGCAAAGCTATGACGGTGCTAGTGTAATGTCCGGTGTAAGAAATGGAGTGCAACAAAAAGTTAAAGATGCAAAGCTATGACGGTGCTAGTGTAATGTCCGGTGTAAGAAATGGAGTGCAACAAAAAGTTAAAGATGTTTGTCCACAAGCAATTTACATTTGGTGTAATGCGCAATTTTGGCCTTAGTGTTGTCTAAATCATGCAATAGAATTCAGGTTAGTTTATTTTTTTCAGCCCTTCAGGCTTTATGTAATTTTTTTAGAAATAGTACAAAACGAGCTGCTTTTTACGATACTCATTGCAGCAAAAAATTGCCTAATGCTCCCGCAACTCGTTGAACATTCGCAAGTTGTAAACACGGTTTTTGAACAAAAAAGTAAACTTATTGAGTTGTTTTCTGATCTGTGCGACAATCCACAGAACTGGGACGGGGATACGATTTTAACTGCGGAGAACTTTGAAAACACTTTGCGATCTTTTAATTTCAATTTTTTTCTTTTTATCTTTCATCGGATATTTGAAAAAACTGACTGCTTGTACAATATTCTACAAAAATCACAAGTTGATGTCGGTTATTGTATTAATAAAATAAAGGAATTTCAGGCATGGTTACGTGCTGAATTTCAATCCGAATTTGATCAAATTTATGAGAACACGTTGCAAAATAACTCGGCTCCTCGTTTGAGTCGCAACGTACGCTGTGCAAAAACGGAATACAGTCGAATTTTTGTAGAAGTAATTGATAACATTAATACCTAAATTACTGACCGATATTCTGAAATTTATAAATTAAAGTTTTTCCAACTGCTCAACAACAAAAAATTTGACAATTATCACTCACATTTTCCAACAGAGGAATTAGATTCATAATTTGACATTTATGCAAACTATTTTGATAAACAAACATTAAAAAGCCAATTGATTTGCTTGTATTCTAGTCCTGATCTGAAAGATCGTAATGTTTTCGAATTAATTGATTTCATTCATGAGAATAACCTCGAAGATGCCTTTCCCGAGCTGTTAAAGTTAGCGTATCTTGTTGTAACTATTCCGGCTATAAGTTCTTCCGCGGAACCTGCTTTTTCGTCTCTTAAACGTATCCATACCTATCTGAGAAATACACAAGGTCAAGAGCGTCTTTCCGAATTATCAATGATAGCTATTGAAAAACAGTTGTTGGTAGAATTAAAACGATCACCAACATTTTACTCTGATGTAATTAAATCATTTCTTAAGAAAGATAGACGATTCCAATTAGTAAATAATTTATTTAAATTCCTTATTACATTCTATCTAGCTATTTTTTAACTTTCGTTTTGTAACTTTTTGTTTTGTTTTGTTTTTTTTTTTTTTTTTGTCTGCAACCTGGGTCCTGTTCACCTTCAACAATTAAAAGAAGTCTTGCCAAGAGATTGTCACTCATTTTATGACAATTTATTACCTCACAAATAATCTGTTAAGTGTTAACTGATTTTTGATGACTCGTTTTTTTTTTTAATTCCTAGACTGTGGCAGCTACATTCGTTCTGTTATTTGTTTATGTTTTATTTGCAAAAAAATTGCTTCATTTCATTGTTTTTGTTTATTATCTTTTTATTCACAAATTAAAGGTTCTGATTAAAAGATATCGGTGTTTTATTAATTCCATTACCTTCTAAATGAGTATTTTTCAAAAAAATTGTACATTTGTGAATACAAATGATGTCGTTAATTTGGAAACTAAAAAAGTCAATTAATAAATCTTGTATTTTTTAAATTCCGAGTTGTATTTGAAAGTAATACATTAAATTCATTCGTAAATACTCTCATGACTTATTATTCTATGTATTTTTTTACAAAAATATTTAAAATAATACCATCAAAATTTTGCTTCTATACAAAAAACGTAGTGTCACTATCAGCTTTAAAATATTTAGATTCGTTAAATTGGCATTAAACTTAGATTTATTACACGTGATTTGTTTTTAATGTGTTAATACGTATGGGTAGTATTTAAATATATGTTTATTTGGGTTTTTCATAATAATATAATACAGTATAAATAGTTTTATTACCGTGTCTCAATATTTTACAAGTTAGTTACAAGCAGTTTCGTTACCAATTTTTACACTGGTTTCTTGGTATTTCTGAACGCTGTCGTAAATTTTAATATTGGCAACACTAGTCTGAATCTGATTGGCTGTTAAGAAACTGTCAAGCGCAACGATCAACCATTTTGTTGTGAAAGTCGTGAACGGATCTCCGAAGAAACATTTTCGTTATCGTTTATTTACAACAAGCTATTTCGGTAAGTAATTTAGATACATGACGGTGGATTTGATATGTTAATTAGTAGAATATTATCTTTTTACTTAGTTCTTTTTCTGAACGTTAAACATTGTTTTTTGCAGTCAATTTACTTTTGAGGTTATTTTGGGCTTACATTTTAGTGACATTTCGTTATGTAACGAAAAGTTTTTCTAACATTTTAGTTGCATTTAGTAACAAAAAGGATGAATATAAAGCTGCATGTACATGAATATTTTAACCGACTTATCTAAAAAAGAGGTGAATCGTGATCTGATCAATAAAAAAATATAAAATGCGTTTGTTATTGATCGTAAATAGAGATGAGTAAATATTCAACGTTAAATAACGAGAAAATTTATAAATATGCAACTGATTCGTGTAATAACAGTCGTTTTAACTTATGTATCCCAAACTAATTTATTAATATACAGACTGCAGGTTTAGTCACCTAAACCTGTTATAGGGGTGATTCTGCCCTTCCTAATAAGTGAACAAGTTTTCATACGAAACCCATAATTTGTATAAATTAATACATCTGCCTATACAAAAGTAGACTGTACACATTTAGGCATGTATGAAAAGATGTCTTTTTTCACGAATCAGTTACTTATGTTATCCAGTATGACGGGTAAAATCACCCTATTGACAGATGCAGGTAACTTAATTGGCAGCCTAAATTTGTAATACAGGTTTTTATCTGATCTATATCAGAAAAGTTGGGAAATGATTTGTAATGAGATAATTAACAGAGGCTATTCTTAGTTTTTTTTTTTTTTCAGTTAATTATGCCGATGTCTAATGCCGAAAGACAGAAGCGATACAGGGAGCGATTAAAAGTTGAAAAACCGGAAAAACACGAAGAATTTAGGATTAAACATCTAGCAAAAGTAAAGAAAAATGTAAAAAAGATAGCAGAAATGACAGAAGAAGAAAATAATGTACAGCGTCAAAAATGGAAAGAAGCAAACGACAGAAGAAGCCTAAAGAAAAATAAATCTGCTCCCCAGATTAATTTAGATCAAAGAAATAATGGAAGTACTCAGAAAAAAGCCAAAATAAATTTGATAACAGAAATTAAATCAGAAAACGAAACATTGAAGAAAAAAAATAGAAACATGAGAAGACAAATATATCGTTACAAAGCTCAAATAAAAATTCTTACCAATAAATTAACAGCAGCAAATCAGAAAATAAATAATTTAACCATCAACAACCCCCAGCCCGCGCAAATACTTGAAAATGAACACCCTTTTGAAGATTCGGTAATTAATCAAGCAGAGGTCACTGATGCTACTCCAGTCACAAAGACTAATCAATTTCTAGAAGAACTGTCAATAAGTCAAGAGGAAAAAGAGAAAGTTAAAAAGAAGATTTTTTTGCTGAACACTCTGACAGATTCTTTAAAAGAGTCATATAATAATGCTGATACCCATGAAAAGAAAACTGTATTGAAAAGTATTGCACTAAATGAGACAGCAAGAAAATATAAAATGAAAACAAAAATGTCAAGCACTCTTGGACTAAAGGGTAGATCAAGATTTTTTTAAAGTAAAAATTTTGGAATAAATCAACACGTAAAAGGTATACAGACATTTTTTAACAGAGATGATGTGAGCCGAGCAAGTGCGGGTAAGCAAGAATTTAAAACAAGAAATAAACAGAAAATGCAAAACGATATCTAATGGACGCCATGTAAAAGCTTCATGCAAAATACATGTCTGAGGGAGGCAGAGCATCCTAGTAAGTTTTACCCGTCATCGACCATTTTACGTGGTACCACCTAGACTCCAAGATAGAAACACATGTTGGTGTATCAAACACTCGAACATTTCTTTTAAGGTGTAGCGACCCTAGCGACGCGATCGCTGAATTGCAGTTTTGATATTCCGCCCGGCCGGAACCCACCGGGCTGGCCAGTCGCTTACATACCATCGCCCTGCCACGTCCTAATTTATCGTGTAGGTTATAATCAAGTATATTGTGAACCATTTATTAAATAACCAATATTTCAGTATAACCTTAAATCGCTTATCATTTCATCTGGACCCTATACACATACACGCACAACAAGTGGTGACCCCGAACATTTACATATAATAGTTTTTTTTTTCTTTCTGCGCCGTAAGCGACTCAGTGGCGACGTGGCAGGTGCGCGTTAAAAATACCGCGTGGGTGCAAGCAACAGTGAATAGTCTCGAAAATAGTAACTACCTACGGCTACGATGACTACCCCAGCAGCAGCAAAGATGGTCACGGCTACGCAGGCAGCTGCCCCCGGAGTAGCAGCAGTATCGGTGCAGGCAAGAATACCAGACTTTTGGACAGATCTGCCTAAATCATGGTTCTGTCAGTTCGAGGCTATTAATACCCCACAGAAACAGGGTGACGCGCAGTTATTCGAATTAGCAATCGCCAGGTTAACCCAGGACACAGTGCGGCAAGTTACGGATATAATCGAAGCCCCGCCAGAGTCAGACAAGTACGCAGCGTTGAAAAGGCGTCTATTGGCGATTTATGAGGAAAGCGCGGATAAGCAATTCCAGAGGCTGATGGGAGAGATGGACCTGGGAACACAGAAACCATCGCAGCTGTACAGGGCAATGGCGGCCCTAGCAAAGAATTGCAAAGTAACAGACGAGCCACTAAAAAGGTTGTGGCTGAATCGTTTACCCCCGGGCGTGCGGGCGGTTCTGGCAATGAGCCGAGACACGACAATGGAAGACCTTGCTGAAACAGCGGACAGAGTGATGGAAAACTTAGGAACCGGTGAAGTCGCGTCAATAGCACCGAGCACATCGGATTTGACATGCGACACGACCACGGATTTGGTTAAGAATCTCAGCGCACTAGCAGTGGAAATGAAGGAGTTACGCGGAGAAATAAATGACATCAGGAGGCGAGATGGGAACCCGGGGCAAGGCCGGAGAGGGCGGCAATGGCAGCCGAAGTATTACAGGGACAGGAGCCAGTCAAGGCCGCGTCGCACACCGAGTTCCCCGGATTGGCTATGTAAACACCATTTCCGTTACCGGGAAAACGCGCGGGCGTGCGAGTCGCCGTGCAATTGGTCGAAGAAACGGCAGAGCGCGGGAAACTAGAGGCGGTGCAGTCAACATCGGTGGCAGATTGTACCGCGGGAAACCACCGGCTCTGCGTGCGGGATTACAGAAGCGGCATGGTGTACCTAGTAGACACAGGAGCTAACGTTTCAGTGATACCAGTGGGTAAAGTGAGAGGTAATAAGGATAGACGTGAGTGTTCGTATAAAGCCGGGTACACATTGGTGCAATGTAACATGTAATGCAACATGCAATGCAAGAATTTGACGTCCACATTGCTGCAATGTATCATGTAAAGTAACAGAATTCCCATAGTGTAGACGCCTTGCGCGCACGAACCGCGTCTACTACGCGCACGAACAGATTGTTGCAACTCTTGCGCGTAGCGACCCGAAATTTGTCGGTTTTTTCCCCGAACACAAAGAGGCGCGCAGTATGCGCGGAGCGTCAGTGTGGACAGGTTGTGTGGTGTGTACGGCTAGACGCGCGCGAACATGGAACAAGACGACGCTACTGCGGCGGAGGAGGCGGTTACATTTACGTGGAGTGAAGAAAAAGTGCTTCAATTAATTGAAGTGTACAGATCAAAGGAAATTTTGTGGAATCCACAACATGAGAATTTTTATAAAAAACATTTTAAAGAGGATGCATGGATGGAAATAGCTAATTTGATGGAAACAACACAAGAAAAATGTTACAGTAAAATGATTAGTATTTTATCATCCTACCGTCGTGAAAAAGCGAAGGAAAGGAAATCGAAAGGAACAGGAAAAGGTAAATAAATAATAATAATTTACTATTTATTATTTATTCATATACTTTATTCTTAGTACAATCGTAGGTTGGAAACCGCAAAAATGTTTGTGTATTGAAATGTAAATTGGCCTAGCCGACTAATATTGAAATTGGCTTTTTTCTCTACAAAATGACAACTTTGACAACAACTACAATATTTTAATGGATTGAAATCACAAATTAATTATTAAATATTATTAATTATTATTAGTCAAGTTTACTTAAAAACAACTATGTTTAAAACTGACTGAATTATGTTTTTTATTTAATTTTTTTCATGATTATTATTTTATTTTTTCAGGTGCCTCGAAGACATACAAAAGTCGATGGTTTGCCTTTGATTCTTTGAAGTTCTTGGACAACCGTAACAAACCGAGAAAGAGAACGAACACGGTAAGTAAAACTGGATTGATTCTTTTACGAACATCTGTCTTGCCAATGAACCTTCCCTTCTTTCATAAAATAATCGGAGAGCTCATCTCTTAACGCATTCAAATGTGCAGGCGATCGTCGAGGAATATTTCTCATAGGTAGTAGTGATCTCATATCTTCATTATTTTGCCTACGTGTGTCTTCATTCGTAACTTCATCTTCAGTGTCATTCATATATGTATTTCTAGAGTGACGTCTCAAATAATTATGTAAAAGGACAATTGCCATAACCACTAGCTCAGCTTTATCAGGCTGTAAAAGCATTGGTTTTCTGAGAACTCTAAAGACAGACGATATGATACCAAATGCATTTTCAACAGTTCTTCTGGCTCTGCTTAGCCTGTAGTTGAATACTCTCTTTGAAGTGCCTTTTGGATGTGCCCCAGCATATGGTTTCATCAGATTTTCACTTAAAGCAAAGTGTCCCTTCGTCCAGCATACTCACCATGGAATCCTGATATTTCATGAATGTCAAAAAACTGTTCTGAAATAGTGCTAAATAGTGCCCAAAGGAAAAAAATAGTGCTCTTGTACTTGCGAAGTTATAGCCATAGTTCGATGAGTATGCTGGACGAAGGTTTCGCCCAGCATACTCACCTCCGTCCGGAGAATCTGTATACGCTTCAAACATAATTCATACTTCAAAAAATAGTTCCCAAATAGTGCCAAACGGTGCCCAAAAAGAAAAAACAGTGCTCGAATAACTTCGGAGTTATAGGCTTCGTTCAGTGAGTATGCTGGGCGTAGGTTCTACGCCCAGCATACTCACCTCAGTGCGCGAATATCGAACGAGCTATAGGTACAATTTACGTCTCAAAAAATTGTGCTTGAAATAGTGCCCAATATCAGTCCAATTTTTGCTTGACTTTTGACCTAGAAAACCATTAAATTTGATTGTAAACTTCTACATACATTACATTGAGTACAGTCGAATACAATATTATTAACTTTCTTTCTAACAATTTTTGTCTTGTGTAAATTATTAATTGTCTATGTAAGGGAGTATTTACTTTAGAATCGCAATATTATTAATTACACATTATTTTAATAATACTTTATAATAATATGATTAAGCCTTCGCGCGTCGCATGGGACCCCGGTAGCTAGGAACAATGATTTTATATATTTTGTCTAGATCACGGCGCTTGAAGGATTAAGATATCAAATGAAGTAAATCATGCATGAAAAATAAAGTTGCTGTTATTAATGCTTACATTACAACTGACAAAATTATTCAAAATAATCATTTTCCGGATCAAGGACGGTACCACAACGTTTACGGAATTGACCTGTATTCCTCATGTGATAAAGTTCAATATAGTGTGGCAGTAATGGATGCACGTACGGTCAATAGGTATGGGGCTTACGACGCGCGGCGCCCGCGACGCAAATGAATATGTTTATGTTTAAATACTAGATGGCGCTGCCCTAACATCTTACGATTATTAGACAAGACTGATCTGTATTTTGAAGGTGATAAGGGTCCATTTTGTGTCACAAAGCGACGCGCGGCGCCCGCGACGCAAATGAATATGTTTATGTTTAAATACTAGATGGCGCTGCCCTAACATCTTACGATTATTAGACAAGACTGATCTGTATTTTGAAGGTGATAAGGGTCCATTTTGTGTCACAAAGCAATCGAAACGAACAAGCGCTTCTCAGTTTCTTTGTTTGTTTACTTCGTCGCACATCATTATAATAACGCCGGCTTTTGAGTTTGACTACATAGTGGGTTGCAAAACCAAACAATGTGTTGGTGATGTCATTATTTACCTATATAAAATTGTGTATCTAGTACGTAATCAATATAGGAGCTGCACCCAAATCAGTAAGTATATTTCAATTTATAATAGTGGCATTTAACTAAATTGATTTTACACTCATTCATTAATTGCACTGTAAAACTAGGTAGCAAGCGAGTTGTTTTTTACAAAAACACGTTCATTTTTTCGTTGAATATGACACTGTACACTTAAAATTAAGGACATGCTTAAGAAGTTTTAAAAATGGGTACCTACTTAGTTACTTTTTTAAAGGTTTGATGTAGGTAGGTACACACATAATAACGTAATGTAACTTGTTTGTTTATCTAATTGGATCTCAAATACCTATTTATATACCTACTTCTGCGGAGGCCTGGTTTTATCCTCCAATTCTACTGGAAATGAAACACTGTCTTATTTGCTAGGATATAATTTACTTTTCTTCAATTTTTTTATTACAAGCTTGTCCTCGTTACCCGTCAGGATCTGTTCTCGTCTTAAGTTCACGTTAGTTACATTTCAATATCGAAATAGGTAGAATCAGTCAGCGCGAGCGTCGGTAGTAAGTATAAACGTAACTATAGAATTAACACAGATGTATTTTTTAGATAATATGACGTGAAGTGAAGACTATTACCGATTGTCATCCGGCGAATGCACTTAAACTTTTAAGTGTCGTCAACCTATTCATCACATTTTCTATGGGAGTTGTGACTTCGGGAAATCGTCTTCAGCCTCGTGTTTTGCCCCTTCGCTATTTATAATAGAAATCACGCTAAAATAATGGAAAACACGTAAGTGCTTAAGTACCTTTAGAGGAAGGCTGGAGCCTGTCATACCTATATTAAATTATTTAAATACGTGTTATTTTCAGATTATCTTGAAGACACAATGTTTACCACGTTAGAAGACAACTTTTTCTGACTCGTACTGCGTGAGCGGTGGGGCCCGTTATGTTTTTTACATCTATAGTTGGTATTTTCAGGTAATATTGGTAGTATAAGTACACAAGTGTTCATAATGTTATTGATGTTGATTTATATGTTAGTTAGTTAGTTGTTATTTCATATTATGTTAATATTGAAAACAAATGGCATAATAATTTGTGATAATTCTTGTGAATCTAACGACATGGATCAGCAAGGAAAACGAGGGCCTAAACCAAAGGTTTCATTAGAAACGCAAAAATTAGTAATTTCAGAATTCAAAGATGACTTTTTTTTAAATATTCCTTCCGCAAATGACTCAATTTATAAACAAATTCAAACACGGTTAAATTACAAAATGAGTATTAAATCAATCATATTAAGCATAAAACGAAATTACGAATACTTTTTTGGTGTTGATAAAAAAGAAATAATTCGTAATAATGATTCTAATTTGATAAATCAAAAGTCTACATCGTCATCAAACGAAAGCATTAATAGTGTTTCGGAGAACACCAGTACGCATACATTTTATATGGATACAATAACTTGGGATAGTATTAAGCCTCAAAGGTATTTTTATCACCGAAATAGCAAAATCGCCCCTGGTAGTCTGTATAATGTCAGACGTAAATTAAAACCAAACCAATGGACTAATGTAATTCAAATGCATCTATGGAAAGAAATAAGATCTTTATGCACTTGGTGTTTTAAAAATAATATTGTGAAAGACAATTACGAAATCAAATGCACAGGATATTGTAATCAATGTCACGCAAAAATAATTATAACAACTAACTTAGAAACGGAAAATTTAATTAAACTAGAATGTTGCATAATTAATGAAAATAAAAAGTACTCTCATAACACCAGTAAAAAAAACCGATTACGGTATTACCAAATAAGGGAATTAGGTGAAAAATTACAACACGAAGCAGCAGCTTCTATAAGATATAAATTAGCCTCAACTTTAATGAAGAAAAATGACAAGGAACCTCCAGTATTGCCAAAATTACAAACACTACATCGAATTAAACATGAAAATAAAAAAGTTGATGTTTTCCATCCCAACCCAATATTGTCACTTACTTGTATGTGTGTTTCACCACCTTTTGATAAATGTGTTAGATATGTTTCTGCTTTTCCATTTTATACATTTTACTGGACGGACGATCAAAAGAATTATTATAAAAAATGCCAAAAAGAGTTTAATTATATTAGAGTTTCTATAGACGCAACAGGTTCTATATTTAATAAAAATCTTCGGCCTGTCGTCAATGAACACACACAACTATCTCAAGAGTCGCAAAGTCCTATATTTTAGTATGTTATGATGACAGATACAACCGTTAAAAGTAGCGTGCCAATTTCACAGTGTATATCAGAAAGTCACTCTTTAGATACTATTGCTAGCTGGTTACAATCTTGGTTGGCTAATGGAAAACCTCCAAATGAAGTAGTAACTGATGATTCCGCAGCTTTAGTAGGTGCGGTGGTAAAAGTATTTTGTGGTTATAAATCCACCTCTGACTACTTAAATACATGTTTTAATATTTTAGAAAATAGAACCAAAAAAATTCCAACCTGTTATGTTCGCCTTGATACTTCGCATTTCATAAAAACATTGTACAATCAAAGTATTTTCAAAAATATAGACACTAGAGTAACAAAATTTTTTGTTGATTGTATGATTCTGATTAAAAAATGTGTTTCATACGGAGAGGTAAAGAAAATTATAGAAAATGTTTATATTATAGCAAATAATAAACACCGCGGCAGTAGAAATGGAAATTTAACACGGTGTGAAACGGCGATTTTAGAATTAAAAAACCGGATCAAAACTAATTTGCAGGAATGTGAAATACAAAATGTAGATTCGGAAAATCACGTTCCAATTAAACATTCTTTATGGGAGGGATTAGATAAAGAAGAAAACCCGCTTCTGAAAATGTATAAAGATCTTGAGGAGAAAGAAGATTTAATTAAACAATTGTGTGATCAAGAAACTGAAATCGAAAATATTTATTACTTGCCGGAAATAAAGGACACTTTGATTAGGATTCTTAAAAAACTTCCACTATGGGGAAATATAATGATGACTTATTTTAACAGTAATTATTGTACTCCAACCAGTTCAAATGTAGAAAGTTATATGAAAGACGTAAAAAAGTTATTTTTTAAAACAAATTCAAATAAGTACCGCGTAGATGAGTTTATTATTAAACACGAGCCTTTGATAACCGGTTCCATACGCTTAGCCAAAAGTGACTTGATTGATGTTCAAGAAGGAACTGAAAATATTGTCGATGAAAAAAATGAAATAAGTGACCATAACACACCACAAATAAATACTCTCGTCAATGATGAATCATTTTATGAAAACTCAATTTTTAGGAGCGAACCAAATTATATTGAAGACTGGCGGGGACTGGTGTCTAAACAGAAGAAAAATAAAAAACGAATCAATCGTCGTACAAAATTACATATTTTACAAAACGGCAGTGTTTCTACTTCAGGAACATACAGATTCACGTTTATTAATACGTGTGCTTTTGATTCCGTGGTCCAAAGTTTTTCAATTGCATATTTAGATAGACCTAATATTAGAAAATATATCAATGATAAAAAAAACGATCTTTCACAACTGACCAGAAGTTTGATCACGTATGACAATCTAAAGAAAATCACTAAGAAGGCTAGAAAACCAAAAGATATTTACACTACTCGTTCTAAGGTATTGGCTAAAATATATGATACTGTGGAATCCGATTTTAGTAGTTGCAAAAATTGTGAGTGTAATGTAACTTTTATAATAGATAACATACAAAGTTATGGTTTTTATAGTGCTAATAGATACTTAAATTGTACAAACCAGAACTGTGAAATCAATAAAGGTTCTGGCACAAAATGTAGTTGGATTCCAATAAATGTAAACATATTGACGACTCAAGGTATTGGAGCCCTTAATGAAGCTCTATTAGTAAATGATACTGAAAGGAAATGTAAATACCAATTATGTAACGGTAAAAACGCATACAAATATGAAGTACTAGACTTCGTATTTATTGAAATTAATACTTCAATTGAAATAGAAATTGATGAAATTCCTAAAGAGATCATAATAAACGGTGACACCTTTAAAATTCTGTCGGTAATAGATTTTACAAATGGTGAATCAGGACGCATGGGGCATTACAAGTCAAAGTGCTATCGATTGCTAAAGAGAACTTGGAACTGCTATGATGACCTTAGTAAAAAAGTTTGTAGTAATTCCCAATATACTGTACCACACTGCATTATTTATACGCGAATGTAAGATGAAGATCGGTCCTAACTTGTTAGTTCCTATTTTGTTATTGTTTGTTTGTTTTTTTTTTGTTCTTGTAAAAGTTATTTTATTAATAACTTACAGAAATGTGATTATAAACTGTGATTGTTAATTTGTAATTACTATAGGGTATTTAATATTAATAAAAAAACGTGATTATTAACTGTGATTGCTCAATTTATACTTATTTGTAAGATAATTTTATTGTGATTAAAACGTTGTAGCAGTAAAACAAAGTACAAGTACCTACGTGTTATATTTTAGAAAGTTTTACCAATATTTGGCTAAACATTTTTTTATATGTATATTATATACAATATTAAAACTAAAATTTTTTCTATTTACATTGATTATATTATGAATGTTAACAAAAGCTGTGAACTAGTTAACTAGAATTCTGATTACTTTGGCCCTTTAAATAGTAATAAATAACGTAAGTAATTAAAAATGTTTTTTATTGCTAAACCTTTCATTGATGAAACTATTGGAAAGAGTTTTAAAAATTTGTATAACTATGTCACAGTACTAGTTTTGACTGGTTATAAGTTTTGCCTGCAACATATATACAAAAAGAAACTGTATAATTTCCTTTTTACAATTTTTCAAGATATTAATTTTATTGGCTGCAAATGACTGTTTTTATTCAGACAAACACACAATGCAATGAAGTAATAGACTTCATTTACGCTTAAAGTTTCATTCATTTATTATTATTTATAAAATATATAATAATGCATTTAATCGAAAGTTTTTGACATGTGAGAAAATACCATAATTATTTCCAATAACATGAAATCTACAATTAGAAAGTTTAATATTTTTGTCCAAAAACATGTGTCGACGACTGTACCCCATTTTACGTTAGTATGTAGAAGTTTACATTAAAATTTAATGGTTTTCTAAGTCAAAAGTCAAGCAAAAATTGGACTGATATTGGGCACTATTTCAAGCACAATTTTTTGAGACGTAAATTGTACCTATAGCTCGTTCGATATTCGCGCACTGAGGTGAGTATGCTGGGCGTAGAACCTACGCCCAGCATACTCACTGAACGAAGCCTATAACTCCGAAGTTATTCGAGCACTGTTTTTTCTTTTTGGGCACCGTTTGGCACTATTTGGGAACTATTTTTTGAAGTATGAATTATGTTTGAAGCGTATACAGATTCTCCGGACGGAGGTGAGTATGCTGGGCGAAACCTTCGTCCAGCATACTCATCGAACTATGGCTATAACTTCGCAAGTACAAGAGCACTATTTTTTTCCTTTGGGCACTATTTAGCACTATTTCAGAACAGTTTTTTGACATTCATGAAATATCAGGATTCCATGGTGAGTATGCTGGACGAAGGGACACAAAGCAAAGGCACTATCACCCACAAAGAAATATGGTATTGGAATATGTCTCCGTGGGAGTGAATCAGGTGATGGAAGGTTTATTGTACGATCTTCTATCATTTCACAGAGTTTTGTATCTTTAAAGATGCCACCATCTGAAATCCTTCCTTGGCATCCCACATCTACAAATAGAAAATTATAATCGGCGTCAACCAAAGCAAAAAGAACGATGCTAAAGAAGTTTTTATAGTTGTAGAATTCAGTTCCACTTTTGATAGGTGCCTCAAGCACAACATGTTTTCCGTCCAGTGCCCCTAAACAGTGTGGAAAATTCCACTTCTCTTCAAACTGTTTGCTTATGTTCAACCAAGTTTCTTCTGTCGTTGGAAGCTAAAACAAAAAACTTTTATTTAATTTATGGCTACGAGACAGTCATTGTACTTAGTAGCCCAACACTCGCTGGTGACAATTTTTGAGGTGCCATTATAGTGAGCATCTCTTGATTTTATTGCTAGCTATATTGAACTAGACTAAAAAACGAACTAAATATTTAGTCGTTTCGACATTTGTCCATCGGTGCCACGATACCTACCTTCCTGGAGAGTTATATCTACTATCTAGTAGTTTATATCAAGAGATGGGACCTACAGTTATAAATTATTTTTATGTTTTTCAGGAGGCGGTTCAACAACCGATTAATGAAGAAAATCTGCAGAACGAATTTGCTACTCCACGTACACGGTATGAACCTACGCGAGCTAAACAAGCAAAAAAAGATGAAAGCAGCAGTGTACTGGCCGATGTAGTGGGCATATTACAAACTACTGCCAATAAGTTGGGAAATTCAGGCGCTCCAGATTTAACTACAACTTTCGCTTCCTATATATCAGCTAAAATGAATACTTATTCCCTTCAAACCAGGAATTCGGTCGAACATGGAATTTTTGAAATTTTGATGAAGGCTGACAGAGGTTATTATGAATCATCATATCGACAGCAGGATAACTACCCCAGTTCATACCAAGAATCCTATTATGCATCACAGAAGAAAGGACAAGATTATGTGGATCTGACCGGATATGTTAATCGTCCTGGAACTTCCGAATTTAATCGTCCCTCGCCTTCCGCGCAAACTCCAGATACAAATCAAGCCGGACGCTATGGCTATACCACGGCAAGGAACGAAGAATATATGAACCAACAGCCATCGTCTGTAACGTCACTAGAATCTAACCAATCCTATGACGACTTTAATGATTTGATGTGATAATACTGTTCTTTAATTGACTTATTAAGAATAAAACTTACCTTGATATAATCTTTTAATTCCTCAATTATGGCGGAGCATACTTCTGTAATAATGCCACTTATGGCTTGTTTTGATACTCTGAAGGTATACTGTAAACTTGTGTAAGAGTCACCACTAGCTAAAAAACGAAGTGTTATTGCCAGTCTGTCTTGGATTGAAATTGGAGCCCTTAACTGTGTGCGATTCCGAAAAATTCTTGGTCCGACTAATCTGAGTAGATCTTCAAATGTCGTTGGACTCATCCTTAAGAAATTTTGAAATTGTCCAGTTAATCTCATATCGGCCATTAGTTTTGCACCAGCTCTCTGACTATACAACTCTGTACGCCACCAACGTCGATGTCTTCTGCGTTTTATCACATGATTCACTATTAATAATGAAGCACTGACTATCATCAGAGCCCGCAATTGGTCGTCACGATCCATTCCTTTGCGTGTTCTTTTGCAGACTGAGCGATCCGTTCGCGCGCATCTCGGAAACAGATGTGAGTAGGTACATGCGCGGTTCGTGCGCACGTTGTGCGCGCCCCGCGTCTACACTGATGCAATGCTCGTTTCGTGTTGCATTGCATGTTGCGTTGCAGCAGTCTGTACCCGCCTTAAGCTGTTCGCGGCGAATAACACTGAGATAAAAAGTTATGGTGTAGTTAACATAGAACTCAATTTAGGTTTAAAAAGGAGTTTCACGTGGACATTTATAATTTGCGATGTAAAACAGCCCATTTTGGGAGCAGACTTTCTAGAGGCACACCAACTGATAGTTGATTTACATAAAAAGCGTTTGATTGACGGTTATACTAGGATGAGTAGGGAGGCATCCGTCGTAAAGTGCACGGACCCATCCGTTTCAAGCATACAGTTAGATAACCCATACCGGGAAATACTAAAGGAATTTCCGAGCATAACTAAACCTGTATCTTACAAAGAACCATCGAGTCACAGAGTTTACCACCACATAGAGACTACAGGCCCACCAGTTTTCACGCGCGCTAGGCCATTACCACCCCATAGATATAAATTGGTACAGGAGGAATTTAGGGTAATGCAGAAGTTAGGAATTTGCAGGCCATCCAGCAGTCCTTGGGCGAGCGCTCTACACGTTGTGCCGAAGAAGGACGGACAGATCAGACCCTGTGGTGACTATCGTGCACTCAACGCGATCACGAAGCCAGACAGGTACCCGATCCCAAGACTGCAGGATTTTACATATGGGCTAGCAGGTAAGTCCATTTTCGGGAAAATAGACATCAACCGGGCCTATCATAACATTTGTGTAGCACCGCAGGATATTGAAAAAACGGCCATTATTACTCCTTTCGGGCTTTTCGAGTTTCCACGGATGTCGTTCGGTTTGCGAAACACAGCACAAACGTTTCAAAGATTCATGAATAATACGGTGCTGCAAAATATAGAATATCTTAAGGACGGCCAAGAAAGCTCGTATTTATTCTGTTATATAGATGACCTTGTAATAGCTAGCACCAACGACCAACTTTTCAAAAAACACCTAAAACTAATTTTCAGTAGATTCGAGCAATACGGCATAACAATAAATTTAGCAAAATGCGAGCTAGGGAAAAGGGAAATAGAATTTTTAGGCTACAAAGTAAATAAGAACGGAATAAAACCTCAAGAAAATAAAGTCGAGGTACAAAACTATCCGCGGCCAGAAACAGTCGAACAGTTACGTCGATTTCTAGGCATGGTGAATTTTTATAGGTCACACATAAAACGAGCGGCCGAAAGCCAGGCCGAATTAAATAAATATTTACACGGGGCTAAAAAGAAAGATAAATCTAAAATAGAGTGGAACGATATTTCGGTGGCCGCGTTTGAAAAGTGCAAGGCAAACCTAAAAAGCGCCATTACGCTAGCACACCCGAGAGAGTCAGGCAGACTAGCACTAATGTGCGATGCGTCGAACACATGCACGGGCGCGGTCTTACAACAAGAAATAAACGGAAAATGGAAACCGCTAGGATATTTTTCAAAAGGTTTATCAGCGGCACAACAAAAATATAGTACATACGACCGTGAGCTAACAGCAGTTTATTTAGCAATTGTCCATTTCAGAAACATGATAGAAGGTCGCGAATTAACAATTTTCACCGATCATAGACCATTAACATACGCGTTCACCAAAATAGGCACGGATCGAGAAACACCTATGCGGGCACGACAATTATTGTATATCAGCGAATACACGAGCGACATACAATACGTCACCGGCGCCGAGAATGCGGTTGCTGACGCGCTGTCACGAGTAGAGTCCATTGTTTGCAACACGAGCATAGATTACGACGAAATCGCGCAGGCACAGGAAACAGACGCTCAAATAACACACATGTTAACAAACCCACGAGGCAACATTGTATTAGAACAAATACAGTCACCATTATGCAAAAGAAAAATATATTGTAATATCACAAGAAACCAAATAAGGCCATACATCCCGTTACAATTCCGTAAGACAGTTTATAATTCAGTTCATAACATAAGCCACCCAGGCGTTAGGACCACACAAAAAATGACAACCAGTCTTTATTTTTGGCCGGAAATGAACACAGATATCGCCAAATGGGCGAGATCGTGTGTACAATGTCAGAAAGTAAAGGTACACAGGCATAGTTTCTAAATTAGGCACATTTCCGATAACAGAACGATTTGAGCACATACACGTAGACATAATAGGGCCACTACCGACAACACAGGAAGGTTATCGATATTGCGTCACCGTCGTAGATAGATTTACTCGCTGGCCGGAGGCATTCCCAGTCACAGACATTACTGCTGACACAGTGGCTAAGGCGATATATGAAGATTGGATATGTAGATTTGGGTGTCCTAAAACTTTAACCAGCGATCAGGGCAGGCAGTTCGAGAGCGAGATTTTCAGCAGTTTGATGAACATGTTAGGCATAAAGAAAATCCGTACCACAGCATACCACCCACAAGGGAATGGTATGGTAGAGAGAATGCATCGCACCCTTAAGGCAGCATTAAAGACAAGGTTGATAGGGAATAGATCATGGGTTGACGAATTACCCACAGTATTGTTGGGACTTCGTGCAGCCTGCAAAAGTGACCAAAATGTAAGTTCAGCAGAACTGGTTTTAGGACACACGTTGCGATTACCGGGCGATTTTTATCACGAGGCAGAAAAACCGCAAGTAGGACACTTACCGGCATTTGTTAGCAAACTCAGAAATATAATAAATAACATGCGTCCACGGGCACGAGCGGATAGCGGATCACGAAAAATATTCGTTCATAAGGATTTGAACACTTGTACACACGTATTCATTAGAAATGACATGGTACGGAAACCATTGACACCATCGTACAGTGGTCCATACCAAGTCATTAGCAGAAGCGAGAAGACGTTTGACATACAGAAAGACGACCGTCAATTAACCGTGTCCATTGATAGATTAAAACCAGCCTATATGATCAATGAAGACGTAATACCAGAAAACTTAGAGAATAATAGCAACAGTGAAACACAAAAACAGCAGGTCGAGCAAAACCCGCTACCGCCTATCATTAAAACCACGCGCTCAGGTCGAGTAATCAAGCAACCCGTGCGATTTTTGCTCGATTAGCAGTTAGTAGTTTAGATACATAGCAAATGTAGAGAGCATACAAATTAATTTGGCGATTGCACACCACCTAGTCAGTAAACATCATCCAGCATACAAATTAACAGACATGGGAAATACACAAAATAAGGAATACATTTCCATGGACCAAGCCCAGGCAGCAACTGGACAACAATTAGAAAACAAACTAAATTATTTTGGGATAACACTTATTATCATCGCGATTCTATTGGGAATATTGTTATGTTACGCAATAAAAAGAGGCTGCATGGGACATTTGAGAGGTTGGTTGAGAAAGGAAGTGACGACACTGACCGGGACAGCGGTAGCGCCTGGAAATATGGGTACCGCGGCAACCGCAGCAAGTTACGTGTAAACAGTGTACGAAAAGTGAATCGTGTAAGAATCGCCCATTTAAATTGAGTGTTAGCATTTTGGCGCTGTCATAACGGAAGTTGCCGGCCCTAGTGGCGTTATTAATTATTGCAGAACGGACGTTATGACAGCTACCCTTAAACCTAAATGTATCCTATATACAAGGTGTCCAAGAACCTGGCGTCCAACTGGATTCCCACGATGCCCCAAGTTCTAACAGTACTCAGAAAAATATTTTAAAAAATCCACCCCATGTACTTACAGAATTATACTGATTTAAAAAAAAAGGGGAAATGAGCACCCTGTGACATACTTTTGAATGCTGTGACTGCTAATGCTGATAATTTCGATATTTCTTGGAGGTTTTGTAATCTAGGGTATTGCTGTGTCTAAATAGAATGTAAAAATAAAGTACTTATTGTACCATTTTAAAATAAAATATTATTTTAACTAAAGGTGATATGGAAAACTATTGAATTTCGCAACTTTGACCGACTGTAGTGTAAAAAAAATGTACCAAAATAGTATGGCAAGTGACGTCAAATTTTGACGCGTTTATTCCTCTTTTTAAAAAGGTATAATACTTACACATTAATTTGAAAAAAAAAATTTTTGATAATATTTTTACTCAACAACCCAATTTTTACGATGTCTTACAGAATTCTTAGAAAGAAAAATTTACGACGAATTGAATCTAACCTCTAAAGAATTACTATTGTATGCTCATAAAAATAACAACAGGCCTCTCAAAAAACAGGTTAGACCGTAAGGGACGGTATGTGCATGCATCTCACCATAGTGATTCGTTATCACAACAGGAGGGAGCAAGACAGAAACTATCTTTGCGATTTGCTGGTTCTTCTTTATGGTACCCCATTATTCAGGTAAGAGTGAGGGAGAAAAAGGTTAGAGGTGCGAGTGAGATAGATAGTGACGCTATCTGGGATCGTGCTATTTAGGATAACAGTACGGTCAGTACGCGTCACTGCCTCCTGCCGTTACTACGCACCTCTCTCTTATTGTTACCATTGATCACGTACTACGATTTAAAGCTTTGTTTATTGGACTCGATTACTCTTTGTGCTCTGGACTTTGAAACGAACTCTTTACGACGACCTTTGCCTGTGTTTGGACAGTTTGTGTTTTGTGTGTGCTACCATGGCGACCTACACTCCGCAAGAATACGCAAATATGCACTACATTTATGGAGAATGTAGAGGTAATGGACGAGCTGCAGCGAGACTTTACAGAGAAAGGTATCCGAGGGCTACGCGATATCCCGACCATCGAGTTTTCATTAATGTGCACAGATCACTATGTGACGGGCGGTTCCCCAATCAAGTAGCTGGTGAAGGACGACCCGTAAATGACTTCATACGCGATGAAGTTTTAGAGGCGGTGTCGGCAAATCCAAGCATCTCTGTGCGAGGAATAGAAGCTGATACGGGGATACCGAAGAGCACAGCACACAGTATTCTCCAAAAAGAAGAATATCATCCGTACCACGTACAGCGAGTGCAAAGTCTTTTACCTCGAGACTATCCGAGCCGAGTCGCGTTTTGTGAAACAATCCTGCAAAAACATCGAGAAGACGAAAACTTTATCGACAAAATTTTGTGGTCAGATGAATCAACATTTAAGAAGGATGGCTACATGAACCTACACAACTTGCACGAGTGGCATGTGGAAAATCCGCACTTGATGCGAGAAGATAGATCCCAGTACCGGTTCAAAGTGAACATGTGGACCGGTATTCTCTGTGGGAATATTATTGGTCCATTTGAGATGCCCGAGAATTTGACTGGCGAATCATATTTAAATTTTCTTCAAAATGATTTGCCAAACTTACTAGAAGAGACCCCACCAGATATGTGGTTCCAACACGACGGCTGTCCAGCACATTTTCGCGTATCCGTTAGAGAGTTTTTGGACGAGCAATACCCGAACAGGTGGATTGGGCGATCAGGAACAATCCCGTGGCCAGCCCGCTCACCTGACTTAAATCCGCTGGATTTTTTTTTCTGGGGAACTATGAAGGAGCTCGTTTATGCGAAGCCCATTAACCTTTTGAACGCCAGAGCAAAAACGCATGAACTTGCCCTCAACGCCAGGCCACAAATTCACCGCAAATACCTACGAAAAAAATAGGGATTCCAAAACTTCATCGATAATCAATTTTATTTTCATTTTCGTCTTTAATTTCGAAATATAATGTCCTTATAACATTGAAATTTAATTCAACATTACATTTCTTCCTATTAAAGTAATAGTTATACACTATTTACAGACTTGTATAATACCGTAATAACAGATATGAGACTACAATATATTTAAATATAATAACTGTAGGTACAACACTATTCTTGATCTGCTGTCTTCATATTGTGACCATGGCGTGGACGGCCCGCCATTTTAATAACTACTTCGCTTCCGAAATAAGGATGTGGCAACGTAATATCTCGTTTATCGATGTTCTAGTACAATATTATTTTATAATAAATGAAACACGTTTTTTAAATCATATTTATAATTCCGAATGTAACAGGTACTTAAAAATATATGATTGAAATAGGTTAAGAAGGTAAATAAAAACTATGAAAAAATAGAAAATTTTAATAAAATGTTATACAGTATGTACTATGTATACATGTTTTTAAATATTAAGTTCTATAAACCTGGCATAAAAAGTAACAAATTAAAACAATTAACGATTATATATAATTATCACAATTACCAATCAGTCTTATACTAATAAATCTTTTGAATAATAGAACAAAATTATACAAAATCTACAATGCAACCTGCATTCTGATCATCTAATTCGCTGGGTGCAAAGTGGGTGGTGGGGACAGTGAAATCGATCTCAGCGCGCACCGTGGCTAAAAAAGGAACTTTTGGCAGACTTTATTCCACGAAGTTATAGGTAAATATGGAGCCCACACTTAGAATAAAAGTTTCGAGTCAAATACTCTCGCTCCTATTCTCTGAGGCAAACTGAGGTCTGATCTCTTTTTCTAGTGTACTACAGAAATTGAAACAAACTGACCTCAGACAGTAGAAGAGAAATAAAAATTCAAGTAGGTATTTCAAGTGTGTACTGTGTACTCCATCTTTACCTACACCTTCATGCTTTATTCACTGCTTACTCCTCGTAAAGACAATGACAGTCAACTATTTGACGTACCAAGGTCCGCCGAGTCCGCCGACCGCTAGTTGGCGCTGTCATCGCGCACCCAGCGAATAGTAAGCCATGTGTTATCAGGCATAAAAAAGTAACAAATTAAAACAATTAACCATTATATATAATTATCACAGTTACCAATCAGTCTTATACTAATAAATCTTTAGAATAATAGAACAACATTATACAAAATCTGCATTGTATTATCTTATCATCTAATAGTAAGCCATATGTAAATAAAATCTAATAAAAAACTTCAAGTTACAATAGAAAAATCAGTATCACAGAGACATTAAAATCAATATAAATCTAAATATATTACACAGAGTGGTACTTTTGGAAACACGGCGCAGCACATAAATATACGTTACAAACGTTACATTTAAAACGTGTATTTTTTCTTTGTTTTAAAAGTGCGCATTGCTTGCATCTTTGATATTTTCCCATACGACTCGGCATATGATCCTTTGCATTACTGGGTAATATACGAAGAGGATTACTACTGCTAGTTGTAGCTAACGTGGAGCCTTCTATAATACTACCACTGTGGTACCTCTCTATCAATTGCCGAATCACGCTCAATTGAAAATCGGCAAATTTCAATTTTGGCATATCTTTTAAATGCCGGTAACAATAAAATGCATTTAATAGGTGCATATCTAATAAATGGAAAAATATTTTTTTATACCATTTGACTGTTTTGCGGATACACTGCATTGATGATAATAGCATATCTGCGGTATCAACACTGCCCATGTTTTTTGAGTAGTCCACTACAGCTTTTGGCTTAATTACAGGCAATCCCGTATTTCGATGTATTCGCGATGATAATTCCATAGAATTATCATGGATGGTGGATAACATAAAAATATATTTTTTGTCTTTCCATTTAATGGCCATCAGTGGACCAGAATATTGCACTTCCGTTTCATTCAATTCTAGAATCGTGTTTAATTTTGGCATATACTTTCTATTTTTTTTTACCGTACCGCAAGCGTAAATATTATGTTCGTGTAAATATTTAAATAACAATGGGCTCGTGTACCAATTATCCACATATAAATGGCGATTGGATCCTAAAAATGGTTTGACCAACGTGGCAACAACAGCCCCGCCAACACCTAGATTACAGGGATCAACTATCTCTGTGGTTGCTCCACAGTAAACAATAAAATCAACAATAACACCCGTATTTACATCACATAAAACAAATAATTTGACACCGAATCTGTTTCTTTTATTCGGTAAGTATTGTTTTATGGACAAGCGACCCTTAAATGGAACAATGCTTTCGTCAATACAAATAGTTTTATATGGCGTAATAATATTTCTAAACTTTTGTCGTGTATGAGATACACATTTCTGGATTTTCGATAAAATTGTATTTTCTTCTCTTTGCTCAGAAAAATGGAGCATGCCAAGTATCATAGAAAACCCGTTGCGTGTCATTACTTTCGAAAATATCGGAGAATTCAATAAAATATCTGTGGACCAATGTTCTTCTATAGATAAATGTTTATTTCTGGTCATTAACATTATGACTGCAAAAAACATGTACATCTCTGGGACTGTTACGTCGTACCAAGCATGTAAACGAGAATGCATACGCAAGTCTACATTCAGCACAAAGTATCGATGAAATTTATTGGTCATATTGACAATCATCGACACAAAATCTGTGTCCATAAAATATTGAAATATGTCGCATTCAGAAGCAATTTTTTTTTTTTTTTATTTTTTTTTTTTTTTTTTTTTTTTTTTTTAATATAACGTTGCCCCACACTAGGAATTTCTCCTGTATTGTGGGTGCGTTTACAAACATTTAAACTCACATACACAAACAGCCAGACCCGGAACAAATACTTGTCGGTCATACAAATATTTGTTCCGTGCGAGAATCGAACCCGCGACACGCAGCGCAGCAGTCAATCGCTTAACCACTGCGCCAACCGTGCCGTCGTTAGATTATCCCAAAATAAATCATAAAATCTGTAAATTCGTTCATTTATTTATTTCAAATACTTTTCAGACGTGGCTTAATTCTTTCTTAACCCTGTGCTCTACATAAATTATATCTTAAAAACATTTTCGGAGGGATCATATAGCTTGACGAACACTATAGGAACTATATACCGAATTACCGAAACAAAACTGAAAAGTCGAGTTCTCTGCACACATATATACATAATAATTAATTGAAATAATAGTATACATATATTAGAAACCTATGAGTGCAGGCTTAGGTATAAGGCGCAATTAATATTTCATAAATATATGTAATATTTAAACATATTATATCGCTTAAACATATACACAAGTAAAAATATCAAAATCATTCTTGATTTTTACTTATTTATGTTAGCGATCAATAGGTTAAATAATACAACAAGCATTTAGTAGGTAACTGTATGCTGATTCATATCTTAATTAAATCGTATGTAAACAAACAACGATCGATATATCAACTTAAAAACTCTGTATAACGGCTGTATCTATTTTTTTACAACAATAATATTCTCAAAAGTAACTTATTTCTGTAAAAAATATGTTTCTTTCGGTCTACAAACACCAATACCAGGCCACACTTACAGATTTCATCGTGATTTTTAATAAGATTAATATTTGCTCAAAATTTTTAAAATAAAAGCAGATAAAAATAACTTACCTCTAAATCAAATTCGTCCAAAGATTCTGTTTCCGAAAATTCTTCGTCATCTGAGACTCCTTCTAATATGCGAAGAAGTTCTTCCGTAGTCATTAAATTCCCACTCATTATAATAGTCACTTAATATAAATCTTGAACTCGATATCACAAGTAAATTAATCATAAATATTATTCATTCACTTCACTAATTTCTGGTCGCCGCGCTTGTGACGTCACGATATTGTCGTCTAGTCGTGATCACGGCGTACAGGGTACTGATAATTCGGGTTGCGTTAGGGATGCGCTTGAGTTGGGATTAGTCAATATCGAAATTCGACCCAACCAAATTTTATTTTTGACTATGTAGCTTATTGAATGATTTTTAAGACTGGTTTTATAAAATTAATGCTGCTTTATCCTAGTACCAAATTATACCTAAAATAATATATTCCAGAGGAAAGTTTCGAATCGATCTTTGATTTGAAATAATGATATTATCCAACATGCGCTACATCACTAGCGGTCACGCAGTTATGACTCTGGCGTGTGAGGACATTCTTTTTTCAGAGTTTATTTCTTTCTTTTTAACGTAAAATTTCTCAATATTTATAATGCAATTTAATTAGTTTTATGGAAATAAATAAATTTTGGACCTTCTATTTTACAGGTATATAAATAAATAGGCATTAAAGTAATGTTTAAATAGTTTATTTCGTGTTTTAATGTACCGCTGTTTTTGTCACATATTTGTGTCGTTGGCGCTCAGGGACAGTTTTCGCTTGTCACGTATTTGTGACCCTGGCGCTCAAAAGGTTAATGACATCGCTGACCTTCGTGAGAAGATAACACAAGCAGTGCAGGTGATACGTCAAAAAAGTTACTCGCGAAACATAAAGCGGTCCTTTTTAAGGAGAGTGAGAGCTTGTATTGCCGCGGGTGGTCAACATTTTGAACATTTATTGTAATAAAATATCTTTAACGCATTACCTGCTGATTAATTAGCGAATTTTATGCAAAAGCTTATTAATTAGCTCACTAACCCTGTGCGGCAAACGCACTTGCGCGTTCAATAAATATTTCGTGTGGTGCTATGAACGCGTATGCGCGGTTGAAGAAAGTCTACCCAGTGCGGCTGGACGCATTAGTGCGGCATTCAATATTTGTCCAAGTGCGGCACGGCGCTTCTGTGCGTTTGAAAATTTTGAGTTTTATGACAGTCATAAAACAATTATTTATTTAAATATTAATTATACGCTCTAAGTAAAGGTTGTTTCACACGACAGTTGTTTTTGTAACAATTTTTTGTGAAGTTACTGGGCCGTAATGTAACCTCACGGACTCACGTTTGTTGTTCGTACGTAAACTTATAGAGTGAATGAATGAATCAAATTGCGACACATACTTAGTGTTGCCATATAGTGGTATACGATTTTATGAATTATCTACTAGAGCAATAATATCAGACCCATACTTATTTTTTTGGGAGTAGGTAAGTAGTAGAATAAAACGAATTAAATTTACACTCAAAACATTTATTACATTATTATTATATTACATCACATTATTTATCACATACGCATTTCGTCGTGGTGTGGCCCGTAACACGAAAGACAAAGTCCGACATCACAATCTGGGCAAATGATTTTAGTGTCTTTTCTTTTTTTTTCTTTTACCCAGCACCTGCCACATTTGCGCCTTTTAAGACACCCACTGGCATTTCTATCTAATTCTTTGGGCATGTGTCTTGCCTTTTGAGGCGCAATTGTGACAGCTATAGGGGGAAGAAGTTCAAGCAGCACTTTTTCCCTATATGCCTCTAAGGAAAGAGTACTGCTTGTACCTTTTTGAAATAAAAAAAAAGAATTTAATAGCATCATTTGCAATATGTGTATGCCATTTTTTTTATACCATCTCATGGATTTGTGCTCACTAGGATAATAGGCTAACATTTGGTCGTGTCGATCAACACCTTTCATATATTTATTGTATTTTATAACTATATTTGGTTTGTTGACCATACGACCACGCCTATTTTCCACTGGCATCAAATGGGGTGAATGCTCAGTGGAAATAGTGAGCACATCTCTCTTGTCTTTCCATTTACTGACACAAACACCTTTTCCGTTGTATCGATAAATATTTCCACCTTTCAAAAGCTTCTTAGTAACTACAGCTTTTGGATTTTTTTTCCTATTGGCAAGCAATGTTCCAGTACATAATGTTTTTTTTGTTAGCAGTGTTTCTGCTAACTGGACACTATTATAAAAATTGTCCATGTAAACAGAATGGCCGCTGTTTAGGTAATCCTTTAAAAGTTTCATGACCACTTTGTCGACATGTCCTTTACCACCAACTTCAATATCCGAGGAACCTTTATACATATGTATTCTATGGACTAGTCCTTTAGGATCGGCCAAAACATATAATTTAATGCCATATTTGTGCCTTTTATTTTTAATGTACTGTCGAAACATCACTCGCCCTCTAAATCCAACCATTGATTCATCAATACTCAATTCCCTTTCTGGATAAATTAATTTTTTCATGATATCATTAAAATAATTTAATAAATAATCAATTTTCGAGTATTTAATTCGTGTTTCATAAATTGTGTTAAAAAAAAGGCATCTTAAAATTAACAAAAATCTATCCCTAGACATATATTTATTTATGTTAAATTTGACATAGGAATTTTTCCTCCAATAATCTGCTATTTTACTCAGCCTAGCAGTGCCCATGAAAAAAAGGATGCCTAAAAACGTCCACAATTCCGATGTATTTGTGTTTTTCCACTTTGTTAGGCGGCTATTAGGCTTAAGTGGCCTGGACTTCAAAATCTGGGCATGCATATTTGTCATTGCCGCTAGGCTGGTCATAAAGCTGTCTTCGAAAACAGCTTTAAAATAGTCTATAGGCCCTTTAAGATATGCTTCCGCGATCTTGATCTCGGGGGTCCCAGTGAATGGGAAATTATTTACTACAGCTGTCTCCTCAGTCCACTCTCCATCCGGAGACAAGACAACGGAGGAAACTCTTGAGCTATAAAGGAGAAAAAACCTCTATTTAAAAAAAACCGTTCAATGCTGGAAACAAACACTACAATAAGAATAAGATTATTTAATTAGAAATAAATTCTTGGGTTCTCTACCTGTCTGACGCGATGGAGGAGACGCTTTCGCTGTCAGAATCGTTAGACTCAATGTCATCGGTGATATCCTCTCCAAAGATTTCATGGAGGTCACGTCTCACATCTTCATAATTACGTGCCATCTATAAACAAAGTTTTATCGTATATTTTGTGCCGTATAATCAATACGATAAGTAGCCAACTAAAATTACAGCTGGAGAGTTGGCTGAGCCATAGACAATGAAATATCAGATGATCAAGAAAAAGATGCATAGGTACATAGAAGAAGTTGAAGGAGATAGATAAAGATTGCTCCCAATTTGTCGTGGGTGAATGAAAAAATTCAATAGATACATCGAAATGGATCGAAATTACTTGCTAGAAGAGGATCTAACACGGCAGTCTGTGGACCCGAGCCTATCGTGCCAATCCCCTTCATCCAAATACGCAGGTGGCTACAGGAGTTCACCCACACACAAGCGGAGAACTGGTGGACCTCGCACAATGGTCCACCTGATGGACTAAGTGCGGAAACCAAACCCAATAACATAGAACATGGATCGAAATTTGGATACCTATGACTCACTCAGGACTCAGTCTTCAATGTCGAAGTATTACGACGAGTTGGCGTCAGCTACATTAATATTGGATATGAATACCATATTTTTGAATTATAGCTCCAGTAAATTAGTAAAAGATAGCTTATAATAATATCTATTGGTACTTACTATGGACAGCCTGAAAGATCACGAAGATTCACCACACTTCACACACAAAGTTCTTGTCAAGGTTTTTACAAAGTAAACCACAGAGTCCAGAGTACGACACACCAAATGATCACAGGGTATTTCCAGAGTCCAAAATCACAAGCCAAGGTAATCGCGAGGTATTTTCAGAGTCCAGTATCACAAGCCAAAGTAATCACGGTGCAAATCAGAGGTCCAGAAAGAAAGCAATGGTCAAAATATAAAAGGCAAGAGAGGTTATCGAAACGGGGAGCACGGAGAGTACGTCTGTTCACCACGAAAGCAAAACAGAAGTGACTTAATAACACTTAATTTTGGTTACAAAAAAATATTTAAAACAATCGGCATAGATTAGTAGTCCAATAAACATAAAAGACATTTTAAACAAAAGGGGTCCGCCGTAGCCGGAACCTATTTGTTTAAAGTGTCTTTAACACCGGCGCGGCGCCTGGCTTCGGTATAATACAATAGTGAAATACCTAGAATAGTGCTTAAATCTATTGTGTTCAAAATGTTTACAAAAAGGATCTCGGAATATTTTTGTTATCTTACGCAGTCTGAATCAACACAAAATCATGATGATGTATTGTTTCCATGGAATCATTATTTTATCATATAATTTTATATTAGAATAAAATAAATAAACATAGAATATCAAAAAAACAATAATATGGTAACATTATTTTGTTTTGTCATTCATTCACTCGTTCAAAATGTTGAGCCGGGATTTAATTTTGACATTGACATGATACATTTGACTCGACAAAACACGGCCTACCGGACGAATATATTGTTGGTATTCCGAATAAATAATATGTTCAGCAATTGGGGCCGGGCCATTCGCCGTGTCGTTTGTTGTGGGTCTGGTGCTGATGCATCAGTAGCTGCTACCAATGAGTAAGTATCAACATTTGAATTAATATTTCAAGTAATATTGTATTGATTAGGTACTTATTGTTATTTGAAATGATTTTTATTCATTTCAGACCAGTTTATGAAACATTGGAGCAGCTGCACCAGGCCCACGACACGGCGAGTTCGCTGCGGTTGGTCGTGGAGGCGGTGGACGAGGTATGTACAGTTATTGATTGTTTAGTGCCACTTTTGTTAAATAATTCAATAGTTTTAGGCTATTAGGTTAAAGTTAATAACGGAATAATAATAATACACGCCAAACGCTAGACGTACGTACCTATACAGAAGAAATATGATTTCATTATTTGTTTTACTTCGACAGATTCGGCGAATGTTGGAGCCCATCGCCGACGTGCCGGATCGGATGCGGCGGTTGGAGCGCAACTTGCACCCGTTGCTGGTGTACAGGCCGGAAGACGGCGAATACATGGACATGCTGTGAGTACATATTTGCTTAACTACACATACGTGATCTACCAAGAACATTCAAGAATATTTGTTACATTTTGGTTTTCAATGTAGATTCATATTTGGAAGTTTTCTTTTTTTAATCTACAAATCATAATTTATTTTTTTGCAGGAACAGACCCCGGCCTGCACCAGCAGCACAACCGCCGGATCCACCGGCACGCAGCGTGTGGCATTTATGGCTCCTAGAGCGTGTTGATTATGGGGAGCCCTGGTGATCGTTCTTGTCAAAGCGACTCATCAGGGCTCCCCCAATAAACTATGAACTTTTCCTCAAGTTTTTTTATTTTATTGTCATTACAATTCACGTAAAACTAGGCAGTACGGTCCGATGACTATAGCTTGATATTGAATGGCCATAAACTAAAAAGATAGTATGTTGTCGTTTGCAATTTAGCTGTTAGCGTCTGGGAATTGAACGACAAGGGGTATCCTTGACGTACTCCCTTCTTTATTTTGAACACTAGGCCTTGTCTTTCAGTTTGGATTTGAGTCAAGAGTCCGTTGCCCGGCATAATGGATTTTTTGTAAGTACATATTCATAATTTTTATAACTCCAAACACAAATATTTAGCTGTATAATTTCAGACCAAATAAAAACCTTTGTTTTTTATTTGATCTGAGGCTCCTATGTTTATTATGTGTATTTAAGTAGTTTTCTTTGAAGTTATTATTGCCATAGATGATTATCAAGCCTATAGGTCCTATTACATATTTATAACTTTTTGTTAGGCAAGACGAGGATACAAATCCCAGTGACTGGGTCCCGTCAGAGTCTCTGCCTCCAACTGCCGCTGACTACGGCGGACCTGGGGGAAGCGGCGCCGCAGGCAGCAGCGGGCCTGGGGGCAGCGGCGGGCCTGAGGGCAGCGGTGGGCCTGGGGGCAGCGGCGGGCCTGGAGGAAGCGGCGCCGGGAGCAGCTGCGGTGCGGGTCGCGGCACAATAATGACGGCTCTGCTGCAGGCGGCGAAAAGAACCGTCATTATTGACGACCGGCCCGCTAAACGACCGTGCCCGCGGACGGAGTTACCCACGCCTAAAGGGAAAGGCGTGGGTAAAAAATCAAAAAAAAAAAAAAACATTTTAATTAAAGCTTATTTTTTTATTGCACGCTCACAAATCAATGTCAATACTCGGAAAGCGAGTTGTGGTCGGTACACCACGAACGAATTTTATTCCACCCTGACACTGTAACACATTACATATGTAACAACCGAATATCGTACTTGTGTGTAGACACCCTTATTTTAGGATGTTTTCGAAACAATAGAGATGCACAATGGAACGCATAGGTGCGTCACGCCGCACTCGAAGAAAGTTATGTAAATTGTATGGACGCGCATTAGCGTCGGAAGCACATAGTGAACATCCGAAAAACTCGCATCCGCGTTGGCCGCACTAAATGCGTACTAACATTCTTTGCTTTTATTCTACTGGGAACCCATCTACCTGTGTGTATTTCCTTCTTGCTCACTCTTGGAACCGAAGTGTTGTATCTTGAACCAGTGTATTATTAATACAATAAAAGTCCAGGTGCAAAGTACAAAATAGTTTTGTTTTTTATTGCTCTTTATAACCACCCTCAAGTACCACCAATAATCATCATACTCTGTATTTTAGTGAACCACAGATAATATAGTAGAATTAATAAAACAATAACTAACATACAACATCTCCCCTTTATAGATTCTGTGGAAAATACAAAACCAACATTATTTTAATAATCTACTCCTAGGTACATAAAGTAATCAACTAAAAACTACAACTTAACATAACTAGTTTTCTAATATATAATCATTAAATCTAACTGGTGGTTTTACTTGTCTGCCTGACCCAGTCCGTACACTATCCTCCTTCTTTTCTTCCTCTAGTACTTCTTTATCCCCTACCCCTACTGCAACAGCTTTGTTTTGAATATCTTGTTGTTGTACCCTACTTTCTTTTGGTTTTATATGCATTTCGTTTCTTGTATATATATACCCTCCCGCTATTACTATCCATTACACTGTACGAATTTGGATATTCAGAGCAGTCTACAATTGTAGCTGGTTCCCATAAACTATCTGGCATTTTTTTATAAACAACATCTTGTCCTTTCTCATACCTATCTCGTTTTGTGGCAGTTCTATCATGCCACATCTTAGTTTTTAATTTTTTCTCA